>OY744608.1:61249023-61934477 GCA_963556255.1 Allolobophora icterica
TTTAGGGGTGCCACATGAGATGACAAGTTTTCCAAATTTTAGACAAGGAATGTAAGCACAATTGTGATAATATAATCGATATTCTTTTGTAGTTTGTGAAACCGAAAGTAAATTTCAAATTGCTAGGTTTAAGGCACAATACTTAAGGAGTATTTTTGAGCATAATTGAACTCTGTCAGTTTGATTCAAGAATAAAATATTTATTAGTCCTTTTTGTGACCGTTACTTTTTCCAATGTTCGGACACCACATGGAGCAAAGCCTGCTTTTGACCTTCATCCTTGGTCAGTATTTGATTGTATTCTTGGATCAGTGCCAATCCCCTTTCTGCTCTATCATTCACCACACTCAACCTTTCTGATGACGCTCCAAATAAATAATTAAAATAATAATAACACGGACAATTTCTATAGCGCCGTAACGTGACCATGTCGCCACAAGATGCTGTCCTGTTTCCACGAAGTTGGATCTTTCTCCAGCCAATCAATGGGTATGCACAGTATTCATCATGTTTGAAGTCACAAAATCTCAAGAGTACATTCATTCATTCATTCATACATTCATAACGGGCATTTATATAGCGCCTCTTAAAGGAGTACTACTCAGAGGTGCTCCCGACTCCATGAAGCTGTGTGCACAGTAATTTGTGGACATTTGGATGGAATGCCAACACCAACTTTGGTTCTCATTGTTTGCACCAACAAGGCCTTGGAAGCAGCATCAATGCAGTCATCGAAAAAGCAGAAATCGACCAAATCCTCACTGAGGTACCAAGCATGACGGAAAGTGCCTTTAGAGTAGAGTGTGAAGCTGTGAACCATGATCTGAGATAATCAAAGCAGATGAACAGGTTAAGGGAACGTATCAAATTTATTTTCCAGAAGATAATTCGCAATTGAGATCGCAAAAGGAATACTTTGTGAGAATAGATGGCCTTGGCCATCCACCTGGCCCTATACATCAATCAATCAATCATTTATATAGCGCCCCTTCAAGGAAGCTACTCAGAGGCGCTCCTAGCCCAACCCCGACGAAAGAGAAGTCTTTAGAGCAGAGAAGAAAGCGGTGAATGAGTTACGAGGAAGAGACCGCAGCTCAGGAGGAAGCCCATTCCAAATTGTGGGTCCAACCACGGAGAAAGCGCGCTGCTGCATAGTAGCGGTGTGTGCACAAGGGACAGAGAGATCACCACTGGTGGCAGAGCGAAGAGAGCGGTGACATGACACCAGAGGCTGTAATATGCAGCCCTCGAGGTGGGACATGACCTATGTAGATCAGTGCAAGTTCCAAGAGCTCTAGATAATCATCACGAGGCTGGCTGTCTTTCTGCAAACATTCCACTTCAAATTCAACAGCGTCTTCCATCATTTCGTTGTTATTGTTAAACTGCAATTTCATCATCTGACAAACCATCAGCAATCATGTTATGGACGATCAAAGGCAATGCATTCTGATATCGTTTAAGCAAAGGTATTTCAGGTCCAGGAAACGGTCCAGCCAGAGGGTTGAAAACATCTTCAAGGACAACTTTTAAAATGTGATTAATTTGAAATGGATTATGAATAATGTGGGATAGTGTGAGTAAGTAAGTAAATAAATAATTACACTTTAGAAAAGCCTTAAATGTACAGACTACAAAAGTTCAGAAAATTGTTAAAAAAATTGCAAATATTTATTTACTCCTCAGCTCCAGTTGGTTCCAATTTATATATTTATTATTTAATTTTTTTATTTATAAACAAATCATCAGAGAATATGGTATCCAACAATCTATGGTGCATCACACTCATCACATAATTACAGTAATCAAATAATAGGTTCTAGAAGTGATGAACTTTCATCCAGCTCCTGAAAAACTAAGAAAGTTGATTTTTACGGCTTCAATGATGCATGGTGTCATATGCAAAACTTGAGTTGTCATGTGGCACGCCTAAATAATGGAATATTTTAAAAAGATTTTGCACATGAGTTTCTACTACCAATACGAACAGAACTAGGGGGTGTCCCGGGCATTATTTAAAAAAAACTTTTTTCACTACCACCCTAGTATGTATGTACGTATGTATCTATGTATGAATGCATGCATGTGTGTATGTGTCTATTTATTTATGTATGTATGTATGTGTGTATGTGTGTATTGATGGATGGATGGATGGATGGATGGATGGATGGATGGATGGATGGATGGATGGATGGATGGATGGATGGATGGATGGATGGATGGATGGATGGATGGATGGATGGATGGATGGATGGATGGATGGATGGATGGATGGATGGATGGATGGATGGATGGATGGATGGATGGATGGATGGATGGATGGATGGATGGATGGATGGATGGATGGATGGATGGATGGATGGATGGATGGATGGATGGATGGATGGATGGATGGATGGATGGATGGATGGATGGATGGATGAATGGATGGATGGATGGCGTATGCGGGAACTTGCCTGTCTTCTCCGCCAGTGTTACGACGGGTTTCATGGGATTTTGTCCACAGTCCGTTCCACTGGAGGCTGCGACGAATAGATGAAGAATTGAAGCCACAACTAATACTTTGGTCGACATCGGAACCAGAGGACCTCTTGCCACTGACATTCCGACGATTTTTCTACAACAGATCGATTGCGTTGAAATTGTTCTAAACTCTCAATCAGTCAATAAATCAATCAGTAAAGCAGTTTCATTGATCCCAGTATATGTAATATATGGAATTGTACATATTGGCTCTTTACATACGAATTTTACAGGTTGTGTACAACTAACTGGGATTAAACAGGCAGACCCGGGAAGGACCAGCCTCCTGCTTAAATTATTGGGTTGCCTATTAGCACAACCAAGATTAGGCTTAATTCATAACGTTTAGAAGAACAAGTCATGAACTGTTCCAATATAAGAAATGTGCCATTACCTTAAAGTGATGAAATATTCTTAGACCTAACTAGTAAATAAGATCATTAAAAGTCATTGAAATTATTTTAAAATAAGAATTATGAGCTTCTAAAAACCAGAAACTATTCTTTACTGAGAAACACAATCATCTAAATGGTAGGCCTGTGAATTTTTCTAACCAATAAGTAGGCCTATACTATCATCTAAAAGCCAAAAATTATTCTTAGTCTATAACAAAGAGTAGAATTCGTAGGTGTCTTTGATCGTGGCTGCATTTGAGAGATCGCGAGTTACCGTGTAGTCTATCGTAACTTTGACTCTATCTGATAAAGTTTGTTAACGCTAAGGGTCATGTTTGCTCATAAGAACCTTGGGTATAGAGCGTTTCGGAGCGTATTCATACGCCTATGTGACTGCCATTGATGACATCTCCATCAAAACTGGCTATGAAGAATAAATCCACGACTTAGCAAACTGTAATCTCTATATTTCTACATCACCCAAAATGCGGCTTCGCGGAAACCACCTTAGGCCTATTCACAGGCGCTAATCAAAACAACGTTGATAGACAGGCAGGGTCTTAAAGGTCAACATCTAAAGGGTTAAGCAGGCAGACAATGAGACGACTATGGCGAATCATGTTTAAAATTGAAGCGGCGAGGGAAGTAGCCTAAGAGGAAGAGGTAGTCATAGTCGATACACGCAAGGGGACATGCTGGATTAAGTAGGCCTTTATGGGGGCATCATAATAAAACTGAAAAACAGAAACAGGAGGGGAACAGATGAATGGTAGCGCTCTTGCTCGAAGAACTTATAAGATCTTGAAAGACGCGGTTCGATACCCGTAAGCTCCCTATAGGTCGACTCAGCCTTCCATTCCCTAGGGGGCAGCTGAAAAATGAGCAGGCGCCTGACAGGTTGCCAAGGCATGTGTTTCATTATATCTTGATAATTATACTGTCATATGTTTAAATGTTACTGCGGTTATATAGTCATTGAGCTTGTCAATAAACACGAATATAATTATATTATTATATAAACAATGAAACTCTATTACAAGGACTTGAAGTTTGATAGCTAACACACGCAAATGAATATAAATGTTAAAAAAATTCATCTTGACCCATTTTGTGCGTAGGCTACTTGCTTTCTCAATCATTTTCTCGCAAATTAACCCCTCCGACTTGAAAGGGGATAGCTCAAACACGGTCACAATTACTGCGATCATTTAAAACTGAAATCATTCTAACTTCAGAAATATGAAAGTTGGTCGGGCAAACCAGAGAATCAGGCTAAGTTGGGTAGGCCGAAGCGCAGTGTTTAATCTAGACGTCTTTGGGGGAATCTCCCCCCACCCATGATTGATGTTTCCCCCCAGAGGCCAGCAATATTATAATGTAGAGACCTTTTTGGGGAGGGAAATTCCCTCCCTCCCCCAGGATACACGGTTTTTCCCCCGAGAGGTGAGTAATATACTTTTTGAGAGACGAACTCCTAAAAAAAGGTCAGAAACTTTTTTGAGAGAGAATTCATATAGAAAAACTGTAAACAGTTGGACGACCTTGTTCCCCTCCCAGAAGAGGGGACTAGATTAAACACTGGCTCAGCGAGTTGAAAGAGGTAACTTTTAGTTATTTATACCGAAAATTTATATAGCGCCCGTTAAGGTTGTCTATTCAGAAGCACTTTCGACCCAACCCTGGCTGAAGAGTACGGTGCGAAGAGTAAATGTATGCTGGACAAATTTACACGTCAATTTTAGTTTTAAGATAAATTATACAAAATTACCCAGTTTCCTTGTTGAAGGTTATAGAAAATCCACCGCCTTTAAATCTTGTCTTTGACTTATTCTTTTGGTTCACTGGATTGTGCAAATGTGTAGAATATCGAAGCCAACTCTCGATTCAAGCAAAACGGAGATCGAATACTCCCAGTGTGGCTCAAGGAAATTCCTCAGCACTGCGAGCCACGCAACTACTAAAGATGTCCAGTTCCTCGCAGCTTCCTTTCAGAGCTGTTAACCAGATATGCATGCAACAAATAGGCCAACAGTTTATAGGAAAGCCTGGCAGAAGAAGCGACATGGACTGAAGAGAAACAGAGTGACACACAGACCGCATAAGAATACTAGAAAGATACAGAAGAGCGAGGATCTAGACGATAGAGCGATAGGCAATGTCACTAACGCATAATAGACAGATACAGCATAGCAAAGACAAGCCTACAGCGAACGATACGCACACTGCCTGACGCAAATCGAAAACTCACAAAGGTGTCATGTACATACGACAGCGTAATGGGAAGATTGCCACCATGGATTTCTCTGTCCAATCACCGGTGAAAGCGTCAGGCAACAGGTTCTTCCCGGATACCCCCACCAACTTGACACCTTAATAATAACATTAATTCCAGAAGGATGCGTGGACGAACATTTTGCCTCTTAAAAGTTTAACGACTACAGCGCCAGTTCAGGATATCCGATGCGCTGATATCCTGCGCATAGGATACTATGTTGACATGACCGGCAAAATGCAATCGCAGTTTAATCGAGTACATAGGAAACATATTAACTTTTATTAAGGCTGTTTGTCCTTCCTTTGTTTGCTCTTGTGGATTCAGGCCGGCTGTAATGTCTAGGCCTCCATATGTGGCTTATAATAGAAGGAAAATTCGATTGATGCCTCACGGAACTGTTACAAATAGCCTACATGTAGAATAAAATATGAGCATAGGAGGAGTGGTGGTGGCAATAGTAACAGTGGTTGTGATGCACTGATGCTTTCGACAGACGCTGGAGTAGCAGCAGGGCTGTAGTCGAGGGTATCCGCGGGTATACAGCGTATACTCGCCTCTAGAGGCCGTATACTCACCTCACACGATATTTATATTTATTTATATTTAAATTCTGTAGCGTATACTCAGAAAAATACTGTAGCGTATACTAACCTCCAATTTGTTTTGGAAAACTAACCGGTAGCGTATATTTACTCTAATTTTACCACTACAACCCTGAGTAGCAGCCTCGATCTGTAACCTCATCAGATGCATCGATTGGGAGTTCGTTCGACCCTCCGCATGGATGTCTCCACGTCTGTCTCAGCTCTTCCGGTCGCAACATATGCAGTTCGAAGCCAGTGACATTCCTGACACATAGCATCATAATCATAACGGGCAACAGCATTCGCAAACTACTCCGGGTGGGGACTTGGAATGTCTGCAGGTCTCTGATAAATGTAAATGTAAATGTAAATGTAGATGATTTTATATAGCGACCGTATGGCCTCGACCCTGCTCATTTTTCAATGAGTTGAGAGGGTACGCGCTGCCCGTATGTCCACCTCGGAAACAGCAGATGTCTGCATCTACACCTATTTGGACTCCAGGAGTCAGATGGTTGGGTGTCTGAGATACATGATTGACAGGTCCTACAACCAGGACAGCCAGAGGGTTCGGTGAAGCAGTCGTTTGTTTCTTGGACCATGGACCGCCCTAAAATTTTGTTTCACGCTAAGCGACAGAATATTGCTGGCCCACTTCACTGGGATATATCTGACAGTTGTGTCAACGTGAGCGCAAACCAAAGAGGCTGACGTTGAATTATAGGACGCCTCCTACAGAACTCGGAGCAAGTAGGCCTAGCCTAATGGGCCAATGAAAAGCGCCTACGGGAACCTACTGATCGAGCGACAGGAGCCAGAAAATTTAACGCTGGAGGCAGTGTGAGAATTGTAGAAAAAGACTGGCGTGGGGTAGACTTTGACGAGTTTGATCCACGTGGAGTTTAATTTTTATTCGTATTTTGCAAACTGAGAAAATTCAAAATGCAATAAAAAGCTTAAGCTCTTTAAAGTGATGACAAATTTATGAGTATGCAATTCACATGGTCACAAATCTCACAATAAACCAGAGCATTATTACTTCAATAATAACCCACACTAGCGCAACTGAGGGTTTGGAAATTAGAAAACGAGAAACTAGGCTACCCCTCGGGTGTGCAATGAAGACTCAACTGTGGGATTCCTAAGAAAGACTAGGGGTTGACCCCCAGCCCCTCGACAATTCTCACCCTGGATGGAGGGAATGGTATACTTTGAGTTGCGCAGATTCTCGGTTCCTCCGTCATAATTCCGACCCGTCCTCCACGATCCATTCTCCTCCTCATGCTCCTCTATCACTTCCGGGTTTTCCACTCAAAACTGAAGTCTCACCTTTTCAAGTACTCCTACCCTGACTCATCTGATCCTTCGCCTTCCAATTCTCCTCGACCTAAACGACATCCACCTAAACAGCTGCTCTGCCTCATCTCTTGACCTGCCCCCATGGTAAACAGACTCGAGCGGACTTCCTCTGGACTACTCTTTGGAAAAGCACCTCTGATTTGACACAGCATTCGTGAATAGGCTGGTGTCCTTCGCTTGGCCTTCGAGCGGCGTTTTAGAAGCGTGGAGATTAGGTTCTCCTCTTGTATCCCAACTTAATACTAATATGAAATTTGATAATGTAGGCTACGTGTTACTGGATTTTTAGCTTATTTAGAAGCAATAAAAACCTATAGCTTTTGTTATGTTGTGTTTTGTTATGTTGTTCAGCGCTATTAGCCTAGCTATAAATCGATCATAATTTCGATTGCATTTAATAAATTTACAAATATTTTCCATTTTACGCTTGAAATTGTATCTGTAACGCTGATATAGCATTTACATTTTATGATTTTCCTTTCTTTTCTCTGTTACAGTAGACGGGCTTAATAAAGTGCCGGTTGCTTCTGTGTCTAAGGGAACGTGGCGACATCTGTGCGCAAGCGAAGCGTGTGGCCTCCGTGATACAAGCTCCTAGCAGCACGTGAACGTCAACGCGAAAGTTTAATGTTCTTTACTTCAAAACCGCCGCAAGTGTAGAATGAAGATGGGCATGGCATTTCGTCAAGAATTGCTGAGCCGCTGTACTCGACTAAACTTGAACCTTCACCGAAGTTATCAGCAGCAAAATCGTCTTCCAGATTAGCAGTGGAATGGAAGAGACGGCGGGTCTTGTGGAAAAGTTTTTCGTTAGTATTTTTGGCGCCATATCTACGCTTTTGCCTTTTCTTTTTAGAGTAAGTTATGAAATTACGGAGAATTAGGTTTAACGTAAACCTGGTGAAATTCAAGGTTGGGTACTAGCTACTTAAAAGTATCTTTTACTAAAGCTATTTTAAAACTGCTTCTTGCATAGTTCATCGTTCCCATTTCACGGCATGCGCAAGACTGTTACTTGTAATTGTAATTGTAATTACGACAACTTATATAGCATCGTTGGTAGTAAGTTACTTCTAGGATGCTACGCACGAACACTATCTACAGTCAGCGCAAAAGCTAATGTTTGGATTTTTTACTTAGCAAGTAAAGTTTCAACTGTTTTTTAAAACAAAGATGCTTCTAGCTTCCTGAATCTGAGCAGGAAGGCTGTTCCAAGCACGCGGGCCAGCGACCCGAAAGGCCCGATCGCCCATTTTGGTTTTCGTTGCTCGCACAAAAACATCAGCGGACTTTGCTGATCGCAATCGCGACCTATTAGGGTCGTCCGATAGCGGCCTGATGTTGTATGCGAGGTAACATGGATCGCAGTTGTTCAGACATTTGTGCACCATGATGCAAAGTTTATATTTGATCCGCTCGCCTACTCTGAGCCACTGAAGATCTTGAATCGCGGTTGTAGTGTGGTCGAACTTTTTAAGTGTCATGACCAGGCGAGCAGAAGGGTGCGGCCCGAAACCCGAATCCCCGAAACGAATTTCGGCCGGATCCCCGAAATCGATTAGTGATGAAAGTGTAACTGAAAGTAGAAGTCGGATGAATGCAAGGCCACGCTAGATCTATGTCACGTATACGAGTTTACAATTTAACTTTGAATAGTTTTCGGGAGTTCGGCTGCTTTCTATAAAACTGTTTTCGGGAAATCGGGCTTTTGTGTATTTTCAGCGTTTTCAGGGTTTCGGGGATTCGGGCTGACCCCAAGCAGAACCATTGATGACCACCTGAAGCCTAATGAGACTAATTTATTAACTTAATCTAAAAATGGGCAATTTTTTCAACCTAGCATTCGAGTCCCGAAAGCTAGCATGGGCCAGTCAGTCAGTACCTGAATATAGTAGTTTGGAAAATATCCAGAGAATTTCAGAAGATTCACGGATAATTGCGTTTTCTCTAGATTTCGGTTATGAATTCAGTGGAAATTCAATTTCTGCAATTGGGATTTCAGAAATTTACTATGCACCCACTACTAGTTGGAGCTGCTTTGACTGATCTCTACAGACGTGTGGGGTGTGTTGGCTCAGTGGTAAGTTCGACCCCTTGTGACCGGAGGGTTGCAGGTTCGAATCCCACTCTAGCCGCTGCGTACGGACCTTGGGCAAGTCCTTCACTCGCGATTGCTCGTGGCGCTTCGGCGTGAAAACTCCGACACAGTATCAAATGCTGTAGTCGGGAGCGCCTCTGAGTAGTAGTAGACTTGAGGAGGCACTATAGAAATATCCAAAATAAATTAAAAAAATAAAAAAATGTACTTGACAAATTAGTTTATCTGCTAGTTATTAATTAAACTGGCCAATCATTGCTCATCACTCGTCAGAACGTGTTTATATCATTCTAATCTATATAATCAAACGACTTGTATGTATCCGTTTGCATCAGTCTATGGTCACTTCAAGCGAAATTGTAATACAAAATCAATCCATTTGAGAAACCAGGCTGAATTCCGATAATCAGTCGCAGCGCACCAGCATTCTTAAGTTGGTGGCGAATTTTAGGCACCCGAAACTGCAATTACGCCAAAGTGGAAATGCATGCTAGGAAACACCATTATTTACTATATATTTTATTCTGTGTGATCGCAAACTAATTTTAATTTAGCGTATTTGTATATTATTTGCCTCAAGAGGTGGATGGTATGTATGCGTCTGAAGTTGGAAGTGTGCCAAGCGTTCACAGGTGGCTGATAGTCTGGGAAACTTGTAGACTGGATCTATAATAATAATTTATACAACTGTATTTGATTAAATTGCTGCTCTTCCTAAGTTCTGAAATGCACACACAACCATGTGATAGAACATTGACTCTGCTGAGAAGTTGTGAGCGAAGGACTTCCCCAAGGTTCCTACATGGTGGCCACCTCCAAAGCATTGAACCCGTACTCTGTGTTACAAGCTGAGCTCTCTTCCCAGTTGGCCAGTGGTTTAATGATTTAAATGTCCTTGCCTCTGTGGCCAATATAGGTATCGTCACATGTATGTAGTCTGGTCGTGTTAAGGTTTAGCCAATTAGTGTTTCTTTGATATACTGTTTGATCATATGTATTTAAAAATAGGTTGCCGATGGAATCGAGCCAATAGACTTCATCTTAGTGCAAGGAAGTTGATGTCACTTGGTTGAAAATCAGACCACACAAAGACAAAGAATGTGATGAAGACAAGAGCCTAATGAAAAGTAAATAAGAAACCATCCTTAACAGCACTGCATTTTAATAGCTCTAAGTCTGCCTTGTGTTGGTTTAGGCCATATAAAAGATGGATGTTTGCCATGTCCCAGTTTTGGTTAAAAGGTAACCTCTATATTTCTGGTAACCACTACATCAGTATGATGTAGTAGCCAGTAGAAATAGCTTCAACTTGGGTTGCATTAGAGTTTTCATATGAAAACAGTCCATCCACAACTCGCAAAGTGAGAAGCAGCTTATTGGCCATGAAACTCGTAAAACTGGCGTGCATGTGAACCAAATGCTAGCAAACCCATTGCAATGGATACAAAGTTCTCTGCATTTCTGCAGGGGAAATTCAGAAACAGCACTTAAATGACATTTAAAAAAACAGCGGCCATATGCTATCTTTTTTTAAATCAAAGAACTGAATGCAAGCAAGCACCAAAAATAACCACGAGACTACAACATCTGTTAGTTGTTGCAAACTGGTAAGTTTTGTTGGTGTCTGCACAATTTTGTTGAGGTTCTTGCTGTACACGTGCCTGTTTTTCTGCTTGATGCCTCTCCTAAAAGGAGATGGGTTGTTTCCACAGAAGGAAAATGATCTAAGCATTTATCAACCAGAAGCCTTAAATAATTTTTGTGAGAATAACAGAAGTAATAATACGAACAGAAATAAGAAAAGAAAAGCATCAGATTGATAATTGTCTTCTTTGTTCATAGCACCACAAAAGTCAACTTGCTCTATCGACATCCAACCTTTATTTGACTGCTAAAGTCCAGGACAAAGTCGAGTTTCAACAACGTCCAGGTGCCATCTGTGAACACCAGAAGCCAACGCACCAACATCGACTGAATGTGACGTCACCTCCACTTTCGAATGGATGCTTCTGGCTGGAAAGGTAAGGAGATCTGTGGACTTAAATTTTCCTGGTTTTTGCATACAGAAAAACTTCAGTATATCGAACCTCAAGGGACCATCGTCAACAGTTTGTTATATCCGAGATTTGAAAAGGGCTAGATATGCTCTCAGGCTCAATGCATGTAATGTAATGTAGTGCTCCAAAAAATCTGAGCGCCACACAAAAGGCGCATCAGAGACCAGCTTATTCACCGTGAACTGAAGCTGTCAAAAACTTTTAATAGATCTGTTCTGCAAGTGCGTTTA
The DNA here is from genome assembly GCA_963556255.1 of Allolobophora icterica. Lineage (NCBI taxonomy): Eukaryota > Metazoa > Annelida > Clitellata > Crassiclitellata > Lumbricidae > Allolobophora > Allolobophora icterica. The sequence goes on from OY744608.1 coordinate 61,260,545, forward strand.
GCGTGATAATAATGACTCCGTGTTAAAAGAAATGATACGTGTAATAGCAAAGAGTCTCTACATGTATTTAATTTATAACAGGGGAAACAAAAACCTGAACTGGAAGTTTCTAGAAAGGTTGCTAAACATAGAAAGACGACTAGAATGTGCATAGAGTTCGCATTAGGTCAGTAGGGGCCTATACATGTATATACTAGGAATACTTTGTTTTCCTGAAATCGTGCATTCATACAAAAGGTCTCTAATACTGCAAGGCTAACATTTTCATAAATGTCGTGCACAAATGGCCTACATACGTAAACGTCTGTTAACACTTTGACTGTGGGGCCATTTATTACCGGCACACGGCAGCTCTGTCAGAAATTATCGGAAAAGTCAATAATTAGAAGGCAACAGCTGTTAGCACGTATTATCGAAAGTAACTCTGAAAAGGTACAGAACTGAGTGAATAGGCAAATAAACTGTTAATTACTCTACACTACTCTATAGTAACCTGACTAATAGTCTGCATTAGAATGATAATCTCTGAAGCATGGCACCACACAGAGTGCTGGCTTAGAAGCACATGTGCCGCAGATGTATCATGTTCATTTACGCTGTCCATGCTTATTGCAAACGACACATTTGGTGGTCGGTGACTGCTTGCGCTCAGTGGGTGGTAGAATATCCATGAAGTGCTGTCCTGACAGTCGTGACAGGTCGGACGCCTTGTGCTGGAGAAACGCCTTCGGGGCAACCGAAGCCTCGGCTGGTCGATCTTGCGTAGCGATGAGAGCGCGGATGATTTCAGAACGAAACCAGATCTGGCGACGATTCCCACCACATTTGCAATGGCGACGATTCCCACCACATTTGCAATACAGCAAGAACGCGTTGCTCATGGCCATGTCCAGCACCTGCAGAGCTACTTTTCTGTACCACTTGAGCGTTTTGCGTAGCGGCGAGTAGTAGGACAACAGCTGATCGAGACGATCCACACCACACATCCGAGTATTGTAGTCCAGCACACAGTCAGGTTTTTTGACTAGTTCACCACGCCTATTTCTCTTCGTACCTTCAATCATTTTTCCAGCATGTATTGTGGACAACATGAGAACGTCTCTTTTGTCTTTCCATTTCGAAACAACGATCTGTCCGCTCTTCCGAGCAACAACATCACTTTTCTTCAGCTTGGCGGAGACCACTGCCTCGGGTAAATGTTTGCGGTTTTTACGAAGGGTGCCACACAGATAGGTTTGTCTATTCAAAAGCTGCTGAGTCAGAGGAACAATAGTGTAAAAGTTATCGGTGTATAGAACATGTCCTCTGTCCAGTATATTGTCCATTAGCTTCAAGACAACAGTTTCTGCATGTCCAAAGCCAGATATTGGGTCCATTTTTCCACAGTAGACAAGGAGGTTGTAGATGTAGCCACTGCGTTCACAGAGGAGATATAGTTTCACACCGTATTTGTGGCGTTTACCTGGAATGAATTGCCTGAACGTTAGCCGCCCACGCCACAGCACCATCGACTCATCAATGGAAACGTCGCGTTCCAGGGTATATGCAGCCTGAAATTGAGAAATCAGCATATCGCAAAAGTGACGCAGCTTGAAGAGTCTGTCGTTTTCAGGTGACTCTTCATTGTTGCAATAGTGCCAAAATTTCAGGATCAGTTTGAAGCGATCACACTGCATGGTCTGATTGAAACCAGGTGTGGCAATTAGAGGATCTGTACTCCAGTAATCCTCTATCCTTGGCTTTTTTACATGCCGCATAAGAAATACAAGTCCCAAAAACTTCTTCATTTCTGGTGCTGATGTAGGCTGCCAGTTATGGGCCCTGGCTTTTCGTTTCAAAGCTGACTTTTGGAGAAATTGGTCAGCGAATCTGTTGGTCTCGTTTACCATCAAGCCTATTATTTCATCCATCACGAATAAATTGAAGAAATCTACAGGATTTGACTCGGCAGTGAGGTTGATAGAACTGTTCATTCCAGCTGTTTGACGGTATTCAAAATTCACATTTGGTATATAATTATTGTCAACCCGTTCCCAAAGACGAGGTGTACATACCGGTATGGATGGTGATTCATCAGTTGAATGGCAGACTCGGTTTCGGGGTCACTATCATCACCAGCATCCACAGCCGGGGAATCGTAGGCCTCACTGGCCTGACTATCTGCATCACTGACAGGTTCTACATCATCTATTTAATTATCACTACTTCTATCACTGTCATTATCATCAAAATATTCATCATTGGACAAATTTAGTTCTCTCAAAACTTCAGCAGCTGAATATCTTTTTCGCGACGCCACTGCTAATAGAACGCTGATGACAGACAGTGCACAAAGCGCTGCACATAATGCGCCTTCTAACGAACGGTATGGCTGCAGTTACAATAAAAATATGCATCACCATTCACCAGATGGCTGTACTCGCCATAGTAGTTACTTAGACACGGCTGAATAGATTGCCAGCATGCTGGATATGCCTATAGTCGCTGTGTAACTGATGTATGCTGGGGTACGAGTTATCTCGTACGTCGCACCTTGGCCCGTCAATTGACGTAAGAGTTAACTCGTACCTCGCATCCAGAGTGTTGAAAATGAAAGTTGACCTACAGATATGTATACACCTAAGTTTTATAAAATAAAATCCAAGACAGAGGTCTGCTTAAATGAATGTGTAGTGCCTATTATGTGCTCATGTTCAGCAACGTGTGCAAAGCTGTTGCTTTCGGCATCGTGGCTTTCTATCCACCATCGGACAACTCTTCATGCTTTAATGACTGGACCAAGGTGCAGCAGAATCAGTTTAACACGTTTCAGGCCTGCGTTGATGTAGAGACCAACTCGACATTATCATTAATTATGGTAATTTTAAGTAGGAATTGGTAGAGGTTGTTTTTATTAATTTCAAAGTGGCAAGTTAGCAACTATTATAATGTTATTATAATTATAATAATTCACCGACTATAGCATTCAACGTTTTGCTACCAGATAAAAAATATTTACATTGTTACATTAGAAACTTAATATGCAGACTGTAATCAATCTGCGGCATTAAGACCACTTGGTTGAAACAATCCAAGAAACGTTCATTAATGCTTTTTGTAGATTTATTAAAGTATTGTAACACTATGAACGTTTGTTCAGTTTTGCTAATATCTTTTGTATCTTATAATAAAAGTGAGAACATACCCGCTTCTTCGACAAATGCTCAACAGATGAGTTGTGAAGAGTTAATCCATACATTTCACCTGCTGCGTGCTGCTAGTCAGAAAATCCTGTAGGTTCAGCAAACGGTAAACTTTCTTTGATCCAATAACGAAAGCAAAAGCAGTATCCTGCTGAACAGAATATTCCAACCATGGAAATTCCGCAAAAAAGAGCTTTGCAAACGACGGTTGACTGATTTAGTCACTCCAAAATATTTCCATGGGTATATATGTAATTTAGGTTGAACCAGGCTATGTAGTTCTCCTTTGGAATTGGAAATGTCCTCTGGAAACTTCTGTAGAGGTCGAGCTTGTTTGTTCAGTTCATTTCTTGAGTTTGCAATGATGCAGGCATCTAATGGTTGTGGATTAACTTGCTGACTAGTAATTGAAATTGATGTAGAAGCTGTGTCATTTCATGTCCCAATCGTCAGTCGTTTTCCTCGTTTTTGGGTTTATAATAAAATCCGAGCGCTGACAGCTTGTGCGATCCAGATGCTGTGCTGCCAATTCTTCATTTTATTCGTTTCTTTCTTTGGTCTAGAGTAGCTGCCATGGTTAATCCAGGAAGAAATTTAAATTAAATTACACACCAACACAACATCTGATGACATATTTAGCCTATGCTTTTCAAAAGTGCCACAACAAGGGTTACAAGGCCCATGTAGGTCTCGTGCTTCATGATACACAGGGCCATAGACATATGTAAGAGTGGTGTGTGGATATTTCGGTCTAAACGTATGGCATCTGTCTAGGTGTCGGGTATTGACTCTGGTCGACCCACAGTAGACGCGAACACCCAGTTGAACATGAGTATATGCAGCCTGAAATTGAGAAATCAGCATATCGCAAAGGTGACGCAGCTTGAAGAGTCTATCGTTTTCAGGTGACTCTTCATTGTTACAATAATGCCAAAATTTCAGGATCAGTTCGAAGCGACCACGCTGCATGGTCTGATTGAAACCAGGTGTGCCAATTGGAGGATCTGTGCTGCAGTAATCCTCTATCCTTGGCTTTTTTACATACCCCATAAGAAACACAAGTCCCCAAAGCTTTGTCGTTAACAGGCTGTCCACCTTCCACAGTGCGTGGAATGCGCTCAACGACTAGCTATTTATTAAATATTCTAAATTTTTGGATGATGCCTTGATCCATTGGCTGCAGACAAGATTTTGTGCTTGGAGGCAAGAAGCATAGATTAATAGCTTTGAAGTTCTCAACTTTTGGATGAGCCGGGCAGTTGTCAACTATCAAAATAATGTTCCTACCTTCTCGTTGGACTTTTTTGTCCAGTGTCCGTAGCCGATTTTTGAAGATTTCAGACAGCATTCAAGATTTGCGATTCGCACGATACTGCACTGGCAACCTTAACATGTTTGAAGCATCTAAGATTCCAATCACCAGAAGATTCTTTTTGTCCAAACCATCCATGTTGGCACAGACCGCAGCTGTTGTTCGCTCTTTTGACTTCTTTCTACCGTGGCATGATTGTTCCTGTAAAGTGAGCGTTTTATAGGGGTCATGCGAAAAAAAGTCCCGTTTCGTCCATATTTTAATGTTCCTTGGACTGTTCTGCCGTAACATTTTCGGCAGAGATGTTTTTTTGCCACTCTGAAGTCATGTCACTAGTAATAGCTGTGCTTTCTGTTGGTGCCAGAAACTAAACGATTTGAAGTTCAGACACATACTACAGAAAGAAAATATATCATCATAAGCAATGGCATAAGGGAAAGAGAAATAGTCGTGTTGACATAATGGGAGTTTATTTCAAGAAGCATCGACTCTCTTTGTGTATGTCGATCTCCTCCGATTGTACCGGTTTTTGTTGAGCCTACGATTAAATATGAATCGTCGTCATATTTATGAGACCAAGACAGTTGAGTTCCAAGCCAGAGACTGAAATCAAGACACGAGGTCCAAGACAGTACAAGACACTTTCGGCATTTATTCCAGTGTATCACAGAATAAATGATAAAAAAATCAATTATCAGTTTCCCAGCTTTTCTTAAATACCATTACATTTTATGAATACAAGATCCTCAAGCATAGAGTCACCTAGATGCCATTACATTTTATGAATACAAGATCCTCAAGCATAGAGTCACCTAGACGTACATGATGAGGACGCATAAAAAGTCCACTATGGCTGATAACTTTCTACAGGAGCTGAAGATGCAGGTACGCTGAATGTTTTTTCAATAAGAGACGGAATAAGACTTTTGCTGACAGTTTCTAGAAATTCAAGAAATTACCACGAGACCAAGACAGGACCGAGAACGAGGACCGAGAACGAGACTGAGACATTAAAAAATCTGTCTAGATACCGAGACTGAGTCTTCAGACCATACAACTCTAATTCCAAGAAACTAAACAATATGAAGTTTAGGCAGATACTGTACTAGAGAAACAAAATATATCATAAACAAAGGCATAAGGGAAAGAGAAATAGCTGTGTTTTCTATGTTGGCGTAATGGGAGTTTACTTCAAAAAGCATTGACTGTCTTTGTTTATGGAAACCATGTTTTCTGTATTGTCCAGAGTATGAGTTTATGTACTTGGCCTTCATCCTGTCTTTGTCCTTTGAGTTTTCGACCCATAAGAGCCCCTTTTGTCTTTCAAGAGTTTAATCGTCTTTCAGGCAGGCTGTTTAAGATTGTTTCCAAGATTGTTGCCTGTTCGATGGTGAGTTGTACAGTAGATACCGTGGGCTCCAGAGTTCTCTGGCTGCAGCCGCCTGCCCTGCCTTGCATGTTTGCAGACATTCTTAGGACAACGTTGTATCGTGTTGCAAGCTGATCCCCAACTCATTCTTTAGGGTTACCTGGTCTCTGGACGATGTGGCTTCCACAGTGTTAGGGCTCCAGAGGAGTACTCTGGCTGGAAATAGTTATCAACGACTTCCCTTTTCTTTTCCGGGCATTATATTCAGCACTCTGTTTTTCCTGGGCAGACTTTAATTTTCCACGAACAGTGTCCTCTACCTGGCTGCATTCATTGATCACCTCTGCAATGGCCACTTCAGATACAATGGGCTCCAGAGTACTCTGGCTGCAGCCGCACCACGCCATGCCGTGCATGTTTGCGGACATTCTTATTCAAAACCCTGTTGCCAATGGAAATAGTTATCAATGACTTGCCTTTTCTTTTCCGGGCATTATATTCAGCACTCTGTTTTTCCTGAGCAGATTTCAATTTTCCACGAACATTGTCCTCTACCTGACTGCATTCATTGATCACCTCTGCAATGGCCACTTTAGATACCGTGGACATTCTTAGGCCAACGTTGTATCGTGTTGCTAGCTGATCCCCAACTCATTCTTTAGGGTTACCTGGCCTCTGGACGATATGGCTTCCACAGTGTAAGGACCAGAGTACTCTGGCTGGAAATAGTTATCAACGACTTGCCTTTTCTTTTCCGGGCATTATATTCAGCACTCTGTTTTTCCTGGGCAGATTTCAATTTTCCACGAACATTGTCCTACCTGACTGCATTCATTGATCACCTCTGCAATGGCCACTTTAGATACCGTGGACATTCTTAGGCCAACGTTGTATCGTGTTGCTAGCTGATCCCCAACTCATTCTTTAGGGTTACCTGGCCTCTGGACGATATGGCTTCCACAGTGTTAGGGCTCCAGTGTACTCTGGCTGGAAATAGTAATCAACGACTTGCCTTTTCTTTTCCGGGCATTATATTCAGCACTCTGTTTTTCCTGGGCAGACATTGTCCTACCTGACTGCATTCATTGATCACCTCTGCAATGGCCACTTTAGATTCCGTGGACATTCTTAGGCCAACGTTGTATCGTGTTGCTAGCTGATCCCCAACTCATTCTTTAGGGTTAACTGGCCTCTGGACGATATGGCTTCCACAGTGTAAGGACCAGAGTACTTTGGCTGCAGCCGCACACCCTGCCTTGCATGTTTGCAGACATTCTTAGGCCAACGTTGTATCGTGTTGCAAGCTGATCCCCAACTCATTCTTTAGGGTTACCTGGTCTCTGGACGATATGGCTTCCACAGTGTAAGGACCAGAGTACTCTGGCTGGAAATAGTTATCAACGACTTCCCTTTTCTTTTCCGGGCATTATATTCAGCACTCTGTTTTTCCTGGGCAGACTTTAATTTTCCACGAACAGTGTCCTCTACCTGGCTGCATTCATTGATCACCTCTGCAATGGCCACTTCAGATACAATGGGCTCCAGAGTACTCTGGCTGCAGCCGCACCACGCCATGCCGTGCATGTTTGCGGACATTCTTATTCAAAACCCTGTTGCCAATGGAAATAGTTGTCAACGACTTCCCTTTTTTTCCCGGGGCATTATATTCAGCACTGTTTTTCCTGAGCAGTCTCCTTTACCTGGCTGCATTCATTGATCACCTCTGCAATGGCCACTTCAGATACCGTGGGCTCCAACTCGCCACTTTCTTGCCATGAAGCATTGGCAGTGGATGTTGCAGCTTGAATGTCACGATCAGCAGGTGGTGGTGCAGGTACATAGAGAAAAATGGACTGAATCCAGTTGAACGTGGTTGGGATATGTTGATCTCATATGCTGTTGCATCGAGATATCTACAAAACACAGTGAGCATTATCAGGCTGTGTGACGATATATGGCAAGGATGCATTGTTGTTAAGAAGTTTGCACCTGAGAGGTAATATCGGCCAAAACTTAGTAAAGAGATCCGTGGTGGTTAAGAGGAATTTGTTTCCGGAAGCAGTCTGAGGCAAAGACACCAAATCCGTGCCAAGAACCTCTTATCTTCCTTTCTTCTCAATTGGTTGCAGTGGTGGTGGCATAATTGACATTTAGAACAACGTTTTATCTGCAAAAAATATGAAACTTTTGTAGGTATTTGAGGATTTAAAAGTGCAAATGTGAACACATCTACACACACCTGTAGAAAAGAAAACGTGTTTCTGTGATGGGCAAATAAAAGGCGTTTTTTCATTGCAACAGACTACAGAATCATCACTACTGATTACCAGATTTATCATTATTGGAGATCATCTGATCATATCTAGGACCAAAACTGTACTTGGTGAACGAGCTTTAACGGTTGCTGGACTTAAATTTTGGAACTCTCTCCCTGTATCTGTTCATTCTTCTCAGTCGTTTATGTCACTTCGTTCACAACTTAATACTTACCTTTTCCAAATCGTTTATCCACAGTATTCTGCCTCTGTCTTACTGGGCTGATCTTTCGAACATTTACCCGATTGAAAATTGGTTTGGTACACCATCGTTTATAGATATATGTTGTTCATTAGATATTGATGCAAAAGTAGTTGTAATGGTACTTACGTTAGCAAATAAATCTGGATCATCCACAGCCTCGACTCCAAACAGGCAAAACTTGGATGCACCAGCACTTAGCTTCGTCAGGTGATCAGGAAGTTCCACTATGTCACTGTGATGTGCAACTTCTTTGTCACCGTAATCACAGTAAAACACTTCACTCTGTATCACAACGGAAATTCAACATAATCACCCATAGATAACAATTTCTGATAGTTTCAGTTTGATACTGCTAAATATCTTAAACATGTGAAAACCTCAGTTGCACATGTCGTACTTGGTGACTGCGCTCAGTGAGTGGTAGAATGTCCAAGTAGTGCTGTCATGACAGGTCGGACGCCTTAAGGTGAAAGGCCTTTGGGGCAACCGAAGCCTCGGCTGGTCGATCTTGAGTAGCAATGAGGCGAGAATGATTTCATAACGAAACCAGACCTGGCGACAATTCCCACCACATTTGCGGTACAGCAAGAACGCATTGCTCATAGCCGGGTCCTGCACCTGTAGAACAACTTTTCTGTACCACTTGAGTGTCTTTCGTAGCGGCGATTAGTAAGATAACAGCTGATCGAGATGATCTACACCACACATGTGAGTATTGTAATCCAGCACACAGTCGGGTTTTTTAACGCATTCGCCATGCTTATTTCTTTTCCTACCTATTTTGCCAGCATGTATGGTAGACACCATTAGTACGTCTCTTTTATCTTTCCATTTTGAAACCACGATTGTCCGCTCTTCCGTGCCACAACATCGCATTTTTTCAGATTGGTTGAGACCACTGCTTCAGATAAATGTTTGTGATTTTTGCGAAGAATGCCACACAGGTATGTCTGTCTCTTCAAAGTTGCTGAGCTAGTGGAACACTAGTCTAAAAATATCAACATACTGCACATGTCCTCTGTCGAGTAAATTGTCCATCAGTTTCAAGACAACAAGTTTCTGCATGGCCAAAGCCAGATATTGGATCCATTTTGCCACAGTAGACAAGGAGGTTGTAATGTAGCCACTGGGCTCACACAGCAAATATAATTAACACCATATATGTGACGTTCCCCAGGTCAGCCGCAGCACAGCACCATTCACAATAGAAACGCCGCGTTCTAGGGTATAGACGGCTTGGAAACATGAAATTAGCATATTGCAAATGTCACGCAGCTCGAAAAGTCTGTCTTTTTCAGGCAACTCTTCATTGTTGCAATGATGTAAGTCGGAGCTTCGGGTGGGTATCTACCCCCCTCACATTCCAATAGGCCCCGGCCTGGAGGACAGTACATACTATCGTCGTCTAGAGAAGGCGTGACCCGGTGAGGACCGGAACCAGTTGCTAATTGGTCCCCTGGACGTGGCCCTCCCAGATCGAGACAGTTGAGAGAACTACATTATGCCTAGTAGTCAACGCAGTTGATTGACAACCTTTTCCACTCGGATTAAATATTGGTATCGTTCTCCCCAAATCTGAATATTTTTACACGTAAAAACCTGAACGAACAGTGTGATAGTATACATTGTATATAACAGTTGTCTAAGCCATTATTAATTATTTTTAACCAAGAAACATGATCAACAATACCGTCAGTGAGTCCAGTGTTCAACTTTATTTGTATGTTGTCAGTGTATGGTAGTCCTTGAAACATTTCCCGGGGTGCAAACCAGGTTGCCGGGAACAAGTTTCGCAGTAGAATACGGTTTTTCGACGACATCCTGGTGTTTTCCTGTCGCTACAGACACTGCAATCTTTGGTCTTCTTATTTTCATATGAGGCAATAAAGTGCTTGTGTTTGTTCAGTCTTTCTTCTTTATCGAAAGTCGAAGGGCGACCACGACGTCTAGCCGGTTGAACCGCACGCTGTTCTTGAACAAGATGTAGAATCAGAGCTTCTCTGTAGTGGATGTGATTTAGGTCATTGCCTGGATGTGTTTGGTTGTATATTATGAAGCTGTTCACCACAGCCACTTCCAGCAGCCAAAAGAATGTTTTTTTCCACCACTTGATGGATTTTCTCAGGAAGGAGTAGCTGCTGCAGTAGTGATCGAAACGATCAACAGCACCCATGTGTTTCGTATACTCAATGATTGCAGTCGGCTTTGTGACATTTTCCACCACTTTCTCTCGGTTCATTCTTTGTAAAGTTTCTGTTGCTGCGTTGTAATATGTACTGAGCATGAAGATCATCCGTTTGTCCTGCCATGCAAGTACCAACTCCTTATTGTCAAAGTTCCACGCACGCACTTCGAACTTCTTCAGTTTCATCGTTTGTTTTACAGCGTCAGGCAGACCTTGACGATTTCTCAAAACTGTTCCTGTTGTATGAGTATTTGTTCTTAGCAACTCATGGGCTAAAGTGTGGCTGGTAAAATAACGGTCCGTGAATACATGGTATCCGTCACCTCCAACTGATTGATTGATTTGATCACAAAGATGCATAACTATTCTTGCCGTGAATGGTAAGCCTGGCCTTGGAAGGCTGTTTGTTGTGGCAGAGCCGTAGTATGGCTCAAAAGCACATAAGTAGCCTGTGTTGCAGTCGGCTAGTGAGAAAACCCTCAGACCCCACTTGTGTGGCTTTTGTGGGTTATACATCTTGAACTCAGTTCTTCCCTTGAAACTTATTGTGCTTTCATCAACTGCTACATTCTGGTAAGGTTTGAACAGTTCCAGGCATTTTCCCTGCATGTGTGCAGTAAGGTTTTTTACCTTACTGGACCTTGTCTGTGGTTCAGCTGCACCACTAGACGGAGGCTGCACGTGCAGCATCCAGTGAATTTGTAAGAATCTTTCTCTGCGTAGCACATCACCATAAAATGGCATGTAGTTGATCCACTGTTTTGAGAAAAACTGTTGAATGTCTCCACGTCCGTGCAGAGCCATTCTAAGAACCAAACCTAGATATCCCAAAAATTCAGTCACAGTAACGTCTTTCCATGTGTGCCAGATTGACCTCCTTCTCAGGTCAGAATTTCTAGTCAACTTTTCCTGTGCGTATCGGTTTGTTTCATTCACTATCTCCCGGACCAAGTCTGGAGTGAAAAACAGCGCAAAAGATTCGCCAGGACTATCAGGAATCGCCGTGTCAGTGAGCTGAACTCCTGGATTCGGTACCGTAAACGGGAAATGGTTTACAACATGAGTGGGTTGCCATTTTGTCCACCGTTCGTTCCCACTTTCGCTTTCATTTTCCTCCTCGTTACCACTACTGTCATTGCCATCGCTGTCATCTTCATCCGACGACATCGAAATATCGCCTAACTCGTACAGAAATTCGCTGTCGTCATCCGATTCTTCAATATCCGTGTCATTACCTGTCTCTGAACTAGGGTCTTCTAACACCATTCTCGAGGCTTGCGCAAGGGAATATTTTCTTTTTCGACTCGACATTTCGCTTGTTTATTCAATCATGTATTTACTGAAAAGACTTGTTTCTGGTTCTTGGGTGCGTTCTTGGGTGCGCTTTTTCAAGTCAGCTATCTTTTATAACGTTATGTCCCACTAGGTGAGCCATACGATCGTCAAACTTGGACGCTAGTCATATGTCCCACCAGGTGGGACATTCGATCGGAATGAGAAAATCAAAATGTCCCACCAGGTGGGACAGTCGAGTGGAAAAGGTTAAGGGTTCAGGCATTTCAAATCGCATTCGACGTTCAATGAGTCTCTGACTTCTACGAGGTGGATCGACTCTCCTAAGAAGATTCTCATTTAATGGGTTTTCACCTTAGGCTAAGAGGCACGCTGTCTGGGTCGCCCCTTTGTCTGCAATGGAGGTCAGGCATCCGGGTTGGTAGCTGGTCCCGGTGTCGCGGAAGCGGATGCAGGCGATCCCACGATTCCCGAGAAGGCAATCCAGCGGCTCCAGAGATGATGATCCAACTGATTATTTTTCCTAAAACCTCAGTTTTTATGTCTCTTACTTTTCTATAGCTCACACAAGAGGAGTCCATTGTCACCAATCCATTTAGGTAGCGCTAGCACTGTGCTTGGACTCGTCCTGTCTGAGGCTTGTGATTGGTTGAGAAATTATGCGGTTCTTAGCTGCCCGTCTTCGAGTTAAGAGTCTGATTGGCCGAAGGCGATACCACAGATCCACCTTTCTTCTGAATAATTAAACTTGGCAGCTGCTTCGCTTGGCTGTTACCTAAAGGCTCTAATTAAAAAAATGAAGTGCTCCTTGTGAGGTTGATTATCTTACTAATTAATTTGTGGGAATGGTCTACATTTCAACAATAATGCCAGAATTTCAGTTTAAGTTCAAATCTATCGTGCATCTGATTGAAAAGAGGTGTGGCAATAGTTGGATCTGTGCTCCAGTAATCCTCGGTCGTTGGCTTCTTTATATAACCCATTAGAAAGAAGTCCCAAGAACTTTTTCATTTCGGGTAACTGTTGTGGGGTGCCAATTGTGAGCCCTGGGTTTTGGTTTCAAGGCTGATTTTGCCGAAATTGGCGAATCTGTTGGACTCGTTTACCATTAGGCTTAATATTTCATCCATCAAGAATAAATCGAAAAACTCGATAGGGCGCGACTCGGCAGTTAGGTTGAGAGAACTGTTTAGTCCAGCACTCACAGTTACAGAGACGTCTCAGTCTGCCCTCTCAAAGTGTGTACCGTACACTTTGGCTGCCAGACAGTGTGACACGCGGAAGCCCTATCGTTAATGTGATCATAAATTTTACCCGAGGCAACCCTATCGTAAATTTGACAAGCGTCAGCCCTGTCAAAAGCATTGACAAGCCAGGGCCAGGCTCTGAATCTCAGCTATCATTACCAGAGGTGGCATTGATTCCCGGCACACCTATAGCCGCTGTATATTTGAAGTACGAGTTATCTCGTACATCACGTCTCGGTCAGCCCGATCAAATACGAGTTAACTCGTACCTAGTGGTCAATGTGAACAATAAACGAATTATATGTAACACACTGTTACATATAATTCGTTTATTGTAATATCCAGGTTAAAGCAGGTAAGATGCGCTAAAAAGTTACTGAAACGTAAATTAACGCTGACCTTGCAGCCACTGATACATAGAGGCAGACAAACTGAAATACACTAACTAATTTGCTGTTGCCGAGTAGTTACATAGAAGTCGTTCACGATAAGCACACCTTATGGCGGCAGTTTGCGCTTCAGCTTCAGCCTCCGTTGTGCCATGTACTGACTTCGACTGAGGCCCTGCCGACCATCTTCTCCACTTGCTGCGCCGTCGGCAGCAACACCTTGTGGCAGCACATGACTTGGCCTTGCTTCTGTCGTTTCCTTTTCACCGTGTTGTCCGCGGTTCGAGTCGAGTTCCGTGTTATCCTCCTCGTGTCGACGATCGACCTTGACAAGTAGGTCGTCCCCGACACACAGGAACCGGAGGCAAGTAGACTGTGGCATTGTCGGCAACAGCATCACTAACAACAGATACGCATGCGGGAGGACGAGTTGCATATGTGTCAAGCTCAGTCGCTGATTCTTCCAATGCAGTGTTATGAGATATGGAAGAAAACTGCTGTCCCAAGGTAGACGTAAAAATGTCACCCAGCGGAACCAAGGTGACCGTTGGAAAAATTAAATGCTGTAGCCTCTCATCGGCTGCGAGAGTCGGACCCTCCTTCTCGGCTTCCTCGTCATCGTCGTCGGGCAAATCGCGTACGATAGGGGAAAGGTCGTCCTCGTAGGATGTTTCTGGCACGCAGCTGACGTCGTCGATCGTCACAGGGGTTGCGTCCAAAGGTTTGTCATCGGCAACGAGAGTCGGACCCTTCTTCTCGACATGCTCGAAGTTGCGTACAAGAGGAGAACGGTCGTCCTGGCATAAAGTTTCTGGGACGCAACTGACGTCGTCGATCGTCACAGGGGTTGCATCCAAAGGTTTGTCGTCCGGTACGGGAGTTGAAGTACGAAGCTTAAGATAATGCGACGGAACGTGGATTGACGATTTGTTCGTTTCTTTATTCGATATGGTGGGAAAAGACAGGTCAAAGTCGTCGCAGATGGCACCACTTTTGTGGGATACCTGGTCGTAGTAGCATCTGGCTGCGTCAGGGTCGCAGTCGTGTTCCATTTTATCGTCTTCCTCTAGCAGATCGCAGTCGAAACGTGCGTCGTCCAGAACACCATAGGAAACGGCAGACAGGTACAGCGTGATATCGGGGTCATTGCCCTCCGGAGGCAAGCACAGCGTCACATCAGGGTCATCCGTTTCCGGAGGCAAGCACATAGTGGCATCGAAATCATCGTCCTGCAAAGGCAAGTCGAGCGTGGCATCTGGATCATTGAGTTCGTGTTCCTCCTCTTCCTCTTCCACCTCGGCCAACTCGTCTCCCTTCTTGTCTTTGTCGGTGCGCTGCTGTGCCTCTGGGACTGGACTTGACGGAGCAGTTTGAAGACGCTTCAAGAAAGACAGGTCAATCGGAATTTCAAAGTCGTCGGGCAAAAGGCGGAGCACAGCGCAGCAGCAGTCACTTCCCTCCAGGCTATCGCAGTCCGGTACGGGAGTTGAAGTGCACAGCGGACGCGAATGCGATGGAACGTGGACGTCTTTCTGTTCAAGCATTGAATTGTCGCTGGTAGTACCTGTTTTGTGGGATAGCCGGTAAACACCCCCCATTTAATATGAAAATTTGTTGTTTCTCTTCCCCATATGCATCACCGAGCACTTTTCCAAATTAAAGAGCATTTGCCAACCATTTGAACATCTTCCCGCAGTGTCTCTGTCTCTTCTTCTTCATCCATTGCTCTACAGAGCTTTAATTTTAGATAAAATCCCATTGTCTGTGTCAGCGTTTCCCAAACTTTTTTGGCCAGGGAACCCTTTTCGTCTTTTCATATTATGGTGGAACCCCAACTTGAACTAAATGTTTTGAGGCATATGTAGCGCATGAGAAGCATATTAATATAGGTCTAACTAAACACACACAGCCATTTAGGCAGTTTATAAAAACAATTTATTTTCTCTTATATCAAATGTTAAAGTGTACAGTTTTTAAGACCAAGACTCGTGGAGCACAACTTTGGAGTACATGAATGATGAAGTTTTAATATCTGTACAGTGATTTTGTTTTTTTCTCGTGCCAATTTTTTTATACAAAAATATTTGGTTTAATGCTAGAAAGTTGGATTTTTATGTCATGTGTAGCATTTAGTCAATTTCTATATTTGGTTTTCGTCGCAGTATAGCCTACTGTGTTGTGACAAATGGCAGAAGTACACAAAAGACAATAGTTTTCTGGTTTTTGGCTACTTTGAATGGGTTTTGAATCCAATTAGCATCACCCTCATGGGAGGAAAATATTTAAACAAATTCACTTCCGGCACGTAATATGATCTGCAAGTTTTGAACGAATGATTTGGTCGAGAACACAATCCCTTTCAACTAAAAACTCATATGAGGTTGAAAAACAGTCCACATTACTAGTTTGAAGGTCTTGGTCTCGAGTGCACTCGAGTTCGCTTTTAAAAGTCTTGGTCTTGCTCTTGAGACCAAAAGTCTTGGTCTTGAAGTTCAAAGTCTTGGTCTTGGTCTCGAGGTTTAAAGTCTTGGTCTTGGTCTCAAGGTTCAAAGTCTTGGTCTTGGTCTTGAAGTTCATAGTTTTGGTCTTGAGGTTTAAGGTCTTGACAACAAGACTGGCTCATCTTTTTGACACCAGCAAATAAAATAAATTAATTGCTAATACTGTTGTACGATTATCAGACTCATCAGTACTTTTTTTAAACTTTTGTGTTAAATCATTTTCGCATTCGTTGAGGTAACGATAACAACGATGGAAACCTACCAATTCAGACTACATAGGTCCCTGCAGTGACCTCTATAATCTATAATTCTATATAATTACTGTCCAGATAGCCAAGGAATCTATATTGCTGGATAGCTAAAAGGCATTGAAAGTCCGGATTATTGCTCAATGGGGCAACCTACAAAAGAGACGACTGACGGCAGTTTTAAGCTTCTATAAAAATTGTATTTTTTCAAAACTGCTTGGAATGTTATATTCCAGTGAAATTTCTCAATGAAAATTCTTTTAAATAACAACTTTTTGCGGAACCCTTTGGGGAACGCTGGTCTGTGTCATTAATATTATTAAAAGTAGAAACAGCAGTGGCCCAAGCACTGATCCTTGTGGTACTCCACTTAGCACTGTCGTCAAGCTAGAATGTTATCACCTATGTCCACCTTTTGTCTTCTACCTGATAGCCAGCTTTGAATCCTTGTTAGTACCAGTCCTCTAATCTCACCTGCTTGCAACTTTTTTGCCAGCCTTACATGAGGTACTTTGTCAAATGTCTTGGCAAAGTCTAGGTAAATTATATCTACAGGTTTTCCCTCGTCAATCCTCTCATAGACCTCCTCAAAGAAATCCAACAGATTCGTCAAACAGGAACCGCATTTGGTAAATACATGTTGACTGCCCTCTCTGATATCATGCTCATTCAAATGTTCTACTACATTATCCTTAATAATTCTCTCCATCACCTTGCATACTCGCGTCTGATGGCAGCCCGGTCGGCGGGTATAGCCTTGCCAGTATACGCATCAGACTTCAGAAAGTGCTCATTTTCTGAGTCAGCAATGGTCCAAATTTTGAATCCCCATTTGTTTGGTTTCTTGGGACAATACTGCCTGAAGTGAAACATTCCCTTGAACCCAACAATTCTTCCGTGGTTTGTAAAACTGTGCAAATGTAGAATTGAGGAGGTCTACCAGAGGACGAATTTTGTACAATGGGTCATAATTTGCAGCATCCCTTACAGGAGCTTGGGTACTGTATGTCAAGTGAAGGTACCTATTCAAAGCCATGAACCGATCCCTTTTCATGATTCCTGAAATCCAGGGATCATCGAGTGAGGGATCGCTTGACCAGTAGTCATACAGCTGTGGTTGTCCTTTGTATCCTATTGTGGTGTTGATGCTAACAAATGCATGCATCTCTAGAGGAGAAGTAGGGTTCCACTTTGTTTAGTGGGGTTTGTCTATCTGCTGTGTAGCTGATCTACTCTGCTCAGCTTTCAGGTTGGTCTGTTCAGCTAGCACATAAAAAAACTGTCATCTAAAAACAAAGAGAAATAATGGTGCATCATGGGCTGGTCCACCACTGACGCCTGTAAATGGAACAGTGAGCAGTGAACAGGAAAATGTGAAACCTCTTCAGACCAGTTTTTGTTGTCTGAAACATCATCATCACCCTATCCATGTGACCCACTTTCACCTTCTGTAAGCCCATGTCCAACTGATTCTGGTTAGCTCGATCCTGTCTAACTAATCTGTATCCATCTAGAGCTAGTTCACTATCTGTGATTTCGGGCTTTGTCCATGACTCTGCTATTCCAATTATATCGGGTGTCTCGTTATCAGCATACAATTCCAGTTCTGCTCTTTTTGAGATACTTACAATGCTCCTCTCATTTGCAAACATACACTTTAAAATTTTACTACCTCCAGTTTCCTTAATCTCCTGTCTTTATTGCTGCAAGTTTCTTTTTTTCTTAGCTGTTTGTCTTTATTTGTGTGACATTTAGTGAGTCCAGTTACTGCGCTAACCATCTTTCCACCAAGTTTAAAGTCTTCATCATCGTGAAGACTTGTCTCGCAACCATGTCTGCACCTCGAGCATTCAGATGCAGACCATCTCTCCCCAAGTACCCACCTCTCCAAGGATTGAATTCCACCTCATAGTATCTTAACATTTTCCTCCACACACATTTGCTTCAGTCTTCTGTTTATCTCAACTCTCTTACTGTCTAACGCTTCACTTAAGTCCTGCCTTGGCAAAATGCCCATTACCACAACTTCCCTCTGTCTCTCTTCCTTCATCCTCTGTATCATGTCTTCATATTTGTCCATCATCTCTTTTGTCTCGTCCATTCTGAGATTGTTTGTGCTGACGTGCACAATTACCGTGTCATCCTTAACATCTCTCTTCTCAATCTCTGGAAGCATATGTTATTTTCTCGCTCCTGGCTTACAAACTGCTGAATCGACTGCTTCTGCAGATTTCTCCCAACGTGTCTCACTAACGAATCTCAAATCCCTTTTGCTCCTGCACTGCATCTTCTTGGTCCTTCTTGCTGTTTCCCTCCTGTGTTAGATCTCCATCATTCTTCTGGTTCTTTCCACAGCACTCCGGCATTTCATCACGGTGTCTAAGCTCGTCGCCAAAGCCTGTGAGGTTTTCATCTGTGCCTCTAAGCTTACTTCTGAGCTGTATGCTCTTACTTCCACGCAGCACACTCGCACACCCTTCTTTCCAGTGCCATGCATGCTACTGCCAGAGCACGCCAAAGATAGCTCTTATTCACAGACTGCTATTTTTACTCGATAGTTGACCACGTGTACCTGGCCCTATTTCTCTTTTAACCCAATATCACTCGCTTTGGCCTAATTGGGATGCACTATGCTTTATTTCTCTGATTTAATTTACAAGCCTCACCTTGCATCCAGATTATACCAACAGATAATTATACAAGGTAAACGTACGGAAAACAGTTGAAACGGAGAACGCCTTGAGTCTTTGACGAAAATATTCCTGCAAAGCTGTTAAAGTACCGAAGAATAATCGACCTTCTTTCTCTCCGGACGACTATACAATGACTGTGCAGCAAGTTTATAAACTTCGCGCGCTTAGGGTTAGCTACGGTCTTGTGCGACTAATCTAAAGAAAGTTCATTGACCAAAAAAGCAATTTTAGAGCAAAAATTTGTCACTTATCTGCATCATGCGATCCTCCTCACAGTAACTGGAAACAAAACGAATTACTGCTTCCTGATTGCCCAGAACTATGCAGTCATGTAGCACAGAATTGATGTAATTGTCACAGAAATTACATGATTTGATGAGCAGTCATAGTGCTGTCGGAAAACCTTCGAATGTCTCACCGTCATTCTGGTTGCTCTTGTTGAAAAGGTTGCCTTCGTAAGTTTCGTTGCCATCTCTAATGGTAACTCGTTGAATTTTTTCACGATGTTGTCCACCCTGCGGTTGTAGGGATAACACAATCAATAAGTTTATAGAAAACATTTACTTTAAAATCATCATGAAAATCATGTGCACTCTCCTCTTGTGGCATATCGTGACTTTCATCATAAAAACTCTTCGGCGTTTTTCTGGATGTTTTGTTTCTCATGGCAAGTCAGATGACATAGCCACAGCTGTTTGCTTGGCTTCTGCTCGCAAACATCCCATTTATCACGTACATCCTTCAGCTCTACAAGCAAACTCTCAATATTTTCCACTTCTATGTCAAGTGTGGCTTCTCTAGCTTGAAGAAATTTGTTACTTACCATCACATCTTCCAGCTGGTGACTTGGAAAACAACAGATAAGACTGTTTAAATGACTTCAACGGCAGTCCATTATACATTAAAGCACTTTCTTTATTTTCAGTTTGATAGACATCCAGTTTGATTAGACATCCAGTCCAGTGATGAATTCCTAGAGCTATAGGCTTTGGAGTTCCACCCATCAGTTTGGAGTTGCAACCATCCAGTCCAGTGATGAATCGTCATTCCTAGAGCTATATGCTTTGGAGTTGCAATTCTACCCTTTGTTGACAAATACGAAATATCTTGTGCAATTGATACTAGTTTTCTGTCATTTTCACATTAAGTTTCAGCCAAACTTGTATGTAAAACGTCATGCGACAAACCAGTAATCCAGGCTAAAAAATTATAAAGAGTGTTGGTATATCTTCAAATTTTCTTGTTTGATAACTGCAAATTCAGATCAGGAACTGTTGGAGGCCAGACCACACTACATCCTCGATAATCAGATATCAATCCTTCCAAATGAACAGCGTCCATTTACATATTTCTTCTTGATTCATGATAATACACTTCTGTTTGCCGTCTTTTTAAAGCATCTCCTGTATGGCCTTCAATTTCCCTTTCCCGATTCTTCTGATTCTGGAGACTACCACTGAACAGCTAATGATGTGGCTCCGTACGAAACACAAACAACTTCACAAATGTTACTTAGTGATGGCTGTGAGAAATCTTGATTTCTGTGCCTTCTTCAGATTGAAAGTTTTTACTCCAACAAAAGAAGAACCTGTTTCTTTCAACATGTGCAGAAATCGGCCGAAGTCGTTTCCGTTGGTTGGGTCCGGCAGTTTTAACCTCAGACAGTAGACTGGTCTTTGGCTGTAGTAGTAGTTGCAGAGTTAAGATCTTTCCGTGTAGGCGTCTGTGAAGCTGACGAAGTATGTGATATTCTTTGTGGAGATGTAATAGGAAGAGTATGAGATGGTAATGCCGAATGTTGAGGTACGGGTGAGGTAGGTGGGTGGTCAGTAGGGAGTCGAACATTCAGGGTGGGTGCAATAGGACGTTCAGGAATTCTATCCCGGTATGGCCACTCCTGACGATGAAAGCTGTGGCCGTTACCAAGTCCCGATGAGGTATGTAGCTTTAGGGAGGATGGCCTGTTGTGAAGAAACCGATTCGCACTGGAGTCGGTTCTGTGGTTAGTAGGTTTGGGTAGAGCGAGAACCTGGCTGTATAGAGGTTTTGTACTCCTTTGGGTATCAATGGAGGGGGTCAGGTACAGAGGAAGAGTGGTTTCCATGTAGGTTCAATGTTCTGTCTGTGGGAGGGAAATCTCCAGAGGGCCCATAGTAGGTATCGGTGTCGACTGCTTTGTTTTTGAAGAAAAGCAGTAATCAGGTTAGTTCCCGTATCATTCGTATCTTCTGATTGTAAGTAACGGTGGAGTAGGTTCCTGTGTTTGTAGTGGATTGTTAAACTCTTCGACTTGGCGGCAAGTTGGTGGGAGAGTGCCAACCCCGTTTTTAGCCAAGTTGTCAAGTTTGAGCGTGTCTCTTTGAATGTTCTGAAGTCGGTATCAGACAGCTTCTTTGCGAGCTGGTCTTTTGTGTACCGTATTTTCGCGGATATAACACGCACTCGTATATAACACGCACACGAATATAACCCGCAACTTTTAAGGGTTTGTGTAAAAATAGAATTATATATCACGCACCCGATTATAAGACGCATGTATTTTCAGGCGTCCACCAACGAGGTGATAGACAAATGTGTCGGGTAACGTTAGTGTTACGTAACCTAATAAGATTTCTAACCGAATATAGTAATAACTGTTTCTATTAAACGCAAATAAAAATCATTTATTTGATAAAAATTCCTTTTACAAAGAAAGTGAAGATTCGTGAAAAAATCGAACATTTCAAGCAAGTCTTCTATTTAAATTTTCTAAACATGCGAAAATTACCTTGTTACTACTTCTTTACCGGAATCTTCACAAGGTATGGTCTCTCTCGTCAGAAAAGAAAGTGAGTATGATGAAAGCTTGATGGATTTGCAGAAAGTGATTACAATTAAGCCGACAATTAACTAGATTACTAGAGCGAGGACGATTCACTATCGTAGACTATATCTCTCTTAAACGACGAGCGGAAGTTTTATCACCTAGGGCCACACTAGCGATTTTACCGTATAACGACCTATAAAGTAAACAATTTTGAACTTATGATATCTCAGTCAATTCTTGACCTACTGATATAATGTAAACATCATTCTCTAGCATTTTATCTCCTCTTCCCATCCATACCTTTGACAGAAAAAAGTTTGGGGTCACGCGATATTTTTCATCCCACTTCACGCGTTCCAACAACGTACGCATGTAAAATCGTGTGACAGTCGGGATTTCCTTTGCCAAAGCCACTTTATTATCTTCATTTGTTACATGAGATAGTTTTTCATTGTCAGATTCATCAAAACTATCATTATTTGAATCTAATTTCTCAAGCAAACAGCAAGTTTATTTCATCCCAGAATCCGCGAGTCCTATCCGCCATATTGGGTAATTCAAATACGCAATATATTCAAAAGTCCGTTTTTGTTGGTTGAATTACGTATTTACATTCCCATTCTAAAAATATCTTCCACTATTTCTTTGATTAATTATATTATCTTGACCTACAGGACGTAAAGTTTCGAAAATACAACGCTTTTGTTAGGTTGACAGACGTCATTCAAATAGTATACGGGAGCATACTCATTAGTACATATATTTAGACTTTGTGTAATATTAAATTTATATAACACGCCCACGAATATACCACGCATCTAGGGTGTTGCGTTTGTAAAACTTTGTATAACCCGCGGGTTATATACGCTAAAATACGGTACTTAGTTTTGTTCTCCTTGAAAAGCCCATATAATTTGTAGAAAATGTTTCTCGTCTCTTTATTTATGAATTAGTTACAATCCTCTGTATTCTTGATAGGGCCTACAGTGATAGGATCTCGAGATAAACTGATCTAGTCTCTTTCTCCTCCCACTATGAATGCCCACACACTAAATATTATGTATTTATGTACACACCACGTGTATTTATTAGTGTGTTTCAGCTTACATAAGGGGAAAAAACAACTTCACTTTATCACCTTGCATAACCTCTGGATTTGTGACATTTGGTGTTATAAACTGAACTGCAACGGTTGAGCTCTAGCCACATTTTCCCACTGTCGGTGAAGGAACAGCCTTTGTATCCTTACTAAGAGGGACAAAGTTGCTTTTGTCTATGAGAGGCCACTGATTTTTTAACCTGGTGAAAATGGCAATTAGTGGCCAGAGGAGAGAAAGAATTAATCAAAAACTGCTGAGCTGCAATTATTTCAAACATATGGTGTCTACAAGCCAAGAATAGTAGGCGTTTGTCAAAGGCCTCTTGAATAACAGTTATTGCACCACTGCGGACTCCTGTGTTAGCACTGGTTGTGTCAAAGCACAACTCAGCCAGCAATTCTGACACCCCTTCCCACTCTCTGAGGATTTCAACAACCTTATTCCATATCAGGACACCAGTTCCAGTGCCAGACAGTTTTGGAATGGCTAGAAGCTTTTCAATCGCTATGCCAGACACAACAATTGCCTTGCGATCAGTATTAACACCCTCATCATTTAGCAGCAACTTACCATCGAAATGAACAACAAGGGGTGGCTTAGGGCAGATTTAATCTCTAATGCCTTGTTCGATCCATGGAGAAGCGGGTCTTCTTGCGAGCCTCATACACTGAAGTTGTGCACAGAGTCAGATCAGCTTCCAACTGGTGAGTTGGAAAACGATAGATAAGACTGTTTAAATGACTTCAATGGCGGTTCGCTATACATTAAAGCACTTTCTTTATTATCAATTTTATTTATTTATTTAAAAATTAGTTACAATCCTCTGTATTCTCGAATAGGGCACTAACATTGATACCTACTGCCTTTAATGCCGGGGTAACTATGTGCATAACCTGATGTGGCATGGTATTTGTTCTGTACAAGTTAGCCACAAATAGTGGGTCATCAATCAGACACCGTCTGTACATCTTTGCTATATTATCAGACGGAAGAGTATTAACTGGAGTCAATGCAATGGCCGCAACATGACGCCGGCTTATTTCTAATTCATCCTCGTCAATGTTCTCATCTGTTGAACTTTTTGCTAAATCATCTGCTGACCTGTCGTCCTCATCAGCCTGTACACATTCAGAAATACCAAATCCACTGTCATCACACTTGAACTGAATTGTAATTATGACGTTACACATATTTTGGTATCAGCAATTTCTGAGCAGTTATCAGAGTTGTCAGCACAGATCTAATATCAAATGAGCAAACAACCATTTGTACTTTGTTTGTTTAACACTTTGACCGCCGGACCATTTATTAGCAGTCCGCGGGAGCCCTGTAGAAAATTTGAATAGTGGTAGCTCCATCGTAAATTTGATACGCGGCAGCCCTATCATAAATTTGATCCGTGGCAGCCCTGTCGTTAATTTCACCCACGGCAGCCCTATCGTGAATTTGACCGCTGGACCATTTATTACCAGACACAGCAGCCCTATCAAAAATTATAGGAACTAGATTCATCATTATTTATTATTTACTGTAACTCTGGAAATGCAAAGAAAATGAATGAAAATACAAAGAAACTGCTAATTAGTCTCCTATACTTTCCTGTACCACTTGAGTGTCTTTCGTAGCGGCGAGTAGTAAGACAACAGTTGATCGAGATGATCTACACCACACATGCGAGTATTGTAGTCCAGCACACAGTCAGGTTTTTTGACGCATTCGCCACGCCTATTTCTTTTCCTCCCTTCAACTATTTTGCCAGCATATATGGTAGACAACATTAGTACGTTTCTTTTATCTTTACACTTCGAAACTGATTTGTCCGCTTTTCTGTCCAACCACATCGCCTTTTTTCAGATTGGTTGAGACCACTGAGTCTCGTAAATGTTTGTGATTTTTGCGCAGTCTTCCACACAGGTATGTCTGTCTCTTCAAAAGTTGCTGAGCTAATGGAACACTAGTGTAAAAATTATCAACGAACAGCACATGCCAAAGCCAGATATTGGATCCATTTTCCACAGTAGACAAGAAGGTTGTAAATGTAGCCAGTGGGTTCACACAGCAAATATAATTTAACACCATATTTGTGACGTTTCCCAGGAATAAACTGTCTAACTGTCGGCCGCCCACGCCACAGCACCATTGACTCCTCAATTGAAACGCCGCGTTCTAGGGTATAGATAGCTTGGAAACGTGAAATTAGCATATTGCAGATGTCATTTTCAGGCAAGTCTTCATTGTTGCAATAATGCCAGAATTTCAGTATAAGTTCGAATCTATCACTTGTCATGGTCTGATTGAAAAGAGGTGTGGCAATAGTCGGTAATTAATTGTATACCTTTACTACCAAACAAAACAAGTCAAACAGTTGCTATCAATGTAGAAATGCACTCTTTCAACTAACAACACAAGAACTGCAATCCAAAAAACTGAAGGAATGCAAAGGAGAGATGTTGGTTCTTTATCAACAGTTTTTCTGGCTTCAGAAGATACAAACAAAGCAAAACAAAAACAGTTGATTAATCTGTCTAACTTAGTGGCTTTCTCTTTATATATCAGTATCCATGTAGGTTCAGGGTAGTTCCTGATTCTGAAATTATTAATCGTATTATTAATCTGGTGGTTTAATGCTGCAGGTTCCGAGATAATAAGTCTTAAAAACTATAGGTATAGCTTTTTGGTGTGAGGTGGTGATTACTAAGAAAGTTTAGATATTTTTTATCTTTAGGCTTATAGTAGATGGAAGTTCGAAGCCCATGTTCCATTTTAATAACATTTACATCAAAAAATAGGATTTCTATAGTTGACAGGTTAATGAATCTGTCATGATTCCAGATTAAATTTGGGTAGGTATAATTAAATTTTTGGAAAAATTTATACATGACAATATTTGCTGCCTGTACTGAGTAGGCTTCTCCCGTAGTTAGGCCCTGTTTTGTTTATAAAAAGAGTTATTAAAGGTGAAGCACAATTTCTGAACACAAATTTTAAAGTCTTTTTAAGTAAGCTAGGGGTATAGGTTTTGTGTCAATTTCAAAAACGTTCCAGCATATTAAAGTATTGCTACAATGTTCAATGATATATTCAATCCCTAAATTCAAGGGTATATTAGTGTATAAGGATTCAACGTCTAGGGTGACTAATATAGTACGAGCTTGATTAGCTTGTTTTACTTTACCCAAATCTTTCAGGCAATCTAGGATTTTCATGTCCATTACAAGTTCAAAATAGATTTTTGTTCCCTATTCCTGGAACATGAAGGCCACTGCTTCACAGGTTCAGGTACATAAATATTTCTATTGATATCCTTCCTTTGCAGCATATACATAACTTTCATCTGCTTCTCAATCTCTTCTTGCTGCCATGCAAGTTCTCCTTGCTTGAAGATTTGCTTAAGCAAAGCTTGTCTTGCATTAAGTGATTCTTCTGACCCCTCAAGAGACAGGTCAGTGGGTTGTGAATTCACACAATCAAATTCAAGCTTATGTTTACTGTAGGTGTGGCGCTATCTGATTCAATTGGCAAATCATTTGCCGAGTCTTTTCGATTGAGGTTTTCCACTCTCGCCTTAAGCTGGTTGGCAAGAGACTCGAAACCTCCCATGAGCACTTCTCCATCCACTTGGTCGCATAGAGATACAGTATGAGCATCGACATTTTTTTTGGCAACGGCATCAGTGTGTTTTATAAGTGGTTTTGGACAAAATTTCAAAACCTCTTCCACCACAACCCTCACGAGATCTTGATGTGAAGCATGATCCAGCTATCTGCCTTGCACCAACAAGTCTTTCAGTACAATGAGGAATGCCAATACTTACTTGTGAAATTGGATTTCTTTATCTCCTAACGGCTGTCGGATTAACTGCACTTCACATCATCCCCCAGCTCAATGTAATTCAATTTCTTGTGCACCTGTACATCCGAAGGATCAATTTCATTAAGAGCGCTATGTCTTGTTTTACTTTTTACGCGGTGCCGCTAGGCATGCCACAAATACCTCGCGTACGTTATGTCGTTGAGTTGGAAGCTATTCCTGCGATCGTGGTGTCCACATTTACCAAGCCACCAACGACTCGACCTAAACTTCACGACGATATACAGCGCCATCTATCCCAGTGCCATTGTTGACTATTTGTATACGTGATTTGACCTCGAGACCAAGAAGCAGCCCCACTTGACGTTTGAACACTTACATCTCCATTGACCAATGTCCTCTTCTCTCCGCGAAACCAGCGTGACACGACCGTCTTCACTGTCCAGTGTTTAAAAATTGTGATGGTATATGTGCATAATATCCCATATCTATATCCTGACCCGCTTTGTAACACCATTACATTCATACTTTTAGCTTATAGAGAACTTTGATGATGTAAGTAAATTCCATGCCATGAACCATGACAACTCCAATTCTGCTGCAATCTTCTTTTATGGGTGGCAAGATATCCGATAAATCTGTAGTCGACCTCTTAAGAAACTTTTCTAAATCCATTTTTATATATCTAAAAATGCATGATGCAACGCAAGAACTTTGATAAAAGTTATCATAAGCAGGAAGTGAATAGTAATCAAGTATATTTCTCAAACTTATGCATTCAGTTTGGTTTTGACTTTTACAGAATATAAGCAATAAGTATGCAATTTAACGTCGTGCTCTCATTTATAACTTTCTACTAAATTACAGACATCGTTGTTACAAGAAATAAGCAAAAATATAATTTTTCCAGCTATTATGCAGAATATTCAATTCCTTTTATGCTTATTTTATCACCCATGCAATTTTCCACATTTAGATTGCGTGCGAGAATGGCTGACTGAATTGAATGACTTCAGTTTCAGAAGCAAATGCTTGACCATTTTGACACTGCATGCTGGGTGGGAATGTGAAAAGCCTGCAGCAGTTGGTGATTTCTGGCCAGTAATTTTGGCAAATTTCTGAAATTTTGGGCACCTCTTGCACATTGCTTGAAATATGAGTGCTTTGATTCAAAACGCATTGTCCATACCCGAATCAGTGGACCAAACCGAAGTATAAGGGTAGGATAATGAGCAAGATAGTGGTGCTTTGGTTTAAATTGGTGATCAGGAAACAAACGTTTTCTACCTTCTAAATATTCATCAATAAGGCACTGCAAATATGCAACTATACCAAAATTAACCCTAGGTGCACACACAATTTCAACAATTTCTCGCAACAAAGTACAAAGATGCCAAACATCATATTTCAAGTCACCGATTCTGTGGCAAATTACTAGGGAGAATACGTAAGAAACACCAGTTTTGAACTGCATGACCACTTAGATGATCTGCATTAACTTTGACACTAGGAGGTTGGCTGAATCAGTACCGAGGCACTTGAAACCTGTTTACAAACGATTAAACTGTTCATGTGTAAGCCATATTTGATATATAAAGCTATGTCTAGTGAAACCACCCTTTCATATAAATCATGCATCTTCATATAAATCATGACCAATACAAGGTGGAAGACCATGGAGACAAGCATGAAAATGTTTCACTTTATTAAATAAAGATGGAAATTTTATTCTTCGGGATTGAAACAGACCAAGATCGGACTTGAGAGCATCTCGGTCATAATTTGTTTTATTTCTTGGTGCTCCAGTTTTTTAAGCCAGGCCATTAAAAAACTGTTTCCGTTCAGTAAGACATATCTACAAAAGTGAGCGGTGCAACTAAAAATTTTCTGTTAATCATCTGTGACCCCAAATTATCGCCAGTTATGGAAACAACGCTGCCTTTAACCCTCAGAGGCTAACCTATAAAAAAAATCACACATTGGATAACTGTGAAACCCTTGTCCCCTCCCGAAAAAGGCGCTACCCCTTTCCGTTTGAGTAGAGGGAGAGCTAAGTCTCTTCGAAGGCCTTCTGACTGTATATACTGCATGTGACTCCGTTCGCATGAACCAAGGGACGTGTTCCCCATTCCTATCCCTTCCTCTTTTCTCCTTCGCTCTTTTGGTTTTTCGGCGGTCAGTCACTCAACTGCACCAATACTTTTAAAACCACACAACCACATCACAAGCATTCTCCATCCAATCCAGTACTCTTCCATAACCATATAGTTAATAGCGAAAACGTTAAGCGAGGTTACACCAAAAGTCACAAAAAACAAGGTAATCTTATCTACTGATAGTACAACACTGTACGATGATCAGATAACTACAATCTACGCTTAAACGAGTTATATTCCAAATCATAGCACAAAGTTAGAGTCCACATATACGTCCACATATACTGTTCGATGTTCTCTAGAAATGTTTACCCTAGGAACTAGTTATTCAGCAATCTAAGCAATCAAAACAATCTAAACATCTGTTGTGAATCCATAGCAAAAAAACATAGTCAACGAGTGATAACATACTCTTAACATCCACGAAAATGATGTTGTCATCCACGTTCCATTTTTTTTTTCTTTTTCTTCCGTGAGGATTCAGCGACTAGACTATTCAATGTCTGTACAGCAAAACGGGCCAGAACCACCTCTTATAGAATAGTTGATGCAAGGTGAATGATACCGCCTTGATGAACCAGTCATCCTTCCCAACATTCACCATTAATTCTGACAGCTGTGACAGAAAGAAATCCTCCACGGCCGGATACTCCAGATTTAGAAACCGATCCACCACCTGGACGCATAAACTCCAGGCAGTTACTGACCAGAACTTTGTTGGTCTCCACGGCTCCAAGTTCATCAGCGGATCGAAGTTACGTTCTAGGAACAATAACGGCCTACACCCCGCAAAACTTTCCCAGGCACGGAAAATAGGGAGTGCAGTAGGAGTGGTTGCCACTGTTTGGATGACCAAGATCACAGTTGGTATCAGACTCAACTGATCGGACAACTCCGTCGACAGGTGCAGGAACTGATCTATGTCCTGTGGTCCAAGATGGACGTGGTCTCTGCCAGCCATCTGACGACAGACCAGATCTATGACTCCGCCGGCCCGACCCTTCCAGGAATCCGCTTCCACGTTTGCGGTCGTACGTATCGGTGGCTCCAAACTAGCTGGTGGAAATCCCATCCTCGTCGCCATTGTGAAACCCTTGTCCCCCTCCCGAAAAAGGCGCTACCCCTTTCCGTTTGAGTAGAGGGAGAGCTAAGTCTCTTCGAAGGCGTTCCGACTGTATATACTGCATGTGACTCCGTTCGCATGAACCAAGGGACGTGTTCCCCATTCCTATCCCTTCCTCTTTTCTCCTTCGCTCTTTTATTCTTTCGCTCCGTCTTGGTAAAGCCGAATATAAGAGTTCCTCTACCTCCATATCGGGATTTACAGTTCGTTTTGTAGATTGATACGCACTTTTACTTGTAGGTGACGAGTGATGTACCGAGTGAAAAGGCGCGTTAGAAATCAATCTCTTCTCGTCCCATATTGGGAGATTTGGGTCCGGAATCGTAAGGCCTTCGGAAGCGGATTCTAGACTTTCCAAACGTCTCGCAACTTCCTTTAGTTGTGCGCTGACATCCCCCACCAGTGCATTCTGGCGTTCACACATAGTTTCCACCTGACCCATAATGGAGCTCCATAAAGGTTGTCCTTCCGTCTCTTCGTTCATTTTTACCTTCCTTCCTTGTTCCCTCTCTATCGGCTCCCTGTCAGTAGCCTCGTCCGCTTTCGTTTTCGGAGTCGACATAGCTGTTATAGGCTTACTCGATTTACTATATAAATTTCCTTCGTTAAACTCTACTTTGAAAGCTTCAAGAAGATTTGGATTACAAGTGATTTTAATTCTCTTTCAAACAGTACGCTCAAAACAAGTTTATAATTATTATTAAGGCTGCAATTTAATTATTAAATCTAGTGGTTATGAAATTTATTCATTCAGTCACTCAGAAAGACATCAACACACGTATGCGTACTAAAAGGATTTCCCCGGGGTAATTTACTCTAGCAAATCCCCGCTCAGTTATTAAGGGAATTCCCGCTATCCTGGCTTATCTGGGAAGAATCTCTTAAAATAACCCGTCTAGGATACAGTCGTTTACCAGTTCACAGCTGATTGTCTGTGATGTAGTGCTGCAGGCAGATCAGTCTAGATCCTTTACGGTCTCGCACCAGTTCTTTGAAGATGGAAAGACTACGCTGTCTCACTCTCACGTCGATAGAATTGTAGTCGCTCGTCTTCCTGAACGTGACTCAATTCCGGCTGGATCCTTTCAACAGCCAAAACGTAGAGTGCAGTCTCAGCTCCGTTGCGTCTTTTCCCTTCTTTTCCTGAAGTGCGCGCATCTGCCAGAGTCTTCTTCCTCTGCGGATTCTCTCCCGTGACCAAGGCTTTGGTCTACGCTTCCTACCATCTGAGTATCCAAGACTCAGAGCGGAGAGAACCGACCTCCACTTACAGAACAAGTGCTTTTAAAGACCGTGCAGATCATTGCTTAAGTCGGTCGCCCATTCATCGGGTTGTCCCTCCGACGCGTAACCAATCAACTCCTCCAAGCCCCTGTCATAATAAAATATCCTGGAATATTCTCAACTCAGTCCAGCCCTTACTTGGAAGACAACCAATTATGTGTACTTAATTCCTGTCACCATAAACATCTTTCCGGAGTTTAACTCCGCCATGGTTAGTTTCCACCACGCCCCTCGGCGATTTGATTCTGTCAATCACGCCTCCTACTCTGTTGTGGAAAACAAGCCGTACGCGGGTAATTTCCCACAATCATGTGTTTCCAAAAGATTTGGATGCGCCGTTTTGACATCTATAATTCTTTCGAAACGTCTCCGCCTTGGTTAAAGTTTACTGCTAGGAGTCGACGAATAAGAAAGTTCGGACACACGTCAGTAGGAAAAACAGAGTAGCCCCTGATACAAGGTATGAGTTTGTTTGACAAGGCGATCTATGCGGGCCCGCCCTGTATGTACATAGCACGTTCGGAATCTTAGCCTATCAAACCTCTTGCCAAAGTTTTAGTCTTTCCCTATTTGGTGGCTTCCTAACTTAACCTCATTATAATCCCAACCCCCTTATCATTACAAGTTAACGCCTAAATGCAGTTTGGACAACATATAGAACCGTCCTTGCTTGTCGGTACTGATCTCACAAGTGTGGTTTCATACAGAAGGAGCACATTCTCAGAATAACGGGCAACCATACAACAAGACAGTAAGCTTATGCTTATACTAGTGTGTGTGTTTGTTAAAGTCTGCCCCAGACCTTAACATAACCTGGGGTGAATTTTTCACCCCTCACTATTTGAGGCATGTGATATAAAATTAAACCATGTTCGATCAACAATGGTAATTGTACCAAGTTCAACATAAAACTGCAAAACTAGGAAACCTAACTAAACTCAACTATCAGCACAATCATCGAGTCTACAGTCATCCACACACAAGTAACGCTTTGTTGCATGCGTTCCACAGACAAAGTTGCTACACATATGACAGCGAATACTGGTTTTATTGTCCTTCTGGCGGCTGCATTTATGGCAACGACCTTTGCAACTGCTCATCTGCTGTGTGTCGCGTTTTGCTTTCTTGACCGGCTTTCTACATTATCCTCATTTTCAATCCATTCGGATATCAGTTTAGCAGCATTAGCAGCAGAAAACCGTCGACATCTTTCACACAAATTACCAATAAAAATGGCCACGGTATGACGTCAGTCACGTGACCATTCATCCAAAATAAGTAAGACAAAATATATGGAATTAAGCAAAAGTCATCTATGAACAGATACACAAAGGCGCACGGCATAACTCCAAAGCTGTAAAAAAATTCAGCGCAAATACTGACAGTGGGGTGAAAAATTCACCCCAGGTTGGCCTCTGAGGGTTAACAACATGTCCACAAATGTCAATGCCAATAGTTTGTAAGTGTGTTAAATCTGCAACCAAGTGACTGAAAATCATTTCTTGTCCAAATGGTTTAGGTCTTTTTCTGTACTCAATAAAAGTTACTGAACATGTGATCAATGTTTGATCTGTCGTGTGGCGTAATATCAGCTAAAGTGTAATACACTGCTAGCACTTTGTGTTTCGATTTTGCAGATCCTAATGGATCAACCACTTCAAACGAATCTTGATACAAAATTATTTTTAAAGCTGTAAGGTTCTCAATGTAAAATGCATTCAATTTGAATTCAGATCCGTCTGTAATATCTTCAAAGATAACATCAGAATTTGTTGTGAACTGCCTTTGAAAATACAGATTTAAATGTAAAAAGATTTTGTAAACTCTTCTCAAGAGGTACATACTGGTAATACCTCAACTGCCGGCAATCCGACGTTACGTCCAACTCGAGCCCAACAGCCCGTGATGCATATTCATATGCTCAAGAGTTGACTGGCAATGGCATTTATGCATTCCTAATTCATTCCTGCATAAAATTGGCTCCATTCAGTTTTGATGCTGTGGCTCGACTGCGTCAACTGCTGGAATGAACACGTTACCCTGTAGTAGCTTTCAGCATCTCCTTTGAACTTTTCCGCATTTGCTCTGTAGCGGCAACTGCTAATGACATAGCATCTTTGCTTCAAACCCAAGCATCTCTGCCATATTACGGTAGTGACTTCAGAATAAAGGACTCTGAACTTGACCAGAGCAGCTGTTAAGTAAAGTCCTTCCTGAAGAGCCAATGCGAGCGGCCGCAATGCATTTCAGAGTGCATACACCAACCCAAGAACTTCAGCTGAAGTGTAGCGTTTGAGCTAGCTTTTGGATATTTCCACAATGTCATTCAAATCGATCAACTGCCACATGTCGTTAAACAAATCGAATCTGGCTGAGCTTGATTAGCTTCCACTTTGCATTTCGGCCAAGGCGATCACCACTATGGCCGGTGTTCTTTCTCGTTGCAGGCTGCAGAAGCTCGTCGCTCTTGGCACTGTCTGTGATGAATTTTATAATTTTTTCCAATATGCTCTGTGCATTATGTATTATGTCTACTGATGTCACTTGTGATGTTGCTAAATTTAAGCCATGATTGGCACAGTGAAAATAGTCTGCATTTGTTGTGTAATTCTTTATGTATATTGCCACTCCAATTCTTTCACTTGACATTGTTGCAGCCCCGTCATAACATTGAGCAACCATCTTTGCTGGTTCCACTGACAAACTTGTTAGCTTCTTTATAATAACAGATGCAATGTTCATGCCAGACATATATAGATTGCGAGCAGTTCCCGTCCCATAAGGAGAGATGTTGTACTTTCTCTTTCGACCCGATTCCTTCCACTTGGGATATCAGAGGCACAGATGTAGATAGTTTGTCATTTGTAATCTTTTGCCTTTTAAGTGGATGTATTCCACAAGCCTCAAATTGACTGACTGAATTTGAATTGCTGGTCGTAAATGCCCCACTATCGATCAAGGTTTTGAGCAGTCCTGGAAAAGCTTGCTGGTCGACGTTACTGGAAAGTGTTCTGTCATAATAGTCTTGAAGGCACTTTCTCCATGCTCCTTTTACAGCCTTGAAGACATCCAACGGCTGGAGAGTACTGCTCGGATGAGCAGGCAAACAAAACAGTTCTATCAGTTTATATCAAAGCCCGACCTCTGTACCATGCTTGCGTTAATAACCAAGACGGCTGACATCTGGCCCTCAAACCATGTTGCATGTTTACTGTCCTTGAAGAAGGCTACCAGCCAATTATAAATATTTATTGTCTGGCAGGTCTCTCTTAGTGTACCCCTTGAGATGTTCCCCTTGAGATGTACCCCTTGAGATGCCACTGCTGATTCTTAGAGCCTCACTTTGTATTGCCTGTAGGCGTTCTTTGTGAGTGTTGCTGGCGTTTGCTAGTTAACTCTATGTTGCCATATTCTAGGATTGGACACATTAGTGCATGGTAAAGCATCACGGGAGATTTTTCAGAGGTGCCCCATTTGAGCTCGGACAGAGCCCGCCACAGACCCAACCTCTTCCTACATTTGGTGATGGTATAATGAACATAAGGTTTCCACGTTGGCCACCTGTCAGAGATCACTTCCACAAATTTTGCTGTGTCTGTCAGTCAATGTCATGTCCGTTAATTGTCACTTCAGTGTTGTTGTCTCCTGGCAAGGAATTGTGTCTACTTTGTGGTTTTGGCTTTTAAAAATGTGTTTAATGTCGCTTTATGCCAGACCTGACATACAGAGTCAAGTCAAGAGCCGAGCAGCATGTCATGTCCAATCCATCTTTAACAGGTGAAAAAACTGGAGTATAATAATAATAATAATAATAAGACGATGTATATAGCGCCGTAGCACAGCCGAGGCTGAAGAAAATGGCGCTGTACACGAGTTACAAAAGTCAAGGACAGTAGTATGAAAGTTTTAAAATATATGTCTTCAGGTGCGATTTGAATGACTCCAGAGATGGCGCATTCTTAACCAATTGCTCGTATACTAGGTCACACCCTTTTCAGCTGGTCTCTCGGTCGGTAAATCTTTGATTATCTATGCCGCGTGCATGAATTGGGCGCATGAGAAGATCTCCAGCTGCCAGTCTTCTGGTATTCCGTCTTCCTCCACCAGAGTCAAGTTTGAGTCACTGATGACCAGCGTGGTTGTTTCTGGGCATAGGGCTACTCTCCAGAAATGTTTCGTCTGTGCTCCATGCACTGTCTTCCTCCTCATTTTGTTTATTTTTCCAACCCTGTCATGTTCTTCCCTCGCTGTAGTCTCGGACGTCTGTGGTTGGTCCTCTTTAGGGTTAGTTAAATTCTGCCCTTCTGCCATGTCGGCGATGCCATCCATCTCGGTGTTGTCCTGGTTTTCCTCCGGTGTCTGGTTGACTGTCAGCCGCTCCATTATGAGTCGGGGGTAGTTGGTGGAAGGGGGTGCCCTGTGTATTTCTCATCTTGGTTTAAGGTTGTTCTGCGGGTGTTGAAGGTGGTGGGGCCACTGCGATCATCGTCTGTTTCCAATGGTTCAGGCCGATGGTTCTTGCTTCTTTATCCAGCGTGGACATCAGTGAGTTGACTGGGATTTTCTTACCCAGACTTTTTTCAGCTGTTTCAAGGCTATCTCTATGGCTTGGTCCTTGTCCAGTGGACTGGCCTTTATCAAGTAATTTCTGTGCAGTTCACATACGATTTGCCAGCTCGATGTTCTCGTATATTCTCCATTGGATCCGGTGGCGTTGTGCTGTCAATGAAGTAATTGAGATCTCGCTTAATGGCGAACGGAATGTCCTCCCAGTTCATTGCGTAGTGCTGTATTTGCACTAGTTTATATAGCGCCCGCACGATGCCCGTGAATTCCGGGTTGTTTTAGTGGTGCTTTGGTTTTAATTGGTGATCAAGAAGAAACGTTTTCTACCTTCTAACTATTCATCAATAAGGCACTGCAAATATGCAACTATACCAAAATTAACCCTAGGTGCACACACAATTTCAACAATTTCTCACAACAAATTACTAAGATGCCAAACATCATCTTTCAAGTCAACGATTCTATGGCCAATTACAAGAGGGAGAATATGTAAGAAGCACTAATTTTGAACTGCATGACCACTTAGATGATCTGCATTAACTTCGACACTAGGAGGTTTGTTGGCTGAATCAGTAACGAGGCACTTGTTGACAAACGATTAAACTGTTCATGTGTAAGCCATATTTGAAATATAAAGCTATGTCTAGTGAAACCACCCCTTCAAATAAATCATGACCAGCACAAGGTGGAAGACCATGGAGACAACCATGAAAATGTTTCAGTTTATTAAATGAACATGGAAATTTTATTCCTCAAGATTGAAACAGACCAAGATCAGACTTGAGAGCATCCTGGTCATAATTTGTTTTATTTCTTGGTGCTCCAGTTTTATAAGTCAGGCCGTTAACAAACTGCTTTCCGTTCAATAAGACAAATCTACAAAAGTGAGCGGTGCAACTAAAATTTTCTGTAAATCCTCCTATCATGTGTGATCTCGTTGCTTCATATTGGGGCGATGTATCTGTTCTTGAAGATAGCGGATAGTCTTAGGTTGATCTCCCTCAGGTTATTCTGTCTGGAGTCATCATCAGAATGTGAGACTAACTTACTAATAATGCTTGACTAATTCACATAACTAAGTTTGAAGAGTGGTTATCCCGTTGTCTGTATGTTTGAACACTGTTGTATTTACGAAACTTATTTCCGTGTTGCTGTATGTGCGAGTGACCTTGATATCCGGGATTAATGAGTTCAGGAAGTGCTCATACTGCTTTAGTTCATCTATAGTTCCAGGCCAAAGGAAGAAGGTGTCGTCAAGGAATCTGAAGAAGTCCAGCGGATTGATATGGAAGTCATTGCATGCTTTTTGGTCAAAGTCGAGCAGGTCCATGTTAGCACAGTTTGGGGCAAAGGTCTTTCCCATAGCTGTTCCAAAGTTTCATAAGTGTCTTTGATGTAAGAGGGATGTTTGTCAGACGGTGGTTTGACAAAGCTGTCGATGTATTCGCTGATCCTTTGGGATGCTGTGGCATAGTCGCTTATAATAGGTCGTCCCTTGGGCATGTCTGAGAGTGTCCAGTTGTTCATAGGTTTATGTATTTTAGTTAGGAGATGAAAGTGTTTGGGCCTAGGTACCCAGGTGCTTGGATACGTGAAGGTTTTGTTGCTGCTATGTGTGTTAGCTTGGCTTGGTCGTCTTTGCCAGAAATGTTTTGTCTGTGCTTCATGCACTGTCCTCCTTTTGTTCTTTTTTCCAACCCTGTCGTGTTCTTCCCTCGCTGTAGTCTCGGACGTCTGTGTTTGGTCCTCTTCATGGTTAGAGTCTGTGTTGTCCGAGTGTTCCTCTGGTGTCTGGTCGACCGTCAGCCGCTCCATTGGGAGTTGGGGGTAGTTGGTGGAAGGGGGTGCCCTGTGTATTTCTCCTCTTGGTTGGAGGTTGTTCTACGGGTGGTAAAGGCGGTCGGTTTCCCATGGTTCAGGCCGATGGTTCTTGCTTCTTTATCCAGTGTGGACATCAGTGAGTTGCCTGGGATTTTCTTACCCAGGCTTTTTTCAGCTGTTTCAAGGCTATCTCTATGACTCGGTGCTTGTCCAGTGGATTGGCCTTTATTAAGTAATTTCTGTGCAGTTCCAGCCTTTCACTGTACAGTGTTGCTGCACATACGATGGGCTTCATGACCTGCAAAGACGAATATGCCTGCTAGATGTTCTCGTATATTCTCTGTTGGATTCGGTGGCGTTATGCTGTCAATGAAGTAATTGAGATCTCGCTGAATGGCGAATGGAATGTCCTCCCAGTTCGTTGCGTGGTGCTGAATTTGCACTAGTTTATACAGCGCTCACACAATGCCCGTGAATTCCGGGTTGTTGTCATTGTCATTTCAAATTGATGATTACATGAACAAATGTAATTGATAGCACAACTTCTTCAAGTTGTGTGCCCTCATGCCCCGTCAAACATCTGATGATGCCATTCAATATAGCAATCAGTATAGCAACTAAATACCCGAATCTTTCAGGCATCCAGGATTTTCATGTTAATTAAAAGTTCAAAATGAATTTTTATTCCATATTCCTGGAACAGTAAGGGCCACTGCTTCACAAGTTCAGGTGCAGGAATATTTCTAGTGATACCTTCCTTTGCGTGATATCTATGCATTATCTGCTTCTCAATCTCTTGTTGTTGCCATGCAAGTTCTCCTTGCTCAAAGGTTTGCTTAAGCAAAGTTTGCCTTGCACGACATAATTCTTCTGGGTTGCGAATTCACACAATCAAATTCAAGCTTATGTTTACGTGTAGATGTGGCGCTATCTGATTCAATTAGCAAATGATTTGCCGAGTCTTTTCGATTGAGGTTTTCGAGTCTCGTCTTAAGCTGGTTGGCAAGAGACTCAAAACCTCCCATGAGCACTTCTCCATCCACTTGGTCGCATAGAGATGCAGTATGAGCATCGACAGTTTTTTTGGGCAATGGCATCAGTGTGTTTTGTAAGTGGTTTTGGACAAAATTTCAAAACCTCTTCCACCACAACCCTCACAAGATCTTGATGTGAAGCAGGATCCAGCTATCTGCCTTGCACCAACAAGTCTTTCAGTACAATGAGGAATGCCAATACTTCCTTTTGAAATTGGACTTCTTTATCTCCTAACGGTTGTCGGATTAACTGCGCTTCACATCGTCCCCCAGCTCAATGTAATTCAATTTCTTGTGGACCTGTACATCCGAAGGATCAATTTCACTAAGAGCGCGATGTTGCAATACTTCCTGCCTATTAAAATGACTGAGAAGAAAACGATACTGTGTTGTTATACTTTTTTACGCGGGGGCATGCTCGACGTTGTGCCGCTAGGCCCATTACAGCTACCTCACGTACATTCAGTCGTTGAGTTGGAAGCCATTCCTGCGACCGTGCTGTCCACATTGACCAAGCCACCAACGACTTGACCCCGGCTTGACCATGATATGCAGCGCCATCCATCCCAATGCCTATTTTGACCATTCGTATATGTGCTTCGACCTCGAGACCAAGAAGCACCCTGCACGAAGTTTAAGCACGTACATCTCCATTGACCAACGTCCTGCAAAGGCAGCGTGACATGACCATCTTCACCATCCAGACAATCTCTGCAAACTG
This sequence comes from Allolobophora icterica, assembly GCA_963556255.1. Classification (NCBI taxonomy): domain Eukaryota; kingdom Metazoa; phylum Annelida; class Clitellata; order Crassiclitellata; family Lumbricidae; genus Allolobophora; species Allolobophora icterica. The sequence goes on from OY744608.1 coordinate 61,299,905, forward strand.
GAAGTTCAGACCAGTGTCATAACCACCATGCCCATTGCATTCAGGGTGTTTAAGAATAGTGATGAAATATGTGCATGATATCTATTCCGTGCATGTACGAAGTCAAGAGCGGGTCGTGAAATTTTGAAAGGAAACAATGAGCAGTGACTTTGCTTTATTATTGTTCAATTTCTTCTTTAAGCTTGAATCCCAAGAGGGATTTCGTAACACCATTACATTCATACTTTTTAACTTACAGACAACTTGTGATGATGTAAATTCCATGCCACTAACCATAACAACTCTTATTCTTCAACAATCTTCTTGCTTTGATAGGTGGCAAGATATCCGATAAATCTGTAGTCGACTTCTTAAGAAAATTTTCTAAATCCATTTTTATTTCTATATATATATATAAATGCATGATGCAAAACCTTTGTGATTTAAGTTATCATAAGCAGGAAGTGAATTGTATTCCAGTACATTTCTCAAACTTGTGCATTGAGTTTGGCTTAGTCTTTTCTGGAATATAAGTAATAATAAGGGGCGCTGTGCATGAGTTCGAAAATTCAATAGAAGTCATACGATTGAAGAGATAGGTTTTGATCTGTGATTTGAATGTCTCCAGAGATGACGCATTTTTCACATGGTCAGGGAGACTGTTCCATGCAGTTGGTCCAGCAACAGAGAAGGAACAGTCGCTAAATCTCGTGGAAGACCTTAATTTTTTTTAAGAGGATCGTGGCCGACATCTGTTCCGGTTGTCTGCTACCCGAATGCAGAAGTCAGAGATGTGATCTGGCATGAGGTCATTCAGTGCTTTGTAGGTGATCAAGCACAGTTTGTAAGTAATTCGCTGAGGAACGTGCAGCCAGTGTAAGTTGTCGCGCAGCAGATCAGTGACATGATCGAATGGTGTCCGGCCATAGATTAGACGGGCAGCACAAAGTACGCAATTTAACGTCGTGCTCTAATTTATAACTTTCTACTAAAATATTGACATCGTTGTTACGATAAATAAGTAGACAGAATTTTTTTTACAAATATGTCATAATCACAATGTCTAAGAGGAACATGTAGACCAGCAGAATATTCAATTCCTTTCATGCTTATTTTATCGTACTCCATCCAATGTTCCACATTTAGACTGTATACTAGAATTGCTGACTGAATTGGATGACTACAGTTTTAGAAGCAATGCTTACTGACTGAATTGGATGACTACAGTTTTAGAAGCAATGCTTGATCATTTTGACACTGCATGCTGGGTGGGCAAAGTGTCACCTTCACTATGAAAAGCCTGCAGCATTTGACTGCTTTTGGCAAGTAATTTTGGCAAATTTCTCAAATTTTGGGCACCTCCTGCACATTGCTTGAAATACGAGTGCTTAGATTCAAACCGCATTGTCCATACTCGAATCAGTTGGCCAAACCGAAGTAAAAGTGCAGGATAATGAGCAAGATAGTGGTGCTTTGGTTTTAATTGGTGATCAGGAAAGGAACATTTTCTACCATCTAAATATTCATCACTAAGGCACTGCAAATATGCAACTATACCAAAATTAACCCTAAGTGCACACACAATTTCAACAGTTTCTCGCAACAAAGTACAAAGATGCCAAGCATCATCTTTCAAGTCAACGATTCTGTGGCCAATTACAAGAGGGAGAATATGTAAGAAACACCAGTTTTGAACTGCATGTCCACTTAGATGATCTGCATTAACTTTGACACTAGGAGGTTTGTTGGTTGAATCAGTACCAAGGCTTCAAACCTGTTAACAAACGATTAAGCTGTTCATGTGTAAGCCATATTTGAAATATAAAGCTATGTCTCGTGAAACCACCCCTTCAAATAAATCATGACCAATGCAAGGTGGAAGACCATGGAGACAAGCATGAAAATGTTTCACTTTACTAAATGAAGATGCATTTTATTCATCGGGATTGAAACAGACCAAGATCGGACTTGAGAGCATCCGAGTCATAATTTGTTTTATTTCTCGGTGCTCCAGTTTTATAAGCCAGACCGTTAGCAAACTGCTTCCTGTTCAATAAGACAAATCTACAAAAGTGAGCGGTGCAGCTAAAATTTTCTGTCAATTCTCCTATCATGTGTGACCCCAAATTATTGCCAGTTATGGAAACAATGTTGCCTTTAACAACCTGTCCCCAAATTTCAATGCCACTAGTTTCTAGGTGCATTAAATCTGCAACCAACTGACTGAAAATCTTTTCTTGTCCAAATGTTCTAGGTCTTTTTCTGTACACAATAAAAGTAACTGAACATTTGATCAATGTTTGATCTGTCGTGTGGCGTAATATCAGCTAAAGTGTAATACACTGCTAGCACTTTGTGTTTCGATTTTGCAGATCCTAATGGATCAACCACTTTAAACGAATCCTGATACAAAATTATTTTTAAAGCTGTAAGGTTCTCAATGTAAAATGCATTCGATGATGATATGTGTTTCCCAGGATTGGAAGCCATCCATGAATATCATCTTTTGATATGCGTTTCCCTGGATTGGAAGCCACTGCTGCAACACTGCTACAACACTGCTGCTGACAACTGGATAGTTGTCAGCAGCAGTGTTGTAGCCACTTTTCAGAAATTTGAAAAAGTTCAGTCAAGCGGCTGCAGCCTACCGGTATGTGTGCAGTGAGGGGGATGGTCAACAATTATATTCAATTTCACCGGCAAAGGTGACAGCCTCCCAAGTTTTGTGGCTCAGGTGTCCATCTAGAAGAAGAATATGGGCTTTCCCTTGCTGGGTTTAACCACATCCACGAAGTGTTGCAGCCAGTCGAGAAGCAGTGCTCCATCTGTACAACCACTTTTTGATGCTCTTCCTATAGCACCTGGTGGAGCATTTTGCATCAACGCATCGACCATTCTCATTCGAGGAAATATAAGCATTGGTGGGATGTATATTCCTGCTGTGTTCATCGCGCAAATTACAGTTGCTGTTTGTCCTCTCTCACCACTTGTAATTTTGCAGATGGTCCTTGCACCTCTGGTTGCAAGGATTTTTCCCAGCTTCTGAACATTGGTAATGCCGGTTTCATCCATATTCCAAGTGTGCAGAGCACTTTGAGAACTGTTGGCCAAAAGTTCCTTGTATATATAAAAAAATTCTTAATTTGTGGTCGGTTGAAGCCAACCCCTTGGCTCAAGCTTGTCACCTGAGGACATCTCAGGCTTAGCTCTGTATGTCTTTCCATTAAGCCATTCAACCAATCAAGTCCAGCAAGTTTGGTTTCACGTGGAAATGGATGGTTAATACAGTATTTAGTCGAACTAAGCTAACTCATAGGCTAAACTCCTCACTCCTCCTCCTAAACTGCTTTATCAATCCAGAGAAAACTCTTTCCATCATCTTGATATGTTGCACCAGCTGGCTTTCCTGTTCAACTGATGGCCAACATGCAGAGATTTGAGATGCATTGGGAAATGGGTCATATAATTTGGAATTTATCACAGGTCATTCATTATCAGGCTGCCGCAATGGGGTCTTTAAATATTTTATTATTTTACAATTATTCTACTAGGTAGCCACTTCTGTTCTATTTACAGGATCTTTCCACTTGTAATGAGTTGTATAGCTTTATAGGCTTCTGTAGCGATTGTTCTAATTGCAAGGATATTTCTTGAGTTGTGCTGGACTTTGTTTTCTTTGCATTTCTGTCTTAGCCTATTGGAAATATTATGGTTTTTACATTCTAATAGAAGGTGTTCCACTGTCTCTATTTTATTGCTGACTGAGCATAGGTCCGAGTCGCTCTTTTTCATGGTTTTAAGACATGCTTTTGAGAGCACATGCCCGAATCTTAACCCGGTGATTTGGACCTCCTGTTTTCTGGAGTAGTGTAGATATTTGAGATCTGTAGATACCTGGGGCTCTATGATCTTACAGAAACGTCCTTTTGTCTCCAAGTCGTACTCAGTTTGCCATTTCTTCATTTCATAGTTTCTAATTATACAGTTAACTTCTTTTAGTCCTATATAAGGGTGCAGTTTCTTTCATGATCTCTAAGCATTCCTTCGCCAGTGAGTCTGCCTTTTCATTTCCGGCCAGACCCACATGGCTGGGGATCCAGGCTATTGTTATTTCGCTGTATTGTGGCTTATTTATACTTTCTCTGAGTTCTATGAGGAGGTTGCGACAGACGTTGATTTGTTGTTTTTAATCGACGCGGCTGCACTCAGCACTACGAACTTGTTTAAGAAAGGACTTTCATTTTCTGTTAGCCATAATTGAATCCAATTATGGCTGAGAGCTCGGCAGCATACACTGACGAGCCATCAACTGGTTTCATGGTTTTATTTACATTTTTTGATGGGATGCAGTTGCCGTTTTATTTTCTGCTTTGGAGCCATCTGCATAAATAAGTGTATGGTCATTATAGTTGTTTGTAAGTTCGAGTGCTGCCGATTTCATTAGATCGGGGAAGTCTGATTATTAATTTGCTTTTTCAGTGACGTTTCTGTTCGTATTTGTGTGTTTATCCATGGAGGGGTGTTTTGAATGTCTGGGGACCGAAAAGGTTGATTTTAGAAGGTAAAGAATTCATGCGTTCTGATATGTACTGAGTGTGTTTTTCTTTTTTCCATAATTGCTTCCCATAGTGGTTGGACCAATGGTCTGTCATTGCCTCCGCGGTTGGGTGGTTTTTGGTGCTTAAGATCTTGGTGCCGATTTTGAGTGTGTTTTGTAATGACAATGGTTTACAATATGATATTAATTTGTTCCAATCTGTTTTTCTAAAAGCATGCTTAGTGACATCAACTTCAGTCTTCTTTGTCTATACTAATTAAGATGGGATATAAGTCGACGTCCTCTAATGTAAGTATGCTCAAAATATGACAGCAGTTCATCCATGTGATCCACTGTCGGCATGGATTCTTCCAGTGTCTCGAACGCTTCAGTGACGTCATTGATAGGCATGTGAACTAGTGCAGCAAGGCAACTGACACCCTCACGAACGTCGTCGTTGCTTTCATTTGCGACTTTCAATCCGAGTTCATTAACTTTCCTTAATGTACTCTGTGTAACAACCTGATATGACGGCGCTCGAAAAAGCGGTGCGAAATGCTCCTGTGGTTGCCTTTTCGAAGTCCACAAGGATTTTTCAGCCTATGACCAACGGTCCGTATACCGTTCAATATTGCTCTATGAGGTCCTCTAGTGCCATATCTCTGATCAGTTTTATTAGCTCCCCATAATGACTTTTACTTTGAAACTAGATCTTTATAATCGTCAGCATTCAGAATGGTCCCAGGAGGAATATACATATTTACTGTCATTATGAGTCTTCCTTTTAAACGTACATTAGCTGTTAGCACTTCTATATTTGAACTTTGTTCGGCGATGGAATACGATGAGCCAATTTTGACCATTATTGTCTCTCCTTTCTTCATTGTCCCCAGCAAGTAATAATTCTGGTTTAATTTCAAGTGTGTTTCTTCAATACAGATTATGTCGCGTTTATAAACTGAAACATACTGTTTAAATTCGGTGGCACTCTTTAAGCTATTTAAACAGTTTGCATTCCACTGAATGTTGTGTAGCCATCTTACTGTACAGTTAAAGTGGTAAGAAACCTCGGTCCCTTTACTTACCTGCAGGCACACGTGCATGTGTTGTGGCGAGGGATGGTATTTTCCCAGAGGCTAGTAATGAAGGACAGAGTTCAGCTACGTTTACACTTAAATATTTATAGGTTCCATAAACCAGATCACTGACCATTTCTGCTCTGATATGTTCTGGAGCATAGCAATTCACAATATTAAGAATGTGTCCATGATATCCAACTAACCTGATCAACATCTCTTGCTCTGTGATGAAGTTATTTCCTCCTGTCTTTGAGACTCCTTCACTTATCTGATTCTGTTTGAGACCTTTGAGGCAGATTCCACTGTTGACTGGTTGACTGGGTGAACAGGAGTTGAGCTTACCCGAGGAGTTCCTCGTCTCGCAGGACTTTGCACAGAGTTCAAAGTTAGGCCACCTTTGCTGGGTCAGGGCGCTCGTCTGTGATTCCCTTGGATGGGCGATTGTAGCACGTGATCCCCCCGGACATAATCCCCCCTGGGTAGGACATAATCCCCCAGGCTAGGTTATATTCACCTCAACTTTGAATATATTTCGTCTCAAACTGTCTTGTCACCTGATTTTAACGTGAACCTCATCAGACGCTGAAAACAATCCTGCTGCGAGTACTTGGCCTGGGAGAGCTCGTATGTCTCGGACTCACGAACGCATCGACAACTTCACCTTGTTAGTTTCGACAGCGCTTACGTCAGCGTCATTACAGTGTGGAACCGTTACGTGCAAATCGTCCCTCTACAAAAGAAGTGACCATTAGGCTCTTTCATTTACTTTACTACTTACGTTAATCGATTTTATTGTTTCCAATATTAGTAAATATCATCAGTATTTAACGACAATTATATAATCATTACATACACTTGCTGCAACTAAAGTTATAGCTAAAAAACTATTGTTAAAGGCTAAAAGTTCAAAATATATTTCAATGTTACCTGCAAGGATGTAGTCACTGCTCCTTTGCATTTAAACCCTTTCCTCTGGCTACGTATTCTCTTACGTTGTAGGATCTCCAGCCAATGCAAACCTTATCTGGGATGACATCGCACTCAAAAAATAATATAACTGAGCCCGTTGGCGTTTTTATGCTAATGTATCTCTTACTAATTCTGATAACTGTACTCGCCTGAGCTTCTTGGACTTCTTTCAGTATATCATCTTCAGTCATTTGAAAATCAACACCGTTGATGACTGCTTTGTGAGGATGTTGTCTGTTGGTGTTTTCATCCATCCTGGAAAATGGCAGACTGCATTCTATAGAAATCACATTACCTGTTTTTATGGGGATTTTAGAATTCAAAATTATCGTTTCTGCACCTCAAGTTTACATTGGATCCTGAGGGACTTCTCTGATACCTGAATTCTGTCAACCAACCCAAAGTCCTTAATTATAGCATCCTGGATATTGCGTGCATTTCTAGGGCTTGCCAAATTTTCAGAGCTACCTTTCACATGCACCTACAGATCCCATGATTGCCTATTTTCTATCTTTACTTCTTTGCTGAGTCAGTAAAATCCCTCAGCTCTGGGGTAGCTGCCTTATGGTTCCTCCTGTCTGAAACCCATTCGCTTCCCATGAACTATCTCCCTTCCATCCTCAATTTCCCTAGTTGGACCTGGTTGATAACGCTTATTTAATGATGCCATGTCACAGATGATTGGCGTCATTACAAGAACAATGTGTGGTAAACTATGGGTCCACAACAGGTATGCTGGCGAACTAGCTACCCAACCAGAAACCCCAGGGCGGTGACTGGTGGTAAGTTTTCCCAATGCTGGCGCAGCGGAAGTGAGTTTACTCCCTCCCCTACCTTGGTTGCATGCCAGGGTTTGATTGCTAGAAACCCAAATTATATATATCCTGTTTGGTACAATTGTACCCAGCTCAAAGCTGAGGATTATTGATGTCGTCTGTACACTCACATTATTTTGTGTCTTACAGAATAGAATCTCTACCTTGATGGTAAGTTTTCCCAATGCTGGCGCAGCGGAAGTGAGTTTACTCCCTCCCCTACCTTGGTTGCATGCCAGGGTTTGATTGCTAGAAACCCAAATTATATATATCCTGTTTGGTACAATTGTACCCAGCTCAAAGCTGAGGATTATTGATGTCGTCTGTACACTCGCATTATTTTGTGTCTTACAGAATAGAATCTCTACCTTGATGACCGGGAGGTTTCTTGTTCTTTGAGGGTTGACACAATGTCAGCGTCCAGTATATTACTCGGGACGCCTTTGATAACCTTCTGTGTGTACACTGTACAGCGTCTGACTATCTCGTGGTTCAGCCTATGTGTGTAATCTGCAAGCAATGTTTTATATAATCTGCTATTTTTTAATCAGCGATTTAAGTGCAAAATATTACAAATTATAGTCTATCACTAAACAGCACGTTGTTTAAAGTAAGCCTAAACAGTAATGAATATTCATGATGCAGTTGAACATTATTTCTTATACGGCAACTTCTGATTGGTTGCGAGATACCCTTTGCGCAATTTCTATGTGATCTTTAAGGCATGATGAATCTGGTGGAACAGATGCATACCATATGGTATGAATACCATATGGTATGCGTACACATACCATACTCTCGTGGAGACACAGCATCTGGAAACGTCGACATACTGGGTTGATTGTTGGTTTCATCTGGGTGTTGATACAAGGAAATGCCAGTCCCATGAAAAGAAGTGGTTGATCGTATTTGTTGAAGGGTTATGATCTACGTTGTCAATAGCTTCTGTTGTAAATACACCAGTCTGCATGTTGTGAGGACAGACAACACCCACAAAACTTGAAGTAGTCACAATCAGCGCTACCCAATCCACTCACCATCCCACACACACGATCATTTGATGCAGACAAATCCAGATGACGTAATTTATCAATTAATTTCATCCCTCTCTGATATAACCAGCGATAAAAGTAACATAACACAAAAGGCCCAGAATACAGTAATCCAAGGAAATGGCAGTCAGACAGAGGAAAAACAGTTCAGAGATGCCAAGAAGAAATAACTAACAGGACTCACTGAAGAGCCAAACGTGACAGAATATATCTACTTTGGATTAAACATGATAACAAAATTACCTTTCGAGGAGTGGCGTGTCTTATACCAAGGCTGACTTCTTGATCCAAGTTCAGCCGTCGACTGTTCTTGTACTGCCTGTGTGTTGGAACAATTATCAGATCGTGACACGCAGTTCATTGAGCAGAACATATTGCCCGTTTTGTTGGCGTCTGATGTGTCAATCATGTCAAAGTTCAGTTTCCTTAGATCACACCAGTGACACTTGACAATACGTTGATGTTTGGTTTTAAATCCATTTACGCACAGGTCAGAACAAAATGTCTTAGATGAGCCTTGATACTGAATTGTCTGCACTTGTGCCCCGCTCAACACAAACATCGACAAACAAAATCCACAGCACTCGATGGAAAGGTCATGCATGAATCTAAATGCTGACAGGCAGCCATCGCTGCAGAGTTTATGTGATTTTCCCTTAAACTTGGCTTCGTGCCGAATTACTGCTAGCTTGTTGCACATATAACAATTGGACTTGGGCATAGTTTTAAATTATTTGAACTCGATTACATGCCCCAGAATCTTTATAGATTTCTTTGCGAATTGACAATTCCTCAGTTTGACACGTGGGCCGCTGCAAAGACTTCGGCCCCCCGCAGTATCTTGTCGGCTAATCTCTGGAAAACTTTTGAAGAGTTTTTCGTGCCGTTAGGCAACATGGTATACTGATACAAACCATGGGGAGTTTTAAATGCCGTGTATGGACGACTCTGTTCGTCCAGTTCGACCTGGAAGAGCGCTTGTTGAAGGTCTAAGCCTGTTATGTATTTGGCGCCTGCAGCCTTTTCCAATATCGCTCTCATATCACTGGCTGGATATTCGTCTGCAATCGTAATTGCGTTAATCTGCCTCGGGTCAGCACATATACGTACTGTGTTCTCTTGCTTCCTCGCTCATACTACAGGAGATGCATATATGGCGATTCTGATGGCGATGATTTGTTCGTGATTTGTTGTTTGATCTGTTTATAGACTTGCTCTTTTAAACTGTCCGATGCTCTAGAAACTTGGTGCTATACGCTGTAGTTAACTTAATTGAGTGCTTAATTAGGGTGGTTCTCCCTAATTTGTATACGAAACGGTCCTTGAACTCGTTCGCTACATCTCGCAGCTGTTTCTTTTGGTCTTCCGATAGACCTTCGTTGTGGAAGTTGATTTCTTTATTTTCCTTACCTTTGTCGTCTATTCCTCATAGGGTCTCGTATTCAGTGTAACATTTACATTTGGAATATGGATGTCAGGCTTCCTTGCATGCCATAATTTCAGAAGGTAGATGTGATAGATTTTCAGCCTTTCTTTCATCACGATTTCGTAGTTGACCACCAACAATTTTCGGGTCGCTACGAATGGCCCATCCTGTTATGCCAAAAAGCGTAAATACAATCTGTGACGAAGACATGGCGAAGAACGGGGCGTAGCTTTATATGCATAATAGCCTGGGGCAGAGCTTTATATGCATGATACAACTGTGACCAGTCACAGTTAACAAAACGCCTAATGCTACGCAAGCCTACGATATGCTAAGCCGATGATTTTGAATGCCTTTAATTAAGATGACTCAGTAAACACTGACCTAAAAGCATAGTAAAAAAGTGACTGAATAAAAGCTATCAACACTCTTGGCGCAGTGTTTTTAAAAGCGCTTGTCCACGTAAACACTGCGCCAAGCCTTGCTGTGCATCATGAAAAGAAAAACCCGATATCCATCACGATCAAATCCACCAGATGAGTCCACAAACACAAGTTCACCTGACTTGTATGTACTGGTGAATCCTCTTCATGAGTGGTATACAGATGGCGATAATGTGTCCTGAGTTAAAAGCTTCCACTTTTACACAAATGACACCCATTTCTCAGCTTATTCTGTCCGAAAACTGTTCATCGTTGCAATGTGGATCACCATACTGCCCTTCTAATTCCTTTGTAAAATAAGTAGTGACAGTGTCGGTAATCCGGACAGATAGACCGGTTCGCTAAAAGTTGCTCTAGTGATTCAATTTCTGTCAAGTTATCCTCCAACTCTATTCGAATACACTCCAAAGCAGAACTAGGGCTGTGGCCATTTCTGAATTTGTACCATTGTTCCTGTGTGCTATCTTCACCGTTGCTTCTTGGTGACATTGTGATACATCATGCTTTGAAAATGTAGACAGTGCATTCTTCCAGTTGCTGTAGCCATCGGATGTGAAAGCATCGTCTTTTTTCGTTGAGAAACGAAAGACATCTGATTTAGCAAAAGAATTTATTAACAGATTTTGCAGAAAACTATTCTGACCTTCAGAATAAAGAATCCATCGATACTTGATATTCCATGTGGATTGAAATTTTCTCCCAAGTTGTGGATTGCAATCAGCCTCTGATACAACTGATGGCAGATCAGATTCTACAAAGAATGAAGAGCGCAGATCAGAACGTTGTTCGTCAGACGTGTGGTTGTGGATAGGATTGTGTTGGTTGAGGGACTGGGGCAATGGGATATTGTGAATAATGCACCATATAAATTGAGAAATAAAAATGTCACTTTGGTATGTCACTCATGCCACTCCTGAATGCACATACGCCAAATTCAGCGTTGACAGAATACATGATGCTTGTGTTTCACTGACTTGGGACGTCATCGCAAAACAGTCACATACAATGGCGCCAATAGGTAAACCCATAAGGAACATAAGGTTCCGCTATCAGAGTCGCCCTACTTACATTAATCATAATACATACAATCATAATCATCAATTGATGACAACAGTATACTAAACAAGATTAAAGATTGAGTTATTCAATCTCGGGTTTTGTACGGCGAGCATGTGCAAAGGTAAGCAGCCTCTTCACGAAATAGTTCTGCAAAACTGTGCTGCAGAAGTCAACTAATGCCACAACATTGAAAGCCTTGGTGCGGCTAAGGATGATATCTTTTAATATGCGCATTGTGGCTTCTGAGAAATTGTTGGTATTGCTGCCTTGTGTCAGTATGTCCTCTCACCGTACTGACAGCCATTCATCTCCTGATTCGCTACAACATCTCGACGGTACATCAGCCAACTCTGCACAACAGATAGATCCAGAAAATGCCACAACAAACGATGGTACCCCTTCTTTGATCGGACAGGTATTCGATACAATGCCAGCAAGGAATTCAAAAGATCAACTCCACCCATAAACAGGTTGTAGAGTAGCACAGCTGACGGACTCTTGATCTGTACATATTAATTTTTCGTCATCATCAACTGTAGGTGTTTTGATCTTTCTTCCTCTGCCTTGCTTCTTCATGTCGGCATCACTGGGCATATTACAGCCCTGAACACGATTGATCCTCACTGTTCCCAAGCATGCTATCCCTTGCTTCCGAAGTGTTGTAACAAGTTTCGGACTGGTAAACCAGTTATCAAAGTACACTTGTGCCAAGCATGGCATGGAATTGGGGAAAGTAGTCTCAGGACAATATTGCCTGATGCCTGGATATCTGGATGACCCGGACAGGCCTCAGTCTTTCCAGTGTACACCTCTGTGTGTTATGCACCAAACCATCAACACCAGAGAGAGCCGAAAATCTTGTATCCCCATTTCTTGAGTTTCTTCGGATTGTACGTTCTCGATGCTGATGATCCCTGGAATGGCACGGCACCACTTGCTCATCAATACTCAGTTTCTCAGCTGCAGTTACACAGCTGAACTTAGACGTGAGATCATTGACAACAGGACGTACCTTATATAGTTTGTCTGTGCGGCTGACTGAACGAGATGAATTGTCAGCGCGTGATGTTTTCAAATCGTCACACTGGCAGTTTTCTTGTAGCTCATGTCTGCATTCCAGTAGAGTTGTGCTCTTGGCATTTTCACTGAACAGAATATATGTTTGATTCTGTTACAATTTTCTTCAGAAGCTCTATATCAAACACATCATGGAAATATTCTATTGAGAGCGTTTATATAATGCCATATTTATATGAATATATTTTAATTTACTAAAGAAATAACTCATTTGCTTATATTGGTATATATTGTAGGTTACATATTAATCCATAAAAATATACGTGTATATACATGTGTTTATATTGGTAAATACATAAATTCCATTTTTTGAGCATATATAAACTCTACGTAATTATATATATATATGTATATGTACCTAGGCCTATCGATCTCAATATGAGGCAAAAGAATTTAAAATCCACCACCTTTTTAGTTTAACAATACATATGCATACAACTAATCATGTATACATACACGGTACATGCATAAACATGTTACAGAACAATTTAAAATTCGCCAACACATGGTTATTTCTTGTATTAAGTGTCACTAAAAGTCATGAGCTTTACTAATACTATTGCAGCGACCATATTTGGAGAGACTTTGCCAAGTTCAAGAACTGTTTGCATATTTTCTTGCTGTCTTTAAATTGTATAAACTTTTGTACTCCACAAATGCTACATTAAAAATCTAAAACAGTTTGAAGAGGCGGTCAGTCCTCTGAACGACTACGGAGTCACCATCATTCAGTCTTTAGACAGCTTTTGATCGTAATTCTAAACTCCAAATTTAGGCGCTACTCATGAATAAGCTGGTGCCCTGCGCTTAGATTCAGAGTATGCATTGTATCAGACGGGTTTTCAAGAGATCCATGTCCAGTGGAGGTCCGATTCCTGTTGCCTTAGACCAGAGAGATGAGGAGTAACAGTTGCTAAGACTTCAATTTGGAGTGGAAAACCTGTGGAGTAACAAGTAAGAGGAGCGTATGGCAGATGACGGTGGTTAAGTTGCAACATTGGTGAAGGAATGGAGAGCCTCTGTATCGAGCGATGAACTGATCTGTAAAAACGAAAAGCAAAACAGTTTTATTGAATGGTATTGAATTAAAAAGTCGCACATTATGTACAATCGGACAGCAAGATCGCTTGAATTTCACACCTGACATGCTCGGCATTCCACCGGCAAACCACTAACAAGTCGGCAGACGGTAACCTATTGTACGCTCCGACTCTCAGCAGCCCTCCACTCGTCCCCCAGCTGTCGACCCGGCCTGAACCGGAAGTCCTCATAGGCCACATAACTGGCTGACGGACGATTGGAGCCAAACGACTGAGGCGGACCTGCTTGCTTGATCCGGATGAGGACTACCTTCCAGTCCTCGGTCCATGCCAACTGAACCGGATGAGTTTGCTAGGCTCACCATTGGGGGTGGTCCAGCGCATGGAACCATCACTTTGGTTCGTGCGGAGTTTGTCCCGGATGTTACGGGCCGAAACTGTTCATAAGAGCGATTTATGCCGTGAGGACGGCCTAACTTTTCCCTAAGTCTTTGCTCCTCCTCCGACATAATGGGTTCGTTCTGGGAATCCCATTTGACTGGAGTACTCCAGCTCCCAAAGAACGTGACGAGTCCGTGGCTGAGGGAAGGGCGACAGGCTTAAGGTTGCCTGTTGAAGCTGGGATTCTGCTCCAAGGATTCGACGGGATCAAGTCAAGTCTCGTCGGGGACAATTCACATTTGCTTACCCTAGTGTTTAAATCTTCTAATGAGGAGTGTAAGGCAACCTGTTGTTGACTCACTGACTGTAGTCCTGATTGTAACGCATTCTGCCCTGCTACTAACGAATGTACACTTGCAGCTAAGACACACTTGCAGCTAAGACACACTTGCAGCTAAGATCTCTAACAGAACTTCTGTCTTATTTACGTTATTTTCCGGGGTGTACACTGGCCTACTTAAGGGACTATATAATTGTGTCTGGACGTTGTCCTGTTCCATTACATCGCTAGTCGATTCATCCTCGCTAGTGATAGACTGAGACAGTGACTGCATGAAGCGTGTTTTATTCGATCACTCAATTTCTCTTTAATAACTACAAGCAGTTACAATGCAAAGGCTCTACTTATGACTTCACTAATACTGTAGGGGGTCACTCTCAGCAGCGCCCCGCTCACCCTCCCGCGGTGGCCCCGGACGGAAACGGAAGTCCTCCTGGGCCGCATGACTAGTGGAAGGGTGATTGGCACCCGCCTGCTGAAAGATGGCCTTGCTTGGTCGGTCGTGACTGGGGATGAATTCCAGTCCTTTGTCGGTGCCGCCTAGGCCAGATGAATTTGCTAGGTTCATCCTTGGGGACGGCCTATCGCACGCGACTGTTTCCCGCGTTCGAGGAGAAGTGCGCCCAGGTGTTCTGGGCTTAAAATGCTTTGCATAACTCCTTATATCCTGAGGCCGGTTCAGCTTTTCCTTTAACCGCCTGCTCCTCAGATATAAGGGATTGTTCCTAGAAATCCCAATTGTCCGGGCCAACCCGGCTTCTAGGAACTGAGACGAGTCGATGGCTGAGGAAGGCGCGGTAAGTGTATGTCTACTTACTGGGACTGAGGACCTGTCCCAAGGATTCGTAACCGAACCAAGACTGTGTGGGGCTGCTTCATACTTACTCACTCGGTTATTTAAATCTTCTATAGACGAGTGTAGGACTGCTTGCTGATTGCTCATCGATTGTAGACCAGATACTAATGAGTGCTGACAGGACACTAGCGAACTCTGACTAGCCACTAATGATTGCACACTAGCCGCTAGGCTCTTCAATAACTCTTCAGTTTCCGTTACATTACGCTCAGGTGTAGCTCTGGGCCTAACTAACTGACTGTCCCTTTGACTGAGCAATACGTCTTGGTCCATGTGGGACGACTCTGAATCACTAGTATGAATTTCAGACATGATTCTATAATATATGTTTTTATTCAAGCAGTCTTTCTAAGCGAGTACAATTGGTTATATTTCAAGCGTAATCTACTTCTGATTCCAATCTAAATTATGCGATAATATCTTATGTACGTGACCAGTACTTTTAAACCCTCTAATTAATATGTTTAAGTTTTCACTCACCCAGGGTCTATGACGGGGTGATCAAAAGAAGGTAATCTGGTCTCTGGCCGATGCCCAATTAACTAATCGGCTTAATGGGGCGAAGGGGGTTGGAGTAGGGTCACGGAGGTCGTGCTGGCAAGAGAGCGTCTTCTTCCGTACGATCGGCTTCAGCGGTCTGTCGTGATTGACAGATGTCAGCTCTTTAACCTTTGTGTGCTTTACTGTTCTTCCTCCGTAGGCGATTTCACAGCACAACAGAATCCCATTCTGCAGAGATATCTAACTTCTGTTGAGGAGGCGATAATTAAGAAGGCAGCGATTATGTTCTATCGACTCCTGTACATCAGCGGCTGGCGAAGTAGTCACTGCTCAGTCACTGTATAAAGCAGAATTTCATACCATTCGGATGAGGCTTGTGATTGCATCTCCATCCGTCTTCTGGATTGCATCCGTCGCTTCCTCGTAGGCTGTTTGACTGTTCCACGTTAGACTCGTCTGGTCGAGGTTCCGTGGCTACAGTTGATCAGCTCCTTCCGTCCAAGCGTTCCGGTTGCTCCGCGTCCTCTATGTTCAGTGCTCCGCGTCCTCTGTCCGATTGCTCCGCGTCATCTCCTCCCGAATCAGATTGAGAGTCCGTTTTTATAGCGCTTTCCGTGGTGGGTGTAGAATTTAGGATTTATGGCGAATTAATATATCATTCTGGCATCTTGACTAAGGTCACTTTTGATAGATGGTTGTTGGCGCCTCGATGTCTGGCTGGACTTCTTCCCCGTCTTCTATTTTATCTGTAGTACTGTCAACAGGTTTGACACGGTCGTAACTGTATCTTGGTGGGAAGGTAGATTGTTCACTGTCTGTGAAGGGTTGACACGATCCAGCAGCTGTACGGTATTTTGGTGGACAAGTAGGATGGAAAAGTAGATCTGTGGGAAAGGTTTTGAGGTCCTGCAGGCGTGGATGATGAATGTGACAGGTGACCTGACCTGGAGATTTCGCGACGACATCTAGGGCTCAGTGGTTAAATCTTAAACAGGTAAACAGATGGGGAAGTATTGAATGACGTCCGGCTTATCTCATAGGCTGTGAACTAGGCCAAATTCCCCAGAACTATATATCAACCGTTGACAAGTTTGCCCTACTGTTCTAAGGCCTTCTTAATTTTCCTTCATATACAATTAATATAATAATCTCAATAATACTAATAATTCGAAAAAAATATAATGAGGTAATCACCGTTGCGGACATTATATGGACTCCACAATCGCCCCTACTACGACAAATTCTGTGCCCTCACAGAATAGTAAGGTACACTATTTAAATTCCACTTTGTCCTCTCTAACATACTGACGCACTGGCATAGGTCAGTTTCACTTTATAACAACACAGTTCGACATTCTAAGATTTATATGGCCCCCTAATGTCTTATGTCCTTGTGTCTTATCTGGTCACGTACAATGGTAAACAACATGTTAAACTAGACAATGATTAATTATACTAATAGTTCATACTACAGAAAACAGTTCAGCAATACTAGAAAAATTGTTCAGTTCCTCCTACACATCGATACGCAATCTACTTTATCCTTGACAAAGTTAAAAAAATAGAGCTTACGCATAAAAAAACAGTTTATAACAAGGCTCTCGTTCTAATCTCAACGTAGGTTAATACGAGCTCAGTGTCCTTCTCTAACATTCAGCCTATGTAATCATGGTGCGCATTTATTTGTAAGCTTTGTCTATACGAGTTAACTAATATGAAATTTTGCAAAAGACTAGTCTAAGTCCACTCTGCAGTGCGTACGATCTTTACGAAAAACACTACTGTTGCTAAACCGATGCAATTAAAGAGAACAAAAATCTGCGTAATCTCACAATAAACCTGATTGTTCGTCTGGTACTCGGTCCGTTTCTTTCTTTCGCTGTTCTGCTGTATGTCCTTCACTCCCGAAAAATTGATCCCCAGCACCACGGAGATAGCCTCACGACAGTGGCTACGTGCACTATGAGTTCGACAAGCCAATGGTTCGGCGTGGCAGAAATATAACAGTGACGAATCGTTGCTAGGAACGCGTGTTCGTCGACGGGACGTGGCTGGTTTAAGTATTCACCCAGGACCATGACCGCTAATGTCCAGAGGTCATATCCCCATCTGGGGTCGATCATCCAGGGCTGGATCGGAGGCAGGATCACGTCGGGTAGTCTCCGGTATGGCGGTAAGGATCTTCCTTCTTGCAAGGCCCAAAATCTAAAAATTTATTCCGCATTGCCAATCGTAACTAATGTTTGAATAGCCACGACGGTCACTGGGATGGAGGCTGGTTCGTTGAGTACCAGAGGTAGAGATTCCTGCATCCTCTGGAGCAGGTCAGGCGTGGTGAGAGGATGATCTTGGAACAGGAAGATCCTCAAAATCTGCCACGTTAGACCAGAAGATCTGGCTCGCCAGCTGTCTATACTCACGCTATCCCTCAAGTGTACGTCTGGTATGGGAATGTGTACGACCTGCACACCAGCGGCTTCCGGTTCATCGGTGGAATCGTCGTCCGATACGTTATATGCCTCAGACAGAGTAGACCTTGAGGAAATGGTGTATGGCGAGAGGCATGGCGGTAGAGTGTCATCGTACGTTGACAGAGGTGGTGAGCTCCGGGGCGGTGGTGTATTTAAGTCATGCCCCATGTACATAGCGTCATCTATCGCTTCCAGCACAGGAGTGGCTCGAGCACTACGGGCAGAGCTGTTGCTATTCGCCTCATCTCTGTCCGATGATTCGTCCAACTCTTCCAGCCCTCTTTCGGTTGGTTCCAGGCTCTCTGTTTCCGACAACTTCCGGACATCCATGTTGTCTTCCTCGTTGCCTCGTTCTTCCTCCACATTAAGATTCCGATTGGCCATGCTAACTATTATCCTTAAATTTCTAAACTCTTGTGACCAGCGTAGCTCACACATTGACTGTCTCAAAGCGAGTGAATGTATTAACAGCGACATCTAGTCTTATAGGGGCAGTCTCAAGACTTAGGGTCATGAGGTCACCTTCAAAGACAGTGTATCCTTGTAGTCGACGGTGTCGGTCAAATTATGATTAATGTTCCAAATTAGGCACATGGCAGCAGTACATGCGCTTCTTCCGTTCCAACCACCCTAGGTTGCTTATCTGTCTCCAAACGAAGGTCGACTCGGCCACTGTATAAGCAATTTGTCAATCCGCACCATATGACAAGTACAGTCCCCGATTGTGTCGGCATCTCGGGTTTCGCAGGCGATTAGGAACTGGCATCGTCTTCTACTACAGGTTAACAGGTCAATTACAGATAACTGTACGCACAAATATAATCAGAAACACATGTTAGCGTGGTCATGCCTCAAAGCCATATCTCACAGGTTGTCGAGAGACACGTCTTGGACGATCACTCGCAGGCGCGACATCTGTTTCGTAAAGGGGGGGAGATAAAGTCATCTTCCCACTCATCTGTATTATGTTGCGCATTTTCTCCTTCATTTCTTCTGGACCATCATAAAGTTTAAGTTTGTCTACGCACGCAAACTTGACCTGTGAACGGGGCGAACGCTGCATTCTGTATAAAACGGGGCTAACTTGTTCTAAGATGGTAAAGGGACCAATATAAGAAAAGGACCATTTTGCCTTTGTACCCTTCCGCACTCGCGGATAATGATACAGCACCCTATCATTTCGTTTGAATTCTGTCGGCTTCACCCGCAGATTATATCGTGCTGCACGCGTCTCAGCCTGCTTCTTCATGCATGCACGAGCAATTTCAAACGCGCGCTGCATTTTCGTCTCTTGCTGTTGAACGTATTCGTCGTACGTTACTTCCTCTGACGTCACGTTACTTCCTCCCAGGACTATATCTACAGGCAATGTTATTTCCCTCTGGAACAGGAGTCGGTTTGGACTATAGCCAGTTCCAGAATGCTCAGAAGATCGGTAGGCGCAAAGAACTGCAGGAATGTATAAATCCCAATTCTTTTGATCTTGTTCCATGTTCTTGGCTAGCATGGAATTCAATGTTCTGTGGAACCTCTCGAGAAGGCCGTTCGTGGATGCCTTGTAACCACTTGTTCTAATTTTGTCAATCTGCAAACGTCTACACAAGTCCTTGAACAATTTACTTTCAAAGCACGGGCCTTGGTCTGTCAAAATCTGGCGAGGGCACCCAAAACGACAAATCCACTGGTCCACTAATATTTGAGCTACCGTGCTTGCAAGCTGGTTTCTCGTCGGAAAAGCTTCAGCGTATCTCAAGAAATGGTCTACGATTGTGAGTATGTACCTATGACCTCTATTGGAAGGACTAACCGGCCCACAGAAATCGATGCTAATTGTTTCCATTACGTCACCAACAGTCATATTTTGCAACAGTCCGTGATGCGGCGGTGTCCCTCTAAAGTATCTGGCACACGGTCCACATTTTCTGAGTTGTAGTTTTACTGCAGTTTTCCAAGTTGGCTAATATACCCTTCTTTGAAGTTGATTGGATGTCTTCCGTAGGCCTACGTGTCCTCCTGTCAAACCACTGTGACACAGATGTATAATTGATTCTCTTCTGCAGGGAGGAGGAATTAACTGCAGCCAGCGCACACGCCCATTAACGCTGTCGGCATTTATCTCTCCGTTTAGCCACTCACGCGTTAACAAACCATTAACGAGCTTTAGCTGAGGCTACTGACTTACAAGTTCTTTGATTGTGCCGCTCAAGGCTTTGGTCTCTTGATGCGTAGGCATTTCTTCATTGTCCGTTTTTCTACGCATGATCCATCCCAGATCTGGATCATCCAATTGCTCTTGCGCTATTACCTTTGCATCCCAATCATCTGGCAACAAAGGGGCTTCACTGCGAAGAGGAGCTGTCTGTTTCACGGCGTTTACTCGCTGAGGCTTTCTAGACAAGGCATCCGCATTATTATGTATGGCTCCGCTTCTGTGTTGGACATCAAAGTGAAATTCTTCAATCACAGACAACCATCTTGCTTGTTGACCAATTGGAGTGGGGTCTTCCTGATCCACTGGAGCGCAGCATTATCAGTCCTTAAGATGAATTTTCTGCCCAGCAGATACATTCTATAATATTTCAGGAAATAGGTGATGGCTAAGAGTTCTCTTCTTCTGTCGACGGCGGCGCTTACCTCTCTTCACTCACCCTATTACTGCTGTCTCCTGGGAAATGCCATTACTCATTGCCGTGTCGGATCTCTGTCTGTGGAGTGACCGGTCAATGGGTACGATTTTCATGCAGCGTGTGGCCACCTCTTTAATTACGTCTGGGCGCGCAACACACTTAACCTCCATGTTTTGTTTGCCTAAGAATAATGTTCCTTTATGAAAGTCCAAAATTCCCCTCTGACGAGCTAACCATTCAGAACCAATTAGAATACAATTAACGTCAGGTGAAGGCAGAAACTCAAAACCAATTAGAACGTCGTTTATGACACATTGCATTCGCACAGTGCCCAAAATTCGTAATTCTGATCCGTTTGCTGCCGAAAGTGACGGCGTCGGTGGCTTAATGTCTCTTGGGTGAAACAACCTAGCTGGCGCTAGAGAAAGGCGACTGCCCGAGTCAAGCAATGCTGTTTCTTCTCTCCCAAATACTCTTACTGATATACAAACTCTGGCTTCTGGTTCTTCATTCCTGACACGACTTCTCCATTCGTTTCTCGTTCTCTGCTGATAATTAGCGAGATTGTTTGGACGATAAGGCCGCGACTGAGGACGATGCGACGGTTGAGGTCGCCTAAGCGGTATTCCCTCCATTAACGGGCGAATGGAGTTCGGGGGGTTGAGCGATACTTGAGTAGCCTTTGTATTATTAACATTTCTGGCCGAAGAATCCTTGTCCAACGTATAGACTTGTTCATAGGATTGTGGTGCATAGACAGGTTGCTGCCATTGAAAACGTCTCTGGTTTTCGTAATTACCATAGGACTGGTTAGACCACTGCTGTGGGAAAGGCTGGCGTTGGTTGCAGACGTAATTTCTCCTATTAGGTCCCGGAATAAACGGTCGATTGAATCCTGTAGGACGATTATTTACTCGCTGGGTCGCTCGGACTCGTTTAGCGGAAAACGATGATTGATGAGCTCTTTCTCGTTCTGTCGACGTCACGTGATCCCATCGAATTGCGTAATTCAGAGCTCCTTGTAAAGTCTCGAAACCTTGTAAACTTGATTGAGTTGAAAGTCTGCGATCCGTCAACGAATCAATGAAGGCACGGACTGCAAGAATTTCCGAATGACGTTTATCTAAGCCACGAAAGGCAAGGCTCAAAAGTTTTCTTATATCAGCCGCTAACTGAGACAAAGATTCATTTGGCGCCTGTTTCCGGTTCTGAAGTTTGGTCTGAAAATAGGCTGTGTTGAGCTCGGGACTAAAACGTTCAGTAAGTCGACTGATTAGTGCATCAGGTGTAGACAAGAGATGGGAATCCGACTCAACAAGTACATCGGCTGCTGCTCCAGATAGGCTACACACTAAATGTGCGTACTGTTCACTTAAAGACCACAATTTATGCATTTTACATATGTTGAATCTGTTCAGGAAAAGCTGCAGATTTAAATGCCCGTCAAAGTCACCTAACGCCAAAAGTTGTCTGGGTGGGCGTTTGACAGCAGGGGCCAATTGTTCATTCACTTCCGGTCTCGCTTCAGCACTTCCGGTTTCATACATCTGCATTTCCGGCTGTCTGGCAAAACCATTTCCACCACTTGTATTATTGTCAAACGAGGCTGTATTCAGATGATTAACAGGCAGTATAGGAGGATGAGAAGTTAATGTAATGACGTCACGTACCGGATGTCTGTTGTAAGCGGTGTCATCGCTCACCCTCGTTCCAGTGGTTGCGTCGGCTGCACGCGGTTGATTGGTCCACACGGTAGGCTGACAGTTTCCGAAGTTGTTGGAGTAGTGTAACCCGTTTCCTCGAACTGTTTCCGGTCGCGTATGGTGGGGGAGTTGGTTTGACATCATCGACGTAGGAAGAGGAGGTGCTTGACAACCATTCTGTTGTGTTGGCAACAGAGGCTTGACGATCATTGACAGTACACGTCATGGGTCTTTGCTGAAAGAAAGCGGCTTCTACCTCTTCTACAGTTTGGCAGCCAGGATATGACGTCACAGGTCTGTCCTGGTGTCTTCGTGGATCAGCGTAGAGTGGATATGACAAAGCGAAGATTTCCTGCTGGGTGTGTGGTATCGTTGTACCGGAGGTTCATGATTGCCGTGGTAGCCATTCGTGTACCTTATCGTTCCTTGATTGCGGAAGTCGGTAGGTGGCGCTGGTGAGTGGTCTCCGTATCTGTCATCAAATGTGGGTTGAGGGTTGATATGGCTCCCCCTCCCGAATGAATCATTAATAATTTGTTCTTTGGGGAAGAATTGGTCTCTTAAGTTTCTAAAGTTTCTATTAACGACTGGTCGCATACACTGTATCCCTTCCCTATTTTCTTTGTCTGACTCATCATTGAGTTGACTACGCTGTTCTGGCGCTGCAAAAGTTACTACAGGTCTAAAGCTATTTTGTCTACTGTCGAAATCCAGCATCGCAATGCTACCTTCAACATCCAAGTGAGGCATGTTAGGACTATTTGGCCTATTCTCGTTATGCACATTTCCACTTCTCCCATATAACATCTCGTCGCCCGAATATCCTAAAGACATTCTATGTTCATCCAAAAATCTATTCTTTCCATTTTCCACACAAGACAAAGGTAAATTTGACATTATAGCCTCAGTACTTACTCTCTTCATTGGCAAGCCCTGATTACCCTTTCCGCTATCCTTCTCTCTTATACCTTGTGAATTTTGTGTCACCCTTTCACATTCAGTCCGTGTACATTCGAAGTATCTGTGGCTGTGCTAATCGAATCCATTACTGGTTGGAGCAGCATAATGCAGAGAGCAGAATCTACCAAGAAATATCCACGTATGGCTCTCGACACAGCCTTGCCAGACATCATATGGACTACAGTGTTTGGACCATAACAAGACAGCAAAACCTCTGAAAGACCAGTATCACTCCTAACCATGCCGATGCTACCAAGATAACTCATTATCATATGGAAGCCACCAAGTCTACACGCTATGTTCGTCAATTTCTCCGAACGTATAATTTCAATGGCTTTCAGCCATAACGGTTGATCGAAGATCACGCATGCAGTTTCAATATTCAGTCGTTTTGCTTTGCCAATAACAAATTTCAAGGTGGATAAGATGTAACTTTTATCACTTGGATTCAAGTCAATGAGAGGCATCATTCAAAAATCAGCAGGTGGAGCATGTTCACCAATGTGTGGGATGTAACTGCCCACTAACTGTAGAGCACATTCTGGTCTCCTGTGTTGATTTTGCTCCAACAAGAAAGAAACATTATTGCGAGCAATCACTTTATGATATTTTTGAAAATGTCCCTCCAAATGATATTTCATTGTTTCTGAAAGAAATACAACTCTACAACAAAATATAATCTCAGACTCTTACCTAAATTTCAATATATGGTATACAATTTATGTATTGTTTATCACTTTTACATTTTAACTAGTATACAGCCTATTGTTAATCACATTTACATTTTAAATATATTTTTAGTATAATTTATTACCTTTTACATAGTGTTTTTACCAGTGCTTTTTTTCTAGAAAAAATTGTTCCGGAACGGAACAATTATGGATGGGCTAAGAAAAACGGGACTGGGGTTGGGAGGAGTCTCAATAAACACTGAAAGCAAGCACTGGTTTTTACATAACTTTATTTGAGCATTTAAATTATTATCTCCTCACCTGTTTTACCGTAGGATAAACGATGTAGAACTATTAACCATGTCAAGGCACGAAATAGCCAATCATGTGCTGAAGTGCCGTTAAACCCAATCAATCAATTTAAAGTTACTACATTACTCAATGCCTTTGTTGTTTTCTTCTCGCAGCTGGTAGAAGCTACTAACGTTGCAGAGCGATGCATCCACACGGGACATCTCGGTCGACTCTAAGGAGGACTTGATTAATTAGCACGTGATGCAAGTTTATTGGTATAGGTTACATTTCATGCAGAAACGAATTAAGCCTTCATTACGTTTTTCAGTTCAGTTGCTTAAAGTATTCAATAAAGAGTTCGTTCGTGTTCCTACGCATCTTGCCCATGTTATTCATGTGTTTGGTGGCATAAAGACATTTTTGGTGGAGAGATTACTTGGTTTGTGACGTCAGTCAATGTGTCATTTTAAATGCGATGTGATTTAATACATTACAGTACATATGATGTAATGTGATGTTATTTCATGCATTAGAATACATTACATAGCATAGGCCTACATCACGCTGGAACCAGATCAGTGAATAAGTCCCAGCCTCTCGGAGACGAATACCAAGCCTGCACATATATATAATAGTCTGTCTTATTGTCTCGCTATTTGTCCTGCTTATATGTCCCTCTCTGTCTATTTCAGTCTGCTTCCAAGTGTGTGTGTGTGTTCAAGTTAGTTAGAAGCCAATGTAAGACCGGCTGAAACATGTATTGCCGAGCCAAATTCCCAGAAACTAGGAAAATACACCAGGCAGTACTCTTGGCTGAAGTTAGGGACGAGCTTATGGGTCATTCATAAAGGACGTTCGCAATTAGGGGGAGGGAGGGGTGATTCAAATGCAGACAAGGGAGGGAGTTCTGACCAGTGCAGACGTCTGCGTCTAAGTTTTTTTAACCCTTTGCTTACCACATAAGGTTAAAATTAAAAATAATCAACTACAGAGCAGATCTTTACTGAAATAACTTAAATGGAGCAGGAAAGACTAAAAATATAATTAAATTCAATATAGTTTTTAAATAACGGAAATGGGACTTTGCAGTCCCGTTGGTAGGCAACGGTACTGAAATTCGGCTAAGGCATACTGTAGTTATCAATCACACAAACTTATCTATGTATATATTTTTATCATGTGATGTTTAATAAAATATACATTTTTATTTCAACATCAGAACATTTTCAGACTGAGTTTTTAGACATTAGTGGATACTCTATGGTAACTGTCGAAGTAGTTGTACTTAGAGCTGCAACAAAGAAAAACTTTGCAAATGCTACAGTACGAAAATGTCAAGCACACAAACTAATCTATATTTTTATCAAATGATGTTCACTAATATACACATTGTCTCTCTATTTCAACATTAGAACACTTTCAGACGGAGTTCTTAGTCATCAGTGGGTACTCCGTGGTAACTGGCAAAGCAGTTGTACTTAGAGTTGCAACAAAGAAAAGCTTTGCAGAAGCTACAGTATGAAAATGGTCTTGATTCCCTTTTCTCTTTGGCACACACTGAGCAGCGACCTCTGGAGTCTGAAAATAGAGGCCAATGACTTCCCCTGTTAGTTGTTGCAGCATCTGGAGCCACTCGACGGCGTTTCCGTACCTGGTTGCTATCGGGTGACTTGTGTGCTAGTAATCCACTAACAACAGACCTGGTGAACTCCAGAACAGAAATTTTTTCCACAAGTTCACAGTAGACGATGAATGAGTTCACCATCGTCATATCCATCAGGCCGAAGAACAGTCTGTGCCACCATTTCTTCGACTTCCTGTCAAACCCATACAATGACCGCAACATATCCGCATGATCGACCCCACCCATGTTTCTGTTGTAGTGTTCCACAACCATTGGTCGATCAACTTCAATGCTGCTGCCATCTTTGACTCTTCGGATTGCTTTCTTTACGTCTGTTCCATGTGCTGTTGACAACATATGTACACTCCTGTTGTCTCTCCACTTCATAAACAGAATTCCGCTGTCAGACACGCGCCAGTCACAGTCACCCCGCTTCATCTGGTTGTCTGCAGTGAGATTTGGCAAAAGCTTTCTGTCTGATCTTACAGTACAGCAGGCATATATGTCTTTCTTCAACAGGTACTGAAGAAGTGCAACAGAAGAAAAGTAATTGTCAAAATACAGAATGTGGTTCTTATTTTGAAGTGATTCCGAGAGGGTTGCGACAACCTGTCCTCCAAGACCAAGTTTCTCAGAATCACCATCTTTTGCACGACACGACTTGCCTTGATAAACATCAAACTGGTGCAGATAGCCACTTGTTTCAGTGCGACACCAAATCTTGAAGCCTCTTTTGATGGGTTTCATCGGATTGTACTGTTTGAGAGAACTTCGACCTTTGAA
The DNA here is from genome assembly GCA_963556255.1 of Allolobophora icterica. NCBI lineage: Eukaryota > Metazoa > Annelida > Clitellata > Crassiclitellata > Lumbricidae > Allolobophora > Allolobophora icterica. The sequence goes on from OY744608.1 coordinate 61,326,592, forward strand.
CAAAATCATTGCTTCGTCGATAGACTGAGCCTGAGTAGGGCTGAACAGCTTCTGGTACTGAATGTTCAGGTGGGTTATCAATGGTCTTATCTTGAACAACCGATCATTTCTGTGTTGCTCTAGTTCGTTATTATCAGCTACATGGAGAATATGTAGTATCTCAGAGAAACGATTTCGTGACATTGCCTCCTGCACCATTTCAACCCCGAGGTCTGATTGAGTACTCCAAAAGTGTGTGTACGAAGGCAAGTTGTGGTAGCCCATTAGGAAATTTATTCCCAAAAACAAAAGAAACTCGTTGTCTTCCAGTTGACGGATTGGCTTTTCTCCAAATTTCAGCTGTCGCCAAGTTGCATACTCATTTGACTGAGTTACAATGTTGCAAACAATTTCTGGTGACAAAAATGTCAAAAAGTAGTCAACAGGACTGTGGCATGCAGCAAAGTCATCTTGTGATGGACCACAACCCTCATCTTGGAAAGGTATATCCTTTTCAGCAATCATCTTCTTGAGCCACCTGATGCTGACCTGGTCCACTGCCGCCTCCTCCTCTCGGCTATCATCTTCAACTTCCTGGTCTTTTCCCTTGCCACGAGTCTGTCCTCTACAACGAGTCTGTCCTCTACAACGAGCCTGTCCTCTACCATGAGCCTGTCTTCTGCCGCGGCCACGTCCAACTCCACGTTCACCTCTCTTCTGAGCATCATTTTCATGATCATTCTCGGGCGAAGATGACAGAGATGACGCTTCTTCTGGTGTGTCTTCGGCAGCATCAGGTATTCGAGCGACACTCGCTTGGTACTTCCTCTTGTAAAACATGGAAGTGGAAAAGGCCATCCTAAAGTTAAAAATAAGAAAATAAAATAAAAAGAGTATGCAGTGACTATTAGGCCAGCATCTATCACCAGTAAATCACCACTACTAAAGCAGGGCTGTCCAAATCGCCTTCTAAAACCTAAGCGAATATGTAGATGAAACCCAACAAACAACGTCGCTCAATCATCGTGCGTCATAGACACACCACGCTGCCACATGGTTGTTTACCAACGGGACTTCTAAGGAACACTAAGTTATAAAGTTCTGATGGGGCAAAATATCAAATAAATCTTATGAAACAATGCAACAACATAATTTAAATATATAACTTAACAAAACTTCTACTTACTGTGGTTTTACTTCGGATCGGATTTCAGAACACAAACAGGCACAACTATCGATTCCTTCGCTAAGATGACCGGAAACTTCCAAAGATAAAATATTCATAGAGCTTCTGAGTTGTTATTATTACCCCATCTAGCGATTAAACCTGATACCTTATAAAGAGACTTTAAAGTCCCAATGGTAAACAACCCTACAAAAATAATTAAACAATTGTTTTATTGCGGTTTTTACCAACGGGACTGCAAAGTCCCGTGGGTAATGAAAGGGTTAAACACCTTTGTTTCAACCATCCATGAGAGACCAAAAGGTCAGTGAGGTGATTGCCTAAAACGAAAAAAACTAGAAAATTCCCAGATCCACGTCGTTCCGAAAACATGTGGCAACCATGTTCAGCGAATAATCAATGTTGCACGTACCTTGATAACAGGACCCCCGCCCTTCACAAATTACGCCTAGGCCTATGTAAATACGTAATAAATGGTCGTGTTGCATTTTCCAGAAAATATTCTTATTTAATACAATAAATACAATACCTTCATGTGCTCTGAGCGACCAAATACCGGATATAACCTCCGCAACCGGCCACACCCCTTCGCTCTCCCAGTCAAGGACAAGCGAAACTTTATTCCAAGAATGCTATACAAAGACATTTACTAACCTCAATTTAAACTCTAGCAGACACTTGAAGACACTTAGGAGCTCCCTTAGGCCCATCCAAGACACATGCATCTTCCTGTCCCTATCTGTAATTTGCTGCGTTATTGCCAGCAAAGCTTGATTTCAAGAATTAAACGAACATACATACATACATACATTTCACTTGTAGAGAAAAAGCATAATCTCCCTCTCTACAAAGTGTAAATTAGATTTGTGTGTATTTCTTAGGAAACCGCCAATCTGCCATTTTGAAATCATTTTGGTGGGTAATCCTGTGGTCCAATTTTGTCGGATTTTGGATATGTCATTCGACAAAGGTATCTTAGCTGGAAACCGTTTAGAAAGCTGCTGAAGCAATTTTCCCAGGTCTACTTACAAATACACTGGACTAGTTCTGCTCTTCCTGTGTTGTATCACCGACCAAAGGATCCTTCACTTTTCGTTCGTTTTAAAAACTATAGATCTTTCTTAATCGATAGTTTATTGGAGATTTATATCGAGCATTTTTTGGAAAACTGTTGATTAGCCATTGCCCTATTTTGTATATGTAGCAGTATAAAAATTGATAATAGCACAAGGGTAGGTAAGATATGGTAGAATAGGATAGAGTAAAGTAGGGTAGGGTAGGATATGGTTGGGCAGGGTAGGGATGATAGGTAGGGTGGAGTAGGATAGGGTGGGCTATGGTGTGGTAGGATATGGTATACAGCGTAAGGTAAGTTGGTAGGATAGGGCGGGTTTTGGTAGGGTAGGGTATGTTATTGTTAGAGTTTGAAGAACAGTTCCTTGAGCTAACTCAGGGGCAGCCATGGATAGGAAGTGTCACTGTCTTACCCTCGGCGTATGTGGGTGGGTTGCCTATCCAATTTCTCGCCGCCTGATCTTCAGATGAACGCTGCACAGTTAGTACAGCGTTGAATTGGAGCTGAGTTTAGAGCTGAGTTTTCATGACGCTGCCCCAGCTGAAATCTTGAAATATCTCTTCTGGCGGGGTATTTGAAGCCAGGCCTGTTGATCGGTCATAAGATCTTGCCACCCCCTTTCATATGACGAAAAGAAAAATGAAGTCGCTAACACTTCATACTCTTGGCTGCAGTTAGGGACGAGCTTAGTGGTCATTCATAAAGGACGTCCGCAATTTGGGGGAGGGAGGGGTGATTCAAGTGCAGAGGTGATTGCATAAAACCGTTTTAAAAGGCAGGTACCCGGTAATTAAACATTTCCTGACTAATTATATTACTTGTGTTTGTTGTCTTAATATGCAGTAGCTGACGTAGAACACTGCTTACTTTTCAATTTTAAATAGCATGTACTGGTTGACATTTTAAGTAAGGTGGTTTTAAATAAGATGGAACTGGTAGCTTATTAATGACGTTAGTAATTAATAAGTTACCAGTTTTTGTTTTGTTCATTGACTTTGACGTGCGGACGTCCGCAAAGGGGAGGGGAGGGTAAGGTCAAATACGGACAAGGGGCGGAAGGGGTCCAAAGTACAATGTAGGTCAAATTTTTGGACGTCCTTTATGGATGACCCATTAATGGACTGCTATTCTTTTTGTATATGTGTGGGCATGTATGTGTGTGTGTGTTTGTGTACAAGTATGCATAAATGCATGCACATAAACGCACATGTAAAATCTCGGCCTCTTTCGTCATTTGGAAGACCGTTTGATACGAATTAATTGATCGTATAAATACAATTGGTCAAACATTTCACTTCGATCACTTCAATAGATAAAACAAAGCGAGAAATAGTCTGAGTAAAATACTCACTGCATTACAAGCATGCACTGTCCACGACAAAAACCTACTCATGCATACAAGTGATATCTTTAGATTAAACCTGATAACACCTATATAATTACATATAGTAAACATTGAAAGTCTTCAGCATACTGACAACATCTATATATGTAGCCATAAGGATTCGAATTCTTGTTGATGAAACTGCAACCTGCGCACCACCCCAATCTTCGACACAAATACCCCCACCAAATTGTTCGATCCTCTCCCATCTTGGTGTTCACACCATGTTTTCCTAACCCTATCATGCTGTTTACAATTAAGGTGTACCATAATTCAGGTATACCACAATACAGGTATACCATAATTAAGGTAGCCTATGCCTTAAGTAAGGCATACCATAATTAAGGCATACCATATTGCTAGAACCACTTTCATACTTTTGTAGCCCTGTCCACAATTTTAGAAAATTCAACCATTGTGTTCGTCATTTAACCAAATTTTCGAACCTCCTACGATATTGCTCCGATCCATTTTAAAAAACCCATCCTTTAAAACTCCGAGACAATGTATTTGTTCCCCTACCATATTTTTCGATCCCTTGTCGTATTTTTGGAACACCTATCATATTGCTCACCTCATCTACCATTTTTGCGAACACTTTAGCATCCTGTTCGAACCACCTTTTCTCTAACTACCATATTTTTCGACCTTCTGTCATATTCATAATTATAATTGCATATTTATATCGCGCCACTTCAGAGCACCTCATCAGAGGCGCATTCTTTCTCTCTCCCCCCCCCCCCCCCATGTTGCTTGAAACCAACCTCCGTCAAAACCCCGGCTACGTAGATTCAACAGTGAATAATACAATAGAATCTGCAGACAGAATCATTGTCTAAGAAGCAGTCAGCTCGTCGCTTAAAAGGCCACGGTCAAGGTCACTTCGATCAGGAACCGAAGGACACCGGCCTCAGACGAATATGAAGCTGTGTTCGCTGTTCGGGTCGCACTGACAGGGCGTCTGGTGCTGAGAGGTCATGACCCACTTTCCGTGGCACCTGGGTGCAGTGACGGCATTCCAGGGCGTCTCCATCATATAGATGCCGTCCCCGATGCACTTGGATGACATCGTCCTTTGAAGGATTCCGAACGGTTGGCACTCGACGCAGACCGTCGCTCCGACCGACAGCGCTTTCGTCCTCGGCGGGGTCTGGTCTTGACCGCTGGGACGGTGGCACGCCCCTCGTGTCTCCGTCACACGGAACTTGGCACAGTAGCTGGAAACAAAGACAGAACTGGGAGTTGTATGTATGGTCAGAAGAACTGTCAAGCTATATGGGCTAAGGTCAGCAACAGGTAAAAAAATCGATGCTCATATCAGCTGTTATGTCTGTCTGTCTGTCTGTCTGTCTGTCTGTCTGTCTGTCTGTCTGTCTGTCTGTCTGTATTATGTGTGTATGTTTTTTTGTATGTAGTATGTATGTATGTAGTATATGTATTTTTTGCCTCGCTTACCGTGCCCGCCACTGCTCGAATTTGAAGGCTCTGTGGCTACCTATCTGTCTGTATGTCTTTGCCGTGTTGTCTATCTGTATGTCTACCTGTGGTCCCGTTTGTCTGCCTTTCTGTCTGTCTAGGTCTGTCGCTGATATCGCTTTGATTACTTAAGCGTCTTTGCCTTTTATTCGATCAGTTTGCATTTTTTTACTTGCATGCAGAGAAGAACATACACATACAGAGAGAAAGAGATGGATGGTAGGATGGACGGACGGACGGAATGATGGATAAATAGACAGGTAGATAGATAGATAGGTAGACAGATAGATCGACAGGTAGACAGATAGATAGGTAGACAGATAGATAGATAGGTAGATAGATAGACAGTTAGATACATACATACATACATACATACATACATATATAGGCAGAAAGACAGACAGACGAAGAACTCGAAGTTAGAAAGGGTTTGTTTGTATCTAGAAACCTCTCTTCACGCTGGCGTGGCGTTCAATTAGACGAGCAGCGTTGGTGAGGCCAAACGGTCGCTATATAAAAATTTGAACACAAACATTTCTCAGCCTCCTTCGCATCTAAGAAATCGGTCACACCAATTGATCCATCCTCAGATGCAACGAAGCCCCGTCACACACTTCTAATACTACTACTACTAGTACTACTACTACTACTACTACTACTACTACTACTACTAATAATAATAATAATAATAATAATAATAATAATAATAATAATAATAATAATAATAATAATAATAATAATAATAATAATAATAATAATAATAATAATAATAAGATCGCCTTGACAACTACGTGTCTTATACATGGTTTGGACCTTGTATCGTGAACCCTGGGCGATGGGATTATATGATGAGCGTGTGAGCAAAAAGAAATCCCCAGGTTACCTCCCTGCGTTTGCTTTCTGTGCGGGATTTTAAAACTAAACCGTGGACCCTGGCCAATGAGACCATAATTGATCAGTCAGGTATCTCGAGGCTAACTCCCTACACTTGTTTTCAATATTAAAACGCTTAAAATCGTGGACCCTGGACGGTGGGATTATGATAACTGATTAGTCAGGTATCTCCAGGCTACCACCCTGCAGAAACTCCAGGGACTCTTGAAGCTGGCTGGCTCTGCCCTCGGGAGTTCATGTACCAACCACCATGTCACCCCACCCTTTCGTTGATAAACATGGACAGCCTATTAAAGATCTTACAGCATGAGTGGCTGATAACTAGCTGATGTGTTAACTTAGACGAATAAAGGATAAGGAGACACGTATACAGAATAGCATACGCAGAAGGGCAGACAGTGGGTCTGGCAGGCGGACTAGAGGTACACATAGGCGTGTTTGTAGACACTGTGGTAAACTACAGGATCGAGTGTCAGACGTTTGATGGAATTCCTACAACAGCAAAAGCGGGAGCAGAAAAATAGATATCGTGCAACGAGTTCGGAATTTAGAGATCAGTTTGCGAGTTACAGATGAATGCGAGTTGTTCTGAAGGCATTTCCGAAAGCAATGGCAAAACTATTTTCTGCATTATACTTGGAATAGCGAAGTGGACTCGTGCCTGGCTAATTAAGACGCACAGACGATGCATCAGCAAATAGCCACCCACCGTCGGTCTCTGTCTGTCTGGCTGGCTTTCTTTCTTTCTTTCTGTCTGTCTGTCTGTCTGTCAGCCTTTCTGCTCACACATGTCCACATAACTGTCTGTCTTTCTGATTATCTACGTGTCTGTGTGTTTGTCTGTTTGCTTGTCTGCTTGTCTGTCTATCTGCTATTCTCCGTCTGTCTACATACTTTTCGCTATCTGTCTGCATGTCTTTAAGCTAATCTGTCTACATGTCTGTTTGTCTATGTGTCTGCGTTTCTGTCTGTCTGTCTGTCTGTCTGTCTGTCTGTCTGTCTGTCTGTCTGTCTGTCTGTCTGTCTGTCTGTCTGTCTGTCTGTCTGCATCTCTAATTATTTAGGTCCTGCGATCAATTTAACAGTAATGTATCTTTCTGTCTCTAACTGTCCTTCTCCTTAGGCCTTCTATGCAACTTTCTCTCTTCTGCTTCTTGCTGTATATGATTCGCCTCTGTCCCTCTAATTATCTCCACCTGTCTGCATCGTGCTTCTTATATGTCTCCGTGTCTCTCTGTACTTCTCTACATTGGCGAATTTACAGAGGCGGCATGCCACAACCGAGCCCCCTCCCCAAAATATTGGCTACTTCTTAACATTTGAATTTATCTTTCTGCGAAAAACATCACAGATTTCTGAAACTAAAGTGATAGAGAAACATCAGAAATCAGGAGGAAATTATCGCCACAAAGCATTCACAACTAAAAATGGGTGAAGGTTGAAAATTTTGCAAGAGAAAAATATTTAATCATTTCTCAGTTTTTTAAGCTGTAGGCCTAATGATTAACTACGTGTTGTCTAACCGAACAAGCTGGTTTTGGTCATATTTCACAACTTCTACCTCTTCAACAACGTGGGAGAATTTAGTATCTTAATGTCTGTACCCTTAACCTTTTAGAATCACTTTACCATGACCCCTTACCTTTTAAAGGCGTTTGATCCTTCGCATTCAACCTCGTAGCACGTTACGAAGACAATGCTAAGCAAATATGTATTTGCTAAATGATAGAATTCCAGTCTTTCGTGACATATACCACCATATAATCTGGCGCAATGGGTGCTCGATAGTGTAGTGGTTAACGAGCTGGACTGTCAATTGAGAGATCGGGGTTCAAATTCCCGCCAATGCAGAAATTTGGTTCGAGGTTTCTTCCTCTGTGCCCCTAGCCAACTCCGCTATAATGAGTACACTGACCGTACACTGTCGGTGGGAAGATGAGACGGCGAGGGGAGGACTGGCCGCCCGCCCGCCCTCTTATGCCGAGGCTAAGAAAATTAAGTCGCTAACACTTCATATCCATGGCTGCCTCAAGGCTAGCTTAAGGGACTGCACAAAATCTATCGCAGAGAGCGCCTCTGATTTGTTTGTCCCTGAAGTGGTGCTATACAGATGTTCATTTGCAATTACGTATGAGAGATGCCGGTCAGCTACTGACGATGGTGTCTTGTCCTTGAGTAGAGAGGAGTATTTGAGTTGATGTAGGAAGAGGCTCTGGCGGATGTCGACGAGAGGGTTGTACAGAACGTTCTGCCGCCAGGAGGCGTAGACCGCAGGAACTATGTTGGCCGTTTCACTAACTACAACACAGAGACATCACAGGCAACATTTCCATTACTTTCCTTATCTCAACTAATCTAATCGTAATCGTAAAGTTTTATAGCGCCACATAAGAGAAACTCATCAGAGGCGTTCCCAACATAATCATCGTAATCTCGAAATTTCTACAGCGCCCAAAAAGCGAAGTCGTGAGAACCATCTTATTCACAGACGCTTAGAATATTTTATCCGTATTTTGCAAAACTGAGAAAATTCAAAAAGTCAATAGAAAGCTTCAACTCCTTAGAGTGATGAGTCTGATGACATCACCAAATTTATTAGTATACAATTCACATGGTCACAAATCTCACAATAAACCAGAGCATTACTTTATTGGTAGCCCACAAAGCGATTTGTGAAAGAAAGTGCTAAAATATACGCACAATATAATCACACTAGCACAACTGAGGTGGTTGGAAACGAACCCCCCAGTTTGTGTAATGATGACTTAACTGGGGTTCGTAAGAAAGACTAGGGGTTGAACCCCCACTCACTCCCCCGACAATTCCCACTCTGCAGTATTCTAATGCAAGGTAATATCAGTATCCTTTTATTATTCAGGATTCTAATTCCAATCTATCTATCACTGGAGCACAGTAGCCGGATGGTTGCAGCTCTCAACCTGCGTGCAACGCGGAGAGTAAGGGTTGAAACTCCACCGAAGCGGTTACTGTGTGGGAACCTTGAGCAAGTCCTTCACTTAGGCTAGCATTTCTCAGCGCCATCGACGTTTTGTCTTTTGGTCTGAACTGCGGAAGGAAGGTCATCTCAAATGCAATTACATTGTATCAAGGTTGACTGTCAACAACAAATGAGTAACCTCTTTAATGGGTGCTTGGCATTCTTTAAAATGTTATCACTATCGTAAACTCTAAATTTCTAAAACGCTAAAGCAAAGCGCAGAGCACCAGCTAATTCACGATCCACATAAATTGAACGACAAACGACTTTCTAGTTTTAGAAAACTAATAACAGTTCCTTAAACGCACAGCACACTCCTCATCAACAACTGTTCTATTTTTAAATTTTTTATCCGCAGCTTCAGTATCTTTGTACGAATTAACTGCATGCTTTCGTAATCTCTATTACTTAGCAATGCGCGGAGTATAATATGCCGACATAACAATAATGAGAACACGAGAATAACCGGGCGACAGATTGACTCCACATCTATTTTCTTTTATCGCCCCAGATAAGTCTAAACCCTATAAATAGGCCGGACGCAGTGATGTGAAAACAGAAAGGTTAAAACTGCAACACTTTTTTCTGTTGATGTCAAAGACCTTTCATGCCAATGTATATACATTTAGGGGCCTACAAATAACAATGTTAGGTCGGACACATTGTTGTGTATATATAATGATTTGTACTCAATCCGTATATACATCATTGTGCCCGGCCTAGTATGCCGAAGTTTTTTTTTTATTAAAATGGGGTTGAGTGAAGAAAATACCTTTGGAGTAGACCTAAATCTATTGTTTTTTTAAGATTTATATCTATTATGCATATAAATATATACTAATTTTCTGTCCTGTGCTTACTTAAATATGTACAGTATATGTGTGCGCGCGTGTTGTGTGTGTGTGTGTGTGCGCGCGCGCGTGTGCGTGCGCGCGCGTGCGCGTGTGTGTGTGGGTGGTTTATAAAACTAAAAAACTATAGAACTGTGGAGTTCAGTTGTACTTGCATTGAATTCAATCGTTTGTTTATGTTTGTTAAGGAAGGAAGGCATAGTGCAGTCATGTTGGAAAGGATCCAAGTCGAACAGCATCGTTTGCAAGCATAGCAGCCAACATACAGTACTGTAGTCCCCCATGTATTTACATGTACGTAGGTCGATGGTCTTTCATAACATCATAGGAACTGGATTCAGCCACTGGCAAACTGCCACCTCTAACGACCTTGAACCCAAGCAACCTGCGTCGTTTCCTTCTCATGTTCTCTGTGTGTCTGTGTGCCTGTCTCTGTCTGTCTGTCTCTGGTTGATTGTCTGTCTGTCTGTCTGTCTGTCTGTCTGTCTGTCTGTCTGTCTGTCTGTCTGGCTGTCTGGCTGTCTGTCTGTCTGTCTGTCTGTCTGTCTGTCTGTCTGTCTGTCTGTCTGTCTGTCTGTCTGTCTGTCTCTCTCTCTCTCTCTCTCTCTCTCTCTCTCTCTCTCTCTCTCTCTCTCTCTCTCTCTCTCTCTCTGAAGCAACTATGTCTTTCGCTCTCTTTCTCTGTCTCTCTGTATGAACCTCTATTCCTTAGTACTTCTACCTTTCTGTTTCTTACAGCGATTTAAGTTGCAGAGCTTGCTATGTTAATTTGCTCTTTGTCATTAAATGGAATGGCACCGAAACGTCAGGTACTCGAGCAATAAAAACCTCCTCGTGACTCGTGTTTTTCTCATGACTCACGATGCTTACTGCGCAATTATTGGTATCGCTATAAAATGTTATACAGATCAACAAAACAATAGAGATTTTGTTTATATCTCTTCTATATTTAGAAAACATATAAACATGTTTAGACTTCGTAATATGCATTCTCTTAAAAACCATGTGAATGTTTTGATGTATCTGTTGCTGCCCTTTTCTATTTTTGTTTGCAGAAATGGACTTATTTATGTACACTGATATCCAAGTTGTTTATCTCCAGTGAAAGTTGTGTCTAACAGGCCATGAAGCCGATTCTCTCAACAGAAGAAATTCTGTGTTATGATTTTGCCGCTCTACAGAAGCTTTTCTAGTCTACAGATCTGATTCAACATTTTCCCGATTCTATCCTTCAAAACTGACTCATACCTTTACACACTTACCTGATTCTAATCTTTGGAAACTCAACCGATTCCTACCTTCAGGTTTTAACCAGCAAAAATGTAACTCTAACTTTTGAAGTCGTTTTTAAGACGTTTAACTAACTCTAACCTTTGGAGTCATTTTGAAGAAGTTTAACTAACAATAACCTTTGGAATCAGTTTGAAGAAGTTTAACTCTAACCTTTGTAGTTGTTTTAAAGAAGTTTAGCCAACCCTGACCTTGGGAGTCATTTTCGAAGAAGTTTAACTCTAACCTTTGGAGTCATTTGAAGAAGTTTTACTAACACTAACCTTTGGAATCATTTTTTAAGAAGTTTAACTCTAACCTTTGGAGTCATTTGAAGAAGTTTATATGACACTAACCTTTAGAATCGTTTTGAAGAAGTTTAACTCTAACCTTTGGAGGTGTTTTAAAGAAGTTTAGCCAACCCCAACCTTTGGAGTCATTTTTGAAGAAGTTTAACTCTAACCTTTGGAGTCATTTGAAGAAGTTTATATAACACTAACCTTTGGAGTCCTTTTGATTTCCTTTGTCGATCGTCGGTGGTAGTTTGCAGTTGAATCCTTCGCACATCTTTCGTTCGATGTGTCCAGTGCACTTCTTGCCGCCATTGACCGGATGAACGAGCACCTGCCTCGTTCTCTGTTGAGCGCCAACGCCACACTGATGGTCGCACTTGCTCCAATCGCTCCACTTGTCCGACAGTAAGCAGTTAACAGCTGCAAAGAATTATTACAATTTTTATATATTTGTATGTAGGTGAACTTGATTGTCTGTATACAATGTAACTGTCTTTTGGTGATCAATAAAGTGACTACTATTAGGCTACAAGCTCCGGATAGGTGGATAAGTGTAATGTCTGGGTTGACTAAACTCGTCAAGTTCAGTTATTATTATTATTATTATTATTATTATTATTATTATTATTATTATTATTATTATTATTATTATCATCATCATTATTATTATTATTATTGTTATTATTATTATCCACACTCCAGAGGTAGAAATGAACCATCAGGACCTAAAAATGCTCTGCAGAATATAATTGTTCTGGAAAGTACCACGGTGGTCAATATTGTGCCATATTATAATTATTTATTATTATTTTTAACTATTATTATTATCATCATCATCATTGTTGTTATTATTATTATTATTATTATTTTATAGAGATTCGAGAACAGTATCACTGTTATTATTGTCTAAGCGCCATCCAGGGGCGTAACTTTGGTCTAAAAAGTGGGGGGTACCAATTTCTTACATACACGAAGCGAGACTGAGACTGCGATCTATGGGCAGGCACAACAATAAAATATTGTTTGGCATTGTTCAAAATGTGGGGTACGGTACCCCCGTCCAAAAACTGGGAGTACAGGTACCCCTCGTACCCCTCCCCATAAATTACGCCTATGGCGCCATCTCAGCAGAGGTCAGACAGCGATGACATTGACCTGAGACGCAGATGGCGTTCCCCGTTGAATAGCCACCGAAATCCGCTGGAATAAATATGAATCATCTCATGCCGTACTATCCAACGCGCGGCCCGCGGGCAGATTTTAAGTGGCCCGCGCGAGCTGAAGACCAACCGCAAATAACAAATTGCAAGCACAATTCAAAGCCAAATATCTCACTAAAAACGTGCTTGGACGTTTATTGATATTCTTTTTGGCGCTGAACTATTATAAAGCATGCCATACATGCTATTATTCACTGATAATTGCATAATTATTGCCATAATAAATTTTAATACTATATTTCAATAAATTTTAGTCGTTGTTTTTGAGTTTACTGGTGCGGCCTCGGCTTCAAGAATTATTGTTTCGCTTCATTGGCCCGCGTTGTCTAAAAGGTTGGACAGCACTGACCTAATGGATCGTGGGTTGCGACCGTTAGGTCGAAATAGAGAGAGACAAAGAGAGAGACAGACAGACGGACAGAGAGATAGAGAGAGAGAAAGATATATATATATATATATATATATATATATATATATATATATATATATATATATATAGAGAGAGAGAGAGAGAGAGAGAGAGAGAGAGAGAGAGAGAGAGAGAGAGAGAGAGAGAGAGAGAGAGAGAGAGAGAGAGAGAGAGAGAGAGAGAGAGAGAGAGAGAGAGAGAGAGAGGTCACAAAGAAGGAGAGAAATAGTGACAAAGAAAAAAACAGAATCTTCATAGTAACAAAGAAAAAACAGAATCTACAGAAATAAAGAAAAGAAGAGCAAATCAGAGAAGAAAAATCAAGAAAAGGATAAAAAAATAAATGAATAAATTCTGGGAAGAGAAAACTACACCATATTACAGTAAGTCACACCTCAAGACATTACTTGACAATTCAATAGAAAGCGATGTAATGTAAAGTGTTACAGATTGAAACGTGGGTTACATAAATCGACCTACATTTGCAGGTGAACCTGTAGTCAAGGCAACAGTCTCCCAGGCGACCACAGTCCTCATCACAGAAGCACCTTTCACTTGTCTTGTTGTTCTGACTCGGTCCTCTTCCAACGCAGCTGACGTTCTTGCCCGGGCAGCAGGTTCCGAATCCCGCACATCCCTCGAGTTCTCTACCTCTGCTCGCCTGAACGAACACAGCACCACTGACAAGAATTGAGACAAAGAAGACCTCGTATGGCGACATCTCTCGTCCAAATAATCTGTCTAGAAATTTCAGCAACGGTTCTTGTAGGTCGCAGAAGAGGAAGAATTGTCTTCAACTGCGTCGCAGGTGTTCCGTCGGTTTTCTTTTAAACGCGTTGACCAGTGGCACCGATCTCTTTGTCTTCGATGCCTTTGTTTCTGCGCTTTATACGTGCGCAGATGGTTGATCAGCTGATCAGCCCAAGTAGATCCGATTGAAAAAAAACGATCCTACGCGCCGCTCTTGACTTACTGCGTCACGGAAAAATGAGCATTCACCGCAGGATGAGAAGCCACAGTCCATGGCTGTAGGGCAGAGTTATGCCAAGGTGTCTGCGCAGAAGTTGAATGCGGAAACTCAGCAGACGCTAGGTGGACTGTGTTGGTCAGAGCTGGTTTTCCCGTGACTTAGATAATCTTTGGTAGCTGATGGCGCAGCAGCTGCAGCACGCGCTAAACGGCACCGCCCATTTGGTCTCAGCTTATATTATATATACACACATGTGTGGGTATATACATAAATGATACGCCTACATTGAAACATTATGCATTATACATCCACATATGCATAAACATATACATATAAATGTGTATTTACCTATGAAAACATTTCTGCGTATACATCAACATCTACATATATACAAACGCACACGCCTATGCACAATGCATACTCTACATATGCATAATGTTTATACATGTACATATACAGCACATAAATGCATAGCCTAGACAGATATATAGACCATACATATTGTGAGAGAGACAGAGACAAAGAGACAGAAACAGATAGATAGATAGATAGATAGATAGATAGATAGATAGATAGATGGATAGACAGACAGACAGATAGACAGACAGACTGACTGACAGACTGACTGACAGATAGATAGATCGATAGATAGATAGATAGATAGATGGATGGATGGATGGATGGATGGATGGATGGATGGATGGATGGAGGGAGGGAGGGAGGGAGGGAGGGAGGGAGGGAGGGAGGGAGGGAGGGAGGGAGGGAGGGAGGGAGGGAGGGAGGGACCTGTGTATTGGCCTATCCATTAAATTGCTGCAGCTTGGAAGCTGTGGGCCTGCAGAGAGGTGTTATTAAGCCGCGTAGTTTGATAGAGGCGTCGTTATCGAGACCTCTTTTTGGCACTGGTTGCACAACGATGAATAACCGATAGTTTATCGGGTCTGATAGGTTCTTCCGGGAGCAAATATCATTTTTAAGTCTCTGCGACACAGAAAGCAAACTGGACTTTGAATGGAGGCACAAACTAAGAAAACAAGAAGAAGTAGAACAAGAACAACAAAAAGAAGCAGAAGAAGAACAACAACAGGAAACAAGAAGAAGGTAGAAGAAAGGAGAATTGGAAGAAAGAAGTAGAAGAAGAAGAGGAAGAAGAAGAAAAACTTAACTAGCCTAAGAGGAATAAGAGGGCGGTTGTCCATTCCTCTTTCTCGCCGTCTCATCTCCCACTGACAGTGTACGGTCAGTGTACTCACTATAGATGAATTGGCTAGGGGTGCAGATGGAGCAGAAATCTTGAACAAAATTTCCGTCTTGGCGGGATTGGTAAACAGGATCATTGGGTAAAAAACATATGCGGGCTAGATCCATTTTTTATGATAGATACTCATTAGTCATGCTAATCCAAAACCACAGACGTGAAGGGAAGACCCCGATGGATTGGCCATGTGGAGAGATTACCACCTGACCGAATTCCACACAATGCCCTGCGTGCAAGGTCCGAAGGAAAGAGAAACAAATAAGGAAGACCAAGAATGCGCTGGATAGACAATAATGAGAACATAACAAGACTTGGACTAATATTGAGGGCAGCAGTGGACTTGACAAATGACGGAGCACATTGGAGGTCATTTTGTCCGCCCCTTCGAGACAAACGGCTGAAATCAGGAACTGATGATGATGATGATGATGTTGTTGTTGTCTTTGATGATGATGATGATGATGATGATGATGATGATGATGATGATGATGATGATGATGATGATGATGATGATGATGATGATGATGATGATGATGATGATGATGATGATGATGATGATGATGATGATGATGATGATGATGATGATGATGATGATGATGATGATGATGAGGATAATGATGATGATGATGATGATGATGATGACGACGACGACGATGATAAATTTTAAGAATATCTTTGTCATTTTCTACAACCACAGGAAAAGTTTATTATACTAGATATTGATGAAATAAAATGCGACTGTAGTACGATATGCCAGTAACTAATTTGGTACGAAATATCATCACTGCGCTATTTCTCATGGTAAATGTTTCCAAAGAAAGTTATGTGAGCAGTGAGCGTGCTCCCACCTAGGCATCAGAGAATCAAAACTTGTGTGAGCGTTGGCGCAATGGCTCCCTGGTCCCTGGATGTAACTATATACAACACAATTATTTTAATGACTTTCCATTCCTC
The DNA here is from genome assembly GCA_963556255.1 of Allolobophora icterica. Classification (NCBI taxonomy): domain Eukaryota; kingdom Metazoa; phylum Annelida; class Clitellata; order Crassiclitellata; family Lumbricidae; genus Allolobophora; species Allolobophora icterica. The sequence goes on from OY744608.1 coordinate 61,342,808, forward strand.
TTTGTTTATCGATTCCGTCATTGTTATATAAAACGGACTCAACGCTGAACTCTGCGTCACATCGAGTCGTTCGGTTCGTCCAATCAGATCAAAGGTCGGAGGTCAACTGTGGCATCGACTCGAATGACAGCTCCTGGTTCTTCGAAAGCAGTCGGGGGAGGGGGAGGGGACGTCTCTGATTTTTTACCCCACCCTCTCCACCGGATGCTGATGCTGGGTCTGTTGTAGAGGAACAGAGGCGTGGACGACGATTCATCCATCATGTAGTCAGGGTACGGTTGCGATTTGTTGGGGGCTGGTGAATTTCATCCTTTTTGTTATTGTAATTTTCTTATCTGACATTTATAATGCGCAATTTCAAGAAAAAAAACTCATCAGTAGCGCTCCCGACCCGAACCAGTAATGTATTGTATAGTAAAATAACGTAAATATACAGTAGTATAATAATGTACGGTATAATGTATTGTATAGTAGGCCTATATTTATATATTGCGTAGTATAATGTGTCATATAGCATAGCAATATATTGTATAGTATTATAATACATTGTATGGCATATATAATGTATTGTATTGCATAGTATAATGATGGTTTGCATTGTGCATTAAACTATTAATATATTGCGTCGAATAATAATGTATCGTATAGTATAATGATGTATTGCATAGTAAGATAGCGTAAATAATGTAAATACAGTATAATAATGTATTGTATATTACAGTAATGTAAATAATGATGTATTGTATAGCAAAATAATTTATTGTATAGTATATTACTATATTGCATAGTGTAATAAAGATGTATAATACAGAGTACACAATATATTACTATACTTTACTATTTGTAAAGTATAATGATATATTGTGTACTCTAAGATCTTTCCAGCTAACAGTATTTAGGTTTTCGGAGTAGAGTGAACCTGAAAAGATGACACACCCTCTACGATCGGCCTTTGACCCGCGAAGCATAAGCCTCCAGGCCTTAAACCTAATTGAATCAGTCGCAGCTGTGGACTCTGTCGTCCACAGTTGCTCTTAGTAAAGCCCTGCACGGCTAGGTGGCAGCAGTGCATTGTACGTCAGAGTTAACTCAGCAAAGAAAATTATTATTACGGTCCCTCGGTCATCCTACTTCTGCGTATAAATCTTCAAAGCAGAGACTTCGTATAATTTGCAGCTTATTATCCCTCGACGTCTGATGAATAAATGACCAGACACTTTGTATGCAACTATGCATATACCTAAACGTCTTCTAAATAATTCACCAGACTTTTGTGTACATGCACTTGTATAATGCAATTGATGTGTAAGACTTGTTTAGTTATAATAATTTGAGCATTATAAAACTTCATATAATAATAATAATAATAATAATAATAATAATAATAATAATAATAATAATAATAATAATAATAATAATAATAATAATAATAATAATAATGATAATAATAATAATAATCACCTATTATACTGTGTATAATAAAATTATAAAATTCAATATTTCAACGCAGTCGCCTTCCACAGCACCTTCGTTCTCCCAGATCTTGAGAAGGACGGCTACTCCAGGGTTGACATTATTAACTATAGTATCTTACACCTGAGGGATCATATATACCTCGGGTACAAAAATATAATAATAGACGACAGATTGTGTCGAATGACCCGAATCGGACCCCTATCTGTCCCACATCTGATAATAGCACAACATGCAGAGAGAGAGTTCACTTGATTAGCCATGGATAGTTCTCCGTCCAGTAGCACACCCAAGAGTCGTTGGTTCCAGGCAGGAAATCGCGACTTTACCGCATCTTCGTCAATCTTTGAGCGCACCTGGTGTGGTGCGTCTCTGTCAGGTTCAACAAAAACCAGACTGCAAGACTTCCATGGCTGTACTTCTGCCACAGTATCCCGTGGACGACACGTAGGCAAGTGCTTCGGATGGGTACCTTTGAAAGTAGTCGGTGTACTGGTGTATAATAATCTATTGCATGGTATAATAATTAATTGCGTAGTATAATTATGTGCTGTAGCGTAGTATTAAAGTAATGTTTTGCATAGTATAATAATTTTGTGCAGGGTATAATAATATACTGCAAAATATAATTTATTGCATAGTGTAATTATGTAGGCATATAGTATAGTATAGTGAAGTATTGTATAGAATAGTAATGTAATGTATTGTATAGTATAATAATATATGTAGGAGTCTTTACATGTGTACTGGAATAAGAATTCATTTCTTTTTCACACACGCTTCGTTCTGCAGGACTTGATGTCGAGTGCCGTGTAAGAAGCCACGTCTCTTGACAGTTTAGTTTGCAGACTACCTACGCAGAACTCAACCGTAACACTGCAAGCTGAAAATCGACCAGGTCCACAGGCATAGTCCCCGGAGTCAGTCGCTAAGGAATTACTGACTGACTTGATGAGTTAGCGATTGGCTTAGGCCCAGGACCGTTTTAAGGTCACCGTAGGCCCTAGGCACTCTTGCATTCGTGGACCCCAACTCAACTGCCAACTCTGCATTAAAGTATCATTTTTCCGGTCAATCATTTAATATCTCATTTTCAGATTTTCAGACTTTCGTATGTCCCGGAAAGTTTCGTAGGCCCTAGGCACAGAGCCTATAGTGCGGTCGGCCTAGTAGATAAGACGGCCCTGCTCGTACCTTATAACAAGTATTGCTCCTGTCCTGGTCCTGATGTCTGCGTCCAAAATCGAAACTCGGAGACCGCGATTAAAACAATGAGCAAAAATTTTAAGGTGAACGAAGTCGCTAGCAGTCGATAGCTTAGCGACTGGTTTCGACTTGAGGGCTTAGCGGCTGGCTGCGGTTCCGGAAACTAGTCTATAGCATGTGCAAGTGTTAATGTTATGTTTCACTTTAAGACGACAAAAATTACAATACTTTGTGAGAACTGCAAACCTGTAGCATTCGTGACTTTCGTGCAAAATGTATTATAATACGTAAACCCAGTGACAGCTTCGGAAATATTTTATTTAGTTGAATTATCTATTATTTTCTTTGTGTTTATACTTTATTATTTTATTTCACATCCCGTTCATCGAGGTATAAAGTGTATAACAGTACGCACATGTTCAATCGTTCACCGTTACCAAATATGTAAAACCATGATAATTGTAATCTGTATTGTTATGTAGGTCTAGACTTACCTTCCTAATTGTGTAATCTATTTGTTTCTCTGAGTCCATTTAGACTCAGTTTGATCGTTACCTTAAGTTTCTTATCTGGAGCGCCTGTAAGTAGGCCTACTTCTCTCTTGAGGTGCTATATAAATGCGCAATTATGATTACGATATATATATATATATATATATATATATATATAGCAAACTAAGGGTCCCTTGTATTATGCATGAAAGTGTGTATATATGTGTGTATGTATGTATCATGGATGTGGTATGTATGCACTCATGTACGTACATAAGTATCAAGGCATATTAGCGCCTTTAAAATCTTCTCACACAATCTCAACCCGTATCCCATAAATGGACTTAGGGAGGCGCTTGTTTCCGCTTCTTAGGCCTACGGCCGGAAGTGGACGAGTACTAAGGTCAGGCTGGACACAGGGTCAATGCGTGCATCGCTCAACTTGACGCTGACTTCCCAGATGACGCCCGACCATGACATATTCTACTGCGTGGTGTCGGTGACACGTGTGCGTGTTTGCCAAGGGTCGTTAGACGGAGTCTCCTCATCAGGCTCGAACCCGCAACCTTTCGGTCACCGAGCCAGTACACTGAAGAATTACATATTATATATGTAGATAAATTTATTTATGTAGATATATACATAGGTATTAAAAAACTTGGAGTATTATAAAGTATATTATAAAGTCGAAAACTGTGAAAACTGGAGTTGAAAATTTGACCATTAACTGCCTTAAAGTTACAGATAATGACATGATTGCAGAGAAATTTAATAATTATTTCACTGGAATAGCCCAGAATCTCTCTGCTAATATACCTATCTCTAAGGGCACCTACACGGATTACCTCAATCCTCCTCCTAATTCTTTTGCTGTAACTCCTACTTCCCCGGAAGAACTACTTATAATTCTCACACTGATCAGCTATTCATACACCTTGGCATCTTAAAAGTGGAACAAATTAAATAATTACAAACTAGTGAATTCGTGCATCGATAAAAGTTCAACACGCTACCCAATGCATATAGACTCCTACTAATTTCTTCAATCTAGCATCGGACTTTCACTCGTATACAAAACCAGAAATTTAACCTAATTTAGAAGTGAATTTGCTCGTACTAATTCTCGTAAATTTTCTATCAGATGCAAAGGCCCAGTTGTGTGGAATGGATTACCTCACCATCTTCGTCTCATTCCCAACTTACAGTTGTTTAAGCAGCACTTGAGCTTTTGGTAAATTGATCCAAAGAAGTAGAAAAGGTTCAACGTCTTTATTCTGTTTTTTAGTTAAGGTAAAAAAGCTTGTTTTACCTCCATTGCCTGCAACGTACTTGTTAGGATGTTGTGAACATATTTGATATGGTTAAATTATCTGCCGCCAAGCATCATACTAAGTACATAGGTGGCCCCAATTAGCGGGACTTCGGTCCCTTTAGGGTTTCCTCTTGTGTCCACTAGAAAATTATCCTATTCGTTGTTACGTTGTTACTATGTTTACTATGTAACTGTGTTACTATGCTTGTTTATGATGTTTACTTTGGACCAATAAAATAAATTTATGGTCATGGTTATGGCTATGGACTTAAATTTCACTGTGCAAAATACGATATCTGAATTATCTGGCTGGTATGGTAATTAGGGGATCTGGGGCTGATCCCAATAGCCGCCAGCGCTTTTGAAAGTATTTGTCATGATATGGGGCCTGTGTTTAGCGTTCTGGGAGTGGGATCCCGTCTTCAGCTTTAAAAATAAATAAATGGTCAAGGACTTATCTAAATAATGAAATGTTTTTTCCCCATTGAAAATCGTGTTGGGACTGTTGTAATAATCAAAATAATAAAAAGATTTTATTTTTTTAAATATGCGCAAAATCCAGAGGGAGCATATGCTCCCCCTTGCTCGCCGCTGCGGACGCCCAAGGTAGGCCTACTATTGCATTTAAAGAGGGAGTTGATTCGAACAAAGGAAATTCTTGGAGAAACCATGCAGTATTGTCTTTTATCTACTTTCCGGACTTGATGCAATGTCTTACGGACTGATCTTCTGGATATTGACCTGATTACGGGTTGGTTTTAGTGTGCCATCGGTTGATGCCTTGTGCATTAGACACTGGCGCGATAAAAGTTGCTAATTACAATTGCAAATACAATAACATAGGGAATGAAACTACGTTGTTTTAGTGATATAGCAAACAAATTTAGTCTGCATCTAGCATGTCACAATATAGGCCTATATATATATATAGGCCTACAAAAATGTAAATATATGAGCATTTTATTTATATATGGCCCTAATATAATGTATAATTGGATGTACTGTGAAGCTAAGGGTCTGGTTTGTTTTAGAGAGTCCGCTATCAAGTAGTTGTCTTAATTTTAGATCTCTGTATACACAGCATTCTGCACAGCCTAAGTGTGATGGCTTTGGTGAGTGTTTGGACATCTATCTCTCTTGACATTCACAATGACTCTATTGTTTCCGAGAATTTACACTTTGCATAATATTAACACTCTCGATAGAAACCAGAATGAACTGGTTGCCAAGATAAAACGCTTGGCAAACAAATGCTATTCTAGTTCTTGCGGACTTTGTTTGGGGCCCAGGAGACGGTTGAGTGGCAACATGCTGGCATGAAGATCAGAAGGACGCGGGTTCGATACCCGCTAGCTCCACAAGGTAGACTCAGCCTTCCATTCCCTAGATGGCGACAGTAAAATGAGCAGTAGGACAGATGGGCGCCTTGCTGGCTGCCATAGTTAAATTCGACTCCTGTTAAACTTGTTATCGTCTGTTACTACTGTGTCATGTAATCTTACTGCGTACTTGTCAGTTTGAATCAAAAAACGAATATTATTATATTATAACTATTTCGAGGACTTACATTCTATTGCATTGACATTACATGTTCGCAGGACAACATAGCAAAAGAATAGGCAGCCATGGGCAATAAGTGCTAGCGACTTGAGTTTCTTAGCCTCGGCATCTGAGGGGCTGGTGACCTGTCTTCTCCCTCGCCGTCTACTCTTCTCGCTGGCTGTGTATGGCAAGTGTACTCAACGTAGCCGAGTTGGTTGGGGGGAGGGTGAGAGAGAAATCTCGAGGCAAGTTTCTGTCTTGACCAGGATTTGAACCCTCGACCTCTCGGTGAAAGTCATAACCAGGGCCAAGCTACCAAATAAGTAAATAAAAAATAATCTTACTCGTAAACTAAGCACAGGGCACGACCTTATTCACGAGCGCTGCGTCATGTCAGCGGGTGCTGTCCCTCCAGAGCAACGTTCCCTCTAATTTTTTTCTTGCGTGCGCGGAACTGGCGGGTGTTTGAGCAGCCTCATTTCCGCGTGAGCAACACATGGGGCCTATTCAGAAACATTTGTGGTTGTAATTCTAAGTTGTAATTACTTAGGCCTACACGTTTGTAATAATGTCTTTTTTATTAAAGACATGTATGGCTTATAAATTACGTATAGGGCCTAGTTTTCATACTTTATCGCAGTGAAAATATTATGCTACGATTACGAATGCGATAAATAAAATAAACTATATGCCTACATGACCATATTTGAAACACTCTGAACCTTGATAAGACTTTATCCTCATCAAAGACATCATCATGTCCAAGTGGTCAGTTTCCAGACGGTTCCGAGATTTATTCTTGATGGCTAAAACCGCGTTCACAGTCTGCACTTGAAGCCTGGAACGTTGCACACACATCCAGTAGACGAGCCAACATGATAAATTGTTCATCGTTGAGTGCAAAATGGACTACGTCGTCGATTGTCTTCATTAAACCGGGCTTTTTCAGAAATTACGAATCTGAGATCACGATGCATTCATAGAGATGGCCAGCAATACGTTATGGATCAAAACTATTACCTCATTGATGTCAGCAATCTTCCGCTTTGAAAACTCTTTTCTTTTTTCTCGATCTTCAGCGCTTCCAGTTAGTAGTCTGTGCAGGCTTCTGGACTTTTGGCATTTTAGTTAAGACACCGAATCCAAATGAATTTTCTGAGTAGGCTATAGGGTGGCGCTTCAAGTAATCCATTTTCCAATCGTCCCAGCGTTTCCCGTTACTGAAATCGCCAACAGCACGAGCTTGTTGACACAACTGACAAACGACATCATCAGTTCTCTCACGATAAATGAAGACATCGTCCAATTTCCTTCGTCTGTGTTCTGCTGACGTTGGAAGTTCTGTCTCTACCAGCTCACTAAGCCATTCAGTTTTAAACTTAGAACTACACTTTTTCTTGAAAAACTGTCTAATCTAATATGGTCTGGTTCGTTTTACGTTTCGACATCGGTTACAAATTTTAGTCACAAAGAAATATTATGCTGTATGAAACCGGTAGCAACTTTCAAAGTGGAATCCTATAGGGATAATCTGATGGACACACAGACCTAATTATAGTAATTAAGGCATCATCGGTGATTCGGTTGGAAGCTAGCTAGCCGGCAAAGCCGCAGAGCGGCTAGGCAGCTCTCTAGCATTAGGTTTATCAGCAAGATCAGTGGAGAAACCTTGGACAACCAGCATCCCTCTCAAATCTCAGTAGACTATCAGCAAGATCTTTCCACTCAGTGGAGAAAACCTCGGGCTATCAGCATCCCTCTCCATAGGCTGACCCACTAAGCTAGTCTGCTGCTTATGAGTCAACGCAGGACGTCCCAGTTAATGAGAGATTGACACAGACAGACACTGAATGTGGAGGTGTGATCACCGATCCATTAATAGAAATCCGTGGTTGTGACCAACGGTAGTGGCTGGTATGCTCCTCTACGGGCGCACACAGATCTTGGCCTTCCGTTGACGCAAAGATAAGTAAGTAGGTTAATAATTCAGTGGCCTACCTTAAGTTAAACAAAACTTTAGCTCATATATATTTGCTATCAAAACTTGTGCGCGGAATTTTGAAACTGCTGCGCGGCATTTTCCAATGAGCTGCGCGGCCGCGCAGCCGCGCAGCTTAGAGGGAACGTTGCAGTCCAGAGAAGCGAAATGGAGATACAAAGTTGGCAGAAGACCATGGGAAGAAGGAGACAGATGCTCATTTTACTGTCGCCATCTAGGGAATGGTAGGCATTCCTTACAGTGAGCAGGTAGGCACTCATCACAAATGAACAGGTAGGCGATCGTTACAATGAACAGGTAGGCACTCCTCACAATGAACAGGTAGGCATTCATCACAAATGAACAGGTAGGCGATCGTTACAATGAACAGGTAGGCACTCCTCACAATGAACAGGTAGGCACTCATCACAAATGAACAGGTAGGCGATCGTTACAATGAACAGGTAGGCACTCCTCACAATGAACAGGTAGGCACTCATCACAAATGAACAGGTAGGCGATCGTTACAATGAACAGGTAGGCACTCCTCACAAATGAACAGGTATATAGGCACTCATCACAAATGAACAGGTAGGCAATCGTTACAATGAACAGGTAGGCACTCCTCACAATGAACATATAGGCACTCCTCACAATGAACAGGTAGGCAATCGTTACAATGAACAGGTAGGCACTCCTCACAATGAACAGATAGGCACTCCTCACAATGAACAGGTAGGCAATCGTTCATGGGCGCCCGCAGCATAGGTCAAGGAGGGTCGCGTGACCCCCCTGGAAATCATGATGTGACTGCCAAGAGAATCATGGATACTGAAAACCTCACTCTGAGTTTGAAAGCAACAGCAGTAGGCTGTTGACGAGAAACCCCACAGTTGATGCACACCAGAATTAATAGAAATAACACAGTAGGCCTAATGGAACGTATACCTAGAGTCTGCCAATGCCAGCCCTGACCTTACGGTTAGCAAGCTAAGGCGACTGCCCAGAGAAACGTGGATACTGGAAACCGTAGGCCTATACTCTCTCGGTCTGAAATGTTAAACAGATGTTGGCTGTAGAAGATAGCTTGGGTTTCTCTCTGCATGGTTCAAAGGCGGAGGATGGTGACACGCACAATAGGCCCTATATTATCATCCTACAAGACTGAAGAGAGAGTGGTTGGACTTGGATATAGAGATAAGACACAGGACAACTAATTATTAAGACAGCTGTAATATATATATAAGTATAATTACACTGAGTATATAATTACACTCTTCCAAAGTCCAAACTTCAGAAATGAGATTGTATTATCGACCAAAATTTATTTCACTGAAATGTACGCTAAGCTGGATTCATTTCTTCTGTATTGCTAAAATTATTTTCTTTGGCGGTATGTAGTGCAGACCACTGCGAAAGATTTAGGCCTGCATGAGGGGCACACAGAGTTACGTGTCTTTGAATGCTGAAAAGATATACACAGTGTATTAATCGCATTGGGTGATTGATTTGAATAAATCAATGACATATTTATATATCACATATTTATATATTACTCTCCCCGCCATGGGCGGCGATACCAGGGGTCGAGTGGGACAAGACCCCACCCTTAACAGTGGTGGGGGGCACACCATACATCCGACCCCGAAATTTAGAAGAAACCCCGAAAAAGTCATCAAATTTTTTCGCGCTCACGCGTGAAACATTTTTTGGACCTCTTTTGAGCAGATCAATTAAAAACTCTTTTATCCCAGATAATTTCAAAAGTGCCCCCCCACCTGTCAAACAAGATCGCCGCCATTGCTCCCGGCCGTGACTGACCTCCCCTGCAAAAAATCCTGCGGGCGCCCATGCAATCGTTACAATGAACAGGTAGGCACTCGTCACAGTTAGAAACAATAACGAGTGGACATCCTGAGGAGTGATAGATAGAGGAGTTTGATGCAGATGATGGTAGATTTCCACTGAACATCGCTCTCTTGACAATCGCTCCGATACGACGCTGGTGAATAAGATGGTGCTCTGAGCTTAGCTTTAGAGTATAGCGCCTAAGATATTTGGAGTCGATGATAAAGACTACAAATTTACTTAGCGCAGAGTTAATTGACGATTACATCAACGTGTCTCACTCAATCCATGGCAAACGTAGTGCCTGATCATTGGTGGTGGTTTCAAGCCCATTGGGTGGATTCATTGACGCTTAGACCTGTTGTGTCGTATATTAATTAGAAATCTACTTAAAACAAGCTCAATTTATAGGCGCTGTTTTGTTGATCGCCGCAGGTAGCTACTTGGACTGAACAGGTGTATAATTATTTAAGGATCCATTGTCTCCAACGCAGACAATGAACATGTAGGCACTCATCACAATGAACAGGTAGGCACTCGTTACAGTTAGCAACAACAACGATGAAGATTATAACAAACCAGTTTCACCGCCGCCACCACCACCACCATTACCATCGTAATCATTATGCATATATGTATGTTTGCATGTATGTATTTATGTACGTATGTATCAATCAAGCAACCAATCAAGCAATCAAATCTTTTATTGCTCCCATAATGCAGTTAACAATGGCAATACAGAATAAATCGCAAATAATTAAATAATTATAAAAAAAGCCAGCTCATATTGTTAACATGTAAACAAAAAGATCATACCGCAGCTTACCTCAATAGCCGCCATTGTCTCCGTATGTCTCTATGTATGTATGTATGTATGTATGTATGTATGTATGTATGTATGTATGTATGTATACTGTACATGTTTGTCTCTCTCTTTCTCTAAATATTTTCTGTCTCTGTCTCTGTCTCTATCTCTATCTCTGTCTCTGTCGATTGCGACAGGACAAACAGGAGGAGTTGGACACATTATGCAACGTGCTTGAGGAAAATGCTAGAAAAGGAAACAGCAGAATTGTTTTTCAGACGGTAGGCTGAAATGATCCAGTCAGTTGACTGGATCATTTCGCCCCCGCACCACAGCTCTACAGGACAACACCGGCAAGAAATTAGTTGAACCGGAGAAAGTAAACCAGAGATGGAAAGAATACTGCGAAGAACTATACGATGACGAAGACGAAAACACAAAAATAGAAATTGACACACAAGAGAGAGAACCACCACCATTGATAGATGAAATCAGAAGAGCAGTGTTGAAGTCGGCAACACGTAAAGCACCAGGCCCGGATGATGTAGCCGTAGAACTACTCAGGTTGGGGGGGGGGAATGACAATGACCACACTCCACGAGATTTGTGTAGCAGTGTGGAAGACCGGAGTCTGACCAGAAGAATGGATGCAATCAACATTTATCCCACTTCCCAGGAAGGGAGACCCGCTCCAATGCAGCAACTACAGAACGATCGCTCTGGTCTCGCATGCTAGCAAGATACCACTACGCTTAATCTTAGAAAGAAAGCAGCTCAAACTAGAAGAACAGATTTCACAGGAACAAGCTGGGTTCAGACCAAAAAGAGGCACACGAGACCATATTGTGAATCTGAGAATTATACTAGAAAAAGCAAAAGAAAGAAAACAACCGGTGTATCTTTACTTTATCGACTTCACAAAGGCCTTCGATATGATCAGACATAATCAACTATGGTTGACCATGCTTGAAATGGGGTTTCCGCCCCAAGTGACACAATTATTACGAAGTCTGTACTAACAACAACACACCAATGTCACGACAGACAGTCACACTTCAGCATGGTTCAGAGTCAAAAAAGGAGTCCGGCAAGGATACAACCTCTCGCCATGCCTGTTTAATATACTAGCAGAGCAGGTGATGCGAAAAGCGCTATCTGGGTTCACTGGGGGGGGGGGGGAGATTCAGGATTGGTGGAAAGACCATCAACAATCTCAGGTACGCGGATGACATTGTGTTGGTGGCAACATCGTCAAGAGAATTACAAAATATTGTGAGTCGAGTCGAAAATGCAGCAAAAGAATATGGAATGTTGATCAACGCGACAAAAAACGAAGGTAATGACGAGCATAAAAGAAACATTCGAGATAAAAGTGGACACCGGAGGACTGGAGCAAGTAAAATCCTTTGTGTACTTGGGGAGCAAAGTTACTGCACAGGCGAACTGCAAGGACGATGTTAAATCAAGACTGGCCATGGGAATGGCAGTCATGGTTAAACTGACGAAAATTTGGAAGAACAAGTCAATACATAATGACACCAAATTACGGACGATGAAGGCATTGGCATGGCCAACAGCAACATACGGATGTGAGGCCTGGACGTTAAAGAAAGAAGAAGAGAAACGCATCCAAGCATGGCAAGCATTTGAGAACAAGTGCATCAGAAAGCTGCTAAGAATTCCCTGGACAAAAAGGATGACCAACGAACAAATATACAAGCTGGCGAGGACCAAAAGCGAACTGCTGAACCACATCCGAACCCGCAAGCTAAGATACTTTGGACACATCATGCGGCAGCCGAAGGACAACATCGAAGGCAGCCTGATGACAGGCCTTGTAGAAGGGATTCGCAACCGCGGCAGACCAAGGATATCCTGGATTGACAACATGAACCAGACTAATGGCTGCAATACGAGATAGGAAATGCTGGACAATGTTGACCCATAATGTAGTCTACCATCGCGGAGCGACGACGGCGACATGACATGACATGTCTCTCTCGTTCTCTAAATATTTTCTGTCTCTGTCTCCGTCTCCGTCTCCGTCTCCGTCTCTGTCTCTGTCTGTCTGCATGTCTGTCTGTCTCTCTCACTCTTTGTGTGTGTATGTGTGTGTAAAGGATTCTTTAACGCAGACATCAGTATTGTTTTCCCAACAGTAGATTTTCCTTACACTCAAAACCGTATACGTCTAATGACTTAACCTCAAGTGATGACTCCCCCTCTCCCACTCTTTTTTTACGCATCAGTTTCTCCCCAAACCTCTGTTACATGGCCTAAACTAAATATCCGCATATATATCTCCTTGTGTATGTTTATATAAAAGATTAATGTGCACCTATGAAACAACTGCGAAACCAGTTCAGAACTGCAAAATACCAGTTTCAACTCTCCTTAAGGCGCGCGCATACCGGTGCGTCCAGAATATTTAAACGCACAGACGGTGTGAGCGTGTAGGTACTAGGTAGGTAGCGCGGGAGAGAGGGAGGGAGGGAGAGAGGGAGGTAAGCAGTGAGGGAGAGAGGTGTGTGCACAGGTAGGCAAACACGGTGATTGCGCTTTAGGTAAATAGGCCCCCATTGTGGACACGCGGACAGTAATATACGTGTTACGAGTTCGCCACGGTACGGCCCATATTACATATATATATATATATATATATATATATATATATATATTCAATCGTAAATATACGTATATATGTACAGTGATGTATATATATGAGTTCGTGTACAAGTGTGTCAATATAAACTTAAAGGCCTGTGTATATATATGTAGGTTTGAATGCCAGCGATGCAAGGAGATTTCGGATCTACAACGCCTCGCCTTCTCACTATCTCGCTTTTACTCGTATATCTACATCAGTGGGGGGGTTACACCTTACAAGTATAAGCAAATATATGTAAACTACATACATATACGAAACCTACACATATGTAATATACATATAGATGTGTAAAATATATATATATATATAGATGACATATATATAAGTAGACTACATACCTATACAGAGCCTTAGGGGAGAACGTCGACGCAAACCGGTTTGAAGTAGCATTCAGCGCAGCAGGCGTCCAACAATACGAAGGCCTATATGTTCAACGCGGCCTAAGCGGCTGTGATCGGTACAATAGACTGATTGTTTCGTCTTTTGAGGACAAAATGCCGGAGTTTTGCAGCCCCGTCCTGGATAGAACTGACCATTCGGTCTTACAAGCGATCGATAGAGATTAGGTGTACTGTAGATCTCTCGGGAAGGAACGGTTATCAGTTGTGAATTGGAACTGTCGAAAGGAGTTGGTCCTCAGCTGGCTGCCTTGAGACAGCCCCCGTTGGACGATTGGAGTGCTGACGAGTTTTGGAAAAGCAGAGGTAAGGCATTGTTTACCTTGAATTGATTGAAACTCTCCAAAGGATTAACATTGTGGCCATGATTACGATTAATGATTATAATATGACTATTACTTGGCCTATATATATGACCATGCGTATAGATGACCAATGACAAGGATTATGACTGCGATAATGACTATGACTTCGTTTATGACTATGACTATGACAATGACTTGATTATGACTATGACTATGACAATGACTTGATTATGATTTTCATTATGGCTGTGACTATGACAATGACTTGATTATGATTTTAATTATGACTGTGACTATGACAATGACTTGATTATGATTTTAATTATGACTGTGACTATGACAATGACTTGATTATGATTTTAATTATGACTGTGACTATGACAATGACTTGATTATGATTTTAATTATGACTGTGACTATGACAATGACTTGATTATGATTTTAATTATGACTGTGACTATGACAATGACTTGATTATGATTTTAATTATGACTGTGACTATGACAATGACTTGATTATGATTTTAATTATGATTGTGACTATGACAATGACTTGATTATGATTTTAATTATGACTATGATTATGACTGTGGTTATAACTATGACTACGTTTATGACTATGATAATGACCTGATTTTGGTTATGACTATGATTATGACGATGATTTGCTTATGACTATGCGTTTATGACTATGACTACGTTTATGACTATGACTACGTTTATGACTATGACTACGTTTATGACTATGGCTACGATGATGACTTAATTATGATTTTGATTATGACTATGATTATGACTGATTATGATATTGTGATTATGACTATGATTATGTTAATGACTCTGGTTTCACTTGAAGTCGTCATGTCTGCTTGACGCCTGGTGGTGCATTGTGACTACGGCGCTATGGAAGTCACTGGTTTACATTGAACCGACCATATCATAGGTGTCTCTATCTTCATAATTATATGGCGCCCTTTCATAATCCTCTTAAATTGTGCTGTGTCGCCTCTATTTCTGCAGACATACAATCGATAATGTGCACACTTGCACTCACATTTCTGCATATTGTTTCACAATATTTCCCTTTAATATTTCCACTAATGTCTAAATTTATCAGCTAAATTTCTGGAGTTTTGCAGTGACAAACAGGGCCTACTATCCCCCCGTAAGCAATCCCCCTTACTGTAACCCCTTTCCCCTACCTCCCCTTCCCTTCCTTCCTCTACCCTTCCCCACCCCATACCCCTTCCCTTCCCCACCCATTCCCTCTCCCTTTCTCCTCCATGTACTATTCCCTCCTATCCCCTCCCCTTGAAGCGGGGATTCCAGGGTCCTCCCCCGGTAAATTTTGGATATCTACATTGCCGTATATGAGTTTTAGCGCATTTTTGGAGAAAGAAAACTGGTTTGGGGAAACTGTATAATTATTTTAGTTCAACTGAACTGTTGAATTAATTTCTGCAGGGCCACCAGTGCACTGTAAAACTTTAATGGGAGAGGCTGTAATAAATATGGGACAAAAATTCCAAAATATGGGACACATGTTAAAATATTGGGCAATATGGGACACTGTTCAGCAGCTATTTGGGGATTTTAAAGATTGCATTACGAATGCATATTTCTGGTGTAATGCAGCAGTAGCAGGCTCCATCCCTGCCTGTTACAGTGTTACCCAGCCAACAATTATTTTGCAGGAATATTTCAAGACCTCATAATTCCATTTTCACTGCACTACACGACAATAATTGTAGCATTGACCAACTAGATTTTTTAATCAACAGGATTATGAATACGAACGCTTTTCTTCAATTTATGGATCTCACTTCAGGTCATATTAAAAGCGAACCAAGGTATATTCCAGTAGGGCCTAATGTTTAAGAAGCAGCATGTATAATAACGTTCTCTGACAGGACAGAAAATTTATATCAACTTATTAGGAACTTGTAGACAAACATTAACAAGAATATAAAATAATACCATTAATACCATAATACATTAACTATACGGTGTAGAGACTCAATTAGGCCTACAGTCGATAGCCGATACATTGCAACAGTTGAGTCAGTACTGTCAATTGAACAGCAACATCCATTTCATTGGGGGGCTCCCCTCCTCTGGCACAAATTGGAAGCAGTCTGATTCCTTCCCCCCATACGTCGTAGGCCCTGGTGACAAATGGTGTATTTTAAATCACACAGGTAAAGACGATCATTGCAGAACAAAAGAAATGTTTTCTGGAACATTGAAATTGACCGATTGACCGAGCGCTCGCCTTGCAACTCGCAGTGGACGGGTTCGAACCTTCTTCCCTTATCCCTTATATCAGTTGATATGATCAATGATGCACATCATTTATCAGCTGATTTACGGTAGATTAGATTCAGTAAGATTAGACTAGTCTAGGCAGGGTTAGAATAGATTAGGCTAGTTTTAGGTAATTAAGTTTGTGATGCGCTTGTTTAGGATAGATTGCATTGCGTTATGTTAGTTTAGGTTAGGTAACTTAGGTTACATTAATTGAGGTTAGTCAGCATTTAGTTTGGGCTAGGTATTGTTGGATTAGGTTAGGTTAGTTTAGACTAGTTTAGTTTAAGTTATGTTAGGTTAGTTTGGGCTAATTTAGATTGGGTTACGTCAGTCAAGGTCAGTATGAGAATTGTTGAAAAAAGACTAAAAGACTGGGGGGGGGTTAGACCTTGATTTATGTGGAGTTTTGGTGTGCAATTAAGACTTTACTATGGGGTCCTAAGAAAGACTAGGGGGGTTGAACCCCCCAACCCCCCCGACAATTCTCACCCTGGTCAAGGTACTCTAGTTAGGTTTAGGTTTTTAGGTTATGTTAGGTTGGTTTGGGTAAATATAGATTGGGTTACGCCAGTCTAGGTTACGCTAGTTAAGTTTAGGTTTTTACTTTATATTAGGTTAGGTTAGTTTGGGTTAGTTTAGACTGGGCTACGTCAGTCTAGGTTACGCTAGTTAGGTTTAGATTAGGTTAGGTTAGGTCAGGTTAAGGCTAACTTGCATTAGATTAGGTTGAACGTCTGTACATTTGTCTACATCACTTAAGTTGATGACCTCTCACTTTAAGTAGCAACCAGATCGAACTGTCTGTTGCTATAGGCAACGATGATTTGTACTCCCTCACCGCATGGTACTCTTCAGGTTATCTATAGCTCTTCAGATACGCTGTATATACATTATACATGCGAGCCATTGAGAATCATCTGGGCCGAAATATTTTATTAATTACATCCTTAATATATTATTATTAATTAGTAACTTCTATAGCGCCGTCGTCTAATTTATTTATTTATTTATTTATTCCGGATATTTCTATAGCGCCTCTCGAAGTCAACTACTACTCAGAGGCGCTCCCGACTACAGCATTTGATACAGTGCCGGAATTTTCACGCCGAAGCGCCACGAGCAATTGCGAGTGAAGGACTTGTCCAAGGTCCGTACGCAGCGGTTAGAGTGGGATTCGAACCTGCAACCCTCCGGTCACAAGGCGCCGAACTTACCACTGAGCCACCACGGCCCACAAAGCATCATCAAGTAAAGTAGAATAGTAAAGAAATGCAGAATGCACTGCATGCTAGATTCGAAGGAAAAAGAAGCAAAGGCAGACCAGGACTACTCTAGATAGATAATATACATGAGGAGTAACAACTCTTGGACTAACACTAAAGTAGGTAATGGACTTGACAACTGACCGATGACATTGGATGTCATTTATTCGTACACATCGCTGCCCAACGGCTGGCGTTAGGAACTGATGATGATGATGATGATGATGATGATGATGATGATGATGATGATGATGATGATGATGATGATGATGATGATGATGATGATGATGATGATGATGATGATGATGATGATGATGATGATGATGATGATGATGATGATGATGATGATGATGATGATGATGATGATGATGATGATGATGATGATGATGATGATGATGATGATGATGAAAGATATTCGACTGCATTGCATTAAGTTACGTCGCATTGTATTCAAATGCATTGGATAGGATTACATTAAGATTAAGTAAGTAAGCAATGCATTTGTTAATCGTCGTATATCCCTCACTGAGCGGAGGAATCTTAAGTCGCGGATTGGTCACAGTGTTCAGCCAGAAGAAACAATACCGTAGAAAGAAGTTTTACATAAATGTAAATGTACGCGTTTTTCTAAAGCGACTGTATGGCCTCTACCCTGCTCGGTTTTCAATGAATTTATCGCGTAAAATCCTTCACCACCGCTGCCAGTTTGAATGGGTGCCACGCCATTTAAGGTCCCCCGTGTAAGGGTCGTGCTAACCCGAAATTTAATCTTCTCAAATAAACTACCAATGGAATCCTGACACGCGTCCAGAGGTGCATGGGACTTACGCTCTAATCAATACAGCTAACTGGTCCAGTATGTGTCTAGCGAATTGTTCTGTAATGTGAGCAATGTAGGCAGGTAGACTGGTCTTGGTGTCTGGTGCATAGGCCATACGTGAGAATTCAGTCCGATTGTCAGTGATGTCATTTCATTGGATTTGGATTGGATTGATTTAAGCTAATCGACCTGGCTTAGATTGGATAGAATTGGATTAGACTGTATCGAATTAGATCGGTTTGGACTTGAATAGATTGTATTAGTCTGGACTGGATTAGAGTGGCTTGGATTGGACTAAGCAATGTTAACAAGAAGCCAAGGACTGCAGAGAATGATGGATCGCCTGAATATGATCTCAACAGAATACGAAATGAAAATAAATACCAAGAAGACAAAGGTCATGAGGATAAGCAAAAAAGAAGAAAAAGAAGTTAGAATAACCGTAAACGGAGTGGTCATCGAACAAGTTGAGAGATTCTGTTACCTAGGACGCATGGTCACGAGGGATGCGAAGTGCAATGCGGAGATAAAAAGAACAATAGCCATGGGAAAAGATGCATTCTATAAAAGAAAGGAGCTCTTGAGAGGAAAATTAAATAGGAACATGAAGAAGCGAATGGTTAAGACGCTGGTATGGAGTGTGGTCCTATACGGATCTGAAGCGTGGACTATAAGAGGGGAGGACATCAAAAGGATAGAAGCCTTCGAAATGTGGATATGGCGTAGAATGGAGAGAATCAGCTGGACAGAGCACAAGACAAATGACGAAGTACTGCAAATGGTGGGAGAGGAAAGATCCATGATGAGGACAATCAGAGAGCGTCAAAGAAGATGGATTGGCCATATAATGAGAGGGAATTCTCTGCTGAGAAATTTCATCGAAGGTAGAATGGAGGGGAAAAGGACGCGAGGAAGGCCAAGAACGATGTTCCTGGACTGGATAATAAAGAGGGACGGCTACAGACAGATGAAAGCGGAAGCTCAACATCGAGTGGAGTGGCGCCGTTGGACATACGAACCTGCCTAAGGGCAGAGAACCAAAGAAGAAGGACTGGACTAGATTACATTGTACTGCATTGGATTAGAGATTAGACAAGATTGGATTATAGTGGATTGGCTTGGGTTAGATCGGATCGGGTTAAACTGAATTGCACTGACTTGGATCAGGAGAGCCTCTGAATAGTCGCGTGGCGCTTTTATAAATATTCAATTACAATTACAAATAGATTTACAGTTGGTTTATATATATCTTGTATCTGGGCCGACGGTCATTGTGTTGCGTGTTGATGTGGCAGTTGACACATTGAAGAGCGTCTTCTAAGAACCTCTCTCGGGCGCCTTTCGCCAGCCTCAATGTTGGAACAGTTTCGACAAAGCGGTTCGGTAGCCTACAGTATTGCATCCATATTTATAGGCTAAACAGAGTTAGTAAACACGCTCGTGTACATCCACTTCTGAAAGCTCTTATAGGCCCTAATAGTTTTACGTGCTTCTAGTCTCGCCATCCGTTCAGCGACATTACCATAGCGCACAATGACCTGAGCGATATTTAGGACCTGTAGGCTTAGCAGACCGAAGCAGAAGAGAAAAACCGCTAGACATTATATATTGGCCTTAAAGTGTATTTCGGAGGTCACTGAGTTCAGCAACGGAAATAGACTATAATATTATGATATAGAACCACTCCACTTCTATGGTGACACTTATCACATACACATAGATATGTATATATATACATACATACATACGTATATATATATATATATATATATATATATATATATATATATATATATATATATATGCATGTAAACGGAGTACATGATAGTCTAGTAGCGTTCTTCTGGACTGTCAATCGAAAGGTCGAGGGTTCAAATTCCACAAGGGCAGAAACTTGTTCAGAGATTTTGGCTCCACCTGCGCCCCATTTCCAACTCGACTATAATGAGTACACTGACCGTACACTGTCACTGGGAAATCAGTCGACTAGGAAGACTGCTGGCCACCCGCCATCATTATGCCGATGTCAAGAAAATGAAGCCGCTAACGGGACAGCTTAAAGGACTGCTCTAATATATTCTGTTATATTTAGTTCCTACATATCGACAGGCAATTTCTTATAGGAATGTATGTACACATAATTATACTGTATCGTGTTCATGGCCTTGCGTAAATATGCATAAAATTATGCGTTCGTGCGTGAATGGTCTCCCGGCCGGTCACTGCCTTTTGCAGCTGTTAAGAAGAATCTGACTGATTTCTGATGGCCTTGACTTCTTCCATGATGTAGGGCCTTTCCTGACGTTGGTTAATAAGCACGCTATACATTTATCTGTACAGCGTATGTATGATGTTTTTATGGTTTGCTTGTAATTAAGGAAGCTATGAGATATTCGATCAATAGATCCGCACAAGATAAGCCGAAACATCTTCAGTTGAACTGAAGATGCATCTTAGATATATCTAACAGATACTTCTTGTATCTGTTAGATAGCTATCAAGAGCTTAACCACACTTAACGTCATAATTATAGAGCAGCGCAATTCTAAATTAGCGCGTGCATTATGACCTGATCACTGAAAATACGTTGTTGATTTAGCCTTAATCGTTAAAGAAATAAATACCTACTTGTTTTGCGGTAGCCACGTGCACTTATAACCTAAATACTTATATTCGTATTTGTTCTTCAGGCCGCAGTACTTTTACCTGTACTTTTACTTGAGACCAAGCTAGGTACTTGTAGCCTACTTAAAACTTAAGTGCTTCAAGTGCTTGAAACATCTCTGGTTGTTTTGGGCTGTCGAGGAAGTCGTTGCAGATTTTATGAGAATATATATTACATTAGCCTACGCGGGAGTCTGCTTATTATTACGCATTTATTATGCGCCGTTATCTGATGACCAAGCACCATTCCATGGTACTGGGCAATTTTGAGTCAAGGATTTGCTCACGTTCTCTACACAGTGACCATCTCCGGGAAGGGTCAAACCTGTAGGCCTACGTTCCGCGTTCCAAGGCGAGCGCTCTAACCAATCGGCTACCGTGTCCCGCAGTTGTCTGCCCCTCATGCCCCGTGTATGATATCCATTGACCCACCGCCTGTATGAATAAAGTCACGCATCTGCTGCCCACAACTCTGTTAACTTGCCTAAATACCAAGCATTAACCCCTTCAACCGAACCATAATATAGGCTTAGGCCCAAATCCAGTCGCTGTGTAAAACATATGTGTGCTTGACTGCAAGGGAACAGTACTCGTCCTGATGGTAGCTCGTTCTGAACACGCTCAGAACTGTAAACATATTGAGACTATGCTTCCGTATTCTTAGTCCTGTTATAAGTCTAAACTGCGATAACACTTCAGCTATAGCGTCAGATGTTAAATATGTAGGCTCCCGTATCCGCTGGTAAAACCAAGATCGGTGATTAATTTTTAAACAGGTGCGTGCACGGGGTATTGCGGAGAAGGAGGAAAACGAGAAGGACGAGGACGAAGACGAGGAGTAGGAGAAGGAGGAGGAGGAGGAGATGAGGAGGAGGAGGAGGAGGAGGAGGAGGAGGTGAAGGAGGAGAAGGGCTGTTCCTTCAGTAAACCCTTCTAGAGCCTAGGCCGCTATTTCGAATGAAGCACTACGAACGTGTACTCCATTTTCTTACCATGGACATTTGAAGGCGGGGGCCAGTTCTCGATCTCCCTCACCGCCCAGTGGCGGCGATCTTGTCTGAGAGGTGGGGGGGGACAAGTCGGCTGTGGTCTGGTTGATGACCTTTTTTAGGAATTCATCTCCCAAAAAAAGTTTCTTGCTTTTTTTCTTAGGAAAGTTCATGACTTTTCCGGAACTCACCTCCCAAAAAAGTTGATGGCCTCTTTCACAACTTTTTACGGGTCCCCCCAATCTCATTACCCAAACATTCTTACACTTTTTTGGGAAATTCTTCTCCCACAAAAATTCTATGATTTTTCTTAGGAATTTCTTCTTACTTTCTCATAATTTGGTCAAAAAGCCTGTGAAAACCCTCACACGCAATAACATTTGCTGGCCTTTTTTGGTCTTTCTTCAAAATTTGGGGGGGAGACAGATGTATGGCGTGTCCCCCACTCCTGAAGGTGGGGGGTCATTTTCCCCGCGACCCCCTAGTCACCGCCTGATCTTCCCACTCACTGTGTACGTGCTGTCACGGTGGCCGAATGGATAAAGCTCTCGGCCTGTGACGCCGAGAGTACGGCTTAACGATCACACCGACTGGACGCCCTCTATATATATTATTATGGCCTTGTGTGGACTTCTGAACTTTGGAAGGAGGGCAATATCAAATACACTGTTGTATACCATTGTAGGCCTATTTGTAGGCTAGGCCTACTCGCTTATAGTTAATTTCGCTATGGGTTGTCAGTGGAGCAGAAATTGAAGTATTTTTCTGTCCTGACAGGGTTTGAATCTCCGAGTTGATTGAGAGTCCAGTTGAGATGAGATTTAGACCTTACTAAACTGCTTGTGATTAATTTGACTGTAATTTCACGCGTAACTCTGGTGCCCGCAGAAGACCTTCTGCATATACCAGATCTCCACCAACGACCTCCACATGCACTCGATTAGGCCTAGAGGTACGACCAAGTAGGTCGATCGCCATGAACTCCTATAGGCCTGAGCACAACGAGGCCAATAAAAGATCGAACGGTGCTAAGCAGTAGCCAACCAAAGAGGTCAGTTTCGGCTACGGTTAGGCCTACACAGTGCCGGCCTTAGGATATTTCGGGCCCCGTGCAGAGTATACTGTACGGGCCCCATGACACAAGTCAAATTGTTTTTCATTGCTGGTCGTTTTGTTTTACTGGATTGTTAAGAAGTACGAAAAGTCAAATTTAACTATACACAAGAATTCTGGGATATAGAGGAAGTTGACTTTTATTTTATTGACAAAAGAGCAGATTTAATAGAAACCATAATATTATTATTAGGGTGCATTGTTCATGTTAATGTTCTGTGACATTTTCGGGCCCCCTTAAGTTGCGGGCCCCGTGCGACCGCACGGTTCGCACGCCCCTAAGGCCGGCACTGGGTTACAGGGACAACCCGATAAATTTAGGTCATGTCTGACACGTGTAACATCAGTTTAATCTGCTACCGAGAGTGGAAAACAGACTGTGTATAGCTGTATATAAAAATTATGTAGGTTCATTTATAGAAATAAATGCTTGATTGATTGATTGATTGTTTGCAATGCATTGTAACCTATCCGTCATCAATCTCTAGGTGTCTGGTAATATAAGAAAATATGAGAAATTATTTTCTCTGTCGTTTCTAGCTCGTCGTTGGTTCTAACGTCCACTGTCATGGCGTCGGGAAAGTTGTACGATGGTTCGGGTTCAGCGGGTGGATTGATTTTAGGGAAAATGTCGACCGCTGTTCCCATCCGAGTTGGACACTACGAAGTTGAAAGAACCATCGGAAAGGGGAACTTTGCTGTAGTCAAACTTGCCACACATCTCGTCACGAAAACCAAGGTGAGGAATTTCGACTGAGCCTAGCAGAAGTTAATTTCGGAGTTTTGGTGATGAGTTACGATATTGGGTTTTAATTTTGAAGTTCTGAATTGTACGGATCTGGGATTCTGAGATGGTTCACTCCTGCAGAGCTGTTAATAAATCTCTTGTGCTTATGCTCGATGTGTTGACGAGTACATTTGATTACATAGTACACACGTGAACGGGCAGATTCAACCATAACAAACTGAGACGATGCCATTCGTCTGTAATAATACGGTTATAAGAAATGGTAAACGTGTAGTTTAGCGTCGGAAATTATTTTCGAGAGACACACTTCCATTCAAGTAACTAATAAATCATATAATAATCATCGTTTGTTCAATTCTAGTTTCAGTTAATATACAGACTTGTTGTCCTCAAGACCAAGGTCTTGGTCTCATATGGAGAATTTATATAGCGCCTCTTCAAGGCTATCTACTCAGAAGCAGTGCACTCGTGTGCACTCGAGTTCGTTTTAAAAGTCTTGGTCTTGGTCTTGAGATCAAAAGTCTTGGTCTTGAGGTTCAAAGTCTTGGTCTTGGTCTTGAGGTTCAAAGTCTTGGTCGTGATCGTGGTCTTGAGGTTCAAAGTCTTGGTCTTGATCTTGGTCTTGAGGTTCAAAGTGTTGGCCTTGGTCTTGGTCTTGAGGTTTAAGGTCTTGACAACAAGACTGTTAATATGTTCATCGATCATCCAGCTTCTACTTTGAGCTATATTTTCATCGACCGTCCAACTTCTAGTTTAAGTTTTAGTATGAAATGTTTTCATCGCTCATCCAAGGCAATAATATCGGCACTAAAACGATATATTTTCATCGCTCATCCAACTTCAAGTGTTAGTTTTATTATGTAATATGTTCATCAATCATCCAGCTTCTAGTTTCAGTAATATTTTCATCAATCATCTATCTTCTAGTTTGAGTTTTACTAGGAAATGTTTTCATTGCTCATGCAATGTAAATAATTTCCGATGCTAAACTACACCAAGCTATTATCATATTATGACATGAGTCGGTTTTCTCGATTAATCATCGATAGAAGAAACATGAGCTCATCTTGATCACTTCTCTGTCGTTTATTTATTTTTTATTCATCAACGAAGTCCAAAAAATAAAGTTTATCAGTCAGGCAATCTTTTAAGGGCTTTCAAAAGAAATAAGCCAGGTTGACAAGGTGGATGTTTTTGGATTGAAAAGCGGCGACGTCGTGGAACTAACCGTTGCGAGGGCTGATAACATATCGTTAAGCTCATTTTTAGACTAAATTCACAAATGTTTAGCCCTCCACCCGTTGCTACAAGTTTGCCTTACAGGTGGCTACATTTAGAAGAGTTTTTGTTACATTTTATTCTGTACATAGATTTTTATGAATTTTTAATGTTATAACTTTTTTAAATTTTAATATATTTCTAAACATTGAGGCTGTGAAAGAGTTAAAGTTGTTAATCACACTTAAGAGTCACTCTGCCCTTTGTATTATTTGCCTTTCCATTGAATTTGAAATATTGGTACGGCATACACCATCTGAAACACTTCTCATGGTAAGGGACAGTCCTACACCCTTTGGGGTGTCTTTTTGATAACAGCAGCAGAAAACTTTTGCAATGTTTATTATTCTGCACCGTTTTTGTATCTTTCCGCATGTCTTCTTCCGTGTTGTAGATATCTGTGGATATATGTTTCTGAGTATTTATATAGCACCTAGTTTGAAAGTATCAGTGTAACCATTTAATAAAGTTCTCTATTGCAAAATCTATGAAAAAAGAAGTGGCTGACTCTTTATACCTGTAGTTGTTTGTTACCTGTGGGTTAAGGGACTGCTCTTCTTTTTCTGGGGCATCTTCCCCTCTAACAGCTAACAGTTCCTTTCTCATTCACTGGAAGAAACTAGTTTTGAAGACAGTACTTGTCTTTCAGAACAGCAACGGTTCTCTTGGTTTGAATTGCCCTGTGCAGATACGCGGTGAGCAATGTCCGAGCCAAACACGGACCAGATTGAACCGATTTGTCTTTACATTTGTCTCGAAAAAACACTTCTTTTGTTATTCACGAGACACAAACCTGATCAAACTGATTCAGAGAACTGGATCCATTACAGCGCGTTTGTGAGGTACTTGAAATGTGCTACATTAAGTGCCCTGATACATGCATACATGTATGCATGCATACATACATGCATACATACATATGCATGCATGGATATGTACATACATACACATGCATGCATACATACATGCATGTATGCATACATACACATGCACATGCATGCATGCATACATACAATACATGCATGCTTGCATGCATACATACATACACACATACATGGATATGTACATACATAGATACATACACATGCATGCACACATACATACATGCATGTATACATACATACATACATACATACATACATACATACACGTGCAGTGCGTGCACATATATACATACATGCATACATACATACTGCGTGTATACATATATACACATACATGCATGCATACATACATACACACACACACATGGATATGAATATACATATATGCATACACTTACTTACATGCACACATGCATACACATACATACATACATGCATGTTTACATACACATACACACACACACACACACACACACACACACACACACGCACATACATACAACAGTAGTTCTGCTTTCAGCTTGAAAGAACTGAACCTGGTGTTGAACCTGGTGTTGATACATACGGACGTCATTTGAGGGCTGTAAATGTTTGTTTTGAAACTAATTAATCCTCTTACACAGATTTCTTATCGGAAAGGTCAACTTACAGTCTCAGCTAAACCTGCAATGACTGATTTATACTGGAAGCTGTAAATTTAAATCGTGTGTGGGTCAATATTATTGTCATCGTTTACATTAGAGCGTTCTCATCCTTTTATGATCCTGTTATTCATGTTTTAAAATCATTTTTATCGTCTTAATGATATTCAGGATCATTTTCATTATCATCACGAAGGCACCTATAATTAGTTACCCAATTACGATTACAATTACAGTGATCGTTAGTCATTTCTATTTATAGTGTTGTTATTCACAATCATTGTTATTATGCTCCTCATTGTGTATTAGAGTGTACCTGAACATCATTGTCATCATATCATCATCATTTTATGTTGCATATGATCTTACCATGATCATCGTGGTATGCAGAAATTTGCCTCAACATCTGCATGGTACACCCTTCCCAGCCACATAAGAAAGCAACATCTCTGGAGACATTCAAATCACAGCTCAGGGCCTGCTTTTTAAAACTATCATTCATTCATTCAATCATTTTGGTATTTTATATAGCGCCTCTTCAAGAAACCTACTCAGAGGTGCTCCTAGTCCAGCCACCTGTAGTTAAAAAGAGAAGACTTAAGGAGGCGGTAGAAAGCAGGTGAACTGCCTCGTGGAAATAAGCGCAAAGAAGGTGGGAGCCCATTCCATGTAGAGGGGCCAGCCATATGACTGTCATTGATTTTTGAACTCGTGTACAGTGCCCTTTCCTCAGCGTTGGCTGTGCTACAGTGCTATATAAATCATCTTATTATTATCTGTGTGTACTATTTTTATTTGTTTATTTATTTATTGTGCTTGTTACTTATGCAAGGTCAGTAAATATGAATATTAGGCACAGGTAAGTGTGCACAATCAACCTGTTCAGGGTCGTTATATACAGAGTCCGCTCAGCCTGCTCGATCGTGCAGTTATTGGGTTATAAATCTAGCGCACTGCCAAATAGACCATCACGCCATACAATGGACCACAGTGCTGTACAATTACAATTACGACTGAGGTTTTGTTGTTGGTTTAGGTTGCAATTAAAATAATCGAAAAGCGTCAGTTGGACGATGAGAATCTAAAGAAGATCTTGCAGGAGATCAACGTCATGAAGCTGCTACGTCACCCGCACATCATCCGACTCTATCAGGTAATGAACCAAATAGTCTGAACGATCGGTCGTTGGAGTACGCTGGCTTTTGATTGCGTAAATGGATGTTTGACTACTTGGTAGGCTGGGTGGCTAGATGAATGGCTGACTGGCTAGATAGATGGCTGGTTAGATGGATGAATGGCTGGCTACTGTGGCTAGATAGACTGGTGGCTATATGGATAGGTGGTTGTCTAGATGGATGAGTGGATTGATTTATGGATGGATGTCTAGATGGATTTATGGCTGGCTAGATGGATGGCTGACTGGCTAGATAGATGGATGGCTGGTGACTTGGACTACATTCTAAAGTTTCTGGTATCGGCTTTCCTGCATAATTTTTACCCCTTGAAAGCAATGTCTTATGAGAGAAGCAGACTTTATACTACTTGTAAGATTATATTATTGATTTATTGATCGGTACATGGTCAATAATGATCAGCACCAATGATCTATGACCAATAATAATAAATTGGTAGACCACAAGATTTATGTTCACTGAAAGTATCTGATGATAAATTCCAGGTGATGCAGACGGAAAACCAGATCTATTTAGTCACGGAATATGCCAGCGGTGGAGAAATATTTGGTGAGTATTTCTTCTAATTCTGTCTCTCAAAGAGGCCACTGGACGTGCTTTGTCTATTCTGCCTGTTTTAATGAAAGGTAAAAAGGTGATTCACTGTGAGTAGGTTGTATGGAATGTCTGGTTTCCTTTTTCCTATCCAAAATGACAGCAAATCACAGCTAATTGAATTGTTTGGAATTTGTCAGCACTATAAGGCCAACAGAGGCTGTTGACTTTTCAGGAAGACCATTGAATGCATTTTGTTACATGCTGATATTGGTATGGGACACTGTTGTCACGGTAGCTGAGCGGTCAGAGTGCTCGGCTTGTAG
Organism: Allolobophora icterica; assembly: GCA_963556255.1. Taxonomy (NCBI): domain Eukaryota; kingdom Metazoa; phylum Annelida; class Clitellata; order Crassiclitellata; family Lumbricidae; genus Allolobophora; species Allolobophora icterica. The sequence goes on from OY744608.1 coordinate 61,371,592, forward strand.
CGTGCAGAGTATAGGTTTGAGTCCCCCTCTGAAACGGTTAGTGTGTTGGGACCTTGAGCAAGTCCTTCACTCACAGTTGCTTTGTGCATCAGATTTAGAGTTACTGACCTTGTGCACGTAATAAATGCAATATAGTAAAAATAGCAATAGCAATATTTGACCAGCCTTGCACCTCTACTGGAGACTGTGAGGCACACATGTCATAAATTTAGTTAAGATGAGGTGGGGAGGGGGATAGATGAATGGTATCGCTCTTTCTTGAAGAACATAAGATCATGACAGACGCGGTTTGATACCTGTAAGCTCCCTATAGGTCGACTCAGCCTTCCACTCTCTAGGGGGTAGCTGTAAAATGAGCAGGCTCCTAACAAGCTCCTAACAGGCTGCCAAGACGTGTGTTCTGTAAGATCTTGATAATTGTACTGTCATATGTTTCACTGTTACTGCGGTTTGTCAGTGAGCTTGTCAATAAGCACAAATATATTATTAATAATATTTAAACTAATCTGAGACTTACTTGTTATTATTGTTATTATGATTATTATTATTATTATTATTATTATTATTATTGTTATTATTATTATTATTATTATTATTATTATTATTATTATTATTATTATTATTATATGAACTTTATCAAATGCAGGATGATATAATTAAATATATATGCCTAAAATGCATTAGTAGTAGCTCAACTTAGTCAGATGATGTAAACAGGAACTAAAGCCCCTACTGGTGCAAGATGCCAGGTCGATGCCACACCTAGATAGTACTGTAGCCTTATTATAGGAATCAGTCAATGGTTACTTCAAGTAGAATCGTAGTAAGTATCGTTATCCACTGGTTAAAATCTATTAAGTCAAGGCAACGAGAAGTCAGGCCATGGTGGGTAAGCAAGTTGAAACATGTCGTAAACCTGAATGGCGTTGAAGAACTGACTGAAGGCAATGAGCTGGGTAGTGAATTATCAAAATGTTTAACATTGTTTGTAAATTAATTGTTTATCAGACCACCTTGTCGCTCATGGTAAAATGCACGAGAAAGATGCTCGGCCGAAGTTCAAGCAACTTGTATCTGCCGTTGCGTACTGTCACTCGCATAGCGTAGTCCATCGAGACCTTAAGGCAGAAAATCTCCTTCTAGACTCCAATCTCAACATCAAAGTGGCAGGTGAGAGTTTATGGCAATTTCACAGTGATAAATTTATTGGTTTTATCATTAGAACTGTCTTGGGATTTTATTTTCAGTTGATCTAATCATTAGAAAGCTTGCCATGGGATTTTATGTTCAGTTGATCTAATCATTAGAAAGCTTGCCATGGGATTTTATGTTCAGTTGATCTAATCATTAGAAAGCTTGCCATGGGATTTTATGTTCAGTTGATCTAATCATTAGAAAGCTTGCCATGGGATTTTATGTTCAGTTGATCTAATCATTAGAAAGCTTGCCATGGGATTTTATGTTCAGTTGATCTAATCATTAGAAAGCTTGCCATGGGATTTTATGTTCAGTTGATCTAATCATTAGAAAGCTTGCCATGGGATTTTATGATTTTACGTTCACTTCATCTAATCGTTAGAAAGCTTGCCATGGGATTTATTTTCGAGTGGAGCATTGGCTTCATAAACGTTTCATCTGTCTTTTTTTATTGCCTGATTTTATTGGTGCCATATGTAACTGATATTCATATGATGCAGCTTGCTTAGTGCTTACTCACCATAGCCTGGCTTTGGGTTTCCTTGACCTATCAGATTTCTACTGGCTTACGATTTCAATGGATTACAATGTTTGACATTGATTTAAACTGAAGTGACAGTCAACTGGTGCCTTGTGCATTATGATTATGGCACTATAGAAGTGATTAGATTAGATTAGTTAAAAGATTTGATTGATAACTGTGGCTCACTGCTAAGTTACAGATCAAAAGTGTCTTTAAAAATGATTCTTGAAATGGCAGCTGCTGTTGCAATTTTCCAGCTAATCATTCTAATTATTTAATGCTGGTTTTGTTATCATTAGCTTCCATCTAATCTACATACTGTTGCTTTTGACTATGTCCAACATAAATCATTTTCCGGGTAACTCTACGGTAAAATGCACCGAGATTGGTCAACCTGACATTTGTACAGCACTGTTGAGAGGCACTTGAACTGTTTCGCTTTTAAGTTTTATTAGAAAGTGTCGTGCATGAATGCACGTACATGTGTATGCATAAATATACTCTGTATGTTTGTATACTTAAAGAACTGCAGTGTAGTGCCAAGTATTGACTTTACCACATTATCCTTTTTATCTTAGGTCAAGGTAAAGGCTGGTTAGGCTTGGGTTACACCCTCTATCGTGAGGCATGTCTCACCCACCCACCCACCCCCCCTTGACAAACTTTGCAAAAGCCAGTCCACTTTGTACATGTGTACATTGATATGTACAGAAATAAGTTCACAATAACAGAAAGTGACTAACCATGTCTTATTCAGTTCTTAAGGTACATGTATCAGTTCTTAACCCTTAGAACGCCGGAACCGAACGGGTTCGGTTCCCAAGGAAATTTGGCAGAACACCGGAACCGCCTATAGCCGGTGACGCATATTTGTTGAACGCCGGTACCGCCTATAGTCAGTATAGTACCGCCTATATATATAGTATATATATACAGTATATATATTATATATTATATATATATTATTTATATATATTATATATATTATATATATTATATTATATTATATATATATATTATATATATTATATTATATATATATATTATATATAATATATTATATATATTATATATATTATATATATATGTAATTTTATGTATATATATATTATATATATATATGTATTATATATATATATTATATATTATATATTATTATATAATGTTTATATATTATATTATATGTTATATTATATATTATATATTATATGTTATATTTTATTATTAATTTATTATTAATTTATTATTTATATTATATATTATATATTATATATATATATGTATATATATGTTACATATATATATTATTATTAATATATATTATTATATATTATATATTATATTATATGTATCATATTATATTATATTATATATTATATATATATATTATATTATATATATTATATATATTATATATTATATATATTATATATATATTATATATAATATATATAATATTATTATTGTATTATTGCATAATTGTATTGTATATTGTATAATTATTGTATAATTATAATCAATCATCCAACTAATATTATTACTGTATATATTATATATAATATATATAATATATTATATATAATATATATAATATATTATATATAATATATATAATATAATATATATAATATATTATATATAATATGTATATTATGTATTATATATATACAGTATATATATATATATACAGTATATATCGTATATATATGCAGTATAGTACCGCCTATAGTCAGTATATAGTCACAAAAAGTATTTGGCGTCCGGGGTGCATTAACCCCACCTAGTATGCGGCGCGTTAAGGGTTAAGATTCTTTCATTCATTCGTTCTGAATATTTATTTAGCACCTCTTCAAGAGACCTGCTCAAAGGTACAAAGTTAGACAAATGCATTTTTTTTCTTACCCTGCTCTCTGTTTGCTGGTTTGTGTGCCTCTTTGTAATACTGCTTTGTGGTGAGCAGCCTACTTGCACCACTGCACTTAACACGTACACACACACACACATAGTGATATATACATGCATATATACATACAATGTCTTTTGCTTAGATTTCGGGTTCAGCAACATCTGTAAGACGGGGGAATTCCTACGTACGCACTGTGGAAGTCCGCCCTATGCAGCACCAGAACTCTTTGAAGGCAAGGAGTATGATGGACAGAAAGTCGACATCTGGGTTAGTTACAAACTGTTCTTGTCTCTTCCACGGTGCGTTTTGCAAATCAGTAAAATGGGGTGCTCGATGTGTAGTGGCTAGTGTGCTGGACTGTCAGTCGAGAGGTCGGGGGTTCAAATCTCCACCAGGGCAGAAATTTGGTTCGAGATTTCTGCTCCACGTCCCCCCCAGTAAACTCAGCTGTAATTAGTACACTGATCATACAGTACACTGTTGGTGGGAAGATGCGACGGCGAGGGAGAGGACTAGTCAACTGCCCTCATATGCCGAGGCTAAGAAACTGAAATCGCTAGCACGTCATACCCTGGTAGTTTTCAAGTGTTTGTGGGGTGCTTGCAGCATCACTGGTTAAAAGGAGATGTAGATTCTAACTTGTAATATCAAAATTCATATTAATTGTTGTGCTAAATTGTGATGTGCTGCTGTTTGTTGAAGGCATTCTTTGTCTTGACACATAATTTCACATTACCCCTTATGGACGATCGTAACTGAATTCCTCAAACCCTCTATAAGAACGCTCACTGACTTGGTTTCGATTTTGGGTTGAATCTTCTACAAAATGAACCAATTAGTTGATTGTGTGTTCCAAGTTGCATTCATGTCAGCTTGCATGTTTGCCAATAAACAGATATTGATTGATTGAGTGATTGAAGGATGTTCTTTGTCTTGCAGAGTCTTGGCGTCGTTCTATATGTTATGGTTTGTGGTACGTTGCCGTTCGATGGAAACAACCTGCAGAGTCTTCGCAAGAGAATCGTTGCGGGAAAGTTCCGTGTGCCTTTCTTTATGTCTTCAGGTCAGTTGTCATTCAATTCATTTGTATCAGAAGCTATTGCCACTGAAATTATGTGTGATGTCAGTTGAGAATAGAAAGAAGCAGAGAGGAGATACGAATGAAAGGGAACCATGAAGTCTGTCTCTCTGTTCAACTTATGTTCTGGATGTTGATCTGATTACAGTTTGACTTTGGTTGATGCCTTGTGCATTAGACACCGGCACTACAGAAGTTACTAGTTAATAACAATTTAGTATTATTAATAATGCTGTTGATTCAGCAGAATAAGCGAATGAGTTAATTAGTTAGAAATGGAGATGACTAATTTTCATTACACCTTGTTGTCCATGGCAAAATGGATGACTCATTTATGGCAAATGCTGCTCGTAACCTAGTTTTGGTGCCTTGTGCATTAGACACCGGCTCTATGAAAGTTACTAATTAATAGCAACAATTAATAAAATAATTCTGGTGTTGGTGTGCCATCGGGTGATGCCTTGTGCATCACACACCAGCACCTTTGAAGTTACTAATTAACATTAATAATAATAATATAATGACAATAATAATAATGATGATTCTGGTTTGGTGCATCATTGGTTGATGCCTTGTGCATCAGACACCGGCTTTATATTGTGGGGAGTGGTGGCTCAGTGGTAAGTTCGGCGCCTTGTGACCGGAGGGTTGCAGGTTCGAATCCCACTCTAGCCGCTGCGTACGGACCTTGGGCAAGTCCTTCACTCGCGATTGCTCGTGGCGCTTCGGCGTGAAAACTCCGACACAGTATCAAATGCTGTAGTTGGGAGCGCCTATGAGTAGTAGTTGACTTGAGGAGGTGCTATAGAAATATCCAAAATAAATAAATAAATATAGGAGTTACTATTTAATAATAATGATTCTGCAGAATGAGTGAACGAATGAGTTAATGAGTTAATATCCTTGTAACGGAGTTGTCTTCCTTTAATTCTGCAGAGTGTGAGGATCTCATTCGTCGTCTGCTCTGCACGGATCCTGCCAAGCGGATCGGCATTCAGTCAATTGTCGATCACAAGTGGATGAATCCCGACGGAGTTGACAAGCAGTTTAGAGAGCTGATGAACCGGTCAGTGGCCTCTGAGGTCGTCGAAGACAGCGTATCGTTAAGCCAGGCCATCCTGGTTCACATGGAAGGCCTTGGCCTCAAGCGAGAGGATGTGATCGAGGTTAAGCTCGCAACGATTTCTGACATAGTATTTGAGCACAAAAGTGCATTGTCTTTGTCATATGCAAGTAGTAGCCACTTCCTTACTTTTGTAAGATGCAAGTAGTAGCCACTTCTTTACTTTTGTCAGACTGAAGTAGTAGCCACTTCCTTACTTTTGTAAGATGCAAGTAGTAGCCACTTCTTTACTTTTGTCAGACTGAAGTAGTAGCCTCTTCCTTACTTTTGTCAGACTGAAGTAGTATCCACTTCCATACTTTTGTCAGCTGCAAGTAGTAGCTACTTACTTTAGTGAGATTGAAGTAGTAGTCACTTTCCTTATTTTGTCAGATGCAAGAAGTGGCTACTTCTGTACTTTCTATTATGCAAATAGAGGAGAAGAAGAGGAGGAGGAGGGGAAGAGAAAAGAAGAAGAAGAAGGTTAAGCTAACCCCAAGAGGGTTTTTGAGCTTTGGTATGAAACCTAGGGTATGTGGCTAGTACTTTCCTTCACTGCAGTGTATGATCATCGCATTCGTTTTGTATATGTTATGAAGATAAATATGGGCTAATATTTGCTGTGGTAATGAACAGGGGATAATTATATACTTTAACAAGGAATCCAATAGGGATTGCAATTGGAGCAGGACATCTTTCTGCCCTGGTGGGGCTTGGAACCTCTGACATCTTGGTTGACAGTCCAGCCCAAGGACCACTCGAATATCATGCGCTTAGAGTTGGAAATAATGGCCACTTTGTTGGACGCAACTAAGGGCCGCTTTGAATCAGGATATAAGTGTCTTTCCCCCAGCAGATGGCTTAGCCCAGATTATTATTTCTGTTATTGATGCTACGTACATGACATCACAGTTTGATATTTTAAGACTTGATTGAACTGATTTGGCAAAAAATGCTTAATATCCTGGTTGGTTTTTCTGATTTGCAAGCATAACATGCAGATGTTTGTTTTTGTAGAGTGTTAAGAGTAATAAATTCGACAACCGTAGCGCCATCTATCATCTGCTAATGGACAAATGTCAACGTCAGAATCTGGCAAAACAGTCTGCCTCGTTTGTGCCAAATTCTCATCTTGATGCGACGTCTGCTAACGAGAAAGGTTAACATCACTGCCTAAGATTATCATTCTTGTATAGATGTATCAGGTTTTATATATATATAATACGTATATATATATACACACACATATATATGGGTATATATATATACATTATGCTTGCAGCTGGATATAGTATCTTTTAAGAACATTTATGGCACTTGACTGTCTAATAGATTGGAAAAGGTGTATTTTTAGATAAGCTGTGACTGTTTCTAAGCATTATTATTATTACTATGATTTAAATTATTATTATTATTTTACCTGAGGTAGAAGGATTCCTCAGGTTTTAAAGAATTATCTGGAGAATAGCAGAAGTGCTGGAATGGCTAGAAATCATCAAGGTTGAGTTGAGGAAAGCTAAATGAGATTGTTACTCCAACAATTGATATGGACTGTGAAGCAAAAACTCGAGGCGGAATGCATCACAAACAAATGAAACATCACGAAAATTCAGACCACTCTGGTGTGTCAGTCACGTAATCCATAATTTTTACAGTAATAATAATAATATTTATTCTTTAATTAAGCGCCTGCAAACGCACTGCGCTGTACATGTACATGTTATGCGATAAATCTTAACTACTAACAGAACAGACAGCCTGCAATACACGGCGCAAATTGCAGCCTACAAAGCATGTCCGCCTATGGGACTCGATCTCTGTACCTCTCGCACTCTAAGCCAGATGTTATCCAATGCGCTATCGGCCCCCCCAAATGAATGTTGCATTATTTTTATTATTATCAATATGCATTTTATTAAGCACTACTATCTAATTACCTAGTATCAATCGGTGATGCTGAGCAATATTGTCAGTTAAGGGCTTTCTAAATGTCCCTACACAGTAACTGTGTTGGGGGAGACGGTTGTCACGTGCCGTATTTAGTCAAGGGAAAGATGAAACAGTAAAATCCTATGTGATTTATTTTGTAGTAGCGGATGCAAATCTCCATAAGCTAGTGTCCTTGGTGAGTAACTGTGTACATACTTGTCTTGTGTGTACCAGCATGTATGCTGTAAATTCTGTATGGTACAGCCAATACGATGTTGTAACAAACATTGCTATGTATAGGGTTGTTAAACGGAAATCGGAATTCCGATTATCTTTTTTCAAAACGATTATCGTTTTCTTTTATTTACAAACGATAATCGAATTTTTTTATATAGCATTTTCGAAATTCAAGGTGACTGTATAACAAGAGGTCTCGCCATAACACCGGTGTCATTGATGCACAAGTAAACCCATTTAACTAGACTTATTAGTGTCAGTGTGTGACCTCTTGTAATACACAGTCCCCTTGAATTTAGGTCGTAACTTTGCCACGTGTGTTTGTCAATGAATACATTTATTGTTTAATTTACGTCAATAGCAAGTCGACCGGTCGTTAAGTAGGCATTATATAATAGCTTGACATTTAACTCTCTAAATAGAAAATAAACAATTCGGTGTTGACACTGTGTCGCTTGTACGTACGTTACGGTACATAATGCATTAAGTAATTTGCAATATTTTATAATTTATAGTATATTTCTATAAAGGCCAAAAAAACGATTGTCGGTTTAATATCGGATTTCTACGATAATCGGTTTTCCAAAATAAAACGATATTAACAACCCTAGCTTTGGTATGTAAACCTTTTATCATACAGAATGAGCTGTACTTGTGTTAAAGCATTTACTCAAAGGCGTTGGGATGAGGAGTCTGTCTGTATATTGAAGATGTTGTACAGTGCTGAATTAAATATTATATTGTATTGTATATAGGCTTTATAAATGCCCATATGCAATACAATACAATACAATATGTGGCCAAATATTGCTATGATTGTTTAAAAGTGTATTACTGTAAATATTGTATTAAAAGCGCCTCTGAATGGTCTATACCACGAGAGGCGCTTTATAAATGCTCATATACAATACAATACAATACATGGTCTAGTGATGTTTTTGAGTTACTTAAGGGGCTGTGCAAGTGCTCTGATACATACATACATGAACTTTGTAAATGCTGTATTGATCACTGGAGCTATATAAATTCTGTCATGATGAATATGGGCTGTAAATGCTCTGTTGATGTATACAGGCTATGTAAGTGTTATGAAGACAATTTATATGGGTTAATATATGCTATTTCAATGAATACCGGCTATTCAAGTGCTTTAACGAGAACCAAGGGCTATGCAGATAGCCCCTCCCTATTAATTACAACAGCATAAATTAACCCATATTGTCGTGGGGTTTTATAAACACTTGATGAGGAATATTGGCTATATAAATGTATGCCATTAAAAATGTTTATATCATAACAATGATGATTAAGGAGGAGTATGGGCTATACAATAATGACAGGGCTGTATAAATACTTTAATGAGGAGTATGGGTTATAATATTCTAGCAGGAGGGAGGGCTGTGCAACTGTTGAGACAAAAAGTAGAGCTATAATACGCTGTTATGAGCGGTCTTTCTTTGCAGGGCTCGTGGCTAAGCCGTTGCCCTGTGCTTGACTTTAGAGTTTTGGAATTTTGAAATTTGGAGATGACAGTTTTTTACGATCTGATGTTGATGTTGCTTTGTGATGAAACAGGACCGTGTCCTGCAGAGCGATGAGTCGGAGGCAGAGGAGCCATCACCCGAAGCGATGGCGCATTACCTGTCGCTCAGGCGACACACGATTGGTCCAGGTGAAACCAATCAACTGCAGCAGCAGCCGAGAAAGCGCAGGACGGCCTACATCCATCCGCCAAATGCAAATGGCGTCCTCGATGGGCTTTCGAAATTGTCAGGTAGGAAGAGCAACTAATGCAGTATTTCACTGCATTCAACGGTGTTGTATCTGTTCCACTGTTCTATCTGTTCTGCTGTTCTATCGGTTCTGCTGTTCTATCCGTTCTGCTGTTCTATCTGTTCCACTGTTCTATCTGTTCCACTGTTTTATCTGTTCCACTGTTCTATTCGTTATGCTGTTCTATCCATTCTGCTGTTCTATCTGTACCGATGTTCTATCTGTTCCAAGGGTGCCGTGAACCTGCTGTACTTGTATAAATATTTGGATAATATTTTTGCAGCTTTTTCTGTCAAAAAAAGTGAAAACTACTGATTATCACTACAGATCTAGGCATGTAACTATTTTTTTAAACTTGAAGTAGTGTAGAAATAGTTGCAACACTTGGTTAAATACAAGGAACATTGCTCACCATTGAAATACAGAACTAAATAAAAGAAAAATGAATGCAATTAAGGGCAGGTGCTGTTGACTGGATGACTCTTAGTAAGAAAGCCTTGCTCTGAAAAAAGTTGGGAACCAGTGAACTGATGTTACAGCACTCTAGAAATTGTCCGTGTTATTTATAGCGCCTCGATTAGCACAAGTAAGTTAATATAGCTTATTTGGTATAAGTTTGTTTTTAGTTGAAATACAGTAATTCACATGATTTGATAATACTCGTTAAAGTTGTCCAGGAGGTAGACCTTGTTCTATGCCTTGTTTTTATCTGTTCCGCTGTTCTATCCGTTCTGCTGTTCTGTCCATTCCGCTGTTCTGTCCATTCCGCTGTTCCACTGTTCTGTCTGTTCCACTGTTATATCTGTTCTGCTGTTCTATCTGTTCTACTGTTCTATCACATGTTATCGCTGGTTGTGGTAGAAGAAATTGATGAAGTTGGTGATGATTAAGATGAGGATGAGTGCAACTGAGGATGAAACTCATATTGAACTGTTTGTATTGGCAGATGACCAACGCAAGCATTCCCCGGAGCCAATACTGAGACAACCAAACCACGCATTCCTTCAGCAACTGCAACAGCAGGAGGCTATTGCCGAAAAACTGCGTCAGGTGAGGTCCGCAAATTCGTGGGATGAAACAAGTCTAAACCGGTCGACCGGTTTGTCAGTTGGTTTGAATCTGGATTGGTTGTTACATAATCAAGTGAACGAATAGGGTGGCTTTGATTTGAGTTCGGTGTAAATAAATGCTAAACTAAATTGAAGGTTGTACGATGGTTTAGTGGTTAACACACTGGACTGTGTACCCAGAATTGGGGGTTCAGTAGTTCCACTGTTTTGTCTGTTCTGCTCTTCTAGCAGAAGTGTTATGACAAATGGTTCATGGACTAATGGTTCACCGACAAACGGTTCACGACAAATGGTTCACGGACAAATGGTTCACAATCTTCCAGCTTCTAGTTTGAGCCATATTGTCATCGAGAATCCAGCTTCCACTTTGAGCTCTATTTTCATTGATTTTCCAGCTTCTACCTTGAGCTATATTTTCATCATCACTCATCCGGCTTCTAGTTTGAGCTATATTTTCAGCTCTCATCCAGCTTCTAGTTCAATGTAAAAAAAAACTAGAAGCTGGATGAGCAATGAAAATATAGCTCAAACTAGAAACTAGATGAGCGATGATGAAAATATAGCTCAAACTAGAAGCTGGAAGATTGTGAACCATTTGTCTGTGAACCATGTGTCCAGGAACTATTTGTTGGTGAACCATTTGTCGTGAACCATTTGTCGTGGAACCCTAGCAGGTGAACATGCTATTGTTTTAAAGCACTGTATATTGTGCTGTGCAGTGTGACTATGACGCTGTGCGACTTAATTTGAATTTAAATTTGAACTTTAAAAAAATGAACAACTGTTGCCTGATTTTAAAGCATAAAAAGTTCCCGCCTGTGACGTCCATTGCGCGGGCGTCATGAGTGCTTGCACGGGCGTGGCGACCGTGCAACCGCACAGCTTAGGAGGAATGTTGCTCATAGTACAAACAAAATACAACAAAGGAACTAGATTGAACTGAATCGGAAGACCAGTGAGTTGTTTGTCTTCAAGAAAAGTAGCTGCTGTCAGTTTGTCAGAGACCAACCGGATTAAACCGATTTCAGAAACTGGATACAAGACTATTTTTAAATGTATCAGCTTTCAATTGTATAAGCCAAATGGGACGTAAGTCATTAGCTGTGTACTGGTAGTCGATGTTATGAAGTCACTTCAGAAGACTCATAAATCAGTCTGCCTACACAGATACCTTAAAAAGATTTATGTCATGTTACCTCATCTAGAATGTCTGACATTAAATGTCTGACGTTTAAATGAGGCTGGGAAAGATTTGTTACAAAAGCTTTTATGTCTAATGTCATAGTGACTGAAATCACTAGGCAGAACTCTACAATCCTGAATGAATATTATTTCTGCATATTTGAGCTCGTAGTTCAGTATGAAAGAACTCGCTGAGCTTCTGAACATAGTCACCACCTCGGAAATAAAGCTATGATAGGAGAATCAGTCATGTTCAAGTGTTTGAGATGCCCCAGTTTAAGACCTGCCTAGTGGAGAATGCTTGCTTCCAACATTCTGCCCGTCTTTTCATGTGACAGAATTTAATTGTTTCATCTGTATCAACTTTCTTACTCGTAATAGCTGGACAAAAGGTTTCTCTGGCCTATAGGATTTCGGATGGGCCACTAGAACCGAATACCTGTAGCGTCTTTGGCTACGATTTCACTAAAAGCAACCATCCATGTGCAGTTTGATTATCGCACTATAGAAGTTGTAGATTAGCTCTAAAAACTAGTCTTCATTCAGTGTCTTTGAAGACTTCCTTACTTATAATTACCATAGCTGGTTGTGTGGTGTTGGGTAGACCACCCAACACCACAGTAGATGGCATATGCTTTGTGAGTAGATGGCATATGCTTTGTGAGTAGATGGCATATGCTTTGTGAGTAGATGGCATATGCTTTGTGAGTAGATGGCATATGCTTTGTGAGTAGATGGCATATGCTTTGTGAGTAGATGGCATATGCTTTGTGAGTAGATGGCATATGCTTTGTGAGTAGATGGCATATGCTTTGTCAGTATATCGCATATGCCCTGTTAGTTGATGGCATATGCTCTGTCAGTAGTTGGCATATGCTCTGTCAGTAGATGGCATATGCTGTGTCAGTAGGTGGCAACAAAGCTGGCATATGCTTTGTTGCAACTGTGCTGGATACTGACCTGATTATGGGTTGGTTTTGTTGGTGCCTTCAGTTGATGTCTTGTGCATTAGACACCGGCACTATAGAAGTTATACATTGCAATTGCAATTAATTAATTAATTAATGGATTGTAGTCGGATGGTGGAGGAGATGGACTGGCAGCTCAGAAAGGAAAACACGAGTCAAGCGCCACTGGTGAAGATTATGAACGTACAGATTGTGAAAAACCGATAAGGTATTGAAATAACGTTCCATGTACTAAAAAATCTTTTCTGCTTTAATTTTTCAACTTTGTTATTTCTTCTTTTTTCTGTAACTAGATGGCAACTAGTGGGAACCTGAATGTTCCGTCGTGTGCACTTCTGAACTTTGGAGGATGGCAATATCAAATACAGTTGTATTGTATTGTATTAAATACAGTTGTATATTCAAGCTTAGTTCTATGTAATTCACTCTTTTGATTACACATTAAAACTGTTTCCTATTTCTTTCGATTGTTAATTTATTTGTTCAGTAATTCACTTACTTGTTCTCTTTTCCATGGTTTACTGCCTACTTGGTGTAAATAAGTTGTTCATAACATAATTATTAGTAATTAGCGCAATGATAATTGCCTTTGTTTTAGTTTTCAAGATTAATATGATCTCAACTGATTACTCAGTTTTATAGCCAGTTTGTTGACATATGTTATGTTATTCTCTAGATAATGCTATGGATTTTTATTCTTAATTGTTTCATTTTGGTTTTGGTTGTTGATTCTGCGTATTTGGCGTAATAAAAGTGTTCATTAACACTTTTTATTCCTTTGATTGTTAGTTTATTTCTTTGTTTATTTGGGGCATGCGCGATAGTCCAGTGGTTAGTGTGGTGGACTGTCAACCGAGGGGTCGGGGGTTCAAATCACTGCCAGGGGAGAATTTTTTAGATTTCCATGCCTCCTACACCCCAGCCAACTCTGCTGTAATGAGTACACTGGTCATATCAGATGGTGAAGGAGACGAAGATCGGATGGTGACGGAGAGAAGGATCAGATGGTGAGGGAGAGGAGGATCAGATGGTGAGGGAGAGGAGGATCAGATGGTGAGGGAGAGGAGGATCAGATGGTGAGGGAGAGGAGGATCAGATGGTGAGGGAGAGGAGGATCAGATGGTGAGGGAGAGAAGGATCAGATGGTGAAGGAGAGGAGGATCAGATGGCCACGTGCCCTCATATGCCAAGGCTAAGAAACTTGGTCGATAACAATTAATACTCTTATGGCTGACTCTCTGAACTGTTAGTGTAAGGGAGTGCTTTTCTCTTCTTCTTTGTTTATTGATTTGTTTGTTCATGCATTCGTTCACTGAATATTGAATTTGATTTGAAAGGTATCAGCGACTGCGCTCTACGGGTAAGCATCGGCCGCCTGCTCCTACAGTGCTTCCAGTGGAGGAACTTTCCGAAGAGGATGAAAGTCTGAATCTGGAAACTGTAGCAGAATTCAGCTCTCCACATTCGGCGACACACCGAAGGCCAAGTAAGCCTTGTTGCCTGCATCTCCTCTTGTGCACATATTGTTGATTACTTACAAATTGCTCGATAGTGTAGTGGTTAGCATGCTTGACTGCAAGTCGAGAGGTTGGGGGTTCAAATCCCTGCCAGGGCAGAAGTTTGGTTGCACATTTGACCATAGTTTGATTTTTGACCATATTTACATGTTTCATCATATTTGTATATTTGACCATATTTACATATTTGACTATATTATCATTTTTTCTCAGAGCTACAACACAACTTAAAGGGAACATTGCTGACCATCATAATCATCATCATCATCACCACCACTTGAGCCTTCGTCTTCATAATACTGTCTTTGGGACCACATGAAGTACATTTTCAGTTGTATATGCTCTCGGTCCTATGGGCTCGTTCTACTATGCAGCGCCGGGCTTTCTCAATTTTGGGTCCCTCCACTTGGAATGGGCTCCTGCTGGAACTTCACCTACTACCTCTGAGCAATCTACCTGCATGTCATAAATCACTATTTTTTCTTTTTTAGCCATGGTGGAGTAGGTATCTTGAGTGGGCGCTATATAAATTATCAGAATGAATGAATGAACAACATCAACTGTGCTGTTGTTAGATACTTAAGATGTGCTGTATTTACATCATATGTATGTGCATACATTAAATGTTGCCTCTGCTTATTCTGATGTTATTTTGTATTCTTTTACAGACCATCCGTATTCAATGCCCGAGAAGTGCCGACCCACACGTCGGTGCAGTGAGGACTTGGCCTCCGTCGGAAAGTACAAGGCACACCTTGAGAAGATCTACAATCAAACACTACAAAACGAGGTATCTATACAGAACATGCAAAAACTTTTTCTGACTACATTGTGATTGCTTATTTATATAGCTCCTCTTCAAGAAAACTCATCAGAGGCGCTTCTGACCTGACTAAACAAGACCAATGGTAACGGTAATGATAGTTGGAAATTTATATAGCTCCACTTCGAGAGAGACTCATCAGAGGCGCTCCCAGCTTAAAACAATGAAACCACGATTGAACAGAATGGTCTTCAAGCACTTGTTTGTGGAAAAGTGGCGAAGAGAGGCTGAGCAGTTCGTGTTGCACAGGTTGTTAGGCAGCTAGCAATGCAGTGACAATGGAACAGTAACTGTCCTGGATCTATGACCATTCTTTGATTCTTAATAAACTGTCAACATCTAGGCTAGTCCATTCATTGCTTTAGTCCATTTAGTGCTTTAGTCCATTCAGTGCTTTAGTCCATTCAGTGCTTTATGAGATACTCAAAAGGCACTGTACATCTATATAATTATTTTAATAACTCAATAACTAAAATAAGGCCTGCTGTGGGAACAGCGAATATGGCTGTCATGGGTGTTCTCGTTGCTACAGTTCATACCAAAGCCACGCTCGGTATGGTAATGTTGATGCTTATTCATTAATTAAATGCCTCTGTGTAAAGTGTTTCACAAATCAAGGTACCTCGTTGCGTCTAATTCTTGTAATACCCACTAATCAGGGAAGAGAGAAACTTTCTTCTCAAGGATTGACTGCCATTGGGATGCAATTCCTTATCTTGGCACTCCTTCGAACAGGTGGCAGATGTGCAATTTATTGTGGACACGTTCTGGATTTGTTTTCAGGCAGATTCAAGCGTTTCTAACCTTGACGACTTGAGTCCCCTACATCCTCATCAACTGCAGCGTCAGGCCGGGGTTCATAACCTAGAGAAGCTGACACAGCGACAGCAACTGAATTGCACCCAGGACAGGCAGCCCCTGCAGGTTAGTTGTCATGGATATCAGATTGGGAGGTCTGTTGTATGCCAGCTTAGTTTCCTCTGCTGGGTTCCAGTCTTCTATAGAGTCAGTTTACTGTTCTTTGTGGAATTTGTCCACCTGAGCTTTCGCTGTGCGAAATTGTCCTCAAACTTACGCGAACATGTTTGACGTTGAGCATGGGTGACGTTGAGCATCTTCAACCTTGAGTATATTTTACCATGAGCATGTTTGACCTTCAGAATATTTACCATAAACATGTTTGACCTTGAGTATATTTTACCATGAGCATGTTTGACCTTGGGCATATTTTAATGTGAGCATTTTTTTTACCTTGATCATATTTTACATTGAGCGTGTTTGACCTTGAGCATAATTACCACGAGCATTTATTAAATTTTGAACATGTTCTACTTCACTGTAGGCTTTTGACCTTGAGCATGTTTCAATTGAACGTAACATTTTCGATCTCGAGTATTGTATTTAACCTCCAGCATGTTAGACTTTGATTCTGTTTGACCTTGAACCTGTTTAACATTAAACTTGCATTTGACTTTGAGCACGTTTGAACATTTTATTTACGTTACATAAAATTTATTAGTCAGAAATGCTTTTGACTTTGAGCATGTACCAACGACTTTGATGTCTAAAGGCCTGGTTTTAGTTCAGTGGCTTTGATGACCTTTAGTATTTTTCTTACTTGCTAGTACATAGTCAATTGCAGTGTGTGGCTTGGTGGCTGGTGTTGTGCTTTTGTAACATAGAAAATGTACAGTTGAACCTCCTTTAAGGTTGAGCCCCAATAAAAAGATCTAGAAAAAGCTGTCAATGAAAGGGGCTGATAGCACTAAGCTGACTGACCAACTTTTAAACCCACCGTAAGATCCTGAATAACAGATAACGTTACGCATGGTGGAGTTTAAACTAAGAGGCATAATAATAATAATGTTTGGATTCATTTAAGATTGTAGTGACAGTTATAATCAAGTCAATAATCATGATCATTAGTTAGTTATACAGCCATGTTTACAGTGGTTCATTCATTCATTCATACCGTAAATTTATATAGCTCCCGTTCAAGGTGGCATACTCGGAAGCACTCTCAACCCAACCCTGGCTGAAGAGCACAGTCTTAAGGTTAGAGCAAAATGTGGCTGCATGGGCTCCAGGGTCCAAACAAAGCTCCACAGGAAATCCATTTCAGATTGCAGGGCCAGAATTGGAGAAAGCACTGCAGACCGCGAGCGGGGAACTAGAAGCTCTGACAGAACTCTTGCAAATACACTTGGCCTCGCCCATAAGACAGCCCACACCAAGGGGTAGACCCGATAAGCAATCTGCTGCCGGATAGGGAGCCAGCGCAATACATCCCGCGTGTAATCAGTGACATGGCCAAATCTCGGGATGCGACCAATAAGTTGTGAGTGATACATGAAAAGCTTCTTGTATTGAGTGTCGTGATATGTAAACATATTTGACACTAATTCAAAATCGGAGTCAGTATGTTACTGCATGGAACCTCTAAACAGACACAGCAAACTTAATCCTATATACATGTGAAACGCAGCAGACTACTTATAATTGCGAATTTATATAGCTCCACTTCAAGAGAGACTCATCAGACTTGACGGAACTTCTTGCCGATGTCAGAAACGTTTACAGATTTGGAATTTTCCCTGTTTTCTATACAACGCTAGTACTTCCCTCCTTTGGTACCTCATTGACAGAACAAATCTTGGATAAGATATTGTCAGTTTTAAATGACGTGCTGGGTTTTGAAACCCGAACACCAAGGGGAATGGTCCAGCACCTCGGCTTGTTGCTATTGGCTCAGATTTTGCGATCTGTCATGTTTGCTATGGTTTTCAGACATCAGGAAAAATGTCCTGTAGTGGACCGAAAAGGCACCGGACTCGAATGATGAGCAGTTTTGGTCCACTGGTGGAGGAAACGGAGGAATTGTCTCTGTCGGATTCGCTTCCAGGAAAATCTAAATGTTCTTTCTGTCTTTTGCCCTGCGCGTGTCCGATTCATTCTCTTAGAACGGGCACAGATGACAGAAATGCCTCCTCAACTCATCTCTGATCTGGTTGCTTTCTTCCCTGGTCAGGTGGGAGTTCTGATGCTGGTCATCGCACGTGCGTAATGACCCACCCAAACCCTGTTGCTAAGTCGCTTCCATTGTGCTTTTGTGTCGTCATTTGAGGTGTTTTGTTCAAGAGGTCATTCCTTTTCACTTTGGTCATTCTCATTTGGTTTGTTTGGTCATTTGCATTTAGTGGCAGTGAGTTGGTCATTCACAGTTGAATTGTTCTGTTAAGTGACATATCTCTGGTCATTCCCAGTTGATTGGCAGTTGGATAGTTCCGTTAAGTGACATATCTCTGGTCATTCCCAGTTGATTGGCAGTTGGATAGTTTCGTTAAGTGACATATCTCTGGTCATTTCCAATTGATTGGCAGTTGGATAGTTCCGTTAAGTGACATATATTGTTGGTCATTCCCAAGACAACTCGTTGGTTTGTCTTTGACTGTGGTCATTCCTTTAAGTGTTTTCACTGTCACTTGTTTTATTGTACCTCAGTCTGTTTTTATTGGTTAATTTACTTAGCTTCTTAGTTTCCTTTTTTGAGAATCCAATGTTTAGAGAGACTCCAGAAAATTTGGATATTTATTTGGGTGTGATGGACTTCCTCACTGCTGCTTTATTTAAATATCTTATGAGTTTTCATTATTGATCCAGTTTGGTTTTGTTTTTGGATTGTTGTCCTTCCCATTATGGTTTTGCCTGCTTCTGATCCCTTATTCGCATTGCCCACTGCATTTGTTCATTCCTTTGTAGCCTCATAACTGAAAACCGCAATCCTATCCTTCATTTAGGCACTGTTAGCATCCCCTGTATTATCCTCTCCTTGCTTAGTTTTTGCTTTTCTTGAGCCTCTGAAATGAAGCATTCAATGGAGAGAATTGGATTTGGTGAACATATGCACTTGGATTTGGCTGGCTAACAAAGAATGACACCACAAAAATGTGCAGAGAATGACACCACAAAAATATGCAAAGAATGACACCACAAAAAATGTGCAACCATTTCTTTCTGAAACGAAAACCTACTGGTTTGAATTGACCGGTAGTTTGTTTTAAGTGCTCATGACTCCATAATTCTGACAACTAGCCATTTCCAACATATCTTTCTCTTCTCATTTAGTTTAAGCTGAAAGAAATTGTGCTCGAAAGCAGAGATCAGATTAATTCTAGGTTTTAACGTGTTTCAGAATATTTAAATATTTGATAGTAATTTAAGCCTTTCACTTCTTGTAACGTTAGATTAAGTGCTTTCAGCTTCTTCTCATTTCTGGATCCTCATTTTGTGTATTTTCCAATGCTTGTGCTTTCTGGATCATTATTTGTCACCAATAATTAAATTTTTTTTATATTATATATGGTCAATGTTTCTGTAGCTGTACTTGTCATTGGACATTTCTATAGCGCTTCTCAAAGAGCAAAAGAAATCAGAAATCTGCTGGCCTATATGATGTTAAATGTCACTAAGAAGAGAACATTTTCCAGTTAGCAAACATTGCTCTCTGACATGTAGAGAGAATGCCAGTTGACCGAATCCCACACAAAGCACTACATCCAAGGTTTGAAGGAAAAACAAACAAAGGCAGACCAAGACCACGCTGGATAGATAACAAATGAGGACATAACATCACTTGGACTAACACTGCTTAAGGGGGCAGTGGACTTGACAAATGACCGAGGACAGTGTAGATCATTTATTCGTACCCATCACCGCCAAACGGCTGGCGTCAGGAACTGACGATGATGATAATGATGAAACATTGCTCAGATAACTAGAAGAGTGACCAGTGGACAGGCTATGAGCACATTAATTAATTATCTGTGAAGTGCACTTTATTGTCTTCTGAAGGAATTGGTCCTTTTCTGCATTTTGCATTTGCAAAGGTTTAGTTTTCAGCAACAATGCTTTTATAACAGTTGGTGTGGCTTTGATAAAACCATGGTCAGTTGCCTCTCTGGCTGTTAAATTGCAGCTTTGCTCAATGCCAAAATTCTTCTCCATTCCATGGCCATTGGTTGTGTTATATGAATTCTTTCATTATTATTTTTTGATCCAGGTTCCTAAAAAATAGTCTGAAGATATTAAAATTATTAAATATTATTTTGATTATTATTTATTATTATTACTAACCATCTGTTTGCTGGGTAAGTTACTAAAAGTTAACTAATTTAATGTTGGGACATAATCTAAAGCAATCTTAGACATTTTTCGAGTGCCATTATTGGTAATGCACTGGGCTTCAATCGATGACAATCCAAATCAGATGTTTTGGAAAAATGTTTTGACCAGTGTAGGAACCAGTGTAGGATGTAACTTGGTTAGCTTCAAAGATAAAATTTTCCTCACTGAGGCTTTGAACAGCTCAGAGATTTGTCCATTTGTGTTAGCATCAAGGTATCTTCTGGCGTTTTTTTAACAACTGATGTTCATTTTTTATTCTGCTTTAGGTTCCATACTTTTTGAACAACGGTCTGACCCCCGTCTTTATTCCGCTGCTGTTTGATCCTGTCACTCAGCAGCTTCATCAGCCGTACGTCAGGAGTTCCGAGCCACTCTCCAATCTCTACCAGAACCTTCAGCAGCTTCAACTGCAGCAGATGGTACCAGCCGTTCCGACCTCGGTGCCTTTTGTGTCCCTTGCGCCTGGCATTGTCCCCGTTCCTGGCCACCCCGTCTCGTGCTACACGCAGGCGGGTGGATTTTCGCAACCGTCACACCAGAATGGCATCTGGGCAAAGCATCGAAGGCTAAGTTCCCCTGCCGGCTTTGTCAACGTTAACCGGGAGGACATCATGACCGGTGTCGGTGCAGGACAAGACTGCGACTGGTCAGCCGTCAACAGTGCAAAGGTCAAGATGATGTCGTTAGGATTGGATGACACGTGTCACGACGCGTCGCGCAAGACGTCATCGACGTCCGGCTACAGCGAGCTGACGGAGAGCATGGCCGGCCGTAGGCCTTCGATGGTGTCGGAAGAAGGGAGGGTGGGCCTGTGCGGGAGCGCTGCGGCAAGAGACGTGAGTGACGAGTTGGGCAGAGCCGAGCAACTCAGGGTAGATCTGGGGTTTAGTGAAGAAAACACTAGGATGGAGATGGATGATGACAGCGATTCTTTGCCACATTTCCAGTTTAACCCTCAAAATGGTGATGCTTTTCCGCATTTCCAGTTCAACCCTCGGTTCACCGATGCTACCACACCCTTCCAGTTTAACCCCGCATTATACGGGTTTGCGGCACCCACTTCCACGTACTATGCTGAGCAAAGGACTGTGCCAGTTGATGCTTGTTTGTTTGACGTTCGAGGCGGTTTCTGAGGGCAAAAGAATTTGATTTACGCGAGATGAATGAAAGAACACGTTCGACGACAACTGCTGTATGTACGGAAACTTTCAGAATAACAGCCTGCCAAATCAGCTGAAACATCTCTACCGTTTAGATGATGAAAACAAGACTGAACTCTAATGTGATCTGACAACTTCTATGGCACATTTGTCGTAATGCCCAAAACAACAGTCGATGATTGCTTCGAGTGATGTCGCAATAAGATATCGTAATCTGTAGGACCAGCCAGATCAAACTTTGATAAACAGACAAACCAGAATTTCGTCATGACAAGTCAATACTGAAAGGGCAAAACATATATTAACTAAGGTAGTATGCAACCCCTTGGTGTGTAGCAGTGTGGTGCTGATGCAGTGGGATTTAAGCCCCAATCACTGGGATGTAAGCAGATGTGTTAGCACCATGCCACCCAAGCTGATAACGTTCAGAATTTCTTGAATGAAGTGACGAGTTGCCAACAGTTTTCACTAAGATGGCTTGATATTAAGATCTAAAATCGTCGAAACCTGCGCATCAGCACCAGTATCCAGGGACGGCAGGAGTGCTTTGAAAAACCGTATGGAGTTTCAGATTTCGCTATGTGGCAAATTGATGGATAAGCAACTGCCAGATGTGATTGTAACATTTCCAGAGATGCCCCGAACATCTTCCCCATGGGTTCTAACCATCCCTCACAGAAGATACATTTTCCGCTTACATTTCTCTCTTGCCAACAAGTCTCTCGTCCACTGGTTCAGAGTAGATTTCCCAATGTAGTTCTATTTCCTCATACTTTTTGCTACTTCCATGGGTCTCCTCTTCCATCACAAAAGTGCATTAATAATAATAATAGGACGAAATGTATAGCTCCGGAGCAGGGCTGAGACCAAACACCAAAGAAAAAGGCGCTATACACGAGCTAAAAAATCAATGACAGTTGTATGATAGTATAAATAGTCTTCAGCTGTGATTTGAGTGTTGCCAGATATGGTGTATTCTTCATTGTTGGAGGTTCTGCACGAATAATTTTCGAGGATAACAAATTTGGGAAAGGTTTAACATCTGTATGTACGTGTAGAGAGAAGTGGGGCACTTTATCTTGACAGGGTCAGACTTCTGATTGAAGATAAAAAATTTCTCGTACTGCTACTTGTATTTTTTTAAGCCACAGGTTGCACGCTCCGCAATCAAGTCTTCGTCTGTGGTTTTTAATTCATCTAAAACATAATTTTCACTCGGTTCGAAAGCTAAGACCATAGACTTTTACCGATTGAGCTTTGAGAGGCTACTACGCTTTCTGAACATGTCATTTAAATTTGATACACTTGGTGGTACTGTCTGCTGTGAAACTTGTTAAATTTGATGCTGTTATCGTAGCACTATGCATTGCTTATTAACATTCCCACTGTGATATCGTTTTTACGGTCTGTGTGTGATGACTTCCAAGTTTATCTGTAAATAGATACAGCGTGTTTTTCGTGTCGGTCTTTTCTGCATCTCATTTCGTTTATCTGTACCGTTATTATTCTCTGTACGATTTGAATAGGCTGGTACATTACTTTTTCTGCTTTTTGATTTTTAGCAACGGGGACGTTGATTTTCAAAGGTGGCTTTTGTAGTACTGGTTTGATTGTCAGTGTGACGTTTGTGACAATTGTCAAGAATAAGTTATTATAGTGTTTAGTTCGATTATTATTATTGTTATTTTTACCCAAGGTAGAAAAATAATTCTTTGGGAATGTAACAAAGGAAGTTACATACTTGGAGCTGTTGTTATTCCTTTTGTAGTCTTCCATTTTGTTTTCTCAACCTTTCTTATATAGCCAGGCCTTTAGAAAAAATAGATTCTTCACATTTATCAGCAAAAATGTGAAGATTCAACTCTTCACATTTATCACGAAAGTGTAGAGTTCACAGCAGTTTATTCTTCACATTTATCTGGTAAAAGCTCCACAAATACAACAGCTTGTGTTATATAATGTAATAAAATCCAACTTTTCTTCTTGACTGAAAGAACTTTCTCAGATTTGTGTTAAAATCTGGATGCTTTAAATATCAAGGCACTTTCCAGTTCTTATTTCTGCTGTTCGGATGAAATGAAGTGGCTCATATTTTTGGTATTTTTGTGAATAATAGAAGATGTGGTCATTTCTTCATGTTTTCCTGGTGTTGGGCTGACATTCAAATGACAGGCGTTGCTGGAGATTTATTGCTACATCTCATGGTCTGAAGTTCTTCGTAGTCACCTTGTCCTAAACCTGTTAGGCTAATTTTTCATGTTAACATTTATGCAAAATTGGTCCAAAATTTTGTTTTGTTTTGCACTGCAAGTCGATTTCCTGTTTTCATGACAAGGACAGTCACTTGCACATGTTATCAATGTTTCAACGCTTTAACGACGAGCTGCATTGGTTTCTGAGTTGATTTTAGTACACTCTCGTTGTTAAGTGTTAAAACTGTTCTTCCATTACTGATGCATGTGTGTATTTATGTATTTGGACTTTTATCAAGTGCATTTTAGTAATCATTTATATGGGGCTCACTTATTAACATGTAGGTCTGGAAAATAGTGAATGATTGGTGCCTTTAAGTAACTTCTCAGACCTTATGCGGTAAAGCTTACCACTTGATTTGTGTTCAGTCTTATCCAATTTGTGATCTGTTTGACAGACGTCCTGTAGAGGTATGGTAGCCGATTGGTTAGGGCTCTTGACCTGTAATGCAGAGAGTACGGGGGGTTGAACTTCCCGCGAGGCAGTTGTTATGTAGGGGATTTCGAGGAAGTCATTCACTCACATTCTTCAGTGCCTTCTATGCTCTCGCGTGGTTGTGCATGCACTTATAAACTGGGGAAGGAGAGCAGTATCAAGGATAGTTGTGTAATGTTTTTGTCACTTTTGCCCGTGTTAAACATTTTCCACGTGACATCACTATTTTTGCTCGTGCAAGTGACATTTCTGCTCGCGCATGACATCATCGTATCGGAAAACTAAAGTGACATCATCATATCTGCTAATGTAAAAGTGACGACGTGTTTGGTTCTGTTCCATAATTTTAATGCATCTTGCCTCCAGTACAAGGCAATAAATCAAATGCGAAGACTGTTGTGAAGGTGACGAACTTGCCTATACTATGCATCACAAGTTGCCTTGAAAGATATATAAGCTGCCTTGTTGTTTTATCAGTCTTTCGTTGTTTGTGCCTTCTCGGAGTCTGTTTTACGGTTGTCTTGCTATGCGAATGGATATATTTGATAAAGTATGTTGTTGCACCACTTACAAGTATTTTATGAAAAATATTTAAGTTTTTAGCATTTAGTTTAAATTTCTTGAAGGTTCAGCCCAAGGTCAGTAAAGAGCATGATGGCTAATGGATCTAATCTACCAACTTCTATAGCGCCTTTTTCAGTGTCCAAGACATCAGTCAATGGTTGCTTAGAGCAGTGATTCTCAACCTTTTGCGACTCAAGGACCACTTATACATTTTGTGTATTGGTCGCGGACCGCCACAAAAAATTGTGCCAAAAACAAAATACAACTGAAATTTTTTGCCATAAATCCGCGTATTATTCGTTTCTTGCTGACAATCTAGCCGATTCTAGTGATTTAAATAAAACAGAAATTGAAAAAATTGAAAAAATTTGTCTATTTGGACGTTTTTAATTGTAAAAATATAAATAGTAGGCCTTGCTCGTGGACCACCAGGCAGATGGCCGCGGACCACCAGTGATCCGCGGACCACAGGTTGAGAACCGCTGGCTTAGAGTGAAATCACGATCAAAACTCTTAGTCCAGATCAAAATCCAATAGATGAGACAAGTTAGGGTATAGTGGGCAATGAACAGTAGTGTTTAGGGAGGTGATTTAAATTGCATTGAGCGCAGAAAACCATTTTCCCTGCAGCGTTCATCATTGGCCTAACACTAAATACAGTTCAGTTGCGTTTCAGAGTGCAAATCTAACAATTCGTAAAGACAAACATATAACAATAGCGAGTACGTTAATACTGCACGATTATAATACATCTCTGTAAATTGCCTTTCTGAGGCATCAAGATAGCTTTTTCTCTTTGGAAGCACATGCAACAGTTTAGAAAAACTTAAATGTCTTTGAAAAGATGATTATCATCATAGATATGGCAAACAACACTGAAGAAGTTTTTTAAAAATTCTTACTTTCACAAAAGGCCAGTAAACATTAATGAAAAGCAGTAAAGGCAGAAATACAAAAAAATAGAAAGGTCTTACGCATAAAAATCAGCATGCAGCAATGAGGTACTGAAACACGTGCTACATGGATATACTCTGTAACTTTTCATATGTCCCAAGATACATAACTCACACAGATGCTTTTGAGAGGTCTAGTGGTTAACATGCTGGACTGTCAGTCGAGAGGTTGGGGGTTCGAATGCCCACCAGGGCAGAAATTGTTAGATATCTACTCCACTTGCACCCCTACCCAACTCAGCTGTAATGAGGACACTGACCATTAACTATCAGTGGGAAGATGAGGCAGTGAGGGACAGAGCTGGTCACCTGTTCTTGTACGCTGAGGTCCAAACCTGAAGTTGCTAACACTTCACACCCATGGATGCCTCTCACAGCTAGCTTAAGGGACTGCTCTTCTTACAGGTCATATTATATAAATATACATTGCTCACATACATACATACTTACATACATCAACATACACACTGTCAGAATCAAAAGTTTCCTAAATGATAGAACAGTTGATGATATTCGATAAGTAGCCACAATACTTTTACAAATCAAGTCCAATTTCTTCCTATCGCAATGATTATTGTTTCTTGTTTCACTCTTTGTATAAAGATCTTGGTCCACGTTTGTTACGCAATTTTAACAGTAACTGCTTCAGCATTTAGTTTTAAGCAGAACAGACTTGCTCTGCAGTGCCAACGTCCACCTGATGCAAATGTCTCTCACTTTTTCAACACCTAATGCAAATTCCGCTCTTTCTGCACCCAATGCAAATGTCTCACTCTTTCAGCACCTGATGCAAATGTCTCACTCTTTCAGCACCTGATGCAAATGTCTCACTCTTTCAGCACCTGATGCAAATGTCTCACTCTTTCAGCACCTGATGCAAATGTCTCACTCTTTCAGCACCTGATGCAAATGTCTCCAACAGACATCCAAGCCTCTTGCAGTGCAACACGAACCACATGTTTGGACCAAAACATGAAGTACTCACAGTTTACACATAAGTATTCAAAATAAGATACTTCAAGAAAACCATTGTCCAGTCTGGAATGCATTTTTTTAATTCTGTAATTTTAAGTTTTGTTCTATTTGTCACAAAAATAATCACTCAGAAATAAAACGAATTTACTGAATGTAAAATCAAATACTGGTCATGTACTCGATTCAATATATTTTAATTTGAATAAAAATTGAATTTGAAAAAAGTAGAAAATATTTGATCTCATTCACGACTTTCGAATGAGGCACTGTAGTGCTGGACACAGATGGAAAGGTGCAGGAAGAAACACATCTTATTTTACATTTATTTACAAAATGCCCCTATCACAAAAATCAACAGTTATTAAAACGTTCACTAGTGAACAATGAAGCTACGTCGTTTTAAAATGGGCTTAATTCTCTGCATTGCAGTGGTCGTAGCGGTCCTGTATTTCCTGTAAAGTCCTGTATTTTTTTGCTTGTCCTGTAAAATCCTGTATTTTTGCAAAAGTGTCCTGTATTTCCTGTATTTTTTAAAAAGTCAGATTTCACGCTGTTTTTTGTCCCGAATATAATATATTTATAATTTGTTATTTTTATTATATTTTGAGATTTTAACTTATAATACAAGGTAGTATAAGGTACAAAGAGTAGCATAAGTTAAGAATAAAACCAGATGCCACCGAAGAAGCTGATGCTGATCAAGGGATGTGCAAACTACTGGAAATGACTAATAAGGAAACGTCCTTGATTAAGGAGACTTCAGCTACTATGTTGATTTGGAAAAATTGGAAGGGGAGATAGAAAAGATAGGATATTCTTGGATTTTATTGATGCCAGCTTTATGCAACAGCATGTTATGGAGCCAACCAGAGGAGAAAACATTTTGGGCTTAGTTATAACATCAGATGAAAATATGGGAGAATGTTGAACAGGGATTAATGCTGGTAATGTTTACTAAGGAAATGTGGTGGAACAACTGAAAAGGCTAAAAACTGACAAGAGTCTAGGCATGAATGAATTCCATCCAAAATTCTTACATGAAGTGAGGGAAGAAATTGGAGAGGTATTAGGCCAGATCTTCAATAAATCAATGCAGACTGGAGATGTACCACGGGAATGGAGGGTTGCACTCATAGTGCCATTGTTTAAGAAGGGAAAATTTTAGCAGTGAACCAAGGAACTACAGACCAGTCAGTTTAACCAGTGTGGTCTACAAAGTCATGGAAAGGATAATATAGTGGAACATTTGAATGGGCATGATATTATAAATGGCAGTCAACATGGATTTACCGAAGGCCGTTCATGTTTGACAAGTCTGCTGGAGTTCTTTGAGGAGGTCTAAGAGAGGATTGAGGAGGGAAAACCTGTAGATAGAATTTCCCTAGATTTTGCCAAGGCATTTGACAATGTACCTCATGTAAGGCTGGCCAAAAATTTGCCAGCAAGTGAGAATAGAGGGCAAGTACTAACATGGATTCAAAGCTGGTTATCAGGTAGAAGACAACAGGTGTCATAGGAGATGAAACACTATAGCTGGACAACAGTGCTAGGTGGAGTGCCACAAGGATCAGTGCTTGGGCCACTGCTGTTCGTACTTTCTATTAATGACAGAATCATAGATGATGGGATTTTATCGAAAGTTTCTAAATTAGCAGATGATACAAAACTATGTAGAGCAGTGGAGGATGAAGAAGAAGCGGAGATACTGCGGGAAGATCTAAGAAGAATGTTCAGATGGTCACAGGATTGGCAAATGCTCTTTAACATGGAAAAGTGCTCAGTGATGCATATTTGGAAGAGAAACAACGAGTTTTCACATGAAAACGGTGTTGAAAGTGAGTGAGGAAGGGACTTAGGAGTGATTATGCATAAGAGTGCAAAACCTTCAAGACAATGTGCTGAAGCATCAAGAAAGGCTAACTCAACTTCAGGTACATGATAAGGACAATAGTCACCAGAGACAAGGATACAATACTGGGGTTGTGCAAGTCATTGGTTAAACCACAGAGTACTGTATCCAGGTATGGAATCCATACCTGAAAATCCCTGAAACAGGACATGGAAAAACTGGAGCAAATGCAAAAAAACAGCTGTTAAAATGATATGGGGCTACAAAGATTTGAGTTGTGAAGAAATTGAAAGGTTGAAAAGGTGTGGACTAACAACATTGGAGAGAAGGAGGTGCAGAGGAGATCTAGTCGAAGCTTATATTGTCAATGGAAAGGAAGCAATACAGTGGGAGAGGTTCTTTGGATTAACTTCAAATAAGGCAACTCGGGGACACACTGACACAGGTAAAATTATATAAGAAGCCGAAAGAAACATTAGGGCAGAAATTCTCCAGTGCAAGTGTTGTACAATTGTGGAATGGTTTGGACGAATGGTTTTGTCTCAGTGGACACTATCAGAGCTTTTAAGAAGCTAGGAAAACTGGGATATGAAGCATTTCAGGTTAATTTGCAGTGGTTCTAACACGGACTACACGACTTCTGAGCCACTTAAAACCCTTGTTATATATGTCATGTTCAAAGTTTGCAAATGTTGTCTAAGCAGACTGCAGCGTTATAATTAATTTAGCGCATAGCCTCATTAAAAGCACACAAAATTGGTCTGCTAACCAGTTTACCAATTTATCCCTGTTGTCATGGCTCAAGGAAAAAATAGTTGACAAAGCAGAACTAAATTATGGAAGTATGATGATGTTGAGGAAATGCTGTTGACCGACTGCCACTATGTAGTAGAAGCAAAAATAAATTTGTACTAGTTTTTTAAAATTAAAATTGTCCTGTAAAATGTCCTGTATTTTTATTTTTTGTGTCCTGTAAAATGTCCTGTATTTTTATGACAGCCTGCTACGACCACTGGCATTGTGTTGCGGCTTAATTCTCTGCATTGTGTTGCATCTTAAGCCGTTGGAGGTAGAACTACGGGAGTCTCAAACTGATACAACAAACAACAAAGTGCCAGTACATAGCCAGTGTACAAATGAAATTTAATTATTTACAGATATAGCTAGACTTCAAACCTAAACGCACAACAATAAGCAGTTTATAAAAAGAAAATATAGAAGCTAACACATGCAAGGCAAAGCAGCCAACAGGCAAAGCCACTGTAAACTATTACCTGCATAGTTCAGAGAAAAAAGTTCAAGTGAAGCACACGATGCAGCTTTTATGGGTTTCATGTGAAATTCAAAACTTCTTTCGACAAAAAAGGCAAATTGTGAAGCCGCCATAGTTTACATCTACTCCTGATCAACAACTCTTCCTAATCATTACCCCAATAAGACATTATCATATTCATTACCTGCACAACAAAATAATCCTAGTTATTACCTGCACCAGACATTATCTTTTCATTATCTGCATAAGACTAAAAAGATGGACAATGGTCTGTGAAACCATCACTTCTAGGAGCTGCCATTACCAAAACTGAATGTTGCTTCTCTGGTGCAGGCTACAGTGGAACTTTCAGTGAAGCAACACATCAACAAAGTAACCTGTACATGTCTCTAAAAAAACTTCAAGTGCCACAGTCCCATAGTATAACAAGGGCTTTAAGTAGTTCAAAAGACATTTACCGATAATCTGTTTGTGTCAGAACCACTGCATAGCTTGGCAGTGCCAAGCCACTTCTCTGATCTCTACCACAACCATTACAAGCTAGGCATGCGATTGACCAAAAGCGTCTGACAACCTTGGCTCGGCATTTTTCATCGTATTCAGTATTTGACTTGACTAATGCAACTGCCTCCAAACTGGGCTTCAAAATAAAACTGCTGAACTACTACTCCAATATGTTCCGAATGTCTTCTCTCTGGCCTCCTTGCAACATGCTTTGTTCTTCATATGGCATGTTTCGACAGCCCACCGCAATATCCCCTTCCTGTATGCAGACAACACTATCTGCTTAACCACCTAACAACAAAACTTCTTCCACCTCAGAGCCAAGCATCCACCACAACTCTAAGCAGGCAGTCGCAGTCATCATAGGTTCCCATTACTGCAACTGAAACTCTCCCACATGCAACCTTTTCTATACAAGCCTAATCACCGGTCATTCAGACATCCAAAGAGCGGCTGAAGGATCTTGGCTGTAACTGCATAAAATTTGCATAAAAGCCAGTCAAAGAACCACAATTATGTTTATCTTAGTCACTTTACGTAGTAGTCACAGGTTCACGGCTTACCAATGCACAGTTATCGGTCGCCTGTGAATCCATGTGGGTAGGGTCACTACTTGACACTGAATTAGAACTTTAGTGCATCCAACGACTCACAAGCGCATTTTTCTTTTATTATCCAATGATGTAGTGCTGGGTAATCGAGTAGCTGCTGAGAATGGACTTGGACACCCAGGCCATGTTTTACCAAACTTCCAACACCTCTTCTGACACCCCATTCCTGTTGGTTGCTGCAGAAACGTGCAACAGATGGATTACGTGTTGCATCAACCCATATCACTAGGTACAGGTCCATGATACTGTTTACCCTGCTTTGTCAACACAATCATTCAACCATCTTTGTCTTAATGAATCATTCATCTGTTTCATCCCTAATACTACATTTGAAAGTCATGGTTCTAACATTCAGAGGACTATCAAAGAAGGCAGTCTTGTGACCATGGCTACGCATCAACACACAACGGATTCCTGGCTAGCTCTCCATCATCCTTAATTCTTCCACATCCACTTTGGATTTCCACCATGGACATTCAAGCTGTCCATCGTCGTTTGTCTGGATTCAGACTTCTTCTTACTCTTTTTCTTGCGACGAGGGGGCAACAGATCCTCGCTTTTCTGCTGGTCTAAAGATGTCCTCGGCCCAATCACCAGCACTGGATGACTAAGATTTGACGATGAATTCTGTACGACAACAATAGGATTATGGTTAAAAGCATAACTAGAAGTTTTCCGCAAACTTCCTGATCTCATGAGTCTCGCTGAGTTGTCCGCCATTTCATCGCCAATGGATGAAGCTTGGCTGCTAGGCATCAAGGGAGTGCTACACCTCCTTGAATCTTGGTTGCTAGGCAACACGGGGGTGCTACACCTCCTTGAAGAGTCATATCCCAGAAAGTTGTTGGCGATCTCTGCTATCGTCTGGAAGGTTTTCGTCTCCGGTTGCTGACTGTGCCTGGAATTTCCTCCGTTTTCGCGCCGTGTCGTCTCCAGAGTGTGTTCCGTCTCTTCCTCGTCGTCCTCGCCTTCCACGGAGAACCTGACGACTCCGTTCGACCTCGTGGGAAGGAAAACACCATCCGGAGTCATGTCCTGAGAATGCTCACGAAACATGGAGACCTCGGTCTGGCTGAGGCGAAGCGAAGCGGGCGGCGGCGGAGTTAGTTTGACCTGCTGCCGAGATAAGACTCCTCCTTCGTGCTTTGAGTTCCAGTCGACCTGCGGACTGAAGTGGACCTGAGGAGATGGTTCAGCTGAGATGCTTGGGGAGTAGGAGGAGAAGCTGCTTAGAGATGAGCCAGAGACCTGGATGGGACTGGCACTGCTCATGCTTCGGTTGCTGCTGGAGCGACTGAAGACCTGTGGGACTGGAGAGAAGTGTGGCTGGTACGCTGGATACTGACCCGGGATTTTGTTGGCGACTACGTCCGACCAAGCAGACTCTGAAATGAAATCACACACACACTCGTAAAATATGAATCACACACTCTCACAGATAGTCAATTAGGCACTCTCACAGATGATCAATCACACATGCTCATAGATACTCAGTCACACACTCTCACAGATAATGAATCACACACTCTCACAGATAATCTGCAGTTCTTGTATGGCATGTTAACTATTACGACATGTCAAGTTAATAGCCTTGGGTATATAATACTACTTCGTGCTAAGCATAAAAGTGCACAAATAGGGAGAGAAGTTTTCAAGAGTAGCTTTCCATGCCATAACACAACGTAGATCCTAAGTAAAGTCATTCCAGGTTCAGTCTGGTTGACAACTCAGCCAAAAAAAGAGCACAGTTTGAGCGTCTCTCAGTAGATATCTCGAAGGGCTCTGCAGAGATACTCTCAGTGAGCGAGTAGGTGAGGAAGTGTCAGAACAAGAGCAAAAGTAAGTGAAAGACAGAGCAACAGTGAGAAGGAGTGAAAGTGCAAGTCAGTGAGCAAGTAAGTGAGAGTGAGCAAGTGAGATTGCAAGTTAGTGAGTAAGCAAAAAACAGTGAGTGCAAGCGACTAAGCATGCCAGGTTAATGCATGAGTCAATGACTGGAGCAAGGGAGAAAAGAGTGAATGAATGAATGAGTTAATGAATGCTCGAACGAATGAATGAATCGCTTCAGACCTTGATGTCGACCACCTTTTGGGTCAAAGGGTGGAAGAGCATTCTCTAAGCTGCGCATGCCCCAGGCCCCTTTCAGCAACATCGGAGAACTCTGGCTGTGCACCAGATGGCGTGACGAACCCACAGAACTTGAACGATCCTCTTGCCCAACTGTCAGAACCACCGACTTCTCCGTTACTTTTCCACATACCACGTCGATGACGTGATCAAAGTGCAGTCTGCGCGGCCGTTTCACACGATCCTTCAAACACACATTCCCCAAACTCAGTTTATATGGAATACATCTGAAACACGTGCTCCACAAATTATCTCTCATCTTCTTATAGTATTAAACTGTGGACTCATTAAAGCGAAATCATCGGGGGACATACCTTACCGTAGAACTTGTAAACCTGACCGTGTGAAAACACAAGTAATGCTGCCAAAGTTAATATTTTGCACTACAATTCAGTTCTTGCCCAGCGTTTGACCAATACATCGTGTAAGTTAATAGCTTAGCTGCACCCTCCTTTTTCGAGAAACTTCTCTCTAAAGCCATGCTCGCGCTATATGAAACTCCCAGACACTTGTTTGTGGCAGCTGCCTTATAACGAAACCATACTAGGACTGAATTCAGTAATGTATCCATTCCTCAGAAAGTTTTATATCAGAAAAAATTTTCATTACTCATTATAACACCCTTCAGCACACATTCTAAATGATGAGTATTTACAATAAAGCTCTGGCATACATTCAAATAAACTGGCAAATATGTATATACATACATACACACATACACAGATAAAAAGTATATAAATGTCTACATAAATCTTGTCTTGTCTTAACTATCCTTGAGCCAAGGACTGGCCACACCATAGACAATTTTGCTCCCTTTGCCACGGTCTTTAACCTCCCTGAATTACTGATCCAATGATAATCCAATCCAACACTTCACATTTACCAGCCAAAGTAATTTTAGATCTTCCTTTAGCTCTTGATCCAAGTAATTCGCCTTGTATAATCTCAAAAATACACATACCAGACAGATACATACCCACACACATATATACACATACAAACACACATACATTCAAACAGACACACACATACAGATACACATACATACATACAAACATACATACACACACATACAGACACACACCAAGAGTCATCCGTAACGTAAGCAGATAATTTCTTAATACCTCGAACGTCACACTGCATTCGACCGTCATGTTGGCACACAACCCGGACGCCCATTTGTCCATATAAAACGGAGACTGGAAGAAGACAAAGAAAAAGTTAAAAACACTAGAACAGAGAAATATAAATATTGTAATTGTAACTGTAACTGAACACTTATATAGCGCCACTCAAATCAGCGGCGCTCTCGACCCGCATCACTGCCAAAACTGGCAAAAAGAAAGGTTTTCTAGCATCTACGGAACTGAAGAGGAAAAAGGACAAGAAGCTCTTGGCGGAGGGTCTGGTGAGTAATACAAACATACATGCACAAATATACATATATATATATATTAATTATTATAATTATAATTACTATCATTATTATATGAAGATTCATAAAATGTAAGTTAATATATATCACAAATCACTTCATAAATGTATATCAACTGGATCGTCCTACAAAACAGATTGCAGGGACATAGATATAATATAGATTCAGATTCGTTCATGTCTTGGATTCAAGTGTATTAAATAAACTAATTAAATAAATACATATGCAAAATCATCTTTGGTATAATGTCAAGGCCACAATACTCCAGTGTTGTGAACTGTCACATCCCCACCAAGGCAGAAATTTGGTTAGAGACTTCTGCTTCATCTGCACCCTGAGCTTTAAAGAGTCCACTGAACGTACACTGTCGGTGGGAATATCAGATGGCATGGGGGAGGACTGGCCATCCGCCGTCATATGCCAAGGCTAAGAAAACGAAGTCGCTAACACTTCATACCCATGGCTGCCTCTCAGACTAGCTTAAGGAACTGCTCTTCTTCTTACCACAAAACCTGCACCACAAACTGTGCTAATGACAAAAATTGTAACAAACAAGATATATACATTAAACCATATATCTTTGTCCATCTGTATACATCCAAAATAAGGTGATGGCCAAATGTTAAACTTTGAAACAATATCCTTCTTACTTTTGAAATTTTGCAGACGTGACCTGGGTTAAGATTTGATGTAAACGTGACGTGTTTGATTAGCCCGATCTCAACTTCCTCCGGACCGACTTCGTCGTAGATATCAAGAATCATCTTCCATTTCGTATCCTTTTACAAATTACAATTACCAAATCAATCAGAACCTCCATGTGACATTCACCATTATGAAGTTAAATAAGTATATTCTTTATTAAGAAGCGCTAGCAAACACACAGAGCTGTAAGAAAGATATTACAGCATATGATTTCGTATTACATATTACAATCAACAATCAATGTAACTAATTAAGAGAAAAGTTACTACGAATGGATACAGAAAAGATACAAAAAAAGTTATGTGTATAGCATCCTGGCAAGGAAGCACTTTCCGAGACAAGTTATCATACCTAGCTCTCAGTTATGAGACCGTGAATGCAGAGTAGCGAGTGCGCTTAACAGGCGGAAGCATTGGATGTAATACATGGCATAGATTGTGCAAAATAATAGCAAAGATTCTGTAATAGTAGATCCTGATACAAAATGATCAGTTACTTTATTGTGCATTGTTCTGCTAACTGATAATAGTCTAGTTCTTAATGACACTTAACATCATATTGGCTAGTGCACTGATTTGTTTTGCGCTTTGAGTGGCACGCACTATACAAATGTCTGACTGCAATTACAATCAGAAACATGGATACGAAATTCAATTCAGCTTTAGATCAAGGCCCCATTCTAACATTGCTACACTAACATTTTCTTCATCATAAGAAAAACCATTTTTTCTTGGTCAAACAAAATTACCATTTACTTCTGAAAATTTATATAACACTAATTTTTTTTTCCGAATCCTAATGTTTTCATTTGCAGTTACTGACGTTATTCATAGTAATTCAAATACACTGAGATATTTTGAAAACAATTTAATAAATCATTAAAAAATAACTCCACAAAGTGAAAATAAATCTGAACCTGCAAAGTTGAGGCTTTCAGTAGGATGCAGCTCGCTACCAACTTTATTTCACGAGTAGACTGAGAATGATTGACAGTCTTTGGCTTCACAGACTGAAGCATAGAACAAAGAAAACCAAATGATAACAGTAACCATTCAGGAGAGCAATTTTCTGTTAAAGGCCGCCTTAGAAATCACTCAAAACCTTTTGAATACATTACAAAACTCGGGACAGTGCAAAAAACCGTGTAGACTCATTTATTCACTTTCAGTTTACGTGCTAATTCGCTGAACACGAAGTGACATTACGTCCCCAAAGGTATTAACTTAACATATCGTAATGGTTAACACATTGTACAAGAACACTGCAGTATAGTGCCAAACATTGACAAACATCTTCAGCATTATCCCATTTTTAACTCGTGGCCTGCTTTACACGCTGTATCATAAGGCATGTTCCCCAATGACTTGTCTTAACGAGTCCATGATGCACAATCTTACATTAACATAACTTAACGTGCTTTCATATACACCATCATTTGTTCCAAGGTTAACTTCCTTCTGTATGCATACAATAACTTGTCGACCATTTTGTATGCACTGTTACCTGAGGCATGGCCATCGGTTCCATGTTACTAAAGAATGCTTACTTATTTACTTACTATGGACACTTTAACGACAAGAGTGTACTAAAAGCGACTGGGAAACCAATGCAGCTCATCATTAAAGTCTTAACATCACTTGGAACTGAATCTGACTTTACCTGCCCATCGATTTTTTTTTGACTGAGCATCTGTGATTCCCACCATTATTAACGTTATTAACGTTCTCATAAAACTCATTGAACAGAAAGTTTACTCGAACGTCACACAAACTAAAAACTGATCACTATGAAATAAACATCTACTGTAGAATTTACATTTAAGAAATATTATTAATGATAGCACCTTCAGCATTATCCACGAAAAAAATAATTTTCAAAAACATGCATTAAAATTATCTTTGTACCTCTGGAGCTAGTGGTGGAAAATGAAGAAGACGATGATTGTGAGATTTCAAAGTTTGTATTTCTTTCTAAAACAAACATAATGAAAATTTATTTGCAAACAACAAACATGAGCTTCATAATAAAGTAAAACATACAACTCACTTAGATGTCAAACAAGAAGTAAACCTCGAGAGCCATCCATATCGACGCAGTGTTAGTGACTTCATTCTTTGTAGCATCGTCATTCATTCATTCAGTCATTCAGAGGACTTACATAGAGCCCCTCCAAGATACCTACTCCCAGTCCAACCTCAATGATAAAGAACAGCTTTCAAATACTTGCGAAAGAACACGCAGATCTGAAAGAAGGTTATTCCACGTGGTCAGCACAACTACTGAAAAGCACAGCTTCCCATTTGAAAATAGTAGGTGGTTTGAAAATCGATCGCGCTGGATTGAGCAGGCGAGTGAAATTGGAGTGATCAGTCGTTAGGTCACGAAACGCATTCACCGCTGCCACAAGTAAGTAAATTAAAGTAATGTAAATTAGGTAAATAAACTAATGGTCTGGCTCCAGATTCGTCTATCATCTTGGAGTTGGAGTCTACTAACTCAAACTCATCCAGCGACGTGGACCTTTGCTAGGCAAGTGACCAAGGAAAGCGATCACTTGCCTCAAGGAAAGCGATCACTTGCCTCAAGGAAAGCGATCACTCCCCTCAAACGGGAAGCTCTGAAAAGTCAAGACTTTGAAGAGCATGCAAAGGGAACGAAGGTTGGGGGCCACTCCTCTCCCTGTCCGACTGATCTTCCAGTGTACTGTCCATGTACTAATTTTGCAGCCGAGTTTACTTGGAGTTGCAAGCAGAAATGTTCACAACATGTTTCCGTCTGGATTGGGACACAAACCCTAGCCCTCTGGGTCGACAGTCCAACATGCTACCCTCTAGACACACCTTTCAACGATTAAACAGGAATCTTTAACCAAATGATTTGATAAACACGCACACAGAGTTCGATGATGTGACCTTGTGATGACACGCCCATCACACGAAGGTCATCCTGGGTCAACATCAACAACCGATGTCCGTTGATGTTGTTACGCAGAAAGAGGTCAGCATACTGACCAAGGTCACCTTTGTTCTGCGCTAGGTTTTAAAAACAATAACAATGACAAATATTATAGAACAGGGGTGGTGCACCCATGGCACACTCACCCAAAGTAGCATGCATAAAAAAATTTTGGGCATGCAGAATTCAGAGCATTCCCCAAAATGTCAAACCTTGAAATACACTATATTGCCCAAGGGACATTATCTTTCGTGAAGGATTTTATTTTAACAACTTTTTAAAAGCATGTAATAATGTCTATTTCATTTTTTTTACACTTTCTCAATTAAAACCTATATAATGAAAAAAGTAAAAGTAATATGCAACGTGAACTAACTGCAGAGTTACTGGTTTGTGTTGCAGTTGGGGTAAATACAAGTAATAGTGACAAGAATTGTACATGAAGGATGCTTATGGTCCCAACGTGGTAACTGTCTCGGGAGGCTCCAAGCCGAGTGTTAAAACCAATTGGCAACCATGATGCAAAACAAACAGAACTGAAAGTAAACTATTCCGCTTACAAAGAATTGAAAATAAACTATTCCACTTGTAATGATACACTTACTCTCATTCAGAGGATTTGTCAGCCAGTGATACTGTAAAATAAAAAGCAAAACTATCAACTAACACAAAGTGTCAGGCTCTCAAATATTATCAACACATTTTAACTAAACACA
Organism: Allolobophora icterica; assembly: GCA_963556255.1. Taxonomy (NCBI): domain Eukaryota; kingdom Metazoa; phylum Annelida; class Clitellata; order Crassiclitellata; family Lumbricidae; genus Allolobophora; species Allolobophora icterica. The sequence continues at coordinate 61,410,596 of OY744608.1, forward strand.
GCTTCATGCAATTTTAGTGCAAGTTTTACTGCAAAACCTGGCAATACATCCACTGATGTGTTTGTGCCAGCCAGTAACTAAAACACCTTTTGGGCTGCTGGCCCACGCGTCTGGAACAGCCTTCACGCATCTATTCAGGAAACAAAAATGTTTATGTTTTTAAAAACAGTTAAAGCTGCACTTGCTATGTAACTCTTAGGATTTGCGCTGGCAGTTGACAGCGTAAAGCATTGTAGAAGTAGCTTGCTACTGACGATGCTCTAGAAATTGTCATAATTGCAGTTACAACTTACAACGCATTGCAACATTAAGCTTATGCAACAGAAATTCATTCAGAGGGCTTACACAGCGCCCCTCCAAGATACCTACTCAGAGGCACCCCCAGCCCAACTCCGGTGATAAAGAACAGTTTTCAGATGCTTGTAAAAGATGAAGAAATAACTTCTAGTCATACAGTTCATGGAAGAAGTTACCAGGTATAGTGCATTATACCATTAGCTGAAATTGAATTCATTTCAATCCATGCGTGTGCATGTATCCTACCACTGAACACCGTTGGCTGCCTTTGTGTTAGTACAAACGTCTTTAGTCTTGTTAGGTCCTTCTCCTGTTGTCATTTCTCGCCAACCCGGCAAATTCGTTTTACATAGGAATGTACCCCTGTTGGTCAAACTGAGCACTACTCTCTAATCTGGGTCTGGCACTTGAATTTCCCTGGGTTTCCTTTGCCTCCTCAGTACAGGATCTTGGTGTAATTCTGGATCAAGAGCTCACATTCATGCGACATATTAATTTGCTTTGTCGGGACTCTTATTATCAACTTCGTCAGTTAAGGGTAGTCTCCCGCACTCTGACGCAGGCAGCTGCTTCTACCCTTGTCCATGCGTTTGTGGTTTCCCGTCTGGACTACTGTAGTGCCCTTTACGCTGGCCTCCCAGCTGCTCGCCTTGGGTGTTTGGACCGGGTTTTGCATGCAGCCGCACGTCTTATTGGTCGCATCCCTAGATTTGGCCAGGTTTCTCTTTATATGCGGGATGTTCTGCACTGGCTCCCTTTCCCGCTGCGGATTGCCTATAGGGTCTCTGCACTGGTTAGGCGTTGTCTAGAGGGACTTGCTCCCCCATACCTGCGGGAGTTGTGTCGCTCTACCTCGGGGGTCTTGCGGAGATCTGCTCTTCGCTCGGCTGACCAGGCCGAGCTATTGGTCCCCCACACGCGGACAGCCATTATGCAGCGACGTTCTTTTTCGGTCGCTGGACCTGCAACCTGGAATGGCCTTCCTGTTGCACTTCGCCTGGTCCCTATGACCCACTCTACTTTGTTTCTTGCAAACTTAAAAACTACTCTCTTTAGCCGTGGTTGGACTAGGAGTGCTCCTGAGTAGATAACCTTGAAGGGGCGCTATATAAAAGCTCATTAATAATAATAATAATCGGTTTTTTTACAATGTAATGCAGGTGTGCTTATCAAATGCAAATACAGGCTACTTACTTACTTAATCATATGACACAGGTCGACTGGTTGCTGGGTTTTTAATGTTGTTGCCGTTGCCATTTACAAAATGATTGACATCTTGATTTGCAATGCAGTTGAAAGTTCCTTCAACCCCAAACCAAATGTAACATAATGTAATGTAATAAAACATTTATAAAGCGCCAGTATCTTTCAAAGGCCCTGCTTGCTCTGCAATTTAGCTGATATATACAAGTGTGTGTGTCAAGCTGAATTGTTTCAACCAAACGACTGTCTTTGGCAACTGCTAAGGCACATCAGCACATGTAAGCCTTTCATACCATACCTCTGGCCACACAAGCACAGAACGTGGGGACAAGTATTGACAGATCAGCAAAAGACAAAGCACTGACCACGTCGACTTCTCTCCAAGTATTCACATCATATGACTCCAGTTGCTAGAGACAAACATACAAATTGATATAGCAACTTCATTTGCTTGGTTTCTGCTTATGATAGCAAGAATGAACGAGTCCTCTTCTAACAGTTCATTTAACTACATAAAAGTTATAACATCGATATAACACATAATAATATTGAACCCAACTAATATATTTAAGTAGCACAGAGAATTAACAATGTCGTTTGCAGAACCAGTACTAGCAGCCTGGCTGATTCGTGTTCAAATTGTGTCATTATTCAAAATATAAAAAAATGATAGTTTTATTTTATCTGACGCAAAAAGCCTACAAATTTTCTAAACCTACAAACTGAGGGGCATTTTATATTTTAAGCCATGCCAGTCTTAATAACATTAAAAACAAGTTGATGAATGCTTTACCACCACATGGAACTGCTTCTCAAGGTTTCTCTCACGTTCTTGGAGTTGCTTCTCACGTGAGTGCAGTTCCCCTTCCCTCAGTCCGAGATTCCTTTCCAGCTTCTTGAGCTCTTCCAACGACATCTCGATTTCCTTCATCCATACATTCCGCTTATTCAAGTAGGAATTTGTTAAACTCGACAGCTCATCTGTAATCACAAGTTGATAATGTAGAAGAAGACGAGCAGTACTTAAGCTAGCTCTGAGGAAGACATGGGTATGAAGTGTTAGGTATTAAATGGTCCTGCAGTCAATGTGTTAAACCTAGTTTACAGAAACTGCGACCTGCTAGTTAATTGAACCAGTTGCACATGGCATTGCTAGATCAAAGACCCAAATGCTAAGACGAATAATACACAGGACTCGAAGCTCCTTGTTTAACTTGATGTGACTAGGTCAAAGACGGCCCTCTGGCGGACAGGAAATATATCATGTCTTGTTACATAACAAATACATTCAAATAATCACATTTACAAAGGAAAATTGGGGAATAACTACAACTGCAGAATAAACCACTGCCTGTTGAGATCTAAAACATCGCATTTTAATATCAGTCCTAAAAACTGACGCGGGGCGACATCTGTGGGTAAGGATGCAACCAGATATGCAATTATTTTAACGAGTTACCATTCCTCTAATATAGATTCCTTGACTCAAATGCAAGGTACGAACCGTCGTTGTGCATCCGTTCTATAAACTTGAGAACCTCGTGAAACGATGGTCTCTCTTTCGGATCTACTATCCAGCAGCTCTCCATCAGAGTCCGAAACAACGTGGGACATGATGACGGTATCGTCAAACGCTGAAATATACCATTTAACAATCATAGAAATTTTGCTGTTGTCGGCCCATCCTCCTGGAACAAGCTACCAACAACCTGTGACATGAGCTTCTCAGCTCTTTGCCTGTTTCTGCAAACGCTTGAAGACCATCTTGTTTGATCATAGTTTCATTGTGTCAGGTCATGAGTACCTCTGACGAGTCTTTCTTGAAGTGGCGCCATATATCTATTTGCAATTACCATTACCACTACAATTACTGTAAAAAGGTAACAAAAGGCTTGACCTACCAGATCAGTATCATCTTAACTATCTGGCACAACCTACATTTTTACTCTGGCCTTTACATAACCCCTCTTGGCTTATAGCAAACACTCATCTGCTCTGCAGATTTAGATTTATTGATCACTTTCGATACCAAACTATTTTTTTCGATCCTGGCTTTCCGTCGTTAGATCAAGAGAACCTCTGATGAGTCTGTCTTGAAGAGGTGCTATATAAATTTGTGATTAAAAATGTCATATATAAAATAACAAATTAATACACTGGCTGGTCAAGGATTTTTAAAACCAGTGAATCATTATTAAATGTCTGAAGAATCAGATGAAACAACAAGAAAATGAATTAAATATAAAAGATGTATTGCCGGTAATGATCAGAATGTAACAAACCTTTCCATTTTCAACAACCATCCATGCAATCTGAAATCCTTCGATGCCTTTAAAAGGAACCTCATGAGTAAGCAGCTCCCAGAGAACCTGTTAACAGTCAACAAACTATGAATGGATGTAATGGATGCACAGATTGATGGATACATGGATGGATGAATGTAAGGATGGAGATGGATGCATGCAGGCATAAATGAATGTAAATGTACACTTTTCTATATAGAAAACGCATGTCCTCAACTCTGCTCATTCTTCAATTAATTTATCGAGCAAGATCCCTCATCACTACTACCCACTGAATGGATGCCACCCATCACCATCACCATACCAGCAGCGTATTCAGGTTAGGATCGTGACCCTTGTGCGTAATTGTCTTGTTGGCTTTGCACCATCATACCTTAGGGACTTCTGCATTTTGGTCTCATCAGTCCTGGGATATGGCACCCTTCAGTCGGCTGCCCATGTCCAACGCATGTGTACTGCAATAGCTCAGTCCAGAAGTTTTACCTATGTTGAACCCACCAGCTGGAATCACCTTTTTCAAGATCTGCGTGTTGAAGCTCCTCAGTTTGTACCTTACAATTAAGCACCCTATGTATGGACTGTGGTTAAAATCTCTGAAATATGCCACAACTTGCATGCGAACTGGCATCCTCATACCAACGAGTCACCTTGACGTATTCTTTCCCAATGTAGCCAACCAGATCGGAATGAATAAATGAATGAATGAATGGCAACTTCCGATAGGTCCCGTAACCAAATAGCTGCCATGACGATTTTGTTGCTATAACTTCATCAGGATTTTACTGTGAAAAATAATATAAGGAACAGCACCTCGTATTAAAAAATAATAACAAAAACATTAATAACAAAAGGGAACTTACAACACCGTAGGACCAAACATCACAGGCATCTGATACGGGAAAACTTTGAATCACCTGAAAACAATGATAACAATGATAATGATAACATTGATAACAATGATAATCACCCATCAACATCACTAATGATAACAATGATAACATCGTCATTACGTGTAGCCTCATTTCCACTGTTGACGTACCACTGCCATGAACTGAACTGGAGTCCTTTAACTGATAACCGACAGTTTAAGAAATATACCATTAGGTCTGCATCAATAGGGTCTAAAGGGAAAACTCAGAGGGTTTTGAATGCAAAGGCTTGTAAGACCATTTTGTTCTATCGTGGTTTCTTTGTGTTAGGTTGGGAGCGTCTCATGATGAGTCTCTCTTGAAGTGGTACTGTATAAATTTACAATTACAATTACCATTGCCAAATAAAGTTGCAACAGTAGGTAGGTAGTAAGACATACGCCACACTGGTGAACATCTTAATGTTAGTTTAACAAGCAAGTCAGTTTAAATTTATCATCACCACTGACAACGACCACAACCACCATTATCACCATCAAGTTTACCAGGTCTTCACAAGCATGATCACCACCACCACCACTATCGTTATTACCATGAGTTATCAAGCCTCATTTCACTGTTGCAGAAATAAGCGGATACCTCTGGTGCCATCCAGGGATACGTTCCGACTAAGGACATCTTTGTTGTTGAACTGACAAATCGCGAAGCACCAAAGTCACAGATCTACACCAGAAAACATAAAATTAACTTCGAAATCAAGTTACAATCAAGAAATATTTATACAATTAAGCAAGAATTCAGTACGAATAGAACCAACTTAGAATTCAAGTCATAAAGCAAGTCCGAAAAATATACAAGAAAATATATTATAGAACAATCTGTATCCGGGTTATTAAGCTACAAAAACAATTTTTAGACTAGAAATTGTCTTTGGTAGCATATCAAGAACAGCTTTTTAAGTAGGTCACATTATACTAAGTTCTGGTTTCCTCGACCTATTGACTTTTCTACCAGGCTGCTCCAACGAATTTTGATTCCTAACTACAATTTAACTTGAACTGACCATCGACAGTACAATATGATAACGGTGTATAAAAGTCATTGATTAAGATTTGAATCATTTGATAAGTTTATTTTCCATTGGTAAATTAATTTTCGTATCCACATCCTGAATTCATGTAGTAACACAGCACACTATAAGGAGTCTGGTGTACATAAATCCAAATCATCCCTGAATTTGAGGTCCTTAAAAGGATTCATACAAATATTCTGACACTAACCTACGTACAGTTTAACATCAAAGACATTTTAAAAGGGAAGATTTTCAGTAAAAATATTCAAAATGTCAAAGTATTTTCTTATTACCTTGCAGATCATGTCTTTAGATATGACGACTGCAACAGTTTAACCAAAACATTTCTGTCAGCATATCGTTTTAAAAGAATCGAGTTTTTAGGTATAAAGTTGAAAAATTATAAAAAATGAAGGAAGGTCGACACGATACGAGTAAACTCATCGCATTCTCTAGAAGAAATTCAACTACTCTAAAGCATTTAATCTATACAAATATGAAGTAGAATTAAAAACAAATTTACACAGAACAGATAAATAATAGATGCTTACGCAGATACGAGTACAAAAAGGACCAAACATCACAGGAAAACCAAGAATGAGAGAATACATAAGAAAAATTAGAGAAAGAATAAGAGAATAAGAGAAATAAACGAAACACAGGAGTTAAACAATACAAAAGAATTAAAAAAACTACATTGTACTTCTCAGCAACTTTAGAGTTAGGTTCCCTACAAAAGTATGGTATTTTCAACTATTACCACTTCTACAGAATGCAAAATCACTCAGAACACATTCATTTATATCCGTAGAAGAGGACGTGACAAGAATCGGATTAACACGGACACTTGACAAATGACCAAGATAAATGGAGATTGTTTATTCATGCCTAGCGCCTCCTAATGGATGGTGTCAGGAACTTATGATGATGATGAGGCTGATGACAACAATGAATCAGCATTTAAAGCTTATCCTACCGTTCTTGGATTTCAGATCCCTGTGTATGACTTTTACAGGAGCTTCATTGTGCAAGTAGTTCATGCCTACAGGACAGAACATATTTAATTTTACAAACTACAAAAATACACATCCAGAAATAAAGATACTCCTGGACACTTCCTTAACAATGTCTTGAATAAAAAAATATCCATATGAAGCTGATACAACTTGAATAGAACAGGATTCCACTAAGCTAGCCGTAAATATGAAGTGTTAGCAACTTTGTTTTCTTGGAACTGGCATAAGAGGGAGGATAGACATTCCATTTCCCAGCTGCCTGATTACCCCAGTGTACAATAAGCGCAAATATTAATTTTATAACAAAGTTCACAACTGAAGCAGAAATCTCTATATATCTTTCTGCCCTAGCAGGGATTTGAACCCTCAACTTCTGGGTAGAAAGTCAAGCAAGCTGACCATTAGACCAGTTTCCCAAACTGTGGGTCACGACCCACACGCTCTGGCAAGTGGGTCGCCAAATTTTTTCGAGAAACATTTATTTTTTGGCAGCAGCAACATTTGGCTATGACTGGGCTATAATTAGCAGGATTGCAATATAATTGTAAACTGTTTTTACCTGTTTCCTTTAAATGCTTTAAATTTCTAAACGCTGTACGTAAATCCGCATATTTCGATACCAATTTACGAAGTAAATTTTAGTAGGCCTACACAATGCTTAATTTTACACAGTGGGTAACGAGACTGCCAAGATATTCACAAGTGGGTCGCGACCCAGAGAAATTTTGGGAATCGCTGCATTAGACTAAGGCAAACCACACAGACAAATTCAGATAACAATTTGTATGTAGCAAAAAGAAGATATAACTGCACTGGACCTCCTTATAATTTTGCATTTGCATATATATGAAATACCATAATGGCCATTCATAATAGTGAAATGAATTTGAAAATCTAATGTTATTCTGATGCTATATTAGTGGGATACAGACAATTAGCCCCCCAAAATCGCTCCTGCAAAATTCAGTCTGTACATTTTTCCCCTTGGAAATTTTGCTCCCCACATTTTGCCCCTCGGAAATTTCATCTCCCCGTGAAGTAAAAATATAGAAATAAAACAAAACATATTTAATGAATTACAAAAACATTTTCTTGTTGAATTTCAATGACTTGAAACACCGCCATGGGTTAAAGTGGGGTGGGAACTGTGGGAACGGCGTTCCCACTGCTCTCGAAATTCTTTGCTTGCGTTCCCACTGCTCACACATGCGTTCCAATGAAACTCTTCTTTGGCGTTCCCACTGCTCGCCCAATGCGTTCCAATGAAACTCTTCTTTGGCGTTCCCACTGCTCGCCCAAACCACTTTAACCACTTAACACCGCAAATGTCTAGAACTCAAAGTTGTAGGAAAATACCTAAGAAATATTCCATATTGTTGTGACTGTTGGCATTGCATGCATGCATGTATGTATCTGACTATATGCTGCGTGGGGGTGCTCAATAGTGTAGTGGCTAGCATGCTGGATTGTCAGTTGAGAGGTCAGAGGTTCAAATCCCCACCAGGGCAGAAATTTGGTTTGAGATTTCTGTTCCACCTGCACCCCCTAGCCCAGTGGTTCCCAAACTTATCTGGGTCGCGATCCACTTGTGAATATCTTGGCAATCATGGTACCCACGGTGTAAAATCAGCCATTGTGTCCTAAAATTTGCTTCGTAGATTGGTATTGAAATATGCGGATTTACGTACAGCGCTTAGAAATTTAAAGCATTAAAAGGAAACTTAGGCAAAACAGTTTACAATTTTATTGCAATCCAGCTAGTTTTAGTCCAATCATAGCCAAATGTTGTTGCTGCAAAAAAATAAATGTTACTCGAAAACATTCGACGACCCACTTGCCAGAGCTTCGCAACCCACTTTTGGGTCGCGACCCACAGTTTGGGAAACTCTGCCCTAGCCAACTCAGCTATCATTCATTCATTCATTCATTCAAACATTTAATATAGCGCACCTTCAAGAAACCTACTCAGAAGCGCTCCCAGCCCAGCCACGGCAATAGAGATTAGACTTGAGCAGCTTGTAAAAAGCAGATGTGTTACCCCTAGGGAGAAGGCGAATCTCTAATGGAAGACCATTCCAAATGGAGGGCCCAGCTATAGAGAAAGCCCGGCGTTGCCTAATTGTGGAGCGAGCCCGAGGGACTAAAAGTTCTCCCCCAGAAGAAGACCGAAGAGCACGCCGACCAACTGAATCAGAGACCGGGCGGCAGAGCTCACACAGATAGGCCGGGGCACAGCCTAAGAGACAGCGCCATACCAGCACAGCAACCCTATAGCAGATACGCTGCGGGACAGGGAGCCAATGCAGCACATCACGCATGTATGCAGAAATAGGGGCATATTTAGGGATGCGTCCAATAAGCCGAGCAGCTGACCGAAGAACCCGGTCGAGGCGGCCAATCAATCCAAGCGGCAGACCAACCAAGATCGCACTACAGTGATCCAGCCTGCTTGTTACAAAAGCATGTATAAGGATGACAGTAGCATCATGAGACAGAGAACGAGAAATAAGCCGCAACTGGCGCAGTTGATAATAACAGCTACGGGTAAGCTGGTTAACATGTTGGGAGAAGCTAAGAGTACGATCCAGGAGGACTCCTAAATCCCGAACCACGTCCAGGAAGGTGATATGGGGAAAAGCCTCTGCCACCAGGGGCCAATTAACACCCGCCAATCGCCTAGCTATGATGAGTACACTGACCATACACTGTCAGTGGGAAGACAAGACGGTAAAGGAGTGGCTGGCCACCCGCCCTCATGTGCCGAGGCCAAGAAAATGAAGTCGCTAACACTTCATACCCATGGTTGCCTCAGGGCGGATTTAAGGGACTGCTCTTCTTTTTCTTCTCCTTCTTGAATCGCATAGGTCTAAAATTCTCTAGATTTCTCAAAGGAAGTTCTCACACCTAACTCTGTATTTACAACAGTCAAATGTGGAACTAAATAACAAGAAATTCAGAACTGTCGGTTGTGTGCCATCTCACTAAAGATACCACATTCGTCACTTTATTACCCATCAAGCATAAAAACTCAGAGGCTGGCAAATACAAAGACGTTGCAACTGTGACCTGTGCGGGAAATGCAGTAACTATCGTTCGGCATTGCAAAGGTGCTATATAAATTAGTTTTTGGTTCAAAATAAGATATACATTTTAGAGCCAGAAGTCTGCTGATTCAGAAAATATATATTTTATGATACTAAACTGTAATCCTTCTTGTGCTGTTGTCGTTCTACCATAAGTACTGTCAATTTACTTATTTTCGGAAAAACAATTTGGGGGGAATGGATTAAGTAACATGTCATACCTAGCTGAGTAAAAACGAGCTGATTTTCTGAAGATATAGTTGTTAGGATCATGTCCAGTGGTTAAAGTGGTTTGGGTGAGCAGTGGGAACTCCAAAGAAGTTTATTGGAGCGCATACATTACCAGGGTTGTGGGAAAGCAAGCAACGAATTTCGAGAGCAGTGGGAACGCAAGCAAACAATTTCAAGAGCAGTGGGAACGCCGTTCCCATGCATTCCCACCCACTTTAAATGCTGATCATGTCCCTGACCACATCATACCAAAGTGCAGTGCACGTTAACTATAATCAAACGTGTTATAAGGATGCTGCACCGTAGCTGCAAACCTCAAAAACACACAGTTGGTATATACACAAGTAATATTTACACTGAGCAAATTGTAAGGACACAGGTAATGTTAAGCAGTCTTTCAATAGGCCAAGTTGATAGTAATGACTCGGCAAAAAGCCTTTTACCCAGAGCAATTTCTCCTGCCCATTGTAGTATGCCCTCAAACGGTAGCATGTTGCCTCGCCGACGTGCCAGATATGCGTATAGCGAACCATTTTCAGCATACTCTGTCGAATGAGAACAGCAATCGGTAGAATCAGAAATTAATTACGGAAAGCCAAAAGGAAGGATGGAAAAAAAGATGAATTGAAGATAGGCAGGAAGGAAGAAAGGATGTATATAAGTTAGTATGTATGCACACCTATCAGGCCACCTAATATAGCCGCTCGTAGTACCTCCTAAAAGCATGCCACAGTACCAACTGATTATAACAAGTGCATTTTATAACAGTCTGAAAACGTGTCCTGCACAGAAAGCAAATGCAACGGCAGGCTGTCGCACAAGGATGGTCCAACACATGAAACTGCACAATGAGTTCAAGTTGAAGAGCAGAAGTGCAGCACCAGCATACCTCCACAGGCACTAAAGTGCAGAGATCACCAACCCAGCTGACCCAATACTAGAACACAAAGCTTCCTGCCTCTTAAATGCCTTATACAGCAAAACAGGAAAATTTCTGCCTGTTGCTCCCTATGACGCAGTTCAGGATGATCTGACGTTGGCACAACCAGAACCTTGGCGAGCTTGCAAGGATTGAATTGCAGTAATCCAGGTGCTCTATGATGAATGAGTGAATTAGAGTCAATGGAGCACTGAACAACAGATTGCACTGTATGACCCGTCTATTCATCCATCCATCTATCCATCATCTTGAATCCATTCATCCATCACCCTGGATCTATCCATTGATCCATCCATTCCTTCATCTATTCATCCAACAATAACCCATGATCTATTCACCCTTGATCGATCCATCCATCACCCTGGATCCATCTATCTATCTATCCATCCATCCATCCACAGTCCACACATCACCCTGAACAATCAATCAATCAATCAATCAATCAATCAATCAATCAATGGACAAAGGAAGTAATGAACCCTACCCATGACAAGGCAGACGTTCGGCTCAACTGTAACCGCTCCAAAGAAGCAGACGACATTACGATGACTCAGACGACTCAGAACCTCCGCCTGAAACCAAAGCATCGCATGTCAACAGCAACCACAGTAACTCAGCAACATCACCGCCTTTGTCATCATCATTATCATCCAATCTTACAATCATCATCATCACCAACACCATCATCTGCTGTAAAGTCTGTTGTTTCTAGCAGATCTATGTCTTGTCTTTGGTCGGCATTCTTGCACAGTTGCTGGTTCCGCCATCTGGAACTCTCCACTTGCCAGCCTTCAATCTTTAACCATGCTCAGATGGTCTGTTTGGATCAACCCTTGACCACTTACACCACCTCTGCAATCACCCTTCCCTCACCACCACTATAACCATCATCACCAGCTTCGATAGTCAGTGTGGCACCTGACTACAAGAGAGAACTCTGTGTTTCTGTTTCCAGGCAACCTACCCAACGGTCATTGCGTTCAGCTGCCCATGGAGACATGCTGGTGCTGCACTTCTGAAAGACCACGAGGTCACATCGTGCTTTCTCCTGCATTGGACTATCCTACTAGAACAGTCTACCAATAAACCTACGAGTTATTTTGTCACGGACAGCTCAAAAAACATTTTCAAGGCACCTTTCGATGCACCTTTCCAGAGCTATTAGACTGCCCTGTTAAGCACCCTTGAGAGGTTTTAAACGGCACTCTACAAATAGCCAGATACACACATCAATGTCAGTGATTACCTCTTTGCCGAGGGTAAGGACTTTCTTGACCGCAACCTCGCGGCCTCTTGACTTCCACATTCCTCGATAGACACAACCATAGTTTCCGCCATCGCAAAGCTCGTGGAACTCCAGGTCATCCGAACTGATCTCAAATAGTCCCGCCATCTATGGTTACGGGAGGCTGGCCATGCACAGAACCTTTAATTTAACACAATGCCTGCACCACTTCAAAAAATTGTACTCTACTGTACTTCAAAAATTAGTAAAACATCCAATTTTGTATTGGAGTGCTCGTTACTGTATTATTATTATTATTATTAAAGTAGTTTTATATAGCGCCCCTTCAAGATTGCCTACTCAGGAGCACTCCCAGCCCAACCACGGTCAAATAACGCAGTTTTGAGGACAGTAAGAAACAGGGTGAAATGACCAATCGGTAATTGACGGAGCTTGGTAGGAAGCCCATTCCAGGTCATGGGGGCAGCCACAGAGAAGGCACGGCGCTGCCGTATGGTTGTCCGCACGCGGGGAACAACAAGTTCAGCCTGCGCAGCTGAGCGGAGAGAGGAACGGCGCTGCGAGCATGAGGTGGGACAGCAGAGCTCCCGCAGGTATGGAGGGGCCAAACCTTCAAAGCACCGCCGGACCAAGGCAGAGATTCGGTAAGTGATGCGCTGTGGGTAGGGGAGCCAGTGGAGGACATCCCTCATATACGCAGACACTCTGCCAAACTTGGGGATGCGGCCTACAAGGCGGGCAGCAGTACGCAGGATTCTGTTCAGGGACTCAATCCGGCAGGCCGGGAGTCCATCATATATGGCACTGCAGTAGTCCAATCGAGAAACAACAAAAGCATGGACAAGCGTGGAAGCTGCACCGGGAGACAAAGAACGGGAGATCACCTTGAGTTGCCGGAGCTGGTAATAGCAACTGCGGGAGAGAAGATTTATGTGCCGCGTGAATGCAAGTTCCTGGTCCAGGATGACTCCCAAGTCCCGGACCGAGGTCGAGAAAGCAAGGTGTGGGAATTGCAAGGCAAGAGAAGACAGATCTATTTTACAGAGCTGCTGGGGAGTGCCAAGCCATATAAACTGCGTCTTGGCGGGGTTTAGCCGCAGGCGGTTTGAGGACATCCAGGCCTGCAGGGACTCCATGGCATGGGTCATGGTTTCCACCGCTGCAACAGCGCGGACAGCCGGGCAGTGTATATAGGCTTGCAGGTCGTCAGCATAGGACTGGCTAAGGACCGACCCAGCCGCCAGCAGGGACCCTAGGTCGGCAGTGTAGATTATGTAAAGAAGGGGGCCAAGGACAGAGCCCTGAGGCAGGCCAAATGGAGCAGGGACCCAAGGAGACCTAGTGGATCCGTGGACGACCATGAAGGAGCGGTCGTGCAGAAAGGAGGTAAGCCAATCAAGAACATTGCCAGAGAAGCCAAAAGAAGTGGATAGGCGCTGCAAGAGAATGTCGTGATCAACAGTGTCGAACGCGGCACTCACATCAAACAGCGCAAGGAGAGTGACCTGAGATCTATCAATGGCTCCATATATGTCAGATAGCAGGCGGACCAACAAGGTTTCTGTGGAGTGGCCCTTACGGAAACCGGACTGGAAAGTGGGGAGGAGACCATTTTTGTCAAGGTAGCACATGAGCTGTGCGGCAACAATCTTTTCAATTATTTTAGATAAGAATGAGACATTTGCTATTGGCCTAAAATTAGTTGGCTCAGTAGTGTCGAGTCCTTCCGCTTTAATCACTGGAACCACGATGGACTTCTTTTGGCTAGCAGGAAGAATTCCCTCTTGAAGGGAGCGATTACATAGAACCGTAAGAAACGGTAGGAAGACATCAAGGGTCTCTTGCAGGATGAATGATGGGAGTGGATCCAGTTCACAGGTTTTCGGCGCTGATGTAAGTATGATTTGACGGAGCTCAACACTGGTAATTGGGCCCAGAGACGGAAGATCACAGCTCGTAGGTGGAAAGACCGGTGGTGGGCTGTCAGCCGTAGCCTCGCGGACCGAACTCACTTTACCCATGAAGGCCTTAAGGAAGGCATCGGCTGTGAAGTGCGATGCAGCCGGGCTGGAACCAGAGCGCGCTCGACCCAGGATATCATTGAAAGTCGACCAGAGTTTCCTTGGTTCTCCGGAGTTCTGGGCAATCTTGTTCTCCCAGTAGCTCCGCTCTTTTTCTTTGTAACGACGGTGCATTTCACGGACGTATCGTATCCAGGTAGCACGGTCAGTAGAGGCCTTAGTTCTCCGGTAGTGTCTTTCCAAGCGGCGGGCATGCCGTCGATAAGCACGGCACTCAGCGTCAAACCATGGTGTCAGCACCGAGCGGCGCGCCTTTGCAGTACGAGCTGGAAGCAAGGTGTTGACGATATCGGCTACCGTTGTCTCGTAGATTTCAAAGAGGTCAGAGGTCGAGGCGTCAGAGAGGGAGGATGGATCAGCGAAAGCTGGGACGGAAAGGAGGGCCTCACAGAAGGTAGCACGATCCATCGACTTCCAGCATCTGAACTGTCCCTCGACATGCATCGGAGTCTCATGGAGGAATGGGACCACGGCAATTACAAGACCGTGATCCGATATGGTTGGTGGGTGGACTGTAAGGTCACTTAGCTGACAGTCGTCTCGCGTAATTAAAACATCAAGCCAGCCGCCCAGTCGATGTGTCGGTTCAGCGACTCGCTGCACCAGCCCAAACTGTTCCGCGATAAGTGCGAACTCCTTTGTCTCCAGCAGTTCCGGGTCCTCAAGGTGAAGGTTGATGTCACCAGCGATGACCAGCTGGGTGTTGTGCAGCGCGAATTGTTCAAGTAGCGCCGCAAACTCTGTAGTGGTTAGCATGAGAGAGATTGGGGGTTCAAATCCCTGCCAGAGCAGATATTTGGTTTGAGATTTCTGCTCCACCTACACCCCCTAGTCAACTCAGTTATGATCAGTTATGAATAATAATAATAATAATAATAATAATAATAATAATAATAATAATAGCAGAGATTTAAGTGCCATAGTTCGTAAACAGTCGAAAGGAAATCGATGCAACGATTCAGAAGCACTGGGAGCAGGGAGATCAGTCCAGATAGGCCTGTTTGAAAAGTTCGGTCTTTAAGTTTTTCTTAAAAGTGGCAAGAGTCGTAGAGATCCTGATGTTGGATGGTTGGTTGTTCCAGATTCGAGGGGCGGACAAGGTGAAAGATTTTGATGCAGTTGTAGTGCGACACCGATGAAGGACGAGGGTTCGGGTTCCAGATGACCGCATGTTTCTCGAGGGCATGTGGTTGTGAAGAAGGTCGGAGAGATATGACGGAGTATTTGTTGTGATGCAGTTATAGGTGATGACGGAGATTTTGTAGATGATCCTTTCCTTGACGGGTAGCCAATGGAGGGATTTGAGGAGTGGCTTACTGCTGGCACGATATGGGGAGTGGCATATGACACGAGCGAGGTTGTTTTGGATGCGTTGTAAAGAGGTTAGATTTTTCGATGATGTCCCGTACAGAAGGCTGTTGCAATAGTCAAGGCGAGAGTTGAAGTTATGAAGTTATGTATGCTTCAGACCCAGCAAGGAGAACCCTTGTTCAAACTGAATAGATTTTAAGTGCTTGTGGAACATATGAAATAGGTTGTTTAGCTCAGCTCTAGTTTTATGAGGAAGGTAGTGCCAGGCCACAGGACCGACGGAAGCATAGCTTCTGTGCAGAGTTGTAGAGGAACAAGCCCATGGGACAAAAAGAACACCCTGGTCGGCCGAACGAAGGGACCTGCGGTCATGAACAGACGAGGCAGAGATGCACAATGATCCTAGATAAGATGGGGCAATTCCCACCAACTCGATCTTGCGGATCTGAATCGGTATCGCGTCAGTACATTAAGTTGGTCCCTAAGACATTTCCGAAATTTACATTGGCACTTACGCATTGGGCGAGTTTTAAAATTGTACGCGGTGAAAATCATTGTCAGGCCTCCATTTCAGCCCCATCGGACAAAGCATTCTAAATGTCTTTTAAATCATTTGGAATTTGACATTCCCATTGCCCACAGTATTAAAGGCCTACATAGGACGGCCTACTTCATACTTTACCTTTACTTCAAAACTTAATGCACAAGCTGCTAACAAATTACGCGACTCTCCTGTTAATGTCTCAAGAATATAGTAGGTTATTCTTGTAACGAACGACTTTACGTTTATTTACTAAATTCGTCGTGACATGCTATTAACAAATCGAACACGAGATTTGTTCATCTTCCGGTTCAATGCGTTTTCGCCGAACGTTGGAAGCTCTCCATATCCGCTTAGACTATTCACCGGGCGCACCGCGTTCCTAGCCCGCGCCGTTTATGATACACGTTCTTTAGTCACTCGGAGTATGTTCTGAGGACTATGTACAACCATTGAACGCGCCCAATGGTTGCGTTTGACCCTCGATGCAGATCGTTGGTTGGATGAAAGCCAAGATCAATGAATGAGAGTACAACACGATAGCGGCATAGTCATCGCTTAAAACTGGTTAGTTAAACTGGCAATTAAGTAATTATGGACTATTCCTCAAATATTAGTCTTCATAATTAATGTCTAGGGAAAATAATTATACTAAGAATGTGCAAACTTGATACGTTTTCAGTGTACGTAGAACGATATAATATTATGTCGGATCCATGGTCCGCATTTAAATGTGCTCATTTCAAATCAAGGCCCGCTGATGTCAGCTCATACTAATAATAATTATTTATACTGTGACTCAGACCAGGCTCAGACTGCATGATGTCTATTAATAGACACTTGAAGACACTTAGGAGCTCCCGTAGGCCCATCCAAGACACTTAGCATCTTCCCTATCCCTATATGTAATTTGCTGCGTCATTGCCAGCAAAGCTTGATTTCAAGAACTAAACGAATATACATACATAATACTCACTAATTAGGCCTAGGCCTAAGAGAGATCACTGTAAGGACCAACGACTTCTTATATAATTATAGCCTAAGGACCTATCCAAGGATTCTAAACAGCTTGGACCAATAATATTTAGATGAATTAATTAGAAGCAATAATAATAATAATAATAATAATAATCTTTTCTTTAATTAAGCGCCTGCAAACGCACGGCGCTGTACATTGAACATACATATAGTAGAAACGGCAGCTACGCCTTAGGCCTACATAGGCCCTACATGTATTAAGTAGAAGCACACATGATAAGTTTTACAGGAGTCGAGTAGGCCTATATAACTGCTTATGAGCTGCTGGCTTGTACTCGGAGGCTCATTAACTCGGAGTGGGGTGTTTCTGAGTGGAAAGATCTTGATAGAAATCCCAAGGCCGGGAATGAGGTCTGAGAACGACAGATGACCACCTCAGCGGGAGGAACCCAAGCAGCCTAGCAGTAGCAGCGGTACTGGCAGCGGAGTGCACAGCAGCCTGCAGCACCATGATATTAAAGCAGCCAGTCTGTAGTCTGTACTATAACTCTGTACCCGTCGTTGCTGCTTATCTGCCATAATTGGCGTCCGTTGCTCAAGCCTCAAGGAAGAATTATACAGTGGATCAAGTAATTTTAATGGAAAAATCCGAATTTTTTGTACTCCCGGAAATACGGGATTCCACGTTTGTCAATCCCGGGATTACGGGATTTAAAAAGGTTGCGGGATCCCGGGATTACATTCCCTAATTGCAATACGCTCTGCTAACACCCTGATGTTCTTCCCTTTTCTGTCACCTTGTTAAGATAAGTTTGCAGCTTACAGTTATTGCAAAGGACATCGCTAAATTTCAGTTGCACTGCAAAGAACTCAACTTGTAAGCTAACAACGAACCACAAAGGACACAGTAAATTATCAAGAGTTTAATCAGATAAACACCTACCAATGAGAATCATTGTATTCGAGACACATTTCAACATAGGCTATGTTAACTTTGATTAAATTATTAAGTTAACCAAGTAACTTTACCTACATACAGTATTTACTGTATCTATACATTCAAAATGTCTTGTCAAGTTATTCCATAAATTTCAATCCAGATGCATTCAATGTACCATTTGTGGAGGGAAACAGCATTTATTATTTGGATCTTATATTATTTTTAACGGTGTCACGACGAATGGTTCACGACCTTCCACCTTCTAGTTTGCTCTACATTTTCATCCATCTTCCAGTTTTTAGTGTGAGCTATATTTTCATCATCACTCATCCAGTTTCTAATTTGAGCTATATTTTCATCGCTCATCCAGCTATTTTATGAAAATACATGTAGAACTAAAAGCTGGAAGATAGATGAAAATATAGATCAAACCAGAAGCTGGAAGATCGTGAACCATTTGTCAGTGAACCATTTGTCGTGTTTATTAGATGTCTGTACACCAAAGTGCAATTAGCAACCGCGTACTTACTTCCTTACTTCAGACCTACATGCAGGAGTGTCGTGAGCTTGACTGCCCATGAGCACAGCCCTCGCAAGTCCAAGTCAGAGTCCCGTGAAAGTTACGGTGTGAAGAAGCTGAATGGCAATCCAGTAGATAATGACAACAGCCAACATGTACATGTAGTCTAAAGCTACATACCCTTCTTAGGAATTTGCCAACTTCTTTGACCTTCCGCATTTCTGGGACAAGAACAGAACCAGTCAGCTATTATATGGCATAAAATGTAACATGAACGCCATTCTGACAGCTATGATTGTTAAGTCAACTGCTGCCCACCAGTGCCACAGTGGGTCAACTATGGACTGTTTGGGTATAGCCACAAACAGGAATAAAGACGCAATACCTCACCTGGTACACCTAATAAAAACAAGGAAACTTGTGCTTAGCAGAAACGGTGCTCACCATAAAGTGGTGGAGCGCAAATATCTAGACAGTGGCGTCGAAATTTTAATTTTAGATAAGGAAGGCATATTTTTAGTGATCCTCAGACATGGCTGTGACATCAGAGTAGGCTACTGTACATGTACAGTATTTGCATTCAGCTCAAGCGTTTGGCAACACAATAGATTGAACTTTTTATTGCCAGCCCAATTTAAACTTTTGTCTGTGCCAATTATAATATTATGGATTTGATAGCCTGAAATGGAAATATGTAATAGAAAATTTAAAATCTAGACTTGACCTAAATTTAACATAAAAAGCATTTTGCTTGTCCATATTCATTAGAATTACAATAATCAATACCCAGCGCTTTTTTTCAGCCGGAACAATTCCGGCACCTCTTTTCAGGTACTAAAAAATAATTTAGTCTTTAAAATAATGCAAACAATAATTTAGTTATTTTCATTTAATTTCAGTGTTTTGAACTGTTTTCAGTGTTTATTGAGACCCTCCCAACCCCCAATCCCGTTTTCTCGGGATTTTAGCCGACCCATAATTATTCCCTTCCGGAACCTATTGTTCAGTTCCGGAACCTTTTTTCCAGAAAATAGCACTGTTAATACCTGATTTGGTTCACCTTTAACAAAGCATCACTTCTCATATTTCAATCTTTTCATTTTGCAATCTATAAGTATTTCTTCCATTGATTTTCACAAAGATTCTAAAACTTTATTGTTTATATTCTGACAGACATTCCACACAGCAAAAGTGATCAATGGGCAAGCACATATCAAAATCTTTACCTTATTTAAATCTTCTCAACATCTTTCAAAAAACCTTTAATCTTCAGAAGTATGAATTTTTCAATTGTACTCTATATCCTGCTTCAAATCTTCAATCTTTCAAAACATTAATCTTCAAACGAACTTCTGCCTTCTTCAAATCCATAGATCTTCAAACTAACATCTTCTGCTTCTTCTTAATCAGGTTCTTCTGCTTACTTCAAATCTTCAAAGCCACAGGTCTTCAAACTGAAACTAAGATGTTCTGCCTACTTACAATCGTCAAAACCATTAATCTTCTAATCAGGGTCTTCTTACTTCAAATCTTCTGTCTAACCAAATCTTCAAACCAATCTTTTAATCAGGTTATTCTGCCTATTTCAAATCTTCTATCTTCAAAACTGGATTTTTAAGCAAGTTGTTCCAATTTTCAAACAGTGGAACAGTTCTTCTTTCTATGTCAAATTTGTAATTGACAGGACCATGGGCCTTCCAGGTTTTGCAACTGCAAACCTTTGCAAGCTTTTGGCACACTTTCTAATGATTCACGTTCATGTGAGTAAATCTTCTAAAACTCTGGTCACAAGAAACCTTTCACATTCTAAAAATTTCCATTTTTCAACTTCTTCAACATTTTCTTTTCTTCTTTAACATTTTCAACAAATTCCATCTTCAACCTTATAAACAACAAAATGCACGCAATTAGCTCAAGATCAGCAAAGTTCTAGTTAAAGGTTTTTAACTTAAACCACTCATCGTTTTTAAAGTGTGCAGACAAAAAGTGCTCTAGTTCAAACAGCACACTTGAACACAAATCCGTTATATATGAACCACAAAAACCAATAGCTACGTTAGATTAAGCTCCAATTTCTACACTACATAAACAAAGATGCAAATGCACAGTTTTGTTATTTAGTCAAAAACAAGTTTAGTAATACCAAGTGTAGTCTACAGTTTATCAGTCCAACATCTCGCGCTGCAATAACTAGGCAAGGCATCAGCCATCCCGCGTTCTACACTTAATGCAAGAAGAAAGCCAAATGCACTGGCCCTCACACAAATCCAGTGCTAGTAGTACCGACCTAAAGCAAAAAAGAAGTAAAAATACATTCTGTCAAGGCAAAGCAACAAAATCAGCTATAATCATTGTTCACCTATTACAGTTAAACAGTGTCAATATGCACCACAAATTAACATTGTAGAATATTGATAATGGTTAGAACTTAAGTTCAGGCAAATAATAACACAAAACTCCACATGGCAAAGCTCTACTGAAGCCAAGAGATTTAATAACCCCAAAACTCATCACAATTAGTATACTAAACTACCACATTATTGGTTGTTCGAAGACCATCTCATCCTCTGAAAATTAGGTCAGTTCATGACTTTCTTGTTATGGTATCGAAACTCATAAGGTTTAACAGACATTTTATTACTAACACCTTAGTGATGAGATGCATTGGTTTACCAGTCCCTTTTAGTACATGCTCGTCGTTAAAGGGTTAAACAATAACACTGCATGGTCTTTATAATGATGTTTTGAACAACTGCAAGAATAATTCACAATAAGCCTTGCTTTGTTAACTTACCACAGTTACACAATATGAATTCTGCACAGCAAATTAAACATTTCAGAACAATGGTAATGGTAAAAGTTACTTAGTAAAACCAATATATTTATAAATTTATTGCCACAAACCAGTTTTCGGTACTTACGTGGAGAGGAGGGAGATCGTGAATACGAGCGAGAATAACGCTGTTTGCCATATGGCGACTGTGACCGACGTGAATTTCGGTAGCCACTACTACAACACGAATCAGGTTTAAACAGACAAATACAGTGAAAGTAATTTTAATCAAGCACCAACTTTGTGCCTTTCCAGGAACCACCAAATAAGAAACAATGTACAAATACAATAGAATCTCCTTAAGGGGCCATATCCAGGACCACCTCATAAACATGTGTTATAAGGAGGGAGTGCCCGAATTAGAAGATCCCTGCACTCAACCAATGACAATGTTATATTAGAATTCATGTTATATTGAAGCATGCTGTATGGAAGGTTCAGTGTAACTGATAAATTGCAATAAAAGAAAACGTGTAGCATACATCATAAAAGAAATGAACATGACCTTGACATGCAAGTATCTATGAAAAAGAAAATATTTCCATGAAATCAAATGCATTCGTGGTGTTATAATCCAGATGTATCACTGAGTAATACGTACGCAGATGGTCTGCCCAAATAAACCCCAGGTGTCGGAGTGTGGGCTCGCTCAGTGATGGAATAGTCCACACGAATTCTTCTGCCATCAATTTCAGTGCCTGGTCCCATTTCTTTTGCCTGGAATTATGAGCACAGAAATAAGCTCAACATTACACACTAATCACATCGCTCAATAAAAGAATTAGGACAAACTTGGCAAGATATTAACTCCTTACTCACGTGCAGTGATATTTTACTTCTAAAAATAATTCCTAATTCAGTTTTAATTCAGTTCTGAGCTCTTGAATTTTACTTCTAATTCTAATTTTACTTCACAAATAATTTTACTTCTCATTCCTATTTTAGTTCTCAAATAATTTTACTTCTTATTTTAGTTTTCAAAATAATTATAATTTCCGCACTGTAAAAGTATGCATTGGTTGCATGCAGAAACGCGCCAAACTTGTCTCGAGAAAGAGAAAACTGAAGTAAAACAAGGGGTGGAACGTTAGTCTAACAATGCAGCATCTATTCCCCTCCCAAGACTTGTAATGCTTTTATTTTTTCTAGCAAGTGCTGTTCCACAAAGTCCGGCATTTTCTAAGTTGGTTCTTGGCATGTAGATCTGCCTGTAGTTTCGTCAAAATGAAAAATCCCAAACCGGCCTATCTCGCTTCCTTCCAGCCAACATTCTCGATTAACTCATAATTTTACAATTTAACGATCGAACTCTATATAAAAAAATGGCGAACGAAACTGAGGTCGTTAGTACGCAAGCAAGGATTTTATATAAGTGCTCATTTCCTTCATGTATAAAAGGTCCTTGGTACGCAAGTGAGACAATTAGGCCTATTAGACAACGAAGACCAAAGACAGTATATTACATCAAGAAAAATTAATGCTATGTGCCTCTGTTCAACCAAAGTTTTCCAATGGATTAAGTGTTTGGATCGTGTGCAATTTTACTCCCCGTCATCTCAACTTAAGTTAGGTAGCCTACCACAAGAAGTAAAATGATTTTACTTCTTAAAATAATTGTTAATTTCGTTCTTAATTTTAGTTCGGCAAATAATTTCTAATTCAATTCCTAATTTCCTTTTTTCTACTGAAATAATTCATACTTTTACTTCTAGTTTTCGTTAACAAAATCATTTATTTTTACTTCTAATTTTAGTTTTCGTTAACGAAAATATCACTGCTCACGTGGTTGTCAAAACCAGTCCTTTCATATGTGAAACGGCAGCCAACAGCATGAACATTCAAGTGTCCTCTGAGATTATACAATGTAGGGACATTGAGTAAGTTTTCATGCACAATCCCTCAGCTCGATTGATTGATCACTTATCACTAAGTAGCTAGATATTGGTGCTAAATAACTACAGCAATAACAATAACCTAATAGTAGTGTTGTGATTGAAGGAACAAGTAATTGGTAAGAAAACACATGTATTTAATTGGAAATATGCAGGCTAAAAGAAGACCATGATGCACATCAAACACATCCAAAACTTTGAAGTTCATTAGATGAAAGCAGTTCGTAGCAGTCACAATTTCATTTACTTCAGTAAAATATCACTCAGAAGATTTTATTCATAAATCACCATCTGGATATTTTGACAACAGAGGACAGGCTCTAGCTGCACGTAAGACATGCATCAACTTCTGTGGCTACGTTAACCAAACACTGATGCAAAATATTATCACCATATGTCATGTTGTGGCAGCTACTAATGCATAAATTACGACCTAGCATCACCACAAAGCAGCAACATCTTGCCCATTTTTTTTAGCAATTGAACAGCATACCTCCATTGCATCTTCGATGTGCTTGTAGTAGATGAAACCAAATCCTCTGGAACATCCAGTCTGATGGTCATAAACAATGTGTAGATCATCGATTGGTCCAAAGCGTTCAAAAACGTCTCGAAGGTCAAGTTCCTGCGTGTGCAAGCTCAGACCAAACACCCCCAGGCAACGACTTGCACCAGGATGTTCCTACAGTTGCATGTATGCACGCATCAAGACACAATATAGAGCAGTGATATTTTCGTTAACGAAAACTAAAATTAGAAGTAAAAATAAATGATTTCGTTAACGAAAACTAGAAGTAAAAGTAGGAATTATTTCAGCAGAAAAAACGAAATTAGGAATTGAATTAGAAATTATTTGCCGAACTAAAATTAAGAACGAAATTAACAATTATTTTAAGAAGTAAAATCATTTTACTTCTTGTGGTAGGCTACCTAACTTAAGTTGAGATGAAGGGGAGTAAAATTGCACGCGATCCAAAAACATAATCCATTGGAAAACTTTGGTTGATCAGAGGCGCATACCATTCATTTTTCTCGATGTAATATCCTACTGTCTTTGGTCTTCGTTGTCTAATAGGCCTAACTGTCTCACTTGCGTACCAAGGTCCTTTTACACATGAAGGAAATGAGCATTTAGGCTATATAGAATCCTTACTTGCGTACTAACTTTCGTACGCCATTTTTTAAATTTAGGATTCGATCGTTAAATTGTAAAATTATGAGTTAATCGAGAATGTTGGCTGGAAGGAAGCGAGATAGGCCGGTTTCGGATTTTTCATTTTGACGAAACTATAGGCAGATCTACATGCCAAGAACCTACTGAGAAAATGACGGACTTTGTGGAACAGCACTTGCTAGACAAAAATAAAGCATTACAAGTCTTGGGAGGGGAATAGATGCTGCATTGTTAGATGTTCCACCCCTTCAGTTTTTTTCTTTCTCGAGACAAGTTTGGCGCGCTTCTCCATGCAAGCGATGCATACTTTTACAGCGCGGAAATTAATAATTATTTGGAGAACTAAAATAAGAAGTAAAATTATTTGAGAACTAAAATAGGAATGAGAAGTAAAATTATTTGTGAAGTAAAATTAGAATTAGAAGTAAAATTCAAGAGCTCAGAACTGAATTAGAACTGAATTAGGAATTATATTTAGAAGTAAAATATCACTGATATAGAGCATTTTAAGTATATCACAAAAGCACTACATTTAAGACTATCTAACAGATTCAAACAAATTACTTTATGACAGTTTGCAAAGTTCTGTATGTTGCACAAAATCAAAGGCAAGAGTAGGTAAATGTAATGGGAGACTGTTTCAGGAGAACGGTTAAATACATGAGAATTGAGAACGCTTGAAGAGTTTGAATTGCTGTATGGAAGCGTTTAAATGGCAACCATTGTTTTTAAATCATCATCTATGAAAGACTAGGGTGCTCAATAGTGTAGTGGTTAGCATGCTGAATTGTCAATCAAAAGGTCAGAGGTTCAAATCCATGTCAGGGCAAAAATTTAGTTCGAGATTTCTACTACACCTGCAGCCCATAGCCAATTCAGTTATGATGAGTACACTGACCATACACTGTCAGTGGGAAGATGAGGACGCGAGGGAGAGGACTGGCCACCCGTCCTCAGATGCCAAGGGTAAGAGAACGGTTAAATACATGAGAATTGAGAACGCTTGAAGAGTTTGAATTGCTGTATGGAAGCGTTTAAATGGCAACCATTGTTTTTAAATCATCATCTATGAAAGACTAGGGTGCTCAATAGTGTAGTGGTTAGCATGCTGAATTGTCAATCAAAAGGTCAGAGGTTCAAATCCATGTCAGGGCAAAAATTTAGTTCGAGATTTCTACTACACCTGCAGCCCATAGCCAATTCAGTTATGATGAGTACACTGACCATACACTGTCAGTGGGAAGATGAGGACGCGAGGGAGAGGACTGGCCACCCGTCCTCAGATGCCAAGGGTAAGAAAATGAAGTCACTAACACTTCATACTCATAGCTGCTTCAGGGCTAGCTTAAGGGACTGCTCTTCTTCTGTGAAAGATTACTATAAAGACACCTGTTTTATAATAACGTCTTGATACAATGCCTCTGTTTACTCAGGAGAACTGCTGCTCCAAAATCAGCTGAAAAGCATTTAACACACTAAGTGATTGCACAAACCAAGACAAAACTATGTTACACAGAGAATTACACAAAATCATGATCACCAAATTACATTACAACACACAGCATTACCCAGCTGGAAAAGCTAAGCATCTTACCCTGTCGCCAAGGTGACGGCGCCTGCTGGACATTGGCGATCGGCTGTAACGATCCCTTCTGCCACTAGAAAATGAATAAAAAGCCCATATTATAGTAAAACTCTGTATGTAAAGCCCAGCCAAAGCAAGGCAATTAACCATTTGACTTGCATCTGCTAAATGCGGTGGCTTGCCACATTCAAAAACTGAACGTGGGAATCATTTAAGACATCAAATTTTGGAGGAAGCACTTTCACCGAACTGCTAAAAGAGGACACATTTTTATTGCAACAGTAATTGCTTATTTATATAGAAACTCTTCGAGAAAACTCACCAGAGTGCTCTGACCTCTGATGAGTACTCAGTTATCTGTACTCTGTGCCCATGGTTTGCATGTCACAGCATCAAGTAACACTGATAACTGCTTGTCTGTCCATGCATAACATAAGGATAAACTGGACTTACCTAGGTATTGTCCATGTGTAAGATAACTGCATTTATACTAGCAGTTTGGCTGAAGTATAATCAACCCAAACACCATACATCTGAGTAATTTGGTTGAAAGTATAACTTTAATAAATGACAGAATTCCTTACCTTACTGTAGATCATTTTGCTAAAACTAATATCACCACATAACCTCAGAGCCACTCTGAAATGTTACAGCAACATCAGCAAATGACGATCATCTTCAGACAGATAATCTTTTCAGTTATCTTGTGCTTACTGTCTTGAATGTCGCCTTCTTCCATTGCTTCGCGATCGAGAACGAGAACAGTCACGGCTGTAGCTTCGGGATCTAAGAAACATTAATATTAAAATTCACAGAAGAATGTTACAAGAAACCTAATGAAGACCAAAATTAACCGAATCAAGCAACCTTAAGGTAGAAGAAAAAGAAGGGCAGTCCCTTAAGCAAGCTCTGAGGCAGCCGTGGGTATGATGGCTTAATTTTTCTTGACTTCAGCATATGAGGGCGGGTAGCCAGTCCTCTCCTTTGCTGTCTCATCTTCCCACCGACACTGTATGGTCAATGTACTCATTATAGCTGCGTTTGCTGCAGGTGTAGGTGGAGCAGAAATCTCGAACCAAATTTCTGCCCTAGCGGGGATTTGAACCCTAATCTCTCGATTGAGAGTCCAGCATGCTAACCAATACACTATCAAGCATCCCCCAATCAATAAAATCTAACTGGTACCATAAAAGTGAAAGCATGACGAGGTCTAACTCAGCTACGTGATTTCAATAACATCGGTGCTTTACAACTTGTTGCTAACAAAGGATAACTCGGCTGTTAAGCCCTAAACCACCTGCCCCCAGAAGCATCACATGTGTAGAGAAATGTGAAACCTTTTGACAACATCTGAAACATTTTTATAGTCATTCCATTTATAAGCTACCTGTGAAAGGCAGCCATGGGTATAAAGTGTCAGCAAGATAACTTTCTTGGTCTTGGCATACACGGGCATTCTTGGTCTTGGCATACAAGGGCATATGGCAAGTCCTCTTTCTCACCACCTTGTGTATGGTTGGTGCACTGATTTAAGACTGAAACTGTCTGCAAAAGTTTGAAAACATCTCCCTACATTTAAAGCCATTTTCTTATGTCTGAAACTAGAAATGCAACCCTGAATTAGTCTTGGATTAACTTACAGCTGTGCTGTGCATTCTTGTCATTGCCACAATTCAATCAAAAACACTACAGCACGACTGAGAAAGCTCCGAGGGTAAACTGTGCACGTGCATACCTTGACCTGGAGTGTCTTCTTCCGCGGCTACGTGACCTGGAGCGTCTACGACGGCTTCTGGATCTGGAAATATCGAGTGTTTCAGAATATACTTTAACTGAAAATAACTACAGGAGAAACTAATTAAAACAACTCACTGGGAGCCACAATAATAACTGCCTTAAGAACAAGACTGTGTTGTAATGAGGTTTTATTCAATGGCTGAACTAATTTTGGATTAATGTTCTGATCAAGTTACATCAGAGTTTATGTTATAATGCAGCACGTAATACTGTGTCCATGGCGTAAATCTGCTACGCAGCTAGTGCATACAGCATAGAGTGTGTCAGTGAAAAATCCCTGTTGATCCTCTGTATGCCAGTATATTTGTTCCCTCTAAGATCTATGCGATGGTACCGGCGTTATATAGCCTGTTCTAAGTGGACTACGGATCCAGACATTCTAAACGTATAATAATACAGCTGGCGCTACATTTACTATGACAGCACTTTCCACTGCATCACTCCTAATATGACAAATCAACATCATGAAATTCATTTTATTTAGTAAATCCACTTGATGTCATTTCTTTTTGTTGAATTAGATGGTCACATTACCTAGTGCGAGACCGGTAAGATCTGTCTCCTGATCTGTGTCTGGAATACGAACGGGAAAGAGAGCGGCTATCCTATAAGAACACAAACAATGGGTAAAATTGTTAATATCAAATTGTTACTATCATTAGGTAAAATTTTTACTATCAACCAATCGCAATGTAAACAATATGGCTGCGGGCAAAACTATAGAACCGGGGACCGATACTTTAGGATATATCTTGTATACTATACGGTATCTTTCGGCGTCCTTGTCATTGGCCGGAATGGCACAATGTGATTGGCTGATTTGATATGCGCCTGGAGTATTCATTTAGACATGGAAGACACTCACTAGTATCCGTTCGCAGGTAAAATGAATATTTTTCAGATGAACAATTTTTGCAGACAATTTAAGCGCACTGGAGTATCTACAAGAGCACAATATTCTACACCAGGGGTCTCCAAAGTTTTCCAGCGGGGGCCACATTGTTGACTTTCTAAAGCTCCACGGGCCAAAACTCCGAGAAAAAAAACCGCGAATGAATAACTGTTAACAGACTATTTATTCCTGAGGTCTGATGCAGTGCAGAATTTCAATGCAGATATCAATAACAATTAAGATGGTTTTTCGTTAGTCTTGATTCGTGTGAGAAGCATGAAATTGATGCATTTCTGAAATAATTCTATCCAACTGCGGTTCAAAGTGAGTGGTTCCAATCATAAGTAAGTCATTCAAATGTTCATCAGACAATTGCGATCTGTAGCAGGAACTTCATCTTGGAAAGTCTTCTCACGCAAATACATAGTGCCAAAAACTGAAATGAATTCACGAGCAAAGTTTCTTAAATGAACATATTGGTCAGATGGAAGGCATTTGTAGAATTCAATCAAATTTCCTTCCTTAAATTTGTCCCTCAGGATGTCATTGGATTGCAAATCGATAACTTCCATTTGTAAGTCAGGAGGTAAGTCTTCAATGACAGAATCAAAAGGATTTTCGAAGGTTTTTATTTTCGAAGAGCATGCATCGAGATCAGAGAAACGTTCCTGGAACTGTTGTTTCAAAACGGAAATGACATCTTGAGCAAAAAAGCTTGGAAACGGAGTCGCAGCTTCCTGGCTATATTTGTCACAGCGTGAAAAGTGAGATAAGCAGCTTCTTGCTAACTGAGTATCAAATAATGTTAACTTCTGACGAAAAGCTTTCACCTTGGAGTACAAATCACAAATGAGTGAAGTTTGACCCTGCATTCGTAGATTGAAATCATTCAGGTGCATGGTTAAATCTGCTGAAAAGGCTAATTTCCAGGGCCATTCACGGTCTGTAAGCAACACAAGTGGACGGTTCTTCTCATTTAAGAATGATTCAATCACAGTTCGAAGCTCAAAAAATCGACCCAGAACTTTTCCACAGCTAAGTCATCTCACTGAAGTATGGTAAGTAGGTCTGGAAACTCAGCATCCATTTCCAGCAAGAGGTCACGAAATTTGCGATGATTGAGTCCATGATATCGAATGTAGTCAACAGTGGAAACAACAGGCTCTAGGACAGATGACAGGTCCAGATGTTTTCCACACAGTGCTTGTTGATGAATGATACAGTGAATTGTCACAGGTTTCAATTGTCAAAAGAATTGTCAGAGTACAGCGGCTTTAAAATTATCAATTTTCCCAATTTATTTTGTTTTTTCAAGGAGAGTGCCGCGGGCCAGAATAGAGACATTAGCGGGCCGGATGTTGCCCGCGGGCCGTACTTTGGAGACCCCTGTTCTACACAGTGAGGTACATTGTGGACCGTGTCAACGCTCGTGTAACCTTGTTAAGGAGTCCACTAAACTAGCCGGCTATGTTTGGCGCTGTACTAAGTACAGGAAGAAGCAGCACGTTTTGAAGGTAGTTTCTTGGAGGGCTACCACATTTAGTTTTTTCTTTATATTGACGAACACTATCTGCATTCACGATTTATAACGTTTAGCTTAATTTTTTTGGGATATTAATTTGCATCATATTAAACTAAACCTGATTCAATTTGCGTCATTATTAAACGCTCTGTGAAGTAACCTCTTGGGATATATAGTCAATCCACACCAACACTCTCAAGCCAGGCCTAAAATATCGGTCCCCGGTTCTACAGTTTTGTCGAGCTGCTGCCTACAATGACTCCATATAATGCATCTTCTGTCGTGACCTCCCCAGAGTCCCCATAAGTGGGAGGTCCCCGAAAGTGGTGAAAATGCAAAATTCTCGCAAACAATTTTCTACTACGTGTTTGAAACCCGAAAACTAGTATGGACTATTCGGCCAATATCCTGAATATTCAAAAATATCCCGAAACAATCAATGATTCATCGGCATAATTGCAGAATCAGGGTGCCTATGTTTCGCCACCTGCTTAAGAATGCCGGCGCGCTGTCTTTGGTTAGCACAAAATATCCACAGACTATACATGCCAAGAGATAACTTTCATGACGTAGTCAATTCCCTCGTATATATTTGGTGGCCCTGAAAAGGGCAGTTTATTTTTGGTGGCCCTGAAAAGGGCCGTTTTCAGAGAATTGTGCATGCTGAAGGGTCTTGTCTAGCAGGGGCAACGTTCAGCAATGTGGCCAGATGATTAGGTAGGCCAGATGGAACGTCATCCCGAAACGTTCCCACCACATAAACTCATCGAGATAGCTTGGGATCATACCCTTCGATGTCCCATTCATCCTCTTAAACACCACTTTCGCCCTATAAGTTTCCACATTATTGGTGTGGGCTCCAGTGGCCACATTTATGAAATTCTGGCTGTGGTTTACTGTTCAATGTTGGTAGTTTCCAAACAGACTCGGGATGCCCCGATATGCCGCCCACTCATCGGAAACTACTACCGACCGGGTGCCACAATCCTTTCAATGATGAGCAACAACGTCCCTGCATCCCTCTTTGAAACAAACGTGATGTAGCCCATCTTCTCAGCTATGTTGTACACTCCAAACACACAGTTGTCTGGCTTGCTGACATTCCGCCCTCGACAATACTTGGCCCTGACGAGTAAAGACTCGTTTATCTGTACTTCCTTGCCAGGGCCACCAAGCTGAACCGGAGTCTGAAGCAATTTCCATGAACAGATGTCTCTAAGAAATTGAAAATTATCAACCCCGGTGTTGGTCGCAATGTCGAGGTGATGCAGGGTGGTCTGTAGGGCAGTTGTAGCGGCCCAGTAAAATACCAAATACAGAAACTTGTCTGGCGATATTTTTGTCCCCTCCAAGGAACTGTCTTTCAGCACAGACTGTTTCTTCTTACACTTAGAGCAACACCAAATGTTCCCACTCAGTTTAGCAAACTCCTTCTGTAGTTTGCACTGGGGTTGACAAGCAGTGCATTCTACTTCAGCATGCACAATTCTCTGGCCTTGAAGATACTCAAGCACGCCGAGTTTATCTTCGCAGATTTCGTTTATCTCAAACAGATTCATCTTCCACGTGTTGCTGGTTGCTGAGGAGAGAACGGTTGAGAAATTGACTCCTAATTATATTCTATACCGTCTTTAAAGCGGCCAATCGCTGCGTTGCAGCACCGTTTGCTGCGGCCAATGACAGCAGGCCAAAAGATACCAAATATTACCCGATACATAGGCACCCCGATTCTGCAATTACGCCGATTCATCTACAAAGTCGTTTGATTGTGCTATTGTGGGCATCAATACACACTCTCCATCACTTTACGCAAAATTATTTGGCTAACGCGGGCCTATGGTACAACAGCGGAGCGTAAATTGCACACACCGAAGCCAATACGGTGCCGTTTATTTTACAAACCTAGGTCACATTAATTCAACAACATACCTCTCGGTCACTCATGGCGGACTTAATTGGAATTTTGAAACGAATAAATTGATACAGAAAAATAAATTATAAAAAGCCAACTCGCTTCTCAAATACACAAAATGGCTGACCATGTCAAAACGGAAATCACTGATGCATTGCACAAATTTCAATTAGCCCAAATGATTCCAGAACATAAGCCCACATAAATGTAAGTAAGCACAGTAACTTGTGCGTCCGTGAAATCTTTTCTAAGACACACATTAGTAAAAAATACCCTGCGCCTCCATAATCGTTAACTCATTTCTTTAGTCCACAAAAAGTTAAATTTTGGGAAATCGGCTTTTTAAATATGTACGGCAGGTTCAGCCAGCTTCAGTCAAAACAGTGGCTCAACAGAAAAACTTGTAGTACTAAACTCTCTTATCAATAAAGAGGGAACTTATGCAAAGTTAACTTCATTATCTATATATTATTTGGTATCGGAAAGTACAAGCCAATCTTCAAATTAGTTGGAGCTGTTTTCAATATTGGATGGTATTTGCCAATATCTTGTTATGGATGACTCGAAAGTACTGGCTACACATGCGTGACAGCTAAATGACATAGTTACGATTTCAAGTCGAATATCTGGCAAACCTAAATTTAAAATGGTACTCACAATAATAATAGAACCCGATGGAATTAATTACTGTAATGATAAAATTAATTTTACCGCATTATAATTTTGTAAACTGAGTGGGTGCTTCTCTCTATCCGACTTGTATGTCTGTGGTTCGCCCGAATGAAGAAAGAAAATGTTATATTCCCGGAGATATTTTAAAGAATTTACTTCATTTTCTTCACTTATATCGATTTTTCGTTTTCTTAGACATTTATGAGCCAAGGTAATAAACCAGACTTAGGTTTTAGATATATAAAGTAATTGAATGAAGCTGATAATTACGTTGGAACATGCAGTGTTTATTTTGTTTCCGCAGCCATCATCTTCGCTTTAAATTGCTGGATCTCCTCCCAGCGGGTATTTCTGGTATTTATGGATTGCATTGAATCCCAATTTTCAAAGGAATTATAAACCTGAAAAGTTATCGAATCGCGCTTTAAATTCCGCATACTCGAAAACTTCGGTTTGCTGCATGTTCCTTGTTATCAATATTTGTTTCTAAAGAATGTACGGTATTTAAACATTTATATAGCGTCATTGGCGTAACCACGTCACCAGCTCTCCAGATTGAACAACAAGAAGATTTTAGCTGTTGACTTATACATTCTGTGGAAGGAAGAGAGCTCTGGTACTGACATAACAACCAGACTCTTGTCATTTGGATTAGATTGAATGCCATAGCTGTTGCAGCTAAAAAAAAATTTGAAGATTTGCATTTCATTATGTTATAGCAGGAGATTCAGGACTTCTTATACCATATTATACTTATACCATTTTAGATTTGGTCATGTATACGAGAGAGCTTAGCTTAGATAGCTTTGTGGTTAACAGTATTTGCTCAGTTCTCGTGGTTTTTGACATGGTTAATGATTTCTATAGCTCTATTATCACAAAACACAGTGCTCAATCACTGGTCGCTCAGGTGAAACCATAGTCCAAACTATAATTAAGCTCAGTTGAAGTTCAATCAAACCATACAGAAGCTCATGTTGTAATTGCATGTAAACCTGCTCCAGATTGAGGGCCAACCAAATATGAATACAAGAAACTGACACAGTGTGTGTCTAACTGTGCTTATGTGTATATGTATGGTTTTGTGTAGAGGATACAGGCGGCAGACAGAACTGGTTTTATCATCAATTTAACTAACATGTTCTTATTTTCAGGGAGAAAGCATTGCTTCGACTCTGCTGGTCGCGGAAAAACAAACGACATTTTGCCAGTCCACTTTCAAAATCGGTAGAACCACTGGTTAATATCGCATTGTATTTCCCACGAATCATAACTTTGTGGTTTTTCTCTTAAGTGCTTGTGGCATATATCCCATGGCAAAGTGTGAGTGACGTTAAGCATCCATGTCCCATAGTGGATCGTAGGTAGGCACTTGTTTGCTTCACTTGACCATTTTAGTTGGCGGTAGACTTGCCATTTGCTTGGTACCATCGTGAAGAACTTGCCAATGGGTGGTTACACAGTGTCAGCTAAGCAGGCTAATGCCTACAAACGTTAATTGAAATTGTAATTAGTAACTTCTATTGCGCCGGTGTCTAATGCACAAGGCATCAACCGATGGCGCACCAAAACCAATCCATAATCAGGTCAACATCCAGAAGATCAGTCCGCAAGACAGAGAGGCAGCCAATGGTGGACAAGCAATTTGAAAGAGGTAAGTTATAAGTTGAGAACGAAATGGCACAAGCGATTGAACAGATTGGTGACGTCATCTGTCTGGTTCCTTTATTACGTAACATGACGTGACATAGTGGTGACTGTCACCACCACTTTTAAAGGTGGTGGTAACCAGACACCCCTGTCACAAACCAATGTTATGCCTATGAGCACTACCACTCAGACCCCCACATCACATGCACCAAGATGCCCATCTCGAAAAAAATTTTCAATGACATATATAGCACACTTGCTGAATAAGTTCTGTATTACGTCACATTGTGTGTGTATGTTAGAAATGGTGTTAGTTGACTCGGAGCTTGAGATGCAGAATGTTGTGCTTAAAACAATGGTTGCGGAACCCGAAGATGGGGAACAGACTAGCGACATTCAGGTGAGGTCGGAGATTGACTTTGTTGACCCACTTCTTTGACCCATTTTGTAAACCCACTTCATTGACCCATTAATGGCCATGAGTCGTTAAGTTCGACAAATGTAAGGCTGAATTATCGTTTGGGATAATTATTAGGGATATTAAAGATGGTGTTATGTGAGGTGCTTCATGGTCCAGTGGTTAGCATGCTAGGCTGTCAACTCAGGTGAGGGGTTCACATTCCAGCCAGGACAGAAGTTACAAGATTACTTTTCCACTACCACCATCCAGTGCATGTTGCCGTAAAAGAAATCGGTGTCTGTGTTATTAACTATTATTCATTCCTCTTTCTTGTCTCTAAATCTCAGCAGGGTACTGCCCCGAAATATCTCTTGAACTATCTGCGAAAGCCACTATCTGCATCTTCTTCTCGCTCATTGCGCTCTGTAAATCGGCTTGATCTTTTTGTTCCCAGGGCTAAAACTGCCTTGGCCCAGCACCGGGCGTTTGCTGTAGCCGGTCCCACGATCTGGAATGACTTTCCTCCTCTGCTCAGGGCCAAACTAGTGACTGGCTTTTCCTCATCAGTCTCGCATTCCCTAAAGGCATTTCTGTTTCCCGGGGCTTGTGTGCTGAGAGCGCCTAGAGCTGAATAACTAGTTATTCTGCAAGAGGCGCTTTATAAATTTCTATATACAATACAGTACAATTCTTAACTTCTGTAGCACCAGTCTCTAATGCACAAGGCTTCAACCAATGCTTATCAAAGCCAAGCCGTAATCGGGTCAACATCCAGAAGATAAGTCCATTGAGACTATACACTTTGAATGGGAAGATGAGAGAGTGAGGGAGAGGATCGACCATTCACCCTCTTATGTATATGCCTTAGAAAATGCAGTCACTAAGGTTTCGCTGTCGTGACTGCTTTGCTGTTTCTGAAAAGTTACTGTTCTTGTTCTTGTGTTGTATGTCCATGTATTTTAGATACTAACATGTTGGAAGTTTTGAGACATAAAAAAGGTAATATTTAAATTGGCAGATGTGCATCTGCCAGATGATTTAAGTAGTACCTTTTGTATATGTTTTCCAGAAAAAATAACACAAACAAATTGAGCTAACATTTCTTCAATGTAGTGAACAAAAAGTTTCATTTCCTTATTTATGTATTACTAATAAACATAGCTTATGAATGGTCGCTTTAATATGACCTGTTTATGATTTTTATGTTATGTTTTTTGTTATGTTTTGTTTGTTTTCTTCGTACCCATCGCTGCCAAACGGCATCAGGAATTGATGCTGATGATTATTTTGTTATCTTATTATTTTGCTAACTCTAAACCAGAGACAGTATCTGTGCATGCGTCTGGGACAATTGGGAACACCACCACCATTTTCAGCATAACCTTCTGTGGACCTAAAACAGAGGAGCATTTGGCCAGTTGTTTAGCAAGTTTAGTGACCTGCACACAATAAGCTAAACTTTTATGCACTTGCAAACATTGGTGCTGCTTCCTTTAACCTTTTAAGTCCAATTACCTTGTATGCTTTTGCTGCTTGCTGCCTTGTTGGTGTAACTAAAATAAACTATATGTAAATTGTCTATATAATGTAACGATATATAAGATATTCATACTCTAAATGCAGATGAATATCGTAAGCTCCTTTACTATGAGTGTTTCAAATATATTAAAGAAATTTCATGAAACTATGCAGTTATTGTAATTTCTGTTAAGTGTTCCTTTTTCGGGACGCTGTGCATGAAAGTTTTGGTTGAATTTCTGATTGGAATAAACTGAATTAAACTGAACACAGGAGATTGTCTGCTACACTGCTCCAAGCCAGAAGCTGGACAGCAGCAATTCCTACGCTTCGCTGGTGTCGACGGTCGTCGATGCATGTCGGATATGCCACTGCGAGGCAGAGCGTGGTGCCCCGCTAATCTCGCCATGTTCGTGCTCCGGCACTCTGAAGTACGTGCACCAGTCTTGTCTCCAGCAGTGGATCAAAAGCGCTAACACGAAGTCGTGCGAACTCTGTAAGCTGGACTTCCAGATGACGACCAGCGTCAAACCGCTCTGCAAGGTGAATAACTCGGATTATTTGTTATTGCAATTTATTTATTTCTTCATTTGTTTATTTATATATTTAGTTAGTTTTTTGTTTTCGTTCTGCAAGGTGAATCCATCAACTGATTATTTGTTTATTTAGTTAGTTATTGTTAGTCTGTAGGAAAGGGGGGCTGATTGGTTAGAGCGCTCGCCTTGTAATGCGGTGAGTACGGGTTTGAGTCTTCTCTGAGACAGTTACTGTGTAGGGAACTTGAGCAAGTTCTTCACTCACAATTGTTCTTCGCCATTGATAGTGGTTCTTCGCCGTTAGATAGTGGTTCTTAATAAAAGCATAGTAATAATGAAGATGATGAAGTATAACTGTAATAATATATTTATTTATGCCAGTTCGGGAATGCGTTTGCCTACTTGCGGAAGCTTTTTTGCCCCACCTCAGGTTTGACTGGCCGCGGAAATCTTTGTTCTACTTTTTGAGGTGAACTTGTTGCCTTTGCGCACACTTTAAAGACACAAAGTCGTGTCTTTTCAGTGGTTGGGCTGACCATATGGAAGAACCTTCATTTTGATCTGCATGTTCTTTTAGCTAAGGAATCTGCATACAACTTTTACAAGCATCTGAAAACTGTTCTTTATCACCGGAGTTGGACTGAGTAGGTACTAGGTATCTTGGAGAGACGCTATATATTATATAAACCCTCTGAAAGAACGAACATATGAATACTGGTTATGGCTTCTAAAGGTAGCAGTACAAGAAGGTTTCCAACATTGTCACGTTTCTTTCATTCTGTAGCACGTGGCAGTTATTTCTTCCATAATTTTTTCTCTCTTTCAGTCGATCACTATTAGTCTACTTTAATTCAGTGCTTCCCAAACTGTGGTCTGCGGACCGGTGCCGGTCTGCGAGCCCTCAGTTGCCGGTCCGCAAAGTGAGTCAAGAAACTGGACAAAAAAGACACCAGACCTTTTCTCGATTGGATCTCACTTAAAAAAACATGATTGTCTCGCAATTAAACCCATATTTTTCATATAAATTAAAAAGATTTGTTATGGGAATAAGTGTAT
Organism: Allolobophora icterica; assembly: GCA_963556255.1. Taxonomy (NCBI): domain Eukaryota; kingdom Metazoa; phylum Annelida; class Clitellata; order Crassiclitellata; family Lumbricidae; genus Allolobophora; species Allolobophora icterica. The sequence continues at coordinate 61,448,666 of OY744608.1, forward strand.
TTCAGCTATTGTAATTTCTTGTAAACGAAAACTGCGGAAGAAATAGTTATTTGTCGAATTGCTGACAGGTCAAATAGAAGTTGTTGAGCCCCTTTACTAGAAATTTTGATCATAACATTTGCGTTTTTTTTACCGGCAATTAGAAACTGGGTGTGACGTATCTATTTCGTCTTTACTAACCTGGTCACTGCTTCCGTCTATAGAAAATAGACACGTCTGCTTTTAGATTCGATATTGTACCGGTAACTATGATATTATAAATTTGAATATTACTGCAAATAAAAATACCACACCACACCCCGGAGACGAGGACGGCGTTCTCAAAACTTAAACACACTTCTGTTAGTTTCTTGTTGCCTGGTCGAGGGATTTCTCGTACCTCGGGCGTTAAAAAATTAAGCATACAAAATATATTAATAAACAGCAGTGCACTAGCATGTAAATTTATCAATTTTTGAAAAAAATGCAACTTTTTGATTCATATCAGATTGGTACAAAGTAGGCCTATTCAGTTGATATTTAGTACTGAATTACTGTTTAAAAATAATTTAGCATCTTTGACCCAATTTATAGATAAAAGTAATTAATAAATTGGGCACCGGTCCTGCTGCAATTGGAAAATTCCTGCCGGTCCGTCACACTGAAAGTAAAATCCTGCCGGTCCGTCACACTGAAGAGTTTGGAAAGCGCTGCTTTAATTCATTCATTCATTTGGTCAGTGATTCCTTTAATTAGTCACTCAGTCAAGTAATGTATTATTTACCCATCCATTCATTCTCTCAGTCAGGACAAGGTCTGCATGCTGCTCTTGCTATTCCTACAAAACAACGTTCTTATGATACGACACCTCATACAACTTCCAAGAAAAAAAAAGTTCTGACATTGTCTCATTTCTCTCATTTCATAGTGGCAGAAACTGGAAATGACAAAAGTGGAGCGTCGCAAGATCGTCTGTTCCGTCACTTTTCACATAATCGCGATCACGTGCGTCGTCTGGTCGCTGTACGTTCTCATCGATCGGACTACGGAGGAAATAAGCACCGGAATCCTGCACTGGCCGTTCTGGACTAAACTTATCGTCGTTGCGATCGGATTCACGGGCGGGCTCGTGTTCATGTACGTACAGTGCAAAATGTACATCCAGTTGTGCCAGCGCTGGCGAGCGTACAACCGCGTCATCTACGTTCAGGACTGCCCGATGACGGCACGCATCCGAAAGTCCCAGCAGATGGCGCTGCGGTCGGCGAGCGTGCACAAGTCAGAGGTGCAGTGCGAGCAACAGTTGGAGATGCACCTGCTTTGATGCGGCAATTCGTTTTGAAGAGCTTTGCGAGACGATTGGTGATCGTACGTCGGTTGACCCCTTGCAAACAACCCGGTTCTGTGCCGGGGTTTCTGGCGTAGCGAATTACGCAAAATTTCATCTGCATTCGTTGTGAGAAAGAATTTTGGTATTTTTTTGGTAGGGAGTCTTTGCTTCAAGTCGATTGGAATGTAGAGTAGCCAGGAACAAAATGGAAGTAGAAACCGCATTTTTGAATTCGTTTCAATTTGTGCGAGGTTCGTCGTTTCAGAGTCAATATGTGATATAACCGTTTCGTCTTTGCAGGCTACCAGTGGGGTAGTATTGGGCCCTTGGGTCAAGAGTTCGGTCCAGGCTCAGATCTGCAAATTATGCAGCCCCTTAGAGCCTGATTTTGTGCAAAAGTTATCTTGCATGGGGACTGGAAATGTGAAATCACGCTGTTGCCTGATGCATAATATGTTATCATTTAGCTTCGAGTAGCTTAGGGCTTAACAGCTTAAGGCTTAAGAGTTTTGACCGTAATTCCTATTGGTTAAATAATATTCAGTGTATTGTTGTTGATCATTGCAAGATATTTTTATTGACAGTTATAATTTAAATTACAAATTGCAAAGCAGGAGAAGTTCTTCTGGCAGCCAGACTAGGTGCACCAATTGAATACACCACAAACTCATGATAATGCTGTCTTTGGGAATAATATAAAGACCACCTTTTAGTGAGGCCACATCAAGATATGGTAATCTTCTACAACGGAATTCAGTTTGGGGTCCTTGTCTAAGACATCATGTTAGAATTTGTATTATAAGAAATCGTTTTGTAATGGGTCTCCGGTGTAATTTCTGTGTCTGATGTTAATATTTCGTGTATTGTAATTGATGATTGCACGATATTTTAGTGAAGTGTACAGATTAAATTAAAAATTGCAAATCAGGAGCAGTACGTCTTGCAGCTGTGCTAGCTGCACCATTTAAATACACCAGAACTCGTTATGATGCGGTGTTTGGGAGTAGTATCAGGAACCATGTTTTAACGAGACCACATTACATGAGGTCAGTTTCTACAATGGAATTCAATTTTGGGTCGACGTGCAAGACATTATATTACAAGGATTTGTATTATAATGAATTGCTTATTAATGGGTTTTCGATGTAATTTATCTGATGGAAATTGTCAAATGTTTGGTTATAAGTCACATGAATACAAGGTTAATCATATGCTTAGAAGTCCGATACATAGCAGCCTAGCTCTGAGACTGTAGAGACAAACCAGGAGAGAAATTCACTCTCAACAGAAACTGATTCAGTTTTTTCACTAGAAAATGACTGCTTTATTTTGCAATAGTTGGAGACGAGTACACCCTTAGATAGATTTCTTGAAGTGGGGTAAAAACAGTGTCTGTTGTTGGATTAAATTACAAAAGAGATCATAGCTACTGTTGTACAGCATAGACTGGATGACCCACTCCTGTTTTACGCGCCATTCTGCTTGTTGTGACCCCTAAAGGTATGAACTGAACACGCCCGACTGGTTAACTTGCTGTTCAAGAACTGCCATGTAGCACTAAATATTGATTTTCTCAGTATTGTTCCTTTGACGCGTGGCCTGGTTTACCACGAGGCATGCCCCCCACGACTTCGCGTTAACGAGTACACACTGTATTTAGCACTGGCGTAAACTTGTTCTAAATATTGGGGGGGCATTTGGTTTTTCATTCTACACTTGTATAGTCCATCTCAATTATTGGGGGGCACGTGCCCCGGCTGCCCCCCAGAGTATACGCCTTTAGTATTTAGTTTATGGCAATAATGTTAATACGTGAATTGCAGCTAAGGCAAAGATTAGGAACATTGAGCCGAGTTATTACTTGGGGTGGGTGACTATCTGTTTCTACCATGCCTCGTGGTTTTCACTCAGCCCTTCATGTTTTCCTGGTTGGTAAATGACTACCAACACAAGTTAGGAGGTTAAGAAAGGTGCCTGGTATTTGATTGCTGTGGTCAGGTTTCAACCGAGTGATCTTTTAACTATAGGACTAAAAACCTAGGGAGTTTCTCTGGAGGTGTGTAAACAGGTGTGTGTCAGGGTAGCCACCTGGTAGAGTGCTCGCCCGTAACTCGGAGAGTATGGGTTTGAGCCTCATCTGAGATGGTCACTGTTTAATTACCCTGAGCAAGTCCTTCACTCAATTACTCATCGCCATCGATTGATACTCGATTATTAGATAGTGGCGTTTAATAAATGCATAATATTAATAGTTATTACCTTTTTAGCTGCCCATGTGATATCATGTAGAGCAGTATCCCATTTGTGTATGACAGCCGCACTGTTGGGCCCATGGCTTGTTATTCTATCAGTTACCCCAGCATCTCAGCTGTGGGCCCAATCAATATGACTTTGTGGGACTTTGGCTATTGTTATGAGTTGATCTTGTTTTATTTTGGTTACTGTCTTTGCGTAATTGTTGTCGTACAATAATGTTGATCTTTTTGACTGATTGTTTGAGGTTCTCACATTGACAGGTTGTTGAAAGATGCTGTGTGGATGTTCATATAAAAACGTTCAGCTAATATCTTTTAAGTGACTCGAGTCTGTACTCTCCACGCTGCAGATGGAGCATTCGACTAGTTAGCCACGATGCGGAGTCATTGCATCAGCCGTGCTTTATCAATATTAATAATATCAGAACAGGATTAGTAAGTATACTGGGATTTCGTTATAATGCGAGTCAAATCATGAACCACCCTTCAAATCATGAACCGCCCTTTAAAAATATAATGAACCGCCCTTTAAAAATATAATGAGGTCTTTTAGTAAAGTGGAACTAACTTTGGTATCTATGTCCTCCACTGCATTATATCAGGATTTCTGTTAATAATGATATTCGTGTTTATTGACAAGCTCACTGACAAACCGCAGTGTTACATTGAAGCAATTGAAACATGACGGTACAATTATCAAGATCATTAACACACGTCTTGGCAGCCTTAAGGCGCCCGCTTGTTTTACTGCTGCCTCCTAGGGAGTGGAAGGCTGAGTCGACCTAGAGGGGGCTTATGGGTATCAAACCACTGTAACTTTACAAGATCTAGCTCTTCAGGCTATAGTGTTACCATTTATCTATCCCCCTCCCATGTTATAGCGAGTCTTCGGTGTATATGCAACAGACTCTGACGAGCTGTCAAACCGCCAAAGCTGGCTCATAGTCATTCCGTGCAGAGTGTTGCCTTGCCATGCTGCTTGGAAACCTGTTTCTTGCAGGTGAATATGTTGTTTCAAATGTTATTGTAATTGCTAATTGCATAGCACCACTTCAAAGGAAATTCATCAGTGTTACTCTATTGTTTTTGTAGTTATTTAAACTAAGGTGAAGTTTTGATTTAAGGGCTCATTTGTTTCCCATAATAATTTTGTTACCTTCCATCTCCAGACTAGGCGATGTTTTTTCGGTAATGTAAAGAAGGGATATTTTTAATTTTAACGCCTTAGCCGTGTTCCCATTGTTGTTGGTCATATTTTCTTAATTGGTTTATATCTGTTGTGCTAATTAATTAACAGACGAGGTGTGTTGTTATTCTCCGTGCATTGGTCTCAGATTGATATTCTAAAACATTCTAGAACATAAAATAATACATGTGTCTGCTTTGGAAGCCGTATCAGAGACCTCGTTATAGGGATGGTCCTATTATGATGAGATCATTTTCAAAAGCTAACCTTTAATTGGGAATCCTTGTCACATCAGAATTCACATGATGTATGTGATAAGCACGGTTTTAGTTGTCTGAGGGGGTTGAACCCCTAGCTCTTCTTCTGATCCCCTCTGGAACCAAAAAGATGTTGGGGGTATAGTTTTGACCCCCAGCTCTGTTGTTTCATGTGCAACATATTAACAACCTTAGGTTTCGACCTATATTCATGGATCGTGGTAAACTGTAAATTTCTCTACCTTCAGCTCTTTTTGACAACTAAAATATGGGTTGATAAGGATATTCAAATTTTCTACTATTAATTTGTCAACTGCAAGCAAAAGTAGTCTAGTGTTCAGCTTGCTGGGCAGTGAACAAAGGATATGGTTATAAATGAGAACAGAAATCAGACAGTGAGGGGGATTTTCATTTGGTTAGCCTTGTATAGCAAGGCTAAGAAACTGAAGTGGCTAACCCTTCATACGCATGGCTGCGTCGTCTTGGGGTTAACTTAAAGTGACCGAAGGTTAACTTAAAGTGACCGATCTTGTTCTTGTAAAGTGCTTCTGAGAGGCGCTATGCAAATGTCCTGTATCAGTATTATGATTACGATACGTTGTTTTGTGAAACGTTGCTGTTCGTGCCATGTTGCATAATAGCAAAATTGACGATGTTAAGGAATCAGTATTTGCATAATTTAACAGACCAGGTCAGATGGACATAATTATGCTGTGCATCGGCATTCGCAGTGTATCACTTAATTTATAATTAATGCAATCAGATGTAACGGCATAAAGCTGGGTATGTACTTGCTATATTTGATAACACGGCTTATTGTTATTCTTGTCAATTATTCTCTGCTTTTGTTTGTTCATTTTTCTGAGTTTCTTACTATACCTGCAACACCTCTGTGCAGTGGGCACAATTGTGGGGAAGAGAAACCTATGGTTAGGTGCAAAATGTTTTGGGAAAGACTACCTTCAGTGGAAGTAGGAGCCTTAAATAGTGCTTTCGGACACAAATTGCAAAGTGGACATTGTCGAGTGTGCAGTTGACTTGTATGGAGTGTGCAGTGTGTAGTATGAATTTTTGACAGATTAGCTCAAGTCAACTACACACGATTTCATTACAAGACCAGAAATTTTACTTGCAAGTTCAAGTACAGTTTAACAGTGTGAGCAAGAATGTGCAGTTGACATTTCTGAGGGGTGTTCGATAGTGTAGTGGTTAGCATGCTAGACTGTCAATCGAGAGGTTGGGGGTTGAAATCCCCGCCAGGGCAGAAATTTGGTTCAAGATTTCTGTTCCACCTGCACCCCCTAGTCAACTCGGCTATGATCTCATCATACATTGACCTTGACTGTCAATGGGAAGATGAGATGGTGTGGGAGAGGACTGACCACCCACCCTCAAATGCCGAGGCTAAGAAAATTAAGTCGCTAACACTTCATACCCATGGCTGCCTCAGGGCTAACTTAAGGGACTGCTGTTCTTCTTCTTAGGCTCTTGTGGAAGGAAGTCTGAACGAGTGGGGAAAGACCTATGGTTAGAAACGCAATTTACTGGGGCAATGTTTCGTTGATGGGTACTGGGTAGCTCAAAGTGGGCTCAAAGTCTCTACACCCTCTTAGAGAGGCTCAAACCCACATTGTGAGCTCTGCTACTATTACTGATGACGAGAGATGATTTCGTGCATTTAATCCTAATATTTGAAATTGTTGATGACAAGCAGAGATCGTGTTCTGCTTGGTATCATGCCAGGTCTGTTACCAAAGACAGCGGATTTGAACCTAATGAGACTCCATGTACAGTACATTGCAACTTTATTTGCTACAATACAACTGTATTTGATAGTGTCCTCCTTCCGATGTTCAGAAGTGCACACAACCATACGACAGAACATCGATGGCGCTGAGCAACTGTGAGTGAAGGAGACTCTACCCAATGATCGCCTAAGTGATGGCTCGAACCCTACTCTCCACGTTGCAGGCCAAAAGCTCTATCCATTTGGCTACCATTCTCAACAATAGCAAGGATGGCAGAACAAAGGAAGAAAGAAAGAAATACAGAAAGTCTGACAGAGTCTTAACAGAATACATCACAATGTGATCAATCATCAACACCATGCACAAATTAAACAAAATTCCAAAACAATTTTTTGACAAATTATTTTTTTAACATTATAAAATTAACCAATTCACATAATCTCTCAACAGTCACTGAGCGAAAACAGACATTTTAAAAAGCAACAAATAGTGGAACACTTTTTCACATACTACAATTTAGTATCAGCAGATTACAAATGATCAGTGTGAACAAGTAGCTCTTGGTAACAGTTCATTTCTGTTCAACAGTTTTTCAATAGCTGTTTTCTGATGTCCAGAATAACTCAAAAAAGTTTAATGAACCACAAAGCATCAATCAGTGCTCCAGACAATTAACCTAATATGATTAACGTGGGGCAAAAAATAACCCCTAGGATAAAAGTGCAGCAAAAAGCAATAGCACTCGAGAAAAGGGGAGAAGGTAGAAAGATACCGGTAATTAACAGAAGATAAAGCCCAAAGTTTAGCCCTAGCCCTAAACCTAAAGATCATCCCGAGGAAAAGTGGAGAAGGTGGACGATAACAGACCAGTAGATAATGCCTAAAATTAAGCCCTAAACCTAAAGATCATCCCGAAAGCCCAGTATAACCAAAAATTTCCTTCCTGTCTTGATAGCCAGCAGACACAGCCATAACACTGATGTACCAGCAACAACATGAACAACCAACAAAACAACACCCAAATGAATACAAGCAACAAGACAAAGCAAGTGATGGTGACGTTTTTTATACAGATGTGAACATTTCGAGTAGAAAATAGAAGTTGCCTTACATAACTTGGCTGTTTCTGCTGGCATCTATGGACTATAGCCTTTTAAAGTAATCTTTTAACCTTCAAAAACTGACAGTTCATTGGCTACAGTATGTGTCTCTATCTCTCCTTATGTCTCTGTGTGCCATTATTAAGTGTCCGTCTCTTCTTACGGTCCATTGCCTAGCGTATGTGACGGTGTCTCTCCTCATGACTCCAAATATACGTTTATGTGCCCGTCTGTTCTTACATCCCATTGCCTAACGAGGATGTCTGTATCTCTCCAAATATATGTTTAAGGGATTTCTTTATCCAGAATCGTCATCGATGACAGCTCTGGTAAAGACAGCGGAAAAACGGATTTTTAACGCGATCAAACAGAACCCATTCCATGTCCTGCGTTAGGGCCCTATTTCCTCCAACCACTGAGCAACCATAATCCGCAACCAAGACCACATAACCTTAAACTCCCGATCAAAGATCATTTAAATTTTATTTCCCATATTCTGGTCGACCGATAAATGCCTAACTCGTTTAACATTCATAATTATGTTTAACTGTACCCTAATGTGGTTTGTCATTTAGGATTTCAATAAACGTGTATACCAATTCTTCTTGATTTACCACCACCATTTCTTTATGATTCAGCGCCACCATTTCTCTTTGATTTACCGTCACCATTTCTGTTGGGTTTACAGACACCATTTGTGTTTGATTTACAACAACTATTTCTGTTTGATTTACAACAACCACTTCTGTTTTGATTTACAACAACCATTTCTGTTTTGATTTACAACAACCATTTCTGTTTGATTTACAGACACCATTTCTGTTTGGTTTACAGACACCATTTGTGTTTGATTTACAACAACTATTTCTGTTTGATTTACAACAACCATTTCTCTTTGATTTACCGTCACCATTTCTGTTTGGTTTACAGACACCATTTGTGTTTGATTTACAACAACTATTTCTGTTTGATTTACAACAACCATTTCTGTTTTGATTTACAACAACCATTTCTGTTTGATTTACAGACACCATTTCTGTTTGATTTACAGACACCATTTGTGTTTGATTTACAGACACCATTTCTGTTTGATTTACGGACACCATATGTGTTTGATTTACAACAACTATTTGTGTTTGATTTACAGACACCATTTGTGTTTGATTTAACCACACCATTTCTGTTTGATTTACAGACACCATTTGTGTTTGATTTACAGACACCATTTGTGTTTGATTTACAGACACCATTTCTGTTTGATTTACAGACACCATTTGTGTTTGATTTACAGACACCATTTCTGTTTGATTTACGGACACCATATGTGTTTGATTTACAACAACTATTTGTGTTTGATTTACAGACACCATTTCTGTTTGATTTACAGACACCATTTGTGTTTGATTTACAGACACCATTTCTGTTTGATTTACAGACACCATTTCTGTTTGATTTACAGACACCATTTGTGTTTGATTTACAACAACCATTTCTGTTTGATTTACGGACACCATATGTGTTTGATTTACAACAACTATTTGTGTTTGATTTACAGACACCATTTGTGTTTGATTTACACACACCATTTCTGTTTGATTTACAGACACCATTTGTGTCTGATTTACAACAACCATTTCTGTTTGATTTACAGATACCATTTGTGTTTGATTTACAACAACCATTTCTGTTTGATTTACAGACACCATTTGTGTTTCATTTACAACAACCATTTCTGTTTCGTTTACAGACACCATTTGTGTTTGATTTACAACAACCATTTCTGTTTCGTTTAGAGACACCATTTCTGTTTGATTTACAGACACCATTTGTGTTTGATTTACGGACACCATTTGTATTTGATTTACAACAACCATTTGTGTTTGATTTAGAGACACCATTTGTGTTTCATTTACAACAAACATTTCTGTTTCGTTTAGAGACACCATTTCTGTTTGATTTAACAGAAACCATTTGAGTTTGATTTACAGACACCATTTGTTTAATTTACAGACACCATTTCTGTTTGATTTACAGACACCATTTCTGTATGATTTACAGACACCATTTCTGTTTGATTTACAGACACCATTTGTGTTTGATTTACAGACACCATAATATGTTTGATTTACAGACACCATTTCTGTTGGATTTACAGACACCATTTGTTTGGTTTACAGACAAAATTTCTGTTTGATTTACCGCCACCATTTGTGTTTAATTTACAACAACCATTTCTGTTTGATTTACAGACACCATTTCTGTTTGACTTACAACAACCATTTCTGTTTGATTTACAGACACCATTTGTGTTTCATTTACAGACACCATTTCTGTTTGATTTAGAGACACCATTTGTGTTTGATTTACAACAACCATTTCTGTTTCGTTTACAGACACCATTTCTGTTTGATTTAGAGACACCATTTGTGTTTGATTTACAACAACCATTTCTGTTTGATTTACAGACACCATTTGTGTTTCATTTACAGACACCATTTCTGTTTGATTTAGAGCCACCATAAGTGTTTGATTTACAACAACCATTTCTGTTTCGTTTACAGACACCATTTCTGTTTGATTTAGAGACACCATTTGTGTTTGATTTACAACAACCATTTCTGTTTCGTTTAGAGACACCATTTGTGTTTGATTTACAGACACCATTTGTGTTTGATTTACAGACACCATTTGTTTGATTTAGAGACATCATTTGTGTTTGATTTACAACAACCATTTCTGTTTGATTTACAGACACCATTTGCGTTTGATTTACAACAACCATTTCTGTTTGATTTACAGACACCAACATTTGTGTTTGATTTACCGCCACCATTTGTTTCGTTTACCGCCATCATTTCTTTCTGATTCAGCGCCACCATTTATTTTTTATTTACCACCACCATTCATTTTTGATTTAACACTGCCATTTCTTGCTGATTTACCAGCACCATTAATCTTTGATTTTCCACCACCATTTCTTTTTGATTTACCACCACCGCCATTCATTTTTCGTTAACCAACACCACTACTTTCTGATTTACAACAACCATTTCTCTTTGATTTACAGACACCATTTGTGTTTGATTTACAGACACCATTTGTGTTTGATTTACAGACACCATTTGTGTTTGACTTATATAGACACCATTTCTGTTTGATCTACAGACACCATTTGCGTTTGATTTACAACACCATTTCTGTTTGGTTTACAGACACCATTTCTGTTTGACTTACGGACACCATTTGTGTTTAATTTACAACAACCATTTCTGTTTGGTTTACAGACACCATTTCTGTTTGATTTACACACACCATATCTGTTTGATTTACAGACACCATTTGTGCTTAATTTACAAAAACATTTCTGTTTGATTTACAGACACCATTTCTGTTTGATTTACACACACCATTTGAGTTTGATTTACAGATACCATTTCTGTTTGATTTACAACAACCATTTCTGTTTGATCTACAGACACCATTTGTGTTTGATTTACAACAACCATTTCTGTTTGATTTACAGACACCATTTGTGTTTGATTTACAACAACCATTTCTGTTTGATTTACAGACACCATTTGTGTTTGATTTACAACAACCATTTCTCTTTGATTTACAGACAGCATTTATGTTTGATTTACAGACACCATATATGTTTGATTTAGAGACACCATTTCTGTTGGATTTACAGACACCATTTGTGTTTGATTTACAACACCATTTCTGTTGGATTTACAGACACCATTTCTGTTTGATTTACAAACACCATTTCTGTTTGATTTACAGACACCATTTGTGTTTGATTTACAGACACCATTTGTGTTTGACTTACAACAACCATTTGTGTTTGATTTACAACAACCATTTCTATTTCGTTTACAGACACCATTTCTGTTTGATTTAGAGACACCATTTGTGTTTGATTTACAACAACCATTTCTGTTTCGTTTAGAGACACCAATTCTGTTTGATTTACAGAAACCATTTGAGTTTGATTTACAGACACCATTTGTGTTTGATTTACAGACAACATTTGTTTGATTTACAGACACCATTTATGTTTGATTTACAGACACCATTTGTTTGATTTACAGACACCATTTGTGTTTGATTTACAACAACCATTTCTGTTTGATTTACAGACACCAACATTTGTGTTTGATTTACCGCCACCATTTCTGTTTCGTTTACCGCCATCATTTCTTTCTGATTCAGCGCCACCATTTATTTTTTATTTACCACCACCATTCATTTTTGATTTAACACTGCCATTTCTTGCTGATTTACCAGCACCATTAATCTTTGATTTTCCACCACCATTTCTTTTTGATTTACCACCACCACCATTCATTTTTCGTTAACCAACACCACTACTTTCTGATTCACAACAACCATTAGTGTTTGATTTACAACAACCATTTCTCTTTGATTTACAGACACCATTTGTGTTTGATTTACAGACACCATTTGTGTTTGATTTACAGACACCATTTGTGTTTGACTTATATAGACACCGTTTCTGTTTGATTTACAGACACCATTTGCGTTTGATTTACAACACCATTTCTGTTTGGTTTACAGACACCATTTCTGTTTGACTTACGGACACCATTTGTGTTTAATTTACAACAACCATTTCTGTTTGGTTTACAGACACCATTTCTGTTTGATTTACACACACCATATCTCTTTGATTTACAGACACCATTTCTGTTTCATTTACAGACACCATTTGTGCTTAATTTACAAAAACATTTCTGTTTGATTTACAGACACCATTTCTGTTTGATTTACACACACCATTTGAGTTTGATTTACAGATACCATTTCTGTTTGATTTACAACAACCATTGCTGTTTGATTTACAGACACCATTTGTGTTTGATTTACAGACACCATTTGTGTTTGATTTACAGACACCATTTATGTTTGATTTACAGACACCATTTGTGTTTGATTTACAGACACCATTTCTGTTGGATTTACAGACACCATTTGCGTTTGACTTAGAGACACCATTTGTGTTTGATTTACAACCACCATTTCTGTTTGATTTACAACAACCATTTCGGTTTGGTTTACAGACACCATTTCTGTTTGATTTACAGACACCATTTGTGTTTGATTTACAAACACCATTTCTGTTTGATTTACAGACACCATTTATGTTTGATTTACAGACACCATTTATGTTTGATTTACAGACACCATTTGTGCTTAATTTACAACAATCATTTCTGTTTGATTTACAGACACCATTTCTGTTTGATTTACATACACCATTTCCGTTTGATTTACACACACCATTTGTGTTTGATTTACAGACACCATTTGTGTCTGATTTACAACAACCATTTCTGTTTGATTTACAGACACCATTTCTGTTTGATTTACAGACACCATTTCTGTTTGATTTACGGACACCATATGTGTTTGATTTACAACAACTATTTGTGTTTGATTTACAGACACCATTTGTGTTTCATTTACAGACACCATTTCTGTTTGATTTAGAGACACCATTTGTGTTTGATTTACTGACACCATTTCTGTTTGATTTACAGACACCATTTGTGTTTGATTTACAGACACCATTTGTATTTGATTTACAACAACCATTTCTGTTTGATTTACGGACACCATATGTGTTTGATTTACAACAACTATTTGTGTTTGATTTACAGACACCATTTGTGTTTCATTTACAGACACCATTTCTGTTTGATTTAGAGACACCATTTGTGTTTGATTTACAACAACCATTTCTGTTTCGTTTACAGACACCATTTGTGTTTGATTTAGAGACACCATTTGTGTTTGATTTACAACAACCATTTCTGTTTCGTTACAGACACCATTTCTGTTTGATTTACAGACACCATTTCTGTTTGATTTACGGACACCATATGTGTTTGATTTACAACAACTATTTGTGTTTGATTTACAGACACCATTTGTGTTTCATTTACAGACACCATTTCTGTTTGATTTAGAGACACGATTTGTGTTTGAGTTACTGACACCATTTCTGTTTGATTTACAGACACCATTTGTGACGCCAGGGCTCAAAACCCGTCACATGTCGGTTTCTCACCTTTTTATTTAGTCATAATCTACAATTAATCAGCTTCAAAATACTTTTTACAGAATGAACCTATCTTTTTTCTAGCTAAAGTTATTCTCGTTTGATTCTTTCATTAATATCTAGTGAGAAAATCGAATAAAACATTTCGGAATATTCGTGTCATCAAAGTCTTCAGCAACCATTACTTGATTATATTACAAATTTGCTGGGCAATAAAGGGCTATATCCTGTATCGAATAAAACAAGCGGCATCAAAATCGGATTACTACATCACGAATCATGGCAAATTCATAGGCAACTGGTGAATTGAGGAATGTTCAATATTTTTGACCCCTCTCGCCTATTTCGGCTTCTAGCTCAATATCTAGGAAGCGACAAGCGACGGGTTTTGAGCCCTGGCGTCACATTTGTGTTTGATTTACAGACACCATTTGTATTTGATTTACAACAACCATTTCTGTTTGATTTACGGACACCATATGTGTTTGATTTACAACAACTATTTGTGTTTGATTTACAGACACCATTTGTGTTTGACTTACAACAACCATTTCTGTTTGATTTACAGACACCATTTGTGTTTGATTTACAACAACCATTTCTGTTTCGTTTACAGACACCATTTCTGTTTGATTTAGAGACACCATTTGTGTTTGATTTACAACAACCATTTCTGTTTCGTTTAGAGACACCATTTGTGTTTGATTTACAGACACCATTTGTGTTTGATTTACAGACACCATTTGTGTTTCATTTACAGACACCATTTGTGTTTGATTTACCAACACCATTTGTTTGATTTAGAGACATCATTTGTGTTTGATTTACAACAACCATTTCTGTTTGATTTACAGACACCATTTGTGTTTGATTTACAACAACCATTTCTGTTTGATTTACAGACACCAACATTTGTGTTTGATTTACCGCCACCATTTCTGTTTCGTTTACCGCCATCATTTCTTTCTGATTCAGCGCCACCATTTATTTTTTATTTACCACCACCATTCATTTTTGATTTAACACTGCCATTTCTTGCTGATTTACCACCACCATTAATCTTTGATTTTCCACCACTATTTCTTTCTGATTTACCACCACCGCCATTCATTTTTCGGTCACCAACACCACTACTTTCTGATTCACAACAACCATTAGTGTTTGATTTACAGACACCATTTCTGTTGAATTTACAGATACCATTTGCGTTTGATTTACAACACCATTTGTGTTTGATCTGCAGACACCATTTGTGTTTGATTTACAACAACCATTTCTGTTTCGTTTACAGACACCATTTCTGTTTGATTTATAGACACCATTTGTGTTTGATTTACAGACACCATTTCTGTTTAATTTACAACAAGCATTTCTATTTGATTTACAGACACCATTTCTGTTTCGTTTACAGACACCATTTGTGTGTGATTTACAGACACCAACATATGTGTCTGATTTATAGACACCATTTGTGTTTGATTTACAACAACCATTTCTGTTTGATTTACAGACACCATTTCTGTTTGATTTACAGACACCATTTTTTTTAATTTACAGACACCATTTCTGTTTGATTTACAGACACCATTTTTTTTAATTTACAGACACCATTTCTGTTTGATTTACAGACACCATTTTTTTTTATTTACAGACACCATTTCTGTTTGATTTACAGACACCATTTGTGTTTTATTTACAGACACCATTTGTGTTTACTTTACAACAACCATTTCTGTTTGATTTACAGACACCATTTGTGTTTGATTTGCAACAACCATTTCTGTTTGATTTTCAGACACCATTTCTGTTTTTTGTGTTTGATTTACAGACACCATTTGTGTTTGATTTACAACAACCATTTCTGTTTGATTTACTGCCGGCATTTCTGTCTGGTTTATAACCACAATTTGTGTTTGGTTTACCGCTGGCATTTCTGTTTGATTTACCGCCAACATTTTTATTTGGTTGATCGCCGGCATTTCTGTTTGATTTACAGACAACATTTCTGTTTGATTTATCGCTACCATTTCTGTTTGATTTACCGCCACCATTTCTTTCTAATTTACCACCACCACAATTTATTTTTCGTTCACCACCACCATTAATTTTGGATTTACCACCACCATTAAATTTTGATTTACCAACATTTCTTTCTGATTTGCCACCACAACAATTTATTTTTCGTTCACCGCCACCATTCATTTTTGATTTACCACCACCATTAATTTTTGATTTACCACTACCATTAGTTTTTGATTTACCAACACCACCACTTCTTTCTGATTTGGAACAACCATTTCTTTTTGATTTACCACCACCATTAATTTTTTATTTACCACTACTATTTCTTTCCGATCTATCACAATTAATTTACCAACACCATTTCTTAATCTGAGCTGTGCTACTATTACTGATGATGACTAGAGGTGAATGATATTGATAACACCAATTAGAACAATGATGACCATAGCATGTCTGCTGAACTTCAAGATGAGAGGATTCCATTTCTCATAACTTAATTCCTAATTCTTAAAAATACCACCAACTTATAGAGCACTGCTTTTGGACAACAAAGCTACTCAGCAGGGCTAAAGATTCTGGAGAAGAGGAGAAGCCCATAAAGTAAAGAAATAGGCTAGAAACCACAATGCCGAACAACAAAAACACCAGATCAGGAAAGAAATGGAAAACTGCACGTGATGCTTTTGCTTCCACTGCACTTTTCACACACACACCAATTAATTATCTTAACTGAAAATAATTACCTAAAAATAAATTAAATCTGATGAAACTATTTAAAATAACTATTATATCAATTAATGGTGCACATGCACACAAGACCATACAGGGGAACTGCGGATGACTGAAGGAAAACGGAAACCTCCAAGCAGCTGTGAAACATCGGGGACGATGCCGATAGATCTGTAAAAAAAACAACAGGGATGATTTAGATACAAGCAACAAACAATTTGCTCTCAGTCGTTCACAATACCTTAAACACTTTTCCACTGTTATTTCCATTCGACTATACCTCATTCTTTTGCAGATGCAGATTTATGGAAGAAACACTCCCTCACCAGCAATAACAGCAGGTTTTACTGTGGCAATTTATTTGTAAAAATTTGCCAGTTCAGTGATTAAGTTAGATGAGCGATATGCACTACACGTTTTTCCTTCCCTCTCCACAAGAACTTCAAAATCAATCTGCTTGTGGTTGATGTTACCACGTCTTGGAAATGAATATCCACACAGCTGCTAACCTGTCTTTATGCACCAGTATTTAATCTAGTCCCCTCTTCTGGGAGGGGAAACAAGGTTTCTGGGGGGACCAACGAATTACACAACGTTTTTTTCAGATTTCACCCATCTTTTAAAAGTTTAAGACTTTTTTCAAATTTCATCTCCAAAAAAAGTTTGACTTGTTTTTAGTCTTTCGTCCGATTTTTTACAATTTTTCTATAGGAATTACTCTCTCAAACAGGTTTATGACCTTTTTTCGGTTATTATTCACCTCTCGGGGTGGGGGACCATGTGTCCTGGGGGGAATTTTCCTCCCCTAAAGGTCTCTACATTATAATATTGCCGGCCTCTGAGGGGAAACATCAATCCTGGGGGGACATTTCCCCCCAAAGGTGTATAGATTAGACACTGTTTATGCACTAGTGCATGTAAATTAACTGCTGTCTGTCTGTTCCATATAAGATCAGTTATCTCTCACTTAAAAGACATTTTGACCCTCCAAAATTGTGTTTATTTATGATAAAAATAGCCATGACTTAAAATAATTTGCCTCTGTTGAGAAGTAGTCTTATGTTCTAGAAGACGTAAAAGTAGCACTGCTTTTTTCTCTTCCAGATGCAATCACTATTTTTTATTTTCAAGCCATCTTAATTTTTTTGATCTGCCATGTAAAGCACCCTTGTGAGCTTCTTAACACTTTAATGACAAGCAGGTACTAAAATACATGGAACACTAATCTCTCTCGTTGTTAAAGGGTTACAGGATACATAAATAGAGGTGCATACATACTATCTCTCAACCAAAGAAATTGCTTAATTTAATTATTAATTACACGATCTATCAAAAATAGCATATTTAGACATGACAAAATAGCCATTTTTTTTGCAAGAAGTTGCCTGCTGAGCAGTCATATGTATTTAGTATATGCAACAACTGCCATTTTCAACTCCAAATGCACAGATATAATTTATGGTAAAGATTACTAGCATAAAGGTTAATGAAGAAATCAAATACCTAGCAGTTCAGTTGCATCAGTCGTAACCGACACATGAGGCTGACATGACAGGAATTCTGCAGTTGCATCAGTGGCTCCCAACACATGAGGCTGACATGACAGGAATTCTGCAGTTGCATCAGTGGCTCCCAACACATGAGGCTGACATGACAGGAATTCTGCAGTTGCATCAGTGGCTCCCAACACATGAGGCTGACATGACAGGAATTCTGCAGTTGCATCGGTGGCACCCAACACATGAGGCTGACATGACAGGAATTCTGCAGTTGCATCAGTCACGACCAACACGAGGCTGACATGACAGGAATTCTGCAGTTGCATCGGTGGCACCCAACACATGAGGCTGACATGACAGGAATTCTGCAATTGCATCAGTCATGACCAACACACAAGGCTGACATGACAGGAATTCTGCAATTGCATCAGTGGCATCCAGGATCGGTTGGGACCGGAACGCACCGGAACGGCGTTCCGGTTCTTTTTTTGACAACTGGTAGTTTTTAGACAGGATTCACAGGAACATTCCTAGATTAGCATGGCGTCTGACACCGGCGTTCCGGTTCTTTTTTGCTTAGGAAGGGATTCCTGGTGGCATCCAACACATGAGGCTGACATGACAGGAATTCTGCAGTTGCATCTGTGGCAACTGACAACCAGACTTGCACGACAGGAATTCTGCACTTGCATCAGTGGCAACCGACACAACAGGAATTCTGAAATACATAATATGAAGTTTTTTACCGTTGCAAGTAAAACAAATATTTATTTCTGGCAAAGAAATAATCTTTTCATCTGAAACAATCTATAATAAAACTTGTGGAAGAAATCCTAAATATCTGGTTCAGTTTCTTAAGACGCTAACTCACATGACGAAGAATCTGAAATAAATGAGTGTATACATTGCCAATGAAAATAAACATTTCATATTTGCTCAACAGAAACAATTTATGGAAAAGAAATTACGTTATCATCTTAAATAACTTATTATAAAACTTTTTCCGATTGTCCCTCGTATGCGTACTGCTACAGCTCAGTCCAGAATCTTTACCTATGCTGGGCCCACCAGCTGGATCACCTTTCTCAGTTTTCCCGGTAATCCTGGGCTTTAGCGTCCGAAATTATTTTCATTGAAATGTTCTAATACAATATACAATAATGCAATAAATAATCATCGTTCATCCAACTTCTAGTTTCAATTATATTTTAATCGATTATCCAGCTTCGAGTTTCCTGAATATTTTCATCAATCATCCAACTTCTAGTTCGAGTTTTACTATAAAATGTTTTCATCGCTCATACACGGGAATAATATCGCACTAAAACGATATATTTTCATCGCAATTCCAACTTCTAGTTTGACTTTTATTATGTGATATTTTAATCAATCATCCGACTTCTAGTTTATTTGATATTTTCATCAATCTTCCAACTTCTTCTTTGAGTTTAACTGTGAAACTTTTCATCGCTCATGCACTGTAAATAATTTCGGACGCTAAAACCCAGGATTACCGTTTTCCCTTCCACAGTTTTGCAAGCACCTGAAGTCGATATTATTTGGCAGAGATTTCACTGGTTTTGGATGGGGAGCGCCATTGATGAGTTTTTCTTTAAGTGGTCCCATATAAATGTCGGATTACTATTACAATTACAAACACTTTTACTTTAATTTATAAAGTAATTAAAATTAGGCAAGAAGGCCGACACAATCGAAGTCAGGAGACTCATGAAACCGGACGACCGAATATTCTGTAATAGATAATATAAAGCTTTTTAATCTGTTGAATGCATACAGATTTCCAGTTGCCGTTTTTAAAAATCAAGAATTTAACATTCCTATATAATAATCAAAAATAGAGCAATTTTTTTTAACTATGAATATTTATTATATTTCATATCAAATTAGTGGCTCTGAAGAAATCCTACCTCGATAACCAAAGCGAATGTGCTGTCCCTCAACGTCTATGTCTGCTTGCCCCGTTGCCCGCGGACGCAACATCCCACTCTCTTTCTGAAGTTAAAACAATTTTTTTAATTTAAGTGCTCGACATTCATAACATCCTATTTGTTTTCTGCGTGACTGTTTTCTTCGCTGTTAAACATTATATTAATGTGTTTATTTTGCACAACAACAAGTTTTTGTAATTTTACACATCTCTGCGTCCCGCCATACGAGCATTCTGGGATAATTGGGAAAACTCATACGTAAACAATGATGCAGCATAAAAACTAAGTAAGTCAGCAGCCTTTAAATAATGCCTCAAATGCTTACATTTTACAAAATAGCCAGTTGATGTAAAATGCTGTTGTCGTTGGATCAGGAAAAGCCCAAGCCTTATTCAGTCATTAGCAGCGATATGTTATTAATTCATTGGTTGTTATAATGTTATTCAAACGGGTCTAATAATTTTCTTATTCACCAAATTCCTAAAATAATTTCTGTTCATAAGTCTATTCCAAGATTCCCAGAGGGCAAAGCTTTTGAAAACCGATTCGAAGATTTTCAATCTCTGATGCGAATGAGACAGAGCGCAACTCCCATAATGCCTTTCGATCATTGTTTAAAGTAAGACAAATTCTTATCTTAATTAGGCCAATGCCACTGTTTAAAAAATGAAACCTGAAAAGTTTTCGCCTCAATAAATGATTTGGACCCAAATCTTTCACATTTAATTCGCTTAAGCTAGAAACTACAAAGCAATGAATTTACGTTTTCATTAAATATTATTTTTGGCCAATCTCAAAATCAATTCCGACGGCACTATTAAAATCCACTAGAGTCTAGACAATATTACTTTCGCTTTAAAACAAATTGCTCCTTTAATTAAATTTTACATCAACCACGCAACGGTTTCAACTAAGAGCAGCGTCACACAATTCACAAATTGTTTGTCAAACTTACGATTTCCGAATTCGACGTCCAGTCCTTCTGAAGAACTTGGCTAGAGATGGTATGGCGCCACGGCTTCTCGCTCGAGTTGATCGGCAGCGATCACAGTCAGAAAGCAGCTAGATCTATACTTACTACGATACTTACGACGATGCACTGTGAATTACCATCGTAGTATTTAAAACTTTTCATAAAAATTAATGTTACTATCGAAGGAACTTGCTTTCATGCAGCTAGGCAAAAAGATCTGCACGATCTACAGAACTTTCTTAATTATAGCCAAGCCAAAAATTGCACAATGAACGGCGTAACTAAGGAAATCACTGTGACGTCATTTCAGTCGTCATGAAGAATTTGAAACATTTCTATCTCGGGTACACAGCCATACAATTAACTAATGCAATACATATCATAAAGGTCAGTGGTCGCTAGGCCTACTATGCAAAATCGTTGTTGTAGCGGAAATCCAGAGTGAGTCAAGTCGAAAGCTATAATAAATGAGTACAAGACACAACCTACGGGGAAATGAGTACAAGACACAGCCTACGGGGAAATGAGTTAAGGAAAATATGAGTTTTTAGTTGAGATCTGGAGGCCAAAGCAGACTTTGCAGATCGACTCTTGTCGGAGGAGAGCTCCACAGTCTATGGTCAGCGCCACTATCCAATCGATGGCGCCACGAAATTGTGAATGAAAGACCACACAGTAGCCTAACCATCGCAGGGAAGGCCGAACTCTCCGCGTTACAAGGCAAGCGCTCTAACCAATCGGCTACAGCGCCACAGCAACCAACAAGAAGACACCAACAAGCCTGCAAAGGCAAGTTTAGACATTAATAGTCCCTTGCCAACTCTGAATGCATAAAGGGCGGAGTTGACGACAGGTGGTGTCCACGTATGATCACCGATCCATTGCAAGTACTAACCGGGTTCAACACCATCCAGGCACTGGTGCTCACTCTAGACCAGGGCCTACCGCCCAAGAAAGAACCATTGGGCTTCAATTCACTGTTGCGGAAACATCTGCTGCTGACCTCTGCCGAATGTCGGGGTGAAATTCATTCATTTTTTCATTAAAGTCGCACCGTCGGCAGTGACTCGATTGGTTTGACGATAGACGAACCTGGAGCCAAAACATCATTTTATTTACATAATTTACATTACTTTAATTTACTTATTTGCGGCAGCGGTGAATTGAAATAGGCCTACTAGATGAGTAGGCTACTAATATGCAGCTATACGAATACGATAAACAAAGTATAGGCCTACGCTGTACAGTGTACACAAAAGCTTCCGAGGTCGACCGCACATCGCTCGCCTACTTAATCCAGCGCGATCGATTTTCAAACCGCCTACTATTTTCAAATGGGAAGCTCTGGCAGCAGTGGTGATGGATCGCACCCGATCAATTCACTGGAAAAATGACCAGGGTCGAAGCCAAACGGTCGCTATATTAAATCGTGTACATTTACGCTAATCACTAAGCTATAGCTATATCGCGCACGTGGCTATAGCGTGCTAGACAATCTCCGCTTAAGCGCAGTGCATCAGCTTATTTAAAGAACGCTGTGTCATGTCAGAGAAGTTGTCCAGAGATTCCAAGTGAAGTACCTACGCGGAAGTCCTGCTGCCAGAACACCAGCTGCAGCTAGGTAGCCTAGAGGAAGAGGCTGTAAGGCCGGTTTCGATTAAGAGGAGATCTGAGATTTTAAGGCGTATCAAGGAGTGGATGGATCAGAGTAGCAGTTGCGTAGGCCCTACTCGGCGAATGCATTATGAATGCATTCCGAATGTGATATCTTCTGGTTTGATCCGCCCACCGAACACGCCCACTCTTGCGCCAACTAAAGGTCAAATGATCGTCCATTGCACGAACACAGGCACTGATTGCGACACGTGGAATTGACATCATGTAGAAGATAATTTTAGTTACTTGTGTAAAATGAATATTCATCATCAATAGCTGCCAATCATCAAATGAATATTTATTTCATCATTGCCCAGTACGATCGGAAGCTGGATGATGAATATTCAATGATAAACATCCGATAATACGATGCTAATGATAAACATTGTCGGTGGGAACGTTACCTTTGGCCTTTACGTTTGGTTCCAAGGCCGCGTAGGATATTTGTGGTCTCATGCAGGGCTGTAGTCGAGGGTATACGCGGGTATACAATGCAGCGTATACGGTCTCTAGAGACCGTATACTCATGACCTCACAAAATATTTATATTTATTTATATTAAAATAGGCCTACTATAGCGCATACTCACAAAATAATGTAGCGTAGGGCCTATACTCACCTCTAATTTGTTGCGGAAAACTAACCGGTACCGTGCATACTCACCTCTAATTTTACCACTACAGCCCTGGTCTCATGGTGGTGGAAACTGCGCCCTCGGGGCTTGCTATCCTAGATCCGTCAATTTTCATACAAGTAGGTCCTAGACAGGACTTGTCTGCACGGCTAAGAAAAGTATACCGTTCGCCATTGCGCGATATGAAGAAATCCGCCACTGCCTGTTCTCTATAGTGGTGCCAGTCCCAAGCCTGTATAAAGAGGTGGGCGACGCCATGTCGTTAAACATCGGAAACTACTGTTCGATGGAGAGATATAAATTTTCAGTAGAATTTGCGAAACAATGTATTTATGAATGTATATACTATGTATGCATGTATGTATGTACTATGCATGTATGTATGCAATTTTTTGTGCACACTCTTAGATAGGAGCATGGGCGTAATTTGTGGGGGTACGAGGGGTACCCGTACCCCCACTTTTTGGACTGGGGTACACCCACTTTTTGAACAATGCCAATCAATATTTTATTATTGTGCCTTCCCAGAGATCGCAGTCTCAGCCTTGCTTCGTGTATACATATA
The DNA here is from genome assembly GCA_963556255.1 of Allolobophora icterica. Lineage (NCBI taxonomy): Eukaryota > Metazoa > Annelida > Clitellata > Crassiclitellata > Lumbricidae > Allolobophora > Allolobophora icterica. The sequence goes on from OY744608.1 coordinate 61,472,633, forward strand.
AGAAATTGGTACCCCCCACTTTTTAGACCAAAGTTACGACCCTGGATAGGAGATTAAAATAGAAAGTCTGAAATCTACCGAAACGACGCAGCCAGAGAGACACCTAGCGATTGTTACAATAAACACAGTCTGTCTCTACGATCTTTCTGATTTGAAATTATGCAGCTGAGCTATGCGAATTTCTGAATTGATCGATTATGGCATCTTGTGGAAATTATGAATATCATTATGAAAGGGCCAAATCGATAAGCCCGAGAGAAAACAGGGCTTGGGAACTGCAGAGGTTTGAGGAGGGGTCTCGGTGAGACCGTGAGACCTTCACAAGAAAATGTTTGACGTCACATTAAATTAATGTATTAAACTCACTAAATTATTGTTTTATTAAAATAACGAAATTTTTGTAATAGGCCCTAGCTGAAAAAGGTGCCGGAGCGCCGTCTCTGAGCGTTCCGGCAGAAAAAAGGACAGAGTAGGCCTATACCTCTTGAAAGTTGACCTCTCGTACAGTCCCATAAATGTGTGCAATTCTGAACTTCTGTGTAAATGTAAATGTACTCGTTTTCTGTAGCGACAGTGTGGCCTAGACCCTGCTCATACGTAGTTCTATCAGTTTATCGAATGATATCGCCATCGCTGCCAGCTTGAACGGGTGCTACGCCATGTCCCCAGGGGCCAGGACCCCGTGCTAGACATACAATCAAATCTCTTTTATCAATGTATTGTTTGTGGTGGGCAGGGGCGTCTACACCATAGAAACCTTGGAGCAAATGCTCCATCCAAGAAATAAGGGGGGAAAGATTTGTCAGTGTGTGTGCCACCATTTTAGGGGGGGGGAAGGAACAGCGAGGGGGGAAGAAGAGGGGTTAAAAGGACGTTGCTCCAATGACTTAGGGGGGATAGACGCCCCTGGTGGTGGGCCCTATTTTCAAATTTCAGTTGCATGATCATTGTATCGTATTGTATAGCGTACCACTGAAATGACCAAGACATGGGCTTATGCTGCTTTCATTGCATAATTGCTTAATGTTGAAATAAGAACCTAATGCATCTTTTTAAAAGACATGACATGGGCTTATGCTGCTTTCATTGCATAATTGCTTAATGTTGAAATAAGAACCTAATGCATCTTTTTAAAAGACATAGACTTCATGCAATCCACTTTAAATAAACAGCTCGAGTAGCTCAAATTTGGCGCATCTCCTAGATTAGAATAATTATAATTATTTCATTAGTATTCAAGAGTACTAATTAATATTCATAAGGAGGCGGGTTGGAATGCGCGCTTTAAATATTTATTGACTTATCTATTTCCGCCTGTTAAGCTCAGTTCTGGTTGTAAATCTCTAGGAATGAGATAGTGTCTACAGAAGCGTTTTTTAATTCAGTCAAAATGGACGCTGACTTTTGTGGATCCGTGTTATGGGTACGTTACATGGGACTGGTTTATAGTTGATTTAGGCATTTCTCGGACCTTTTCGCTAAGTGTAGACGTGCGAAATGTTTGGTATCGTGGGTGGGTCAGCCGCAGTTTTCGCTAACCTAGCACAATATCGCTCACATTTAATGTCACTGGTACTATGATGAAAGTTCATCCGTGTGTGAAGTTGGCGAAATATTGAAAGTGGTGTATATGCGCACGTGCTGCGTTTCTTTCGCAGTTGTATACTGTAGGAAAGACAGTGTTTCGCCTGTCTTTCCTACAGTATACTACTGCGAATACCAGAATACTATGCGAGCATGACTCGTGAAATGTTAATTGCCAGCGACCGCGCGGTAAACAGGTAACAGTGACTGAAGTACAATGATGACTGGCAGTTCAGAGTGCGCTGGGTTGAAATTTTGGCTGTGGCATGAATATCCATCCGAATTTTTCGTTATCTGGTGTAATGTGCGTCTGCAGTGAATAAAGCGAGTGGGTTTGAAAGGGTGGAAGGAACTGACCAATTGTCATTGGAGAATATGAAGTAGCCCTCCTTTAATATTGCGCAAATATAGATTCAGGGTATTTTCAGAATATAAATTTGGGAGATTGACCAGACAGTCCATACTAGTTTTTGAGATTTTGAACGCTTGGTGGAAAAATTGTTTTTCGGGAATTAGGTCGATTTTTCATTTTCATCAATTTCAGGAAAACGGGTTTAGTAGCTTTTGCTACTATTTGGGTGGGTGATATGATGGAAAAATTATTGTTAGTGATGGTGGTGAGACAGAGTAATGATAATATAGAGTGATGATAATATGATCTAACAGCAGTAATATGCCTAAATATTTCGGTGCCAAGTTAAAGAAAACCCTTTTGGGTTGCTATCCCACATGCCTGGAACAGTCTTCCTGCACCTATTAGTGTAATAGTTTGAATCACTTTATTTAACACTCTTAATGTTCAACCATTCCACCCTGCCAGTCCGAATCTAACTACTATTATTCCTAGATCTACCATAGATCTCCCCCTCTCTCAAAGCCACTTATATAGCGCTATTACAAAAGCCTTCATGTCTTTTAAAAAACAGTTAAAACTGTACTTACTATGCGAATTTTTGCATTTTAGTTGACAGTGTAAAGTATCGTAGAAGTAGACTGCTTATGATGATGGTGTATAAATTGTCATAAATTACAGATATTCTGGTTACGAGTTTTGTATAGCAACCATGATGTAGGCTGTAGTGATGATGGTGGTGACAATGACTTTGATGATCACGGACATAGTAGTGATGATGATTGTGATGATCTAATCTAATGATTTTTCTAGCACCATTACCTTGTTCCATGGGACGTCATTCAATGCCCACATTTAGTGAATTTGTAGTGAGAATTTTAATCTGTAAGAGGCGTGTGTTGTGAAATCTCATGTGTCCGTGAAACCTTATGTCAGACTGTGATCAGCAAGCAAGTGCAAAGAGATGAGCAGTAAGGTTAGGCCTCAGTGTGATTAAGGAGCTGACAGAGTGCACATGTGGTGTGTCTAGGGTTTTTCACTTGTTCTTCAGACAGACAGACAGACAGACAGGCAGGCAGGCAGACAGACCGACAGAGACAGACAGACAGACAGAAACACACACATAGACAGAGACACTCACAGACACCGAGATATAAATGCAATATTGATAGATGGTGACAACTGGTATGTTTACACGCACTGTTGCACAGCATGGTTGTAGAGCTGCTGTAAAGTATGCATGTATGTTTACTTGTGTACATGTGGTGCCTCTAGTGTTTTTACCGTTTTATCACTTGTTCTGTAGGACAGACAGACAGACAGACATACACACTAGCACATACAGACAGACACCCACAGACAGACACACACATAGACACACAGAGATACAGACTTAAACAGATAGACAAATAGACACACGCACAGACATACACAGGCACTATACGATACGTAACATGCATTTGATGATCTGAGACAACAGCAAATTGCGACAAAGATCTATGCAACGGTTGTGATAAACCCCTGTGATAATTTTTCAGGAATACAACGAATTTAACGAAACTGTCAACACAACAACTACCGCTCCTGACTTGACGACATGTTTCCGCAATACGATCCTAATATGGATTCCATGCGGGTGGATTCTGTTCCTGGCGCCATTCTATTTTCTGTTTGTCGAACGGTTGAAAGGCTTTGGTCACACGCGGCTGAACGTTGCGAAAACAGTGAGTTCTTTTGTAATTTTACTTGCAAATTTATATAGCACCACTTCAAGACAGGCTCGTCAGAACCACTTCTGACTCGACACAATGAAACCATGATCAAACACAATGGTCTTTAGCTACAATGGTTTCCCAGTCACGTTGTTAAAGTTTATTACTCATATCTTTTATTATTCTTTCCTCTATGCTAGTGTTCAATCAGTTTAACTTGTCCACGGTTGCAGTGTGTCAACCGGTATACGATCAATAATAAAAACGAATATGATGATGAAAGTGTTAAGTACTTCCGGAAGATAGGTAAAGAGAGGCCTAAGTTCATGTCGCTGGTTGTTTGGCAATTTTGTACATTGGTGTGAAAAAAGTTACTAATTAGTAACTACTAGTAATTTGATGTCATCACAGGTTGAATAGAAAATATTTTGTCAACTGTGTAAGGGACTTGGATGCCTGGGCTCTGCGTGTTTGCTCGATAGTCTAGTGGTTAGCACGCTGGACTGTTGGTCGAGAGGTTGGAGGTTCAAATCCCCACCAGGGTAGAATCTTGCTTTCAAGATTTCTGCTCCATCTGCACCCCCTAGCCAGCTCAGCTATAATGAGTACACTACCGTACACTGTCGGTGGGAAGGTGAGACGGCGAGGGAGAGGACTGGCCACCCACCCTCATGTACTGATCAATGTTAAGAAAATGAAGTCGCTAACACTTTATGCCCATGACTGCCTCAGGGCCAGCTTAAGAGACTGCTCTTCTTGTTGTTGTTGTTAATATTGGACCGAAATGGCTTCTAAAATTCCTCTTACAACAGGTTCTCTTTCCATTTATTTAAACAAATCTAATTTGAACCCATATTTATTAATCCTATGGATGAGAATGACATTCAGGCAATCTTTTCCAGGTTGAAGAATACCAAAGCCAGTGGCTCTGTTGAATTATAATTATCGGTCGATATTATAAAATATTATGCTGTATTTATATCCTTTCTACTCACTCATCTGGTTAACCAATTTTTAATAACTGTTCCTCTTTCTGTCTCCTCACATCGTCCACTTCGCTCCTTGAACAGATTCTATCTTTTAGTTCCTCATACTAGAACAGCTATGGCGCAGTCCTGATCTTTTGCCACAATTGGTCCCTCTCTCTGGAATACGCTGTCTCCTGCTTGATCTCAAATTTTAATAGGTAACCCCTCGTCTTCTTTTGCTTTCTTCAAGACTTATTTCTTTTCTTGTTCTCTTGCGCACTGAGAGCACCTCTGCAGGCACGTAACTAGGATTTTTCGTTTGGGGGGGCTTAAACCTTGAACATGGCAACATTTATACAGTGTTCATACGAATTTTAGCCGTAAGCATACAACGGCTTGACTTGTTTGGGGGGGCTTCAACTTCGTTTGGGGGGCTTAAGCCCCCCCAAGCCCAACGCTAGTTACGTCCCTGCACCTCTGAACAGTTCATCATTAGTCGCTTTATAAATGTTTAAATACAATATAATATTTAAATCTGGCGGTTATAATGATATGTTGAATTACTGCCCCCATTTTACCACGCTTTTCCAAAATACTGGAAAATGGTAATGTATAAACGATTGTATGATTTCGTAATAGAAAATAAAACTGTGTATGATGAATAATTTGATATTAGGAAGAATCATGCTACAAACTTAGCTATTGTAGAAGTTGTTGATGATATCTCTGAGGCTGTAGATGATTGAAACTGTACCCTTAAGTGGTGTATTTCTTTACTTGTATAAAGCTTTCGACACCATAATTTGTGACATGCTATATGCTCAATTGCATTAGTATGGTATTTGTGGTGTTGCCCTAGATTGGTTCAGGTCCTATTTCTACTAGGGCATAACCGGAAATCGCCTCGGACATTTGCCTTGGACGAATATCCCGTTTTTCGGCACTATTTGCCTCGGCAAATACTGTGCACGCAAATAGTTGCTTGTCTGCCTCACATGCCGGAATTTATTGGCTCATAATATTAGCTTTGAGCTTCATCTAGCATTTCATTTTGAAGAAGAAAAGTATAAAAAACACCAACACCTTAAGTCCACAACAGATGTCAAGTCCATTTCATTGATTATTTATTTCTAAAATTCAAAATGTATTAGTCAGTTATTACAAGTACAAAAATTTGTTCGATAATTTTTTTATTACATGACAATGTGAAGCTTCGCAAATGGAACAAATGGTACTCGGTTCGTACCCAGATCTGGCAAATAGTACATCCAAATACTCAGATTCGGTACTCGGTGGAAAGTGTCTACCCGGTTATGCCCTAATTTCTACTATAGATTCCAACAAGTGTCTACCCGGTTATGCCCTAATTTCTGCTATAGATTCCAACAAGTATCCTATGCTTGGATTCTCTCCAGTTTGGCACCCATGCTCTTTGGTTTTTTCCCGGGATTTTAATTTGGTCCTTTTACTAGTTATAATTTATATTAACATTGTTACAAATTGCTCAACGATTTTCAGTTTGTACTGTTTGCTGACGATACATCCGCTTTTATTTTGGGCAAAAATTACCTTGATATTTTGTATTGTATGAATTTAGAATTATGCCAATTATCAGTGTGGTTTCATATGTTATCTAATAATCTAATTATGTTCAACTTAATTATGTATGCTTTTCTATAATTAAGTTGTTTGATATTTGCTTCATTTTTGTTCGTGTTCCAGTCTGCATAATTGTTAGCAAATGATTGGCTATGTATATGAGTCAAACTCAATAAACTAAACTCAATAAACTGAACTCAATAAACTCAACTCAATGAACTCAATACACCTCAACTTGATAACCTCAATAAACTCAGCTCCACATAAATACATGTGCATGTGGGACTGCAGTTGGTATATGTTCCATGTCCCAAGGCCATTCCTCTTGTATCCACTGCATCTGAATTCATATTACTTGTTGTACTACCAGTTGGTTGCATTAAACTCATTGATTTGTCGATTGATTGAAGTATGTGTATGTAAGTATGTAAGTATGCATGTAAATATATTTGTTGTTTGAAGAAGTGAAATTAGTTGATTGTGTTCCTATTGTTGGTCATTGATTAGAATGTGTGGGTGTATTGGGAAGTTGGCTTGTGTTTACTCTTCAAAATAAAATGCACTTACACCAGTCGCTCGTTCAATGTGCCCACCAGCTCACTAATGCTCCCACTCACTGCTCGCTTGTTCTGTCACTCGCTTGCTTACTCCTCAGTCTATTCAGTCACTCCTGAGTTACTTGCTCACCTCATGTGCTTACTTCCTCACATGCTCACTCACTTATTCAGTTTCTCAGTTGTTTTCTCACCTTGCTTGTTCTCTCATTGAGCCACTCACTCTCTCACTCCTCACTCAGTTACTTATTCAGTTACTTGCTCACATCACTTGCTCGCTGGCTCACTTCTGCGCTTACCCACCCACCACTCATAACCCATCCTAGGTATACATTAGATCTGTCCGGAAAGAGGTTTGTTGTAAACAATGTCAAACATATCTCCTGCCTTTTCATTTCCCAGTATGTGCTAGATAGATTTTGTGGTGTACAGACAATTACTGTTTTAACGCTAGAAGTAAATTGCTTTGCAGCTGTCGTGAATTATGCTATGCCTACGTTGGTAGTTTTTATCGATTTATAACTGAGAAATTCTCGGTTATTTGGGGCTAGGGATAAATTGATTCGTTAGGCGTGGCCAATATTGCATTATGATTAGGTGACCTGAAACAGGGGCCAGGCATTTGCTGAATCGTTATTGGGCGTTGTGAACAAAACTGGTTTGACATCAGTTGACAGTGTTTAATGCCTGGATGTTTTAGTGGCAGTGATCATGCGCAGGTGATTGTATGTGCATTGTCTATTAAGGACATTGACTCACAGTTGCCATATGTCTGTATTTCTGTGTCTCTCTATGTGTTTTTGGCTGTGTCTGTCTGTATGCATGTTTGTCTGTCTGTGTTTTTCTCTCTGCCTATGTGTCTATATGTCTGTCTGTGTAGTTCTGTGTCTTTATCTCTGCCTCTGTGTGTGTCTCTGTCTGTATGTTTCTCTGTCTGTATGCACCCTGTCTGTCTGTGTATCTTTCTCTCTGCCTATGTGTCTGTCTGCATGTCTGTCTGTGTCTTTGTATCTGTGTGTGTGCCTTTCTGTGTTTATGCTAGTGGGTATTTCTGTCTACCTGCTAACGTTTGTGTATCCTTGACCCTTTTTTCTGTCTCTTTCTGTCTGTATGTTTCAACCTATTTCTTACTGTTGTTGTATGTGTGTCATAGTGTTTATGACTGTGTGTCTGCAGGTTCCTTTGTCCAGTTGCATGTCTGTCTGTCTGTGTTTTTCTCTCTGCCTATGTGTCTATGTCTGTCTGTGTAGGTCTGTGTCTTTCTCTCTGCCTGTGTGTCTATATGTCTGTCTGCATGTTTCTCTGTGTGTATGCACCCTGTCTGTCTGTGTGTCTTTCTCTCTACCTATGTCTCTGTCTGTTTGTGTCTGTCTGTGTGCCTTTCTGTGTGTATGCTATTGGGTATTTCTGTCTACCTGCTAACGTTTGTGTATCCTTGACCCTTTTTTGTGTCTCTTTCTGTCTGTATGTTTCCGCCTGCTTTTTACTGTTGTGGTATGTGTGTCATATTGTATATGACTGGGTGTCTGCAGGTTCCTTTGTCCGGTTGCATGTCTGTCTGTCTGTCTGTCTGTCTGTCTGTCTGTCTGTCTGTCTGCCTGATGGTTATGTCTGTCGGTTGTGGCTTGTGTATCATTGTGACTGTGTGTCATGCTATCTGTAACCCTTGTTATCAGTTGACTGGTATTTTTTCTCTGTTTTGTTTCACTTTGTTTCGAGATTTCTGCTCCACATGCGCCCCATAGCCAACTCAGGTGTAATGAGTGCAGTCTCTCAGTGGGAGATCAGGCTGCGAGGGAGAGGGCTGGCCACCCGCCTTCGTATTCTGAGGCTAAGAAAATGAAGTCGCTAGCACTTCATACCCATGGCTGCTTCACAGGCTAGTTTAAGGAACCACTCTTCTGCTTCTTCCTCCTCCTATTCCTCCTCCTCCTCCTCTTCTATTGTTCACTTTTCCTCTGTTCTTTTCAGTCTCTGTTGTCCTTTAATGAGCACTTTATGCCTCTGATCAGTTTTCTTGAAGAGGCGCTATATAAATATGTGATTACGTTACATTACATTCAAAGTACCGATCGTGATGTTGGAACTGTGTATGTGTCATCAGGTCCAATGCCCTACATACAACTATCAATACAATTTCAGATTTTATTGAATTCCCATTGATCATTGAATCAAAGACCTTAGAGGGGAGCAGCTGCTAGAGTTAAACATGTCTTTAGTTTTGTACTTATCTGATCTGAGACCTGTCTGTCTGTCTGTCTGTCTGTCTGTCTGTCTGTCTGTCTGTCTGTCTGTCTGTCTGTCTGTCTGTCTGTCTGTCTGTCTGTCTGTCTGTCTTTATTCGGGTTGAGAGCGCCGCTGATCTGAGTGGCGCTCAAGTAAGTTTACGAACTGGGAAGTTAATTGAGTCACAGGCACAATGTTTACACATCATAATTTCGAGAACTTCAGATGACCTGAAAGACTTAATCATTGCTGGCCTGATTAAGGCTCTGGTATTACCACATGATGCAATTAAAAAAATCCACATGGTGTAGCTCAATTCAGGTGACCTGTCCGTCTGTATGACTGCCTGCCTGTCTGTTAAAGAGTAACATGTATTTTCCACCCCTTTGAACCTGCTTTTGATTTACCCAACGTTGTCTGTACACCCTTACCAAGCCTCTTCAGTCTATTACATTGTGACTGTTGACCATCGGTTCTTGGTAGTTAAGCTGTGGGAAACGGAGAGATTATAAAATCACTAGCCTTGACCTAATTCCTAAGTCTCCTTTTCCACAAATTCTACCCTGACTCAACCTTATCCCCTTGCCTCCCTGACTGCTTCAATTCTAAACACCACCCACCCTAGCCGTCTGACTGCCTGCCTGCCTCCCTGGCCCTTGAGTTGTCAGGAATCGATTGTGACCTTCCCTGCCTATTATGATTTTATTTCGACTGAGAGCTTGTGAATAAGCTGGTTCCCACGACATAGTTTTTTCGGTGCTGTAGAAATCTCGAGATTATGATTATGGTAGGGAATAGGATTGGGATTATGATATGATTATGATTCGTAAAACACAAGCTTGAGCCAGTTCTTGATGTGGCTCCCATAAACTGTGTTTTAAAGACTTTCTGGTTTATACAGGTTGTAGAAATCTGAGTTCGAGCCGGTGCACTGTGCAGAGTTCGAAAGGGATTTACAAGCTGCTAAATGCAAACTGAGACACGTGAAGTTGCACACTTGACCTATCGGACAATTTTTTTGAATTTATTGCATGGTGTGAATCGAAACAAATCGATAGAATCCAGTGTGTCATCAAGCAACGTGTTAGACAGATGGGAGATAAATTAACGTAATAACTCATTTCTTAAAGGGGTGATTGACAGACTGATGGTTAGCATACTGGGCTAACTATCTTCTCCATAGTAGAAGAAGAAGGATGATGAGGAGAATGAGGATGGGGGGGGGTGGCCAGTCCTCTCCCTCTCTGTCTGATCTTTCAATCGACTGTGTACAGTCGGTGTACTCATTATAGCTGAGTTGGCTAGGGGGATGCAGTTAGAGCAGAAATCTCGACACAAATTTATGCCCTTGTGTGGATTTGAACCCTGACCTGTCAGTTGACAGTCCGGCACGATGATCTATAAACTTTCACACACACCTGCAAAACTTAAAACACTTAAAACTGTGTCAGTTTGCTTATCTACTATAGCCTGACTTCTGGCTCTCTGACTTATCAGATTCTGACCTGGATTCTTGATTCTGAACTGGTTTCTCGAATGTACTGACTTTGATCACAGTTTCGCTTAAGACGACCCTCAACTGAGGCCATGTTATAGAAGTCACTAGGTTAGATTTGTATCCATTTGGAGTGGCCTGTTAGACCTGGACAGTGTGATTCATACGTACAGGTGATATGCTGCGGCTAAACAAGATTTCTCTGTATCATCATCAGAGGTCATGGCGTGCTTTAAGTGTTACGGAGTACCCTTCCTGTTGTTTTGGGATTTCACCTGTACTGTACTCTGCCACCTAATCTCCTCTGTCATGCACTAAACTGCTTGTGATATGAAATGGATTTTCTGTATTGAGTTGATTGCAGTAGTAATGTTATCAAGTATTGAACAACGTCTTATAGCTACCAGGGCAGATTCGCCTTATCAAACTCACCTTTTCAGTTCTGAAGTAGTTTATTGATAAACTGAAGTGATTGCGTGGGTTCTTATGTGGTTTAGGATTCATTAACCTGGTTTATGAGCCTTTGACCTTGTTTAGGAGCCACTGACCTTGTTTAGGAGCCACCGACCTGGTTTAGGAGCCACCGACCTGGTTTAGGAGCCACTGACCTGGTTTAGGAGCCACCGACGTGGTTTAGGAGCCACTGACCTGGTTTAGGAGCCACCGACCTGGTTTAGGAGCCACTGACCTGGTTTAGGAGCCACTGACCTGGTTTAGGAGCCACTGACCTTGTTTAGGAGCCACCGACCTGGTTTAGGAGCCACTGACCTGGTTTAGGAGCCACCGACCTGGTTTAGGAGCCACTGACCTGGTTTAGGAGCCACTGACCTTGTTTAGGAGCCACCGACCTGTTCATTGACTGCTCAGCACTCTAGCCACGAGACTGGATCACAAACAAACAAAGGTCATGGGTTTTGTTAGGTGTGTGCATTTATCAGTCAATATGGTAACGGGCCTCTTGTTAGCTGCCGCCTGTTTTCATTTACATGTTTGTGTGTTATCTCTGCTTGGCATGGGTAGTTTACTCAAGGACACCGTTGAAGTGTTGATGTTTCAAGTTGGGTTTTTGAGACAGGTTCTGTGGGGATGGTGCGCGATGGGGGCGATGGTCTAGTGGTTAGTGTACTCAATTGTCAACCGAGAGGTTAGGGTTTGAATCCCCGCCAGGACAAACTGTTGCTTCGAGATTTCGGCTTTACCTGCATCCCTAGGCAACTCAGCTATAACGAGTACACCGACTGTACACTGTCAGTGGGTAGATCAGACGGTGAGGTAGAGGGCTGGCAACCCATCCTCATATGCCGAGGCTAAGAAAAATGAAGTCACTAACACTTCATGTCTACGGGTGCCTTAGTACCTCTAAGGCTAGGGTAAGAAGGGACTGCTGTTCTTCTAAGGTGTGGATAGGCAACTGTACGCACCTAGTCAAACAGGCAGCAGCAGTGAGTGATGTGGCCCCATCAGGTTATTGACTTCTGAGTACTAACAGCCTTCAGACTACACGGTCGCTATATAGACATCAGTCTGCATTTACCTGTTGTTGGAACCACAATAGCCGGGTTATTAGACATCTCTTGGCGTCTCTATGTGTTTGGTGATAGTGGCTGAAGGGCAGTTGGTTAATCAAACCTAATGTAGTCAAATGACTCCTGTAGAGTTGTTACTGTATTATTATTATTATTATTATTATTATAATTATTATTATTATTATTATTATTATTATTATTATTATTATTATTATGTGAAGATTGATTGAAACTATTTTTTTATTTACGAAGATAATATAACTAAATACACCACATATGCACAAATGCCAAACTGTGTGAAATTGTGACTTCTTTCACGTACAGACTTTCTATCATCATCAGCATCATCAGTTCCTGACATCAGCCATTTGGCGGCGATGTGTACGAATAAATGATCTCCATTGTCCTCGGTCATTTGTCAAGTCTTAGTGCTAGTCCAAATGATGTTATGTCTTCAGTAATATTATCTATCCAGCATAGTCTTGATCTGCCTTTGTTTCTTTTTCCTTAAAATCTTACTTGTAGTGGACTGTGTGGGATTCGGTCAACTGGTATTCTCTCTACATGTCCAAACCATCGGAGTCTTCGTTGAACGACCTTGTCTCGCAGAGTTGTTTGTATACCTAATGATTATCTTATGTCACCGTTTATTATTTTCTCTAGTGTTAAAATCCCTGCGATCTTCCTCACCCAGTTCATTTCTGCTGTAAGAATTCTTCATCCTTCTTGTTTTCACATTGTCCAATATTCCAATTCATATAAGAAAATTGGTTTTATCATCGTCTCATATATGCTGTTTGAATTAATTAGATTTCAGATAGAAGTTGTTATTGTTATTATATATTATTATGTATTTATTAAGCACCACTTTCCAATGACCGAGCATCAATCAATGGCAATGAGCACATGTATGTATGTATGTATGTATGTATGTATGTATATTCGTTTATTGAGTAAACTGGTTGTCATACTGCAACCAGGAACAACAAAATTAAGAAAAGAAAGGGAAATGAACATTCAATCGGATCAACAAAGGGCAATGCTCGGAACTATCGTCTATAAAGTACTCTCGGATGAAGTTTCGATTGTCTTTCTTCGGTAGTTCGAAGTTATGTGGGCGCGTCTGTAGGTTGTAGCCTCGGACAATCATCGGTGGAAAGTGAAGGACTTGCTCAAGGACTCTCGACAGTAACTGTCTCAGGGGAGACCGAACCTGTACTCTCCACATTTAAAGGCGAGCACGCCGAGCACTCGAAACAATCGGCTACTGTGTCACACAAAATTATAATTCAGGCAGTGTTTCTCATTGAGGTGGCGTCATGGGCATCAGTCATGGGCATCAGGCGGGAAGCGATATGGGCAAAAGTGAAACTGAAACTGAAATGTATCAAATGTTGTTTTTATAGCTGTTGTTAGGAAACCAGGTTATCTTGCATATCCTGTTTTGAACTGAAGGGAGTAATTGTGATTGTACTGGAACATTTACATAGCGCCACTTAAAGAGTTAACTAAACACGAACAGGGTTGCTCTTTCTCTCAGCTGTGTGGTGTTAAATATCGTTAAGATCACGAGTTACTTTATGACCTGAAGAGAACAAAGGGAGGAGAAAGTCATGGATACTGTACAGGCGCACTGCATCACGAGAACTTGAGGATTTTTATTCATTTAGGGGGTACTCGATAGTGCAGTGGTTAGCATGGTGGACTGTTAATCGAGAGGCCATGGATTCAAATCCACACCTGGGCAGAAATTTGGTTCTAGACTTCTGCTCCACCTGTGCCCCCTAGTCAACTGAGCTATGATGACTGTACACTGTTGGTGGGAAGAAGAGACGGTGAGGGAGAGGACTGGTCACCCGCCTTCACATGCAGAGGCTAAGTAACACAAGTCGCTAATGCTTCATACCTATGGCTGCCTCAGGGTTAGTTAAAGGGACTGCTCTTCTTTCAACTAAGTATGAGCAAATGGAGCGCCTCCTATATTTGTGAACACAAGGCCACTGAAAGAGAACGTCATTACGTCATCAACGTCAGATTATCATGGCTAGGTCATAAGTGTACAGTCAAGTGATACTTAATGCAATACATCGGCAGAAAGAAATTCCCCAGCCACTTGCCAGGCTGGGGTGGGGTATAGGCGGCTGGCCGATTCGGTGCACGCATCTAGTAGGCGATTACGGGCTGTTGTCTTCCCGGATTTGACCCAGAATATATCAATAATACCCAGGCTGGGCGGATGACGTTAGGAGAGCAGCTGGCGGAAGTTCTACTCTTGACGCTGAAGTCGGTTGACCTGGAGATGAACTGGGACAACACCAAGGTCAGGACGACCAACGGACTGTCCCTATGGCCCGGTACTGTGAACCTATTCACTTACCCTGGAAGTCAAATAGTACCAAGGGGATTCAGTGAAAAAAAGATCAAGCACCTGTTCGCCATCCCTGAGCTACGGTTCTATAAGTTGTATGTGTTGGCTCTGCCTCAGCAAACATCTGGGAGCTATGTGTCCCAGTTTCAAGTCAACCTGGTTGACATCATTGCGCTCTTCTATCTGTGGAGATATGCAGGTGCTGTACTTCTGCACTTCAACTTGAGCTCATCATGCCTTCTCATGCATTGGACCATCTTCGTACAGTCTTTCATTGCATTTACGTACTGTTGCACTTGACCTGTGACTTGTGCAGCAAACATTCTAAAACTGACTTAAAATTCAACCTGCTTGTAGATAAGGTTGAAGGCTAAGGGCAGAACAAAACTTGGCACCATCAGTTGATGCTATCTAGCACATCATTAGATGTCTGTACACCAAAGTGTGATTAGCAATTGGCTAATAAAGAATATACTTACTTAATTCTTGCATTGTTTACTCCGCCATAATGAGCTGAGTTTGCCCCAAGGAGAAGATGATGTGATAATTTTTATGTATTTTATTAGTGTACATATTTATTCTGTATTAAAGCTTTAGATAGATGCATGTGTGGTCTGGCTGAATGCTTGTGATGATGAACACTGGTGCTATCTGGCAAATTATATGAGATCAAAATGTTTCGTTAATATGTACAGAAAAGTAGTAACTCCAATTGCACTTGTGTCTAATGCTCAAGGCACAAGTGATGGCACACCAAAACCAAGCCGTAATCAAGTCAATAACCGTAAGATGCAGAAGGTAGGCTGCTTGGGTAAATTGGTGGTGGTAGCGGTGGTGGCGGTGATGATGATGATGACATTGATTTGCACTTAATGATAATTATAGTTATTGTTATTATTCTTACTGAGTTATTCTTTTAGTAGTTATTCTCAAGTACTGTAGTTATTCTTGTCTCTAAGAATCCATTCCTGCTTTCTTTTGCAGGTGTTGACCTTTGCACTGATGAGTATCGTCGTAATGGACATCATATTTCGTGTACGAGAGTATGTCACTGGGCACAGTCCATATCCAGCGCACATACTGGCTCCATTCTTAACTCTCTTAGCAATGGTAAGTTCTCTTCTTGCACGCAGTAAAGCTAAGTAGAGCATGTCTTGCTTACAGATGAACTTACTGTTCTATTTGAATGCTAAGAGTCGTTAATGCTAATAAGGAGCGCCTTTGAGAGCTAAGTTGAAGGAGCTATAGAAAGGCCAAGTTATATACCAAATACAAACATACATACGTACAAGCATGCATACCTACATGCATACGTACATATATACACACATGCATACATACACACTTACTTACACACACATACATACTTACATACATACTTAAACACATACTTGCACACATGAATACACACATACATACATATGGAGCACCTCTGAATAGCCCCTCGTGAAGAGGTGCTATATAAATACTCGAATGAATGAATGAATGAATGAATGAATGAATGAATACATACTTATGCACATGCTTACACACATGCATACACACACATATACATACATACATGCATACACATGTACATACATACATACATACACATACTTACTTACATACAAAAGTAATCAGTAGGTTTGAGTGGAGTAAGGTGGAGGGTGCCGTTCGCACCTCCCCTGAAATCTACCTAATGTATATGATGTAAGCTGATCGAATGATTTATGTAGTAGCATTTTTAACATTGATCCATGCCACAGCAGATCGAACCTTTTTTGGTTGCAACACTTGATCCCGATGTTGATGTTAACAGGTCAATAAACAGCCATTCGATCCTATATGGCGTGTAAACCAGAGGGCAAGGGTCGTATACATTTCTGGGACTTGATGAAGTCTGTGGGGCATGGTTGACGAATGGATAGAGCGCTTGGCGTTTAACTGAGGGTGAGGGTTTGAGCCTTTGGTCAGGTGGTCACTGTGTGATAAGACCTTGAGCAAGTCCTTCACGCACAATTGCTCAGCACCATGTCGTGTATGATCGTGTGTGTGCTTCTGAACCTTGGAAGGAGGGCAATATCAAATTTGGCGAGGGGGATAGATGAATGGTAACACTCGTGCTCGAAGAAAATAAGATCTCGAAAGACACCATTCGATAGCCATAAGCTTCTGTAGGTCGACTCAGCCTTCTACTCCCTGGGTGGCAGCTTTAAAATGAGCGGGCACCTAACAGACTGCTAAGATGTGTGTTATATAAGATCTTGATAATTGTAGGCATACTGTCATACATGCATGTTTCAATGCGCCTCTGAATAGTTATTCTGTGAGAGGCGCTTTATAAATTTCTAGATACAATACAGTACAAAAATGTTACTACTGTTTGTCAGTGAGCTTATCAATAAACACAAATATATTAAAAAAGTGCAGTTGTGTATTGCATTGTATTGTATTGTGCTGTTTTGTGTTGTAGGGAGTTGCCGTTGTGCTGATACAGTTTGGTCGATGTCGCGGAGATCGTGCTTCAGGTGTACTCTTCCTGTACTGGTTTCTTCAGTTCCTCGCTGCCGTACTGATCCTGCAATCAAGCGTACGGATTGTTGCATCGTATGACGAGGTAGTTACGCAGTCCGTGTAATCTCATGACTTCTGTTGTGCCGTTGTCGTAACACCCATGACATCAGTCGTTGCTTGTGTTGAGTGAAACGACAATCAGAGTCTATTGGAGAAGCGAGGTCAAAATCTGATCGATAGAGAGAAGCCAGGCTATGGTGTTTATGCAAGTTGAAAGATGTGAGTCCTAAGTTTAGACCATATCGATGTCACTCACATCGAGGTGGTTATGTGTTCCACGTGTCACACATTGGTGGTGCGCTGGGTCTGTAGTCCAACGATTGCGATTTTGAGCACGCTGAGCATGCTCTGCGTAACGACCCTGGACAGGTCGTGCGTGCTTGTCATCTGCCTCGAAGTCAGATGTATTGACCTTGCAAGTAATATATATATATATATATATATATATATATGATGAATAAAATATTGCTGTCTATTGTGTAGAGTTATGTACGGTATGTCTTACTTGTTGTCTCATGCATAACATCCTTGTTGCTGTCTTGTATGTATATATGTATGTATAGATGTTTGTATGTATGCATTCACGTATGTATTTATTTAGGTATGTATATATGTATGTATGTATTTATGTAACCTGTGCTAGCCAGTTTTGTTGTTCCTTTTAAGAGTCCTAACTCACAAAAGCACTTCTTGGTAGCTTAGCAGACGACAACAGAATTGCAGCAATTGTTGACGCACTTGCAAGAATGAATAATGTTTCATCTAAATAACTGTAAATGAAAGTATGTTACTCTAAATGACATTGAATTACTTTGAATGACGTTAAAATATACTTTGAATGAAATTACATTAAATGACCATTGTGTGACTTTTAATGACATGGCATTACTTTGAATGATGTTACAACAAGAACACTTTAACTGAAATCACATTACTTTAAATGACTTTGCTGGGCTGTAAATTACATTATGGGAGTGAAATGTAATGGCATTGTTCTTTGGGTAATGTTGTGTTGTTTTTTTTTGTAGAGGAAAACCAGCGTTATTTATCATCTCATCTTCATCTCATTGTTCACTCTTCTAGTCTTTGTGCAGATGATTCTAGCCGGATTCTGCGTCGACGGACCAAAAGGTTCAGCTTCAGATTCGGTCAGAGACTCAAATTGATTTTTTTCACCCCTCTGTCACCTCTTTAGAATGCTGCTTTTGGAAGACCACTTATTATTATTAATTAGTAATATTCATTTATTAAGCACCACTGTATAATGCAGCGGTTTTCAAACGGTGGTATGCCAGTTATCACTAAGTGATACACGAAAAATTCAGTAAGATTACATTCTTAAAATTATATATTAATCTTTAAATTTGTCTACCTACGGTCCTATGCTAATTGCAAGGGGACTTAACGCTCGCCTGTTGTTTTCGATCTGACCTTTACTGGTGGTACACCAACAGTCGATTTTTCACCTGGTGGTACAATAAAAATGAAGTTTGAAAACGGCTGGTCTAATGACCACGCTTCAATCGATGGTGCTGAGCAGTTGTGAGGGAAAGATTTGTGCAAAGTCTCTACACAGTAACTGTCTCAAGGGCGGCGTTACAAAGTGCACATTCTAACCAGCTGAAGTAGGAGGAAGGTAATGTGATAGTCAAGTGCAATACATTTAGACAGAAATTTGTTCTGCAATTTTTGGTAGAATTTGTTCGCTGCTTCTTTAATTATATAGTTTCTGTTGATGTGATAGTTAAATGTATGTATGGTAACTTACCTGGACTTCCTCACAGGAGTTCAGTAGAAGTAGGCAGGTAATAATAATATTAAATATTGGTACATGTGCTATGGAGCAGTTCTTATAATTTCACTCTCGAAGAAGTGTGGCTTTGTGAATATCAAAATTTGTGCATGTTGAGGTGGTACCATACAAGTTTTCTTTTGACTGGCCATGAGGACCAAATCAACTTACTTCAGCGCTTACTGACTTCAGCTGCAGCATTCCTCAAGGTTCTGTACTGGGCGTGATCCTGTTTATGTACCAGTCCACTTACTTTTAGCTCTCTAGACTTACCAGATCTGTGGGTTGATTATGCTGTTTCATGTGACAGTTCAATGTCGAATGCTGCTCTCCAACTACTTGCATGTGTTCTTTTACTGAGGTTCAGTCTTGGTTGGCTACTAATGAACATCTTCTGGATTCTGAATTCATTCTCTTCATCACAAGTCAACAACTTTGCACACTTGATTGGAATATAACTGTCGAAGTGGATGGAGTGTTGGGTATCCTGCTATGTTTGACCCTTGAAATGGCTGTGAAAACTGCAGCATTAGCAAATGCTTTAGTGTTGACTAATTATAGTATTAATATATTAATAGTATTAGTTGTAATTTGATATTTTTGAGTCTGATTTTCCACGGTTTGCGTTACAGAAAGAATGTCCAGAAAATTATGCGTGTTTTCTGTCGATGCTGACCTTTTGGTGGTTCACGAGGTGAGTAATACTGGGTTTTCATTCTATTTCATCCACAGTTTCATCCACTGTTTTCATGTCAAGAGATTTGTTTTCAAATCGAGTGATTGAATAGTTGGATGGATTTGATTGGTTGGTGCAATTAATTAAACAGTCATTTAAATTATTTGCTTTAGAAGATGGAAGAATGGATGAGACTAATTATGTATAAGCCACAGTTCTTCCCAGTTACTCATTGACTGCATAGCTAATTATAATAACAATTATATTATTAATAATAATAATATATTCATGTTCATTGACAAGCTCATTGACAAAGCACAGGAAGAAATATTGAAGCACATGACAATACAATTATCAAGATCTTAAACAGAACACACGTCTTGGCAGCCTTTCATGTGCCCGCTCATTTTACTGCTGCCCCCTAGGGAGTGGAAGGCTGAGTTGACCTATAGGGAGCTTATGGGTATCAAACTGCTTCTGGTTTCTCTGATCTATCGGACTTCAACCTGGCTTTTCCAATGGATTATGAGTTATGATTATGATTTACGATTGCAATTTCATTTGAAGTATTTTACTGATAATCAGTTGATTAACTCTGTGCTTCTTAGTCTGGTTATTCGTGGCTACAAGAAGTCGCTGACACGGGAGGACCTGTGGTTGCTCAATCCACAGGATATGTCAAGGGAGATTGTTCCCGTTTTCGAAAAGAACTGGAAGAAGGAAGTAATTAAATATCAAAGGTAACGAATTCGTTTCATATTACGGTAGTACTAACGATGTAGTACTAACGATGGATTGAAAAACAAATTATGCATTGGTTCAGTCTACCGCTCATTACTTTTAGACTTTATAATCATTATCGACATGGTAATTGGTTTACAGTTACGATTACAATTTAGACTACTGCTGAGAGTGCCTCTGATTATTCGAGTGGCATTGTATACTTGTCTTAATAAATAAATTAATAAATAATTTAAGGCCTAATCACGCACATACATGGTCCATGTAGTACCTTCAGAACAGGAGATGTAATGTAATGCCAGAACCAGTTACAAATGATATGGGAATAAAGTAATTGGGAGAGGGAAAGGAATGGAGCAGAGATGGGAAGTAGGTAGAGTTGTAGGTAATGGGAGCAGCAGGGAATTTTGTTCAGAGGGAGTACTTGTACAATAGCTTCCAGATGCTATGCGTGGAATAGGCTAGTTATTATTATTGTTATTATTACTTTTTCTGTTTTTACCTACCCAAGGCAGGATCTTATCCCCCAGGTTCTTAAAGTAATGTTACCATTATTCATTTTATTTTCAGTGTTTTACCAAAGGATTTAAAAACCTCTAGGCTAAAGACACTATGGCTGGTACAACTAGAAGTGGTGATGACCTAGCAGATGAAAAGCAGTGCAAAAACAGATGGCAGCAAAACATTGGATTATGATATCAGTGCACTGAAAAAAGATGCTGTTGTTGTTTTAAATATATGTATCGTATCTAGAAAGTTATAAAGCGCCTCTCACAGTCAGAGGCACTCTGAGCACAGAAGCCCCAGGGAAACAGAAATGCGTTTAGGGAACGAGAGACTGATGTGGAGAAGTCAAACATTAGCTTGGCTTTTAGTGGGGAAGGTCATTCCAGATATAGGGACACACTATGGCAAACAACACCAGAGTCCGTTCTAGTCCTGGGAACAAAAAGATCAAGCTGATTCGCAGAGTGCAGCTAGTGAGAAGAAGATGCGGGTAGTGACTTTCACAGAAATTTCTAGAGATATTTATGTATATATTATATACATTCATCAAAACACTTAATATAGCATGTTTTAAATACCTTACAAAGGTGTTGCATCTATAACTACAGTATATGTTATAGACTGATTTTGTCCGGCATTGTTTGACTAGGTCTAGAGAATCCTTGGCTACACGCTCCAAATCTGAGGAGCCCGGGAGCAACATACTTCTTCAGCCCCTCAAAGGCGATTCTGGGACCACCGTTCAGACCGCTGTGGTGAAGGGCCAGTACAAACCGAAGCTGTGGTTGGCTCTGGGCCGATCGTTTGGCAAAATGTTTTTGTTTGGCTCATTTCTGAAGCTGATTCACGACGTTCTGATGTTTGTCAGTCCGATGCTCTTACAGTAAGAGACAACTTTCTCTCTCCGTCTCTCTCTTTCTCTCTCTCTCTTCCTCTGTCTCTCTCTCTATCTCTTTGTTTGTCTGTCTGTCTCTGTCTGTCTCTGTCTGTCTGTGTCTGATTGTTTTATAGTGATTTTCATAAAAAAATCTGAGCCATTGTTTCCCAACTTGAGTGCCATGGTACCCGTGAACCTACTCTAGGGGTGCTGCAGCTGGATGTTAGACTGGGTCAAAAAATAAAAAAAAATGACTGACTATCATCGCTACTAACATAGGCCTATGACTATTTTTGAAGCTAAATTAGTGTGGAAATAGTCGCAACACTGTGGTTGAATATAAGGAGCGTTGCTCGTCATTAAAATAAAGAATTAACTGGAAGAAAATAAATGGGCCAGGTGTCATTGGGTGAATGACATGTGGTAGTGTACCTTGCTGTGAACTGGGCTGTAGAATGACTACATGGACTGTCATGTGTTGTTGGGATTGAGTATATGTATAGCTATAGAATGAGTACACCAACCGTACACTGTCCATGGAAAGATCAGGTGGTGAGGACTGTCCACCTGCCCTCTTGTACTGAGGCTAAGGGCAAAGATGTTGCTGGCATTATTTTTTTACTCATGGCTGCCTCTTGGGGCTTAGCTTAAGGGGACTGCTCTGTTATCTTACTTGCTTTGTACGTGTTTACTCATTGTCTGAATGTTCGTGACATTGACAACAAAACAGACAACAATAACTGCCTTGTTATTGTTTTCTGTTTTGGGGCATTCCATGTCAAATCAACACAGTCACCATGCATCACCATCTCCGATTTTGTTAAAATTTGGTATGGTGATAAACTACTATGAAAAACTCTCAAAACCAAAATTTTTTGATTTTTTGGTCAACCGACGTCCGAGATATGGGTCAATGAACATTGACCAAAACGGGCCGATTTTCGCTGACCGCTGATGTTCAAACTGCTGTATCTCAGCTTCTATTGCACCTAGAGACACAATTAAAATACCAAATTGAAGGTTTTAAATAGCTCTATCTGGGCAAAGCACTCAGAAACGTTCATATTTAGTAAGAAAATATTTTTAGCAACTGTAACCTAGTGACACTGACCTAGGTCAGTTCGCCATCTCAGAATTTCATCCAATTTTTCCCATGCAAAGCTTT
The DNA here is from genome assembly GCA_963556255.1 of Allolobophora icterica. Classification (NCBI taxonomy): domain Eukaryota; kingdom Metazoa; phylum Annelida; class Clitellata; order Crassiclitellata; family Lumbricidae; genus Allolobophora; species Allolobophora icterica. Next base: position 61,495,331 of record OY744608.1, read on the forward strand.
CATTGTTCTCAACAGTTGGTAAAAATTTCAGAGTGGGCACTCTCATAGTTTTTTTACAGTGATTTTTTAAAGGTACAGTCATGCTGGCAATTCGCGACCATCATTTCTCGCCCGATAGATCTGAACTGTTTTGAAGAGCCTGGTTTGCTGCAGTAGTTTCCTCGGATGTCAGCAAGTACATTCTTCCAGTAACAGTTGTTGGAAGAACAGTTGTTAGTTAGTCCTGGCATGAAATTACTAAGATGTGTGTTGGATGCGGATATTGATATGATTGAGCTGGTCCATGTGGGTGTAAAAAATTGACTTCCACCTCATTTGTGTCCAGAAATACTTGCAGAACACAGCAAAGCCACCAATGTCTGTCGTACTTTGCAGTGATTTGCCCTTGATATCTGAGAGTTTATTGTGGTCTTGTTATCTATCTCTACAGACTGCAACACAAGTTCAATTCTACTATCCAGGCTGCTGGAGAAGTCTTTCACTTCAACTGACTCAGCTGATACTGGGCAGATGCAGTGAAGCTTTCGTGTGCCTGCCAGATATACTTGAAAATTTAAATATTTAAGATTCTCCACTTAGCTGTCTATTTTAGGTAGTTTCTCACAACTTCAGTTATAATAACATCAAAAAATTCTATAAAATTGAAAATTTATGTCATGCGAACATTCAGACAACAGGAAAGACTATGAAACCTAGAACTGAAACAAGAATTCATTTAAATAAGTAAATAAGTAGGCAATGGGCATGTATGTAAGCCTAATTTTTGTTCAACATGTTGTGTGAGATAATGTTAGTACACTGAGCAAAGTTCATTGATGTTAACAGCTGGGATTCAGCAATTAAATATTCATGGCATATCAACGGTTGCCACGAATCGCGACCATGACTACCTTTAAAATATCACTGTAAAAAAACTATGAGCGTGCCCACTCTGAAATTTTCAACAATTGTTAAGAACAATGAAAGCTTTGCATGGGAAAAATTGGATGAAATTCTGAGATGGCGAACTGACCTAGGTCAGTGTCACTAGGTTGCAGTTGCTAAAAAATATTTTCTTACTAAATATGAAAGTTTCTGAGTGCTTTTCCCAGATAAAGCTATTCAATACCTTCAATTTGGTATTTTAATTGTGTCTCTAGGTGCAATAGAAGCTGAGATACAGCAGTTTGAACATCAGCGGTCAGCGAAAATCGGCCCGTTTTGGTCAATGTTCATTGACCCATATCTCGGACATCGGTTGACCAAAAAATCAAAAATTTTGGCATTTAGAGTTTTTCATAGTGGTTTGTCACCATACCAAATTTCAACAAAATTGGAGACGATGACGTCCATTTTTTTTCTAAAGTGTGTTGATTTGACGTGGAATGCTCCTTTTGTTCCTTTCTGGCATCTTGTGATTATCAATTTCTTACCATACCTAGTGTACTTGGTATATTGTCTGATTACCTTATGATGCTTTACATTGCTAAAGATTACTGGTGTATAGCTGTCTGTTTTGTTCCTTCCTGAAGTAAATCAGTGATTAACGATATCTTACCTTACCTATTGTACTTTTAATTTTTATTTTATTTTTATTCCGGATATTTCTATAGCGCCTCTCAAAGTCAACTACTACTCAGAGGCGCTCCCGACTACAGCAGTTGATACTGTGCCGGAATTTTCACGCCGAAGTGCCACGAGCAATTGCGAGTGAAGGACTTGCCCAAGGTCCGTACGCAGCGGCTAAAGTGGAATTCGAACCTGCAACCCTCCGGTCACAAGGCGCCGAACTTACCACTGAGCCACCACGCCCCACAGTGTCTGATTATCTGGCATGTCGCGTATGAATAAGCTGGTGCCCTGCGCTTAGAATTCTAGTAGTGCTTTAGAAATTTGGAGATTACGATTACCTTACGATACTTTACATTACATTACGAGTTTGTGTTGCTGTTTACAGACAGATGATTCGCTTTGTTCGTGACAAATCTCAGCCGTTCTGGTCCGGTTACGTTTACGCTGTGCTCATGTTTGTCGTGGCTTTCGTTCAGTCGATGGTCCTGCACCAGTACTTTCATCGGTGCATGATCGTTGGAATGAGAGTCCGTATGGCCCTCGTGGCTGCCGTCTACCAGAAGGTTGGCTCCCGTTTTAGATCTAGTGGAAACTAGACAAACATGCTTGTAAACATGCCTTTGTAGAAAATCCTCAAGAACGCAAAGGTAAAAGGTAACGCATTTCGTTTGCAGAGGTTAAAGCTGACGTATATGTTTTTTTTGGTAGCTTAGAAGCTCCTCAGAAGCACAAAAGTAGAAAGTAATACATTTGTTTGCAAAGGTAGATCGTAATTGTAAACTTCAAATTTCTAAAGTGCTAATCTGAAGCTAAGCGCAGCGCACCAGCTTATTGAGGAGTGCTACATCAAGTCAGAAGGGCTGTGCAGAGATGCCAGCTGAAATTCCAGTAAAAGGTAACAGATTTCTTTGCACATTTGTATACCTGTATGTAGAAGAACTCGGGAGCAGAATGAAGTTGAATGGAGCAGTATTTGCAATACTTTTGGAAGTATTAGAACTTTTTAGTGTACAGTTCTGAGTTACCTTTGCAAACAAATTTGTTACCTTTTAATTTTGTGCTTCTGAGGAGTTTGTGTGCAGCCACAAATATTTTAGCTTTAACCTTTGCAAACCAAATGTGTTAACACCTTTGCAAACAAATCTGTTACCTTTTACCTTTAAAAACAAATCTGTTATATATTATCCTTTGTAAGCAAATCTGTTACCTTTTACCTTTGCAAACAAATCTGTTATATATTATGCTTTGTAAACAAATCTGTTACCTTTTACCTTTGCAAACAAATCTGTTATATATTATCCTTTGTAAACAAATCTGTTACCTTTTACCTTTGCAAACAAATCTGTTATATCTTACCTTTGAAAATAAATCTGTTGCCTCTTACCTCAGAGAAGTTTGTATGCGGCCATGTCCGCAGATATGTTGGCTTTAATCTTTGCTAACCAGATTTGTTACCAAATCAGTCATTCTGGAAGCAATGACTGTATGCATGAATGGGTAAATTGGCTGATTTATGTAAACAATAATTGAGTTTTACTCTTTTAAGGTTAAATTTGTTGTGTGAATTAAGTATTTTCGTGAATGTTTGAATTTTAGTCTCTGAAGCTGAGCAACGCTGCTCGTAAGGAGTCGACGGTTGGAGAGATAGTCAACCTGATGGCAGTCGACGCTCAGCGTTTCATGGAGCTGACGACGTACCTGAACATGTTGTGGTCGGCGCCGTTACAGATGTGCCTGTCTCTCTACTTCCTCTGGATGCTGCTGGGACCTTCGGTCCTGGCAGGAGTGGCAGTTATGATCCTCATGATCCCGATCAATGCACTCATCGCCAAAACAAGTCGAGCCCTTCAGGTTTGGATGATCAAACAGGAATGATTTCTGTTACCGTTTTCGAGCTCGTGAACGGTTGTTACAGCTTGTAGTAGGTTTTGTATCAGTGAGGTAACAGAGTCGGATAGTGTACTGAAGCCTAGACAAAACTCAAGAGAATAAAATGTGAGAACAGGAACAGTTTGAATTCGACAGCAAGTGGAAGATGATGTAGTTTTCAAGCATGTGATAATTATAGTATGAAATGACTTGGTTACAGTACACTCTGATTAGGGCATAACTGGGTAGACATTTTACACCAAGTACCGAATCCGAGTATTTGGATGTACTATTTACCGGATCCGGGTATGAACTGAGTACCATTTCTTCACATTTTCACGTAATAAAAAATAATCAAAATAAATTTGTGTACTAGAAATAACTGACTAAAACATTTTGAATTTTAGAAATAAATAATCAATGAAATGGACTTGACTTCCGCTGTGGACTTTTATTTGCAACTAGTTGTGTGTACAGTATTTGCCGAGGCGAGTTCTGCCGAATAGCGCCAAAAACGGGATATTAGGCCGAGGCGAATGTTCGAGGCGATTTCCGGTTATGCCCTAACTCTGATGTCTTCATTGGCACTCATTTTTAGGGCCAGTTGAAATTCTTGAAGTTATGTAAGCTGTGAATTTCGTGAGTTATGTAAGCTGTCAATTTCGTGATTTTTGGCATTTTGCTGCAAATGCGTTGAATTTCCCGAAATGCCGTGAATTGCCAGGAATTGGGCCAAATTTTGTGAAATTAATGCACACCTTGTCACCTTGTGCTGTCAGCTCGTGGAGCTCTAGCGATCGTCCTGGTGAACACACTCCACCGTCTCCTATTCGATGACAAGTCTCTCAATTCCGCCAAATTCATGCCAGTTACATCTTGTATCTCATCCATCCATCTCCTCCTTGGGCGACCCAGTCTTCTCCTCCCCTCACCGCACGCCAGCATCATTTCCTTCTCCAGACCATCAGATCGCATAACATGTCCAAAGAACCTTAGCTTCATTCTTGTCGCAGTTTGTTTTAACGACTCTTCATTCTCAACTCCAATCTCCTCTCGTATTGATTCGTTCGTTCTTTTCTCAGTCCAAGATATTCTCAGCATCTTCCTCCATATCCACATTTCACAAGCGTTAACCTTAATGACGATTTTCTTGGCAAGTTAACAGGGGTGGTTTGCCATTGCCTTCCCCTGGTTTTGCCTGCCGTGCCCGTTCGTTCCCCTTCCTAGGAAGGGTACCAACTTAATGCAACACAGTGTAAATAAAGTAATACAGCCACTTGATGAAGTTGCTTTGTGATCTATGTTATTCATATGCTTAGGTCTGTCGTAGTGAATACAAACGTCATTTGATGCAGGACATTTATACTGACTTTTTTGTGGCTTTATACATAGCAACAGTATCATCTGTTTGTTATGTGCATTATTTGATTTGCAGTTTCATTTGTTTTCTGTTGTGCAGGTTGTTCAAATGAAACAGAAAGATTCTCGGATTAAACTGATGAGCGAAATTCTTAACGGTATTAAGGTGTGTAGATCAATTCTTCACTGGCACTTTGAAGAAAGTTGCTCTCTGCAAAACCAGAGAGATTGAAACATGCACACAGATAAACATGCCGCCTTTGGGGGAATCTTTTAAAGCTCTGCAAACTTTCAGATACACAGATGCACTGCATTCATGGGCTTCTTTGCAGACTCTGTTGGAGATGAGTAATTGCAGCTTGAAATTATGTTCTTTATGCAAATGGTTCTCTGAGTTTTCTAAATCCTGCAAAGAAGTGTTTAAACCATACATACCTCTGTTGTTTGCACACTGTGTTGGGGATGAGTAAACAGTAGGCTGGTGTTAAGATACGTTTTTATGCCTATGCTACGTATACTCTAACTTTTCTAAATCCTGAGGAATAATTTTTACTGTCAAACTGCAGAAATAAATTTTTAAGCCATAGATACCCTTGTTGAAGTAGTTCTTGCAGTAAAAATTGTTGTTAGTTGTTAATTAACCGTTAATTATTATTATGATAATAGTTGTGTGGGTCGTTCGCTATGCATTGTGGCAACTCCGTTACTGTTTTTAACATTATGTAGTTCCATCCTCGTCGGATTTACAGACTAAGCATGCTGCCGTTCACGTTATTGTGATTTGATGTCTGCAGGTCTTGAAGCTGTATGCCTGGGAACTTTCCTTCCAGAAGAAAGTCCTTGACATCCGGAAGAACGAGCTGAAAATCCTTCGGAAAGCTGCCTACCTTCATGCAGCCTCGTCCTTCACCTGGAACTGTTCACCATTTCTGGTAGAGTTGCTTTCATTATCACCAATTTAAGAATTTTGTTCTGTAACATTTATCACTGATTGTTTTGTATCACTTCAAGTCAAGTCTGTTGTACCTTCAAATGTGTTGGACCATCCTACATCCCGATAGCGCATTGGAAAACATCTGGCGTAGAGTGCGAGAGGTACAGAGATCGAGTCCCATAGGCGGACATGCTTTGTAGGCTGCAATTTGCGCCGTGTATTGCAGGCTGTCTGTTCTGTTAGTAGTTAAGGTTTATCGCATAACATGTACATGTACAGCGCAGTGCGTTTGCAGGCGCTTAATTAAAGAATAAATATTATTATTATTATTATTATTTGCATATATAATTGTGAATGCACTTGTTTAGATCTGTTAGATAGTCATAGGTAGAGCACTTTTATGAGTTGCTTAAAATGCAATTTATTAAGTGCCTTGATACATGTATCAGGGAACTTAATATATACGTACACCATGCTTGCATCATGATTGATAGTCCTAAGTCAAACTAAAACTAAAGTAGATCATATCAAGCACAAATTTGTGATAAAAAGGCTCATTGTTGTAGGTGATTAATGTAACCAAGTGCTTGATATGACTTATTAAATTGGTGGTTCCTGTGGTGTTTGTTTGCAGGTCGACTTGACGATGTTTGTGTTGTGTGTTTGAGGTTGTCATAGCGATGTTTGTGTCATATGCCTGTGGGGTGTTTTGATGACGTTTTTGTTGACTGTTTGCATGGTGCGTTGACAGCATTTGTTTTGTGTGTCTGCTAATTGCCGTGGCGATGTTTGTGTTGTTGTCTTATTGAATTTTATGTTGGGTTGGTTGTCTTAGCAACGATTGTGTCATGCATTGACAGCATTTGGTTTGTGTGTTTGCAGGTTGCCTCGGCAACATTTGTGTGGTATATTTGAAAGTTGCCTTGGTGATGTTTGTATTGTGTATTTCCCGGTTGCTCTGACAGTGTTTGTGTTATATGTTTGCAGGTTGCCTTGGCAACATTTGCAGTATATGTCCTGTCATCGCCCGACAACATCTTGGATTCTGAGAAAGCATTTGTTGCTCTCTCACTCTTCAACATCCTGCGTTTTCCACTGTCGATGTTGCCCATGATAATTGCAAACATGGTTCAGGTGAGCTATTTGTGACAAAAAAGAATTTAAAACTGAAGATTAAATGTCGAACACTGATTACAAACAAGAAATCACCAAGAGAAGGAAATTAAGTGTTAACTACGAAGGAGAGGATAATCAAGCGTTAAGTGCTAAATTTAACAGCAGTGAATATTAAGTGTTAAGTACTACAAAATGCCGTTTGCAATTGGTTCCAATAAAGAATATTCTGTTCTATTCTAAAAGGACAAAGAGGAGAACAGCAATAAGTACTAAAAAGATAGAGGTGATATTGATTGCTAAGAAAGGACAAAGGTGAATATTAAGTATTAAGTATTTAAATTGACAGCCCTGGTGAATATTAAATTAAATGTTGAGTACTAAGTAAAAACAGAGAAGAAAATCAAGTGTTAAATATTAAAAAGATGAGATGATGATGAGTACTAAAAATTGACAGAAGTTCAAACTGTGTCAAGTACTAAGAGAAAAGACACTCCAAATTTCAGTAAGTGCTGTTGTGTGTCAGACAGTATGAAATACTTAGAGATAATCATGATGGTTTATAGCACTTCAGATAAAAGTTGGTATCTTGGGATTTTTTGAGTCAACATAGAGCCAACGTGAACTGGTGAAAGGACGATAATCTGATTAAAAATAATTGTTTTTTAACGTTGTTTTTCAGTTAAGTATATCAAAATTGTAACGTTTGTTTCATGGTAAATGTTTCAAATTGTTAATTGTTGTTTTTCAAGGCAAGTGTGTCCATCAAGCGACTGCACAAATTCATGATTAACGAGGAACTGGATCCTAATAATGTACAGCACAAGGGAGACATGGGTGAGTTGTGGTGAAAAGGGGAATGTGTGATATTTGCAAATGGGTGAGTTGTGGTGAAAAGGGAATGTGTGATATTTGCAAATGGGTGAGTTGTGGTGAAAAGGGGAATGTGTGATATTTGCAATGTACATTTACACCTTATTTGTGAACGTGGTGGTGTCCCTTACACCTTCAGCATACATGATATAACACTGCCAATAATTAGTCAACAAAGCTAATGTGAACAACTGTAGCCAACAAAGCTACTGTGAACAACTGTAGCCAACAAAGCTACTGTGCTGTAGCCAGAAAAGCTACTGTGTTGTAACCAACAAAGCTACTGTGAACAACTGTAGCCAACAAAGCTACTGTGAACAACTGTAGCCAACAAAGCTACTGTGAACAACTGTAGCCAACAAAGCTACTGTGAACAATTAGCCAACAAAGCTACTGTGAACAACTGTAGCCAACAAATCTACTGTGCTGTAGCCAGCAAAGCTACTGTGCTGTAGCCAACAAAGCTACTGTGAACAACTAGCCAACAAAGCTACTGTGTACAACTGTAGCTAACAAAGCTAAGTACTGTGAACAGCTGTAGCGAAACAGTTCAGACCAGTGAGTTGCAGTGAAAAGAGAAAGGTGATATCTGCAACGTACCAACGGTTTGAAGTGAGATAAGTGAGGTTAATGACAGATATTTGCTTATTTATTTACCCATTGCCTGGTCCAGTGACCCTGAGCATGATGCTATCCGTCATCTGTGGATGAGGATTCTTTGGTTGGGCTTCATGTGTGTGCGTGATCTCGTCATTGGTAACTCTTTGGTTTCATATGCATTGTTTTGCCTACCGATGACATTCTAGTTTTTAATAACATTTGGCTTTATTATAGCACAGAGAGTGCCGCTATTTAGTGTGTTCTTGAAGTGACACTATTAAATTTTCAATTTCAATTACAGTTACAAGTATAGAATTGCACCAAAATGACCTAATACGGTATTGATAATGAAAGCCAGTCAGCAGCAATACTTCATTAAGTGGTAATGGTGCAACTAACTGAAACGTTAAGAATCAATTTTTTAACTCAGGGTTAGTGATTTAAAAGTGCATTTGTATCTTTTAGGCTGTTCTGTTTCGATAAAAGATGGATCCTTCAGCTGGGATAAGAATCCAGAAAAACCTGTGCTTGAAAGGTACTCGACTGTTTTTATGCAGACTGACAAAGGAGAGTAGACAGAAGAAGAAGAAGGAGAAGTTTGCATTCATTAAAATGGAGACAGACAGACAAGACAGACAGGCAAACAGACAGGCAGAAAGACCGACAACAACAGACAGAGAGAGAGAGAGACAGACAGACAGATAGCCACAGACAAAGAGAATTACTGTTTGACCTCGAACTCTTTATTTCAAACTGAGAGCATGGTCTTTGGGGGACACATCGTATAAACTACCCAGCTGTTGTAACAAGACATGGGGAAATGTATGGGGTGCCATATCAAGTGAGTGTTTAGTTGAGCTGAAGTATTTTGGACCAGGTGAGTTTATGGAGAACAAAAGATGAGGCAATGTAATTGTAATTGTAGTTGCGAATTTATGTAGCACTTGTTTAAGAACAACACCATCAACCTGACAGGACAAACCTATGAGAGAACAGAATGGTTTTCAAATGCCAACAGACAAGAGGCAAAGAAATGCTAATTAGGTCAGGTCAAAGGTTGCTGGGCTTACTAGGTCGCTGGTATCATTTGAAACAAGAGTTTTCGACATGCATCCATGTAGAAGAAAAAGAGTAGCCATGGGTATGAAGTGTTTCTTAGTCTCGGCATATGAGGGCGGGTGACCGGTCCTCTCCCTCGCCGTCTCATCTTCACACTGATGGTGTACTCATTGTAGGGGGCAAGGATGGAGCGGAAATCTTGAAAAAAAATTCTGCCTTTGAGGGGATTTGAACCCCAGACCTCTCGGTTGACAGTCCACTACAGTGTGTCACTAGCCATTAGACTATTGTGCACCAAATAAATGAACCCAGATTTTTATGCTTTGTGAAAGCCTGTGACCCTGGAAAGGGACGTTAAAGGATTTTGCCTTCTGATATGGAGGCATGGGTGACAGGGTATAAGCTCAAAATAGTTTAACAAGCAATTGTAATAAAACTTAGTGACTTTGACTTTGGTAAAGCACCTGTACTGATGATGTCTTTTAATTGGTTTACAGCATAAATCTGCGTGTGGAGGAAGGGTCGTTGGTCGGGGTTGTTGGCCAGGTTGGGTGTGGTAAATCAACCCTTCTGTCGGCCATTTTGGGAGAAACGGACAAACTGCAGGGTGAAGTAGCCATAAAGGTAAGTGGCATTATGGTCAGCTTTTTGATGGTAGCTAGTTTAACTTATAAGACTAAAGAAACTGGGTAAACCGCTAATATCATAGGTTAAGGAGAGGTCAGTGATTTACGAAATGTTACAGAGCAAAATATATGAGTAAAAACTATTAAATGGGTTAAAATGGGATAAATGATTTATCAAACGTTTTGGAGTCAAATAAACGAGCAAGGTGAAAGATTTGTTAGATATTTTGGAGTGCGATAAACGAGTAAAACCTGAATTTAATAGGTTGAAAAGAGGTTAATCTAATGATAGGTTGATCATAACAGGATATAATTTGAATTAATTTGTGCTAGAATGGAGTGTGCCTTTGATTATTTTCTCCAGAAGAGGTGCTGCATAAATTTCTAAACAAGTGCACACTGTAGTTGATTCGTCTTTGTACCCAGGGTTCCATTGCGTACGTCGCCCAGCAGGCGTGGATCCAGAATGCAACGCTTGAAAACAACATCTTGTTCGGCAAAGCCAAGGAGGAGAAATTCTACGAGGAGATCATCGATGCCTGTGCCCTGGTTCCTGATCTTGACATTCTTCCAGGAAGAGATCAAACTGAAATTGGAGAGAAGGTAAGCTAAGAGGCACTTGGGCAATTTCAATCTTCTTGGCTATTTTCGAGTCAGTTGGTATGTGGGTATGGCATATGGATTAAAAAACCGAGTGTATGAAACCTCTAAGGTACAGCTCAAAAGCATTTAGCCCTGTAGCCTAGGTGGTGTTAAGGTTCAGTAAAATAAGTTCCTCTGTAATTAAACAGTGATTACTGTTCATAAAATGTCAATGTTAAAAATGTTTTAACGCGCACAAGGTCACACAGAAATGCGAATCTGAAGCACGGTTAGTCATTTGTCAGGTGAAGAGCAATTAGATATTCAGATTTTTGAAGAAAATAGTCGGTTTTGACATGTTCGTTTGCTAATCGCGATTCTTGTCTTTTTCAGGGAATTAATCTTAGTGGTGGTCAGAAGCAGCGAATCAGCCTTGCTCGAGCCGTGTACTCGGACGCTGACATGTATCTTCTGGATGACCCCCTAGCCTCTGTGGACTCCCATGTGGGGAAGCACATATTCGAGCGAGTTCTGGGCAAGGATGGACTTCTGAAGAATAAGGTATCTCACCTCATAACTGGGGCACGATTGGTTAGGGTGCTCGCCTTGTAGTGAGAGGAGTGTGGGTTTGGCCCTCAGTGTTGGTCACTGTGCTTGGGTTTCCACTGAGTTGGTCACTTTGTTTGGGCCTCCAGCCGTGTCCTTCATATGGTCACTCACAACTGGTCAGCACCATCGATGTTCTGTTGTATGATTGTGTGTGGACTGAACTTTGGAAGGAGGGCAACATCAAATACTCTTGTATTGTATAACTAAACTGGATGAACTGTCTCCTTTATAATAAGAGGAAATATCACTGTTATAAATTCATCGGATACACTGTCATGTAGTCTCCCCTGGGTGAACGGTCAATTTAATAATTGCCCAGGATAACTTATTATAATAATTCACTCAGAAAGATTGGTAATAATTTCAATAACTGTCATCTCAGTTTCTAACCTGGATAAACTGTCATTTTAATAATTCCCTTGAGAATTTTAAGAATTTTAATAATTCACTTTGAAAAATCGTTTTATAAATTTTCCTGGATTACTGCCATCTAAATGTCTCACCTGGATGAACTGCTGTTTTAATAATTCTCTTGGATAACTCATTTTAATAATTCACCTGGATTAATTGCTGTTTTAATAATTCACCTTCATTATGGTCATCTTAATTCTGTCCTGGATGAACTACGGTTTTAATAATTCATTAGGATTATTGTCATCATAATTTCTTAACAAGCTGTAATTGTAATAATTTGCATGAATAAACTGTTATTTTTCTCTCTCCTTGAACTGTCATTTTAATATTTCACCTTTATGGCTGTCATTTTAATGATTCACCTCAGTGAAGAAGAAGAAGAAAGAGTTCCTTAAGCTTGCCCTGGTAATGAACTGTTATTCTAATAACTCTTGCCTGCATTGTAGACCCGCATTCTGGTGACACATGGCATCAGCTACCTTCCGCAGCTGGATCACATCGTCGTGATGGTAGACGGTCGTATTTCAGAGACAGGAACGTACCAAGAGCTACTGAAGCAGAAAGGCGCCTTTGCCGAATTCCTCATGACCTACCTGGAGAAGGAAGTGATCGAGGAAGATACGATTATTGATGACGAAGGTTGTTTGCCATTTAGTTCTACAGCGCGGACTTATTTATGCGCCATTCTGATTAGCACCAAGTGGTGCTATTTCCCCCAGAACTATTTACTTAGCACCCCATATTGCTCAATGTGTCGTACAAGGACTGCAGTGTACCATTAAATATTGACTTTTTTGACATTATCCCTTTTCACACGTTTCCTGGTTCACATGTTGTATGATAAGGCGTGTTCCCAACGACTGTGTTACGCTATGCCTCGGTTAATGGCATTAATAGTAATTAATGTGCCTGTCCATGTCAGAGCATCTGCATGCTAGTTTGGCAAACTTTGTCCATTCTGGGGAAAGTGATCTGTTGATCCTCGTTTGTTTTGGGCCAAGAAATGATTGACTGTCCTAATTTTTACAAACTGTCTAAGTAAACTTTTTTGTTTTCATATTATTTGCTAGGTAGCATCAACGTTTCTTTGAACATTCACCACCATAGCACACATATTATGGCCGGACAACTCGCGTTCATACATTTTACATCTTAAGCTGTTATAATGATTTAGATTTATCTTTAGCAATGTTGCCATGCGTCTTAGGCAAGTGTGATGCAGATGAGCTGTGGCAATATTGCCATACATCTTAGGTTATCATAATATAGATGATCTGTGGCCATTTCGCCATACAACTTGGGGTATTGTAGCATAGGTGATCTGTTGCAATATTTAAGATCTATTGTATTGTATTGTATTGTATTTAAACATTTATAAAGCGCCTCTAGTAGGGTGAACCGTTCAGAGGCGCTCCCAGTGCGCAAGGCCGAGAGAAAAGAAATAAGTCTTGAGGAAAGCAAAAGAAGATGAGGGGTTACTTATTAAAATTTGAGAGCGAGTAGAAGGAGACAGTGTATTCCAGAGAGAGGGACCAATTGAGGCAAAAGATCGGGATTGAGCCATAGCTGTTCTAGTACGAGGAACTGAGAGATCAAATCTGTTTGATGAGCGAAGTGGACGATGCGAAGAGACAGAAAGAGGCCGGTGAATTACATCAATTAAATATTTGGGGGCGAGACCCCGCTGTGTCTTTGACACCAGAATAAGGATTTTGAACTTAATACGTGCAGAGAGAGGAAGCCAGTGCAGTTTCTCAAACATGAAGGATGAAATGCGTGAGTAGCGTGGCAGACGGGCAATTAATCTCGCAGCTGCATTTAGGACTGACTGCAGAGGCATGAGACGGACCTTAGGAAGACCGATTAGAAGCGAATTGCAGTAGTCAATTCTGGAGCAAATGAAAGCATGGACCAGCGTTGTGAAAACAGAGGAAGAGACAGATCGTCGAACAGCCCTGAGACGCCTTAAGTGGAAGTAGGAAACACGTGTGAGGTTAGAGATGTGATCTTTGAAGGAGAGAGAGCTATCAAGCGTAACACCTAGGTCACGTACACTTGATGAAAAGGAGTAGTGAGGGAAGATTTCCAAGAGGAGGGCGAAATCAATCTTAACACATTGACCGCCGAAGGTGGCGTATAAATGACGTATTTTTACTACGAGATAACTCGTAGGTGGCGGTCAATGTGTTAAGCAACTGTTGAGGGGAGCCAAACCAAATGAACTGGGTTTTGGAGGCATTAAGACAGAGACGATTTGAGGACATCCAGGAATGGAGAGACTTAGATAGAGACTCGATACGCTCAACTAAGTGCAATTGAGATAAAGATCTAGATGATTTGTGGCAATTTTTCCATACAACTTAGGCTATTATGGTATAGATGATGTGGGGTAATGTTGCATACATCTTAGGCTATTATGATATAAATAATCTGTGGCAAGAAGAAGGGAAAGCAGTGCATGAGTTAACATTTAGCAGGTACATGGTGACTGCAAAGAAAACTTTGTAAAAGTGTTCAGTAATGGTTCGATGTCTGTATTCTCATTCTGAAGTTGATAAATTTAGTAATTATCCAGAGTTGTTTTCTGTTTAATTGTTCAAGTTATCCTGCAATTACTAATATACATAAAGAATTGATGATAAAAATTCTGCAAAATTTTCTGTTGCTTTAGAAATCCAGTTGCGAGAAGAGCTTCTGTCGCAGATAGGAAGTACTAATGAAATTGGAGCTTCTATTGAAAGGTAACCAATTTTTTAGAATTAATGAATTAATCTATCAAATTGTAAAAAAACTTCTTTTCTGCCGAGGTTGGGCCACCTCTTGGAGAGACGTTATAGAAATGCTCTGAATGTGTAATAGTGTCATAGTAGATACAACCATCTTGACCAAGGATGATGCGCAGATGACGAGATATTGACGATTGTGAGATGAGTGGTCCAGACTTGGAACTGTAGAGTTTGGTGTTTCCATTGTGTTTTGTCAGGGCAGAAGTTGACCTTAGGCTAATTCAGACAATATGTCAACACACAGCATTCGCTTGAATGGAATGATTTTCAGGTGTTTACAGAAGAGGCAAATATGTGTTTTAATTAATAATGATTTTAATTGTTTCATTTATTTATTTCTTGTGTTTAATGACAGCACTGTACGTAGAAGTACTAATGTTGATTAACTGAACGTTAATGTTGATTTTAAAATGCCGTTTGTCAGGCTGCAACATTAATTTTGTGACTATGTTATTGAATTGTACTGTCAGAAATGTTATGCTGCTAATGTAAAGAAGCATTAATGTTCCTTAGCAATGTTGCGATGCTAATATAAAGAAGTATTAATGTTACTTAGAAATGTTGTGCTGTTAATACAAAGAAGTATTAATGTTCCTTAGCAATGTTATGCTGCTAAAATAAAGAAATATTAGTGTTTTTTGTAAATGTTGTGATGCTAATATGAAGAAGTTTTAATGTTTCTGACATAGACTTCACAGATTGCGTCGGGACACTGCAAAATCTACGGACAGTGGTGGAAACAGTCCAGCAACAAAGCTGCGTAATGGTCCAGCAAATTCTGTGCCAGTTGACAGCAGTGTTGTGAAGAACAAATCTCCGGTGAAGCAGATTTCTTTTGAGGACGATCAGAATTCTTCGAAGCCTCACTCCCCGAGCAAAGTGGCGCTTCTCAACGGCGATGAAAATTTCCCAGGGGTATGAGGATCTAGTGAAGTTTGCATTTATGATGTCATCCGGTGACTTCTAAAGGCTGTTAACATAATGTCAAAGACATCATGTGCTGGTCGCTTCAAGCAGGGCGTAACTTTGGTCTAAAAAGTGGGGAGTACCAATTTCTTACATACACGAAGTGAGGCTGAGAATGTGATCTCTGGGAAGGCACAATAACAAATATTGATTGGCATTGTTCAAAAAGTGGGGTACTGTACCCCCAGTCCAAAAAGTGGGGTACGGGTACCCCTCGTGCCCCCCCCCACAAATTACGCCTATGGTTTCAAGTATAATCAATCAATCAATCAGTCAATTGGAATTTATAGTGCCCGTATTCTGAGGCACTCCCGGCCCAGGCCAGACGGAAAAGAACTGTCTTGAGCAGTTAATAGCAATCAAAAAGAATAATCCAGTTTGTTCGAAAACCATAATCTAGTCTTAGCATCGTAATAATGCATTAGACATAATCTGGTGGTGTTTGAAGAAAGATCATTAGTCTGGTCAGATTGAAGGGTCAATTGAATGAGGCAGAGAAGCAGATTAAGGAGGATAAGATCACTGACAGAGAAATTGTTTGATTCGAGAACGAAAGACCAGTTATAGTTATCACAGTACATACGGTAAACAGGGTTATGTGACTTTTGCAGTAGGGGTTTTGGTAGTGTTGGTGGTGCTGGGTGTGTGGACATTTCTGTGGCACTTTTTAAGTATCTCAACTCTCACTATGCTAATTGATTTTGGACATCCAAAGCAACAATGGAAGTTCACAAGCAAATAAATTGATAAATGAATAAATAGAGCATAAAAATAATGCTTTTTTAGGTGAAGGAAATCTTTGCTCATTTGACATGTTACAAGGCGAGCATTGTAGCCAATTGGCTACTGGTGATAGTAATGGTGTAGTAGTCATGAGGGTTCATTAGCCCCCGATTTTAGGTAATAATTTGTCATAAAAGTGAGAATTTTTGGTGTTTGTTCAGGTGAAGAAAGAGCGACTGAATTCGAGATCATTCTCAAGAGATAGCAAGACTTCGAAGTCGTCGCACTCCGAAAAGGCAGCAGAAGTAGAAAAGGAAAAGAAAAGCTCCGAAACGAAAAGACTGGTGCAAGAAGAGAAAGTCGAAACTGGTCGAGCAAGTATCAGATGGCGATAACTTAGTTACTTGAAACTTTAGTACACTCTTGAATTTGCTTGTGCTCGATGCTCGTGAGTGCTTGGTGCTTGTGAATAAGCTGGTGCTCATTGCTCATGAATAAGCTGGTGCTTGGCGCTCTTGAATAAGCTGGTGCTCATGAATAAGCTGGTACTCGGTGCTCGTGAATAAGCTGGTGTTCAGCACTTGTGAATAAGTTGGTGCTCGTTGTTCATGAATAAGCTGGATCTTGGAGCTTGTGAATAAGCTGGTGCTCGGCGCTCGTGAATGAGCTGGTGCTCGGCGCTTAGCTTTAGAGTAGTGCTTTAGAAATTTGGAGCAAAAATAAACATGTTTCCTGTATTTTTACTAAATGCTTACGGTATGTTTAGGTAAAAATGACAGTGTTCTTGGCGTACCTGAGTTCCGTGGGATTCCATTTCACTTTCGTCGTCATTTTCCTCTACATCCTTACGACTGCTCTGTCCATCTACTCCAATTTCTGGCTCAGCGAATGGAGTAATGACCACGTCGACAACAACGGAACCGCTAACACGCAACTCCGTGACCTTCGTCTTGGCGTCTACGGTGCCCTCGGCTTTGGACAAGGTAATTCATTCATTCATTCATTCGTTCATTCATTTGGAGTGTTTATATAGCACCTCTCCAAGATAACTACTCAGAGGTTCTCCCATCCTAGCCTCGGTGAACAGTTTTCTAGTGTTCGTAGAAAGTGCTTGTACAGCTCCTAGCTAAGATAACGCGCATAATATTATCCAAAGGCAAGTAATGGCATGCACAGATCATCTGCCATCCTAGTTATCTGCCACAGATAAACCTAGCAGCTCTGTTAAAGGCCACTCTTCTCTTTGATCAGCATCCGCTGGAAAGTATTCTGTTCCTTGTACACGTCTATTTTTGGCTGGTATTCATTCATTGTTGCCTCCATTTGGAACTCTCAACCTCCTCATGTTTGCAACTCTTCTACCAAGACCATCTTTATCTGTAAACTGGAAACTTATCTTTTTCAGGGTGTTTACCATTCTTATTGGTCTGTGCTACTGGGGTTCAGTATTTCAAAGAACATTTCTGAATTTTTTAAGGAGGGCAGTATCAAATTAAAGTTGTATTGTATTGTATTATAAAATTAGTTGTATCATATTGTATTGTAAGTGTCCATTATCACGGTTACTCCAGTTGCCTTGTAACGTGTGTCTAAACTCTGACGGATCATTTGATGCTTTTTCTCGAACAGCATTGGTGGTGTTTATCGCGGCCTTTGCATTGGCCGGAGGTGCCCTACGAGCTGCCAAGAAGCTGCACGAAGACCTTCTAGTACACGGACTACGTTCCCCGATGTCATTTTTCGACAGCACACCTGTTGGACGAATCCTGAATCGATTTTCTAAAGACATCGACGTGATTGACACAACGATTCCGTCCAGCCTGGACAGCTGGTGCAAGTGTACGCTGTCTGTCCTGGGAACGCTGTTTGTTATAAGTTTCAGCACGCCTTTGTTCCTTATTGTCATCATCCCGATGGGGATCATCTACTATCTGATTCAGGTGACGATAACGATTGCTTTCACGTTTTGTTGAGCTGCTATTTTGGATTTTTTAAAGTATTTTCAAATTTTGTTTAGCAGCTTTATGACTTTTATAAATGCTTTTATGACGTTTTGAACATTTTAAGATTTTTTTAGCAGCTGTTTAAAGTTTTGGAGCAGCTTTTTAGACTTTTTAATCATCTTCGTTATTTCACAATGTCGTTAAACAGAAAGCTACTTACCTTACCATCTGTAACTGTGTTGATAACCGATACAGCAAGCGTTTAGTAACTCTTTTACTTATTTTAGCAGCATTTAAATTTTTAGTAGTTTTCTAAAAGTTTTAAAGCTAGTTTCAGATCTGTTTAAGCAGCTTTTCAAAGCAACATTTCAAACATTTTAAATTAGCTGCATGGACCGGTTTGAGCAGCTTTTTAGACTTTTGTCATTTTAGAGAATTTACTTCTTTTCACATTTTAGAGAATTTACGACTTTTGGCATTTTATAGAATTTACGTCTTTTGACAGTTTAGAGAATTTACATCTTTTGTCATTTAGAGAATTTACGTCTTTGTGATTTTAGAGAATTTACGTTGCAACGGCACGACAGCTGCGACGTATGGAGTCGGTGAGTCGATCGCCAATTTACTCACATTTTGGAGAGACTGTTCAGGGCGTATCTACTGTTCGTGCATATGGCCAGCAGCAGCGATTCATACTCGAATCTGAATCGAGGGTCGATGAGAACCAGATTTTCTACTACCCACAAATTTCTTCAAACAGGTGAATATTGATTTGTGTGTGTAGGGGACTTGCTGGATTCTTTTAGAAAAATGAGATGGTTGATGAAATTATAGTAGAGCAGTAATTCTTGAAAAATGGGTTTACTGCTGGAAAATAGAGAACAGCTGCTTTGCCTCTCTCTGGTGTCTCTGGCACCGGACTCAGACCTCCACTGGACTTCGATTGCTTCTCAAACCCTTGGATACGACACAGCGTTCGTGAATAAGATGGTGCTTTTTGCTTAGCTTTAGAGTAGCACTTTAGAAATTTGTAGATTACTATTATAATTAAGGCTGTTTTGATATAGATGGCATGAATGATGATGATAGACGATGGTGATGATAACTGCTATGATGGTGATGTTGATTTTGATGTAGGGAGAGTGAATGATGATTGTGATGATGATGATTGTGATGGTAATGATGATGATGATGATATGTGTTCTGTATCCAGATGGCTGGCTGTTCGACTCGAATTCATCGGCAATAGTATCGTCATGTTTGCCGCTCTCTTTGCCGCAATTGGCCGAGAACATCTGACAGGAGGAATTGTGGGATTGTCGATATCCTATGCCTTGAACGTAAGTTACCATTCTTTTGGGGTGTATTCTTTGGCTTTACCATTCTTTTGTGGTGTATTCTTTGGCTTTACTATTCTTTTGTGGTGTATTCTTTAGCTTTACTATTCTTTTGTGGTGTATTCTTTGGCTTTACCATTCTTTTGTCGTGTATTCTTGGTCTTTACCATTCTGTTGGGGTGTATGCATTGGTTTTACCATGTTTGAGGGTGTATTCTTTGACTGCCATTCTTTTGGGTGTATTCTTTGACTTTTTACAAATGTACCATAACATAGCTGAACACCTTACAGCACTCGCCTCTCTGGCATAAACTCCCACCAGAATTATGTAAAATATATCATATATCCTACAAACTCAGGTCTTTCACTCAGAGCTGAAAACACTGCTCTTGCACAAATCGTTTACCTGGTCAGTTCTCCGTTGCCACCTCATCTTCCTACCGACAGTTTATGGTCAGTGTACTCATTATAGCTGAGTTGGCTGGAGGCGCAGGTATGGAGCAGAAATTTCGAACTGATATCTGCACTGGCAGGGATCATTTTAAAGTCAAGTTTTAATTGTTGACTTAGCTGTGTTTGTACGTTATATTAAAATATCTGGATCTATTTAAACTTCAGATTACGCAGACACTTAACTGGATGGTGCGGATGAGCAGTGAAGTCGAGACGAACATTGTGGCAGTCGAGAGGGTGAAGGAATACACAGAGACGGAAACGGAGGTCAGCCTTTGAAACTCATTCTTCCAACTTTTCTCCAGGTCTTGCTATAATGCCTCCTCATTAGAACGCCACCTTGTTATAATTCATCCTCGTTATAATTCGCCGTCATTATAATTTACTGGCATTATAATTGTTATAATTTGCTGTCATAATTCATCGTCATTATAATTCATTGTCATGATAATTCACCATCGTTATAATTAACTCATTATAATTTGCCCTGATTATAATTCACTGGCATTATAATTCACCCTCAATATCATTCACTGTCATTATAATTCGCTCTTATTATAATTCTCCATCATTATAATTCACCCTCGTTACAGTTCACTCTTGTTACAATTCAACCTTGTTATAATTCACCCTCATTAGAATTCACCCTTATTATAATTCCTTCTGTGGATCGTGTGATTCTGCTCTTTTTTGTTCTCTGCCTACTTGCCTGTAGCCTGGGCTGGCTCTTTTGTCCATTCAGTTTCCATCAGATGCTGTTGGCATGGCAAGATATGCTAGTGATGTTACACTTACTGCGTATGCAAGGTCAACTAATCTGAACCTGTGGTGTGAGACAGGTTTGTATTAAGAGCCATAAGCAACTTGTCCCAATGGTCATAAGAGTCTCCTCAGCAGGGTGAAACCTGCAGTTGTTGGATTACAGACCCAGCATGCTACTGAACAGACCGCCATGCCATTGGTTTAGCTTACTCAGATGTATGAATAATAAGAATTTCTCTTCCACTTTTTACAATACAATACAACCCATACAACATAACAATACAATACAACAATACAATACAGCTGCATATGATATTGTCCTTCCAATGTTCAGAAGTGCACACACGACCATACAGCAGAACATCAATGGTGCTGAGCAACAGGTTCAAGGTCCTTACACGGTGACCACTTGAGTGGAGGATTGAACCCATACTCTGCACATTACAGGTCAAACACCCTATCCATTCAGCTTCCTTGCTCCACCACCGCTTTGAGTAACTTTGTTTTTGTTTATTTATGTTTTTAAGGCTGATTGGGAGAATGAGAGCAAGAAACCGCCAAGCGAGTGGCCACAGTCCGGAGTCGTAGAATTTAAGGATTATGAGACGTGTTACAGGAAGAATCTTGAACCAGTTTTGAAGGGGATTTCATGTCATATAAACGCCGGTGAAAAGGTTGGTGGAGTTTATGCTTTTCGGTAAATGGGTCTCTAATTACTATAGACGCATTATTACATGATGTGTGCAGATGTTTGCATGTGTATATATATGTAAGTGCATGTATGTGTGTATGCATGTATGTGTGTGTATTTGTGTTTATGTGTGTGGGTATGTATGTGTAACTGTTTAGTGCCTTTGGATGATCTTTGTCATTATATAGCAACACTTAATGAATATATGAACAAAATACGAATATTTGCATACGGGTGGTATTATATGTTCTAATTAGGTAACTGAATTAAACTACATCCTTACTTAAGTACTAACTGTATTTGTTACATATTTCAACAGATCTTTCTGAAGTGGTGCTATATCTGTAATTGCAATTCAGTTCAGTTTGGCTAGGTTACTTAGTGAGGGTGCATTTATAATGAGGGTGAATTATAACGACAGTGAATTATGACATGGGTGAAATATAACTAGGATGAATTACACATTTATTATGATAGAGTGAATTGTGACATGGGTGAACTATAATAAGGGTAAATTATAACGAGAGTGAGTTGTGACATGGGTGAATTATAATGAGAATGAATTACACATTTTTGAGCCCTCTGTCATATTTAGTCTTCCAGTGTTCCTTTTAAGCATTGCTGCCACTTTGTCCTCCGCTTGAAAAGATTTGTTTGTAAGGACTGGTTTTGTGGACGTGGTTGACATTTCCATGTTGTTTTTCAGGTGGGAATAGTGGGAAGAACAGGTGCTGGAAAGTCGACGTTGACCCTCGCCCTGTTCCGCATTCTGGAACCTTCTGGTGGAGGGATCTACATCGATGGCATCAACATCTGTGATCTTGGACTGCATGACCTGCGATCAAAGCTTACAATTATTCCACAGGTAAGATGATGAGCTTTGTGTTAGGTAAGACGAAAGTTGTTCTTGCAAAGGTACAGTATAATGATGTGAAATACTGGTATGAGATATGACATTGAGTGTTTAGGTTTTAGATGGTCATTGTGAATGCATGGTAGCATGTATCAGGGGTGCAAGAATTAGGATTTTTATAAAACCTAAAATTTATGAAAGTCTGAAATAGGTCTTTTGGTGAAAATGAAAATGGGATTTTTTCATTTATAAATTTTTGTCCGAAGGACAAATTGCAATTAATAAATATCACTATGATTCTGATGGTTAAAACAACACAATACAGTGTATTGTAATGTGATAATTGTATTGTATTGTATCTAGAAATTTATAAAGCGCCTCTTGCAGAATAACTATTCAGAGGCGCTCTCAGCACAGAAGCCCCGGGGAAACAAAAATGCCTTTAGGGAACGTGAGACCGATGAGGAAAAGCCAGTCATTAGTTTGGCCCTGAGCAGAGGGGAAGGTCATTCCAGATCGTGGGACCCACAACAGCAAATGCTTTCTTTACAAAGCTCAGAAATGCACATTGAAGCGCTGCAAACATTAAGAGCCATAAACAGACTGGAAGAGATGTTTTCAGTTTAGAACGAGACAGTTTCGGTAGGTGAGTCACGAACACGAGGAGGTAGAGCAGAGGTGGGCAAACTACGGCCCGCGGGCCGGATCCGGCCCGCCAACGCTTTTTATCCGGCCCCCACAATTCTTCCAAAAATTAAAAAAATTCAGACCCCAGAAGTTTCTTCGGTTTACTCACGTGGCGTTGCTCTCTTACTTACTATTCCGGTGTCGTCTGTAATAATTACTGTATGCATTAACTCTGCCGATCTGCCACACTTCCCTGGAGAGGGTTTTGCACATGATCTGTATACCCAGGAGTGAAATCCGTTCAAGTAAAGCTAATGTTGCTTTCAAAGAAGATGAAAGAACTAAAGTACGGAAACTTTCCTACCCTGCAGTTGCAAACTACGGGGTAGGAAAACTATAGCCTTTGACTGTCAAGTTTGACAGAAGAGTTCTCCAGACGATTTGTGGATTTTAAATCAATTGACACTGAATTTGCTATTCTTGCTATAGCCTACCGTTCACATTTGACATTGACAATTAGCTCATTTACGGAACTTCAGCCGGAGTTAACCGACCCACAACGTGACATTGTTCTCAAAGAACAGCTAAATGGATCAGACCTGATAACATTCTTTTCTTCGCTCAGGAAGGAAAAATTCTCAAATAGGCTATACAAACTTTTCCTTTAAAAATGTTTGTTTTATTCGCACCCATTGCACTTGCATCTGTCAACAAAGATTTTCAACTATGAGATGATAAACAAATCCAAGTACAGGTCTCAGTTAAGTGATCAAAACTTGAACTCAACCTGTGAATTGCAACCAGCGCAATCACTCCGGGTTATGAGAAACCTGTTAATTACATGCGTGGATGTTCACAGTCATTAGTAACTCATTAGTAACAGCCAAAGTGTATTTAATATTTAAAAAATAAGTAAACTTCTTTTCACGTTAGTCGTTATTAAAAGTTAAAAATTTATTATCCGGCCCTCCGAATTTTTTTGGCGTTTATTGTGGCCCCATGTGCAAAAAGTTTGCCCACCCCTGAGGTAGAGAGTTCCAGATGAAGGGACCAGCAACCAAATGAATGTGAGAGAAAAAATGTGTACTAGGGCAAACATACTTTCCATGAAACTTTGCATGAAGGACTCGCTCAAGGTCCTTATGCAGGCACTTTCATCAGCATTATTAGTTCTCAGTTTATGATTGCAGTCGCACATTTGTATAGTGCCTTTGTCTTTATTATGTGGTTTGCTTGTTGTAGGACCCAGTCTTGTTCTCTGGGACGCTGCGCATGAACCTTGATCCGTTTGATAAGTATTCAGATGAAGAAGTTTGGCGTGCACTAGAGCATGCTCATCTTAAAAGCTATGTCCTTGCACTGCCCACTGGCCTCCAACACGAGTGCAGTGAGGGTGGAGAGAATCTCAGGTTAGACATTTGCTAACTAATTAATTATTTGCTAATCACAGCTCAAGACCGATTTTTTAAAACTATCATACATGACTGTCATCGAGTTTTTTTACCCAAGTACAGTGCCCTTTGACCCCAGCCACACTATGGTGTTCTATAAATCATCTTGTTATTAGTACTATTATGTTATACTATTGTTATAAATCATCTTGTTGTTAGTACTATTATTATTATTACACTATTATTATTATTACTGTTATTATTATTATCATTATTATTATTATTACTATTATTATTTTTTTGCTCTGAGGTACTTCGCTCCCTCAGGGTCTTAAAGATTAAATTAATTGTTTTTTCCGGAATATTATTATTACACTATTATTATTATTATTATTATTATTATTATTACTATTATTATTTTTTTTGCCCTGAGGTACTTCGTTTGGGATCCCTCAGGGTCTTAGAGATTAAAATTAGTTGTTTTTCCTGGAATATTATTATTATTATTACACTATTATTATTATTATTACACTATTATTATTATTACACTATTATTATTATTACTATTATTATTATTACTATTTTTTTAAATGCCCCGATGTATACAGGATCCCTCAGGGACTTAAATATTAACTAATGTAGAAAAAAGTGTCCGGAATGGCCCTATTACTATTATTATTATTATTATTATTATTATTACTGTTATTATTATTGCTATTGGTGCTTAGACTGTTTTCTAATCTTTCAGTGTTGGGCAGCGTCAGCTCGTGTGCCTGGGGCGCGCTCTGCTGCGCAAGACGAAGGTCTTAATCCTGGATGAAGCTACGGCTGCGGTCGACCTGGAGACGGATGACCTCATCCAGTTGACCATCCAAACGCAGTTCAAGGACTGCACCGTTCTCACCATCGCACATCGTCTCAACACCATCATGGACTACACGAGGTCTGTTCTAACCTAATCCGATGAGTTCTGTAGCATTGCTGTCGCAGGGCACCA
Source organism: Allolobophora icterica (assembly GCA_963556255.1). NCBI lineage: Eukaryota > Metazoa > Annelida > Clitellata > Crassiclitellata > Lumbricidae > Allolobophora > Allolobophora icterica. Next base: position 61,520,449 of record OY744608.1, read on the forward strand.
GATTGTATATAAATGCTGTGGCAAGTCAGAGGGGTTGTCCAGATATTGTAATTATAAATCACAGATTTATATAGCGCGTCTTCAAGAGAGACTCGTCAGAGGCGTTTCCGACCTAATGATTGAAAACCAGGAATCCAGGATCGAACAAAATGGTTTTCAAACGCCTACGGAACAGAGGTAAAAAATAGGCAGGGATATCGTATGGAGATCCAAGACCGGTTGCCAGAGAGACCAGAGAGGGGGATACAGAGGAGCTGCTTAGGCGGGTTTAGTTTATGTTGAGAAACATTTGAAGGTAGAGGGTCAGATGGAGTCAGGGTAGGAATTCTTGAAGAGGTGAGACTTTAATTTTGAATGGAAATATAGGGGAGCCCGACGCAGAGGATGAAGGGTGTGACAATACTAATGGAAGAACTGAATATGTGTGGAATTCAGAAGAGATTGGATCAGTTGCCCATGCTAGGAGTGTAATCATACATAAAAAATATGTATGTACAATTGTACATGCATAATAGCACACATACACATACTCACACATATATACAAATGGACACATACGTACATTCATATATACATACATGCATGGATACATACATACATATGTACCTACACATATACAGCTTTAATACATACATTCATGCATGCATTATATTCATACATGCAAGAGGCATCAATTGATACATAAGTGTACAAGATATGTACATACATGACTATATACACACGTAGTTATATTTGCATACAACATACATTCATGTGCACATATATGCATACGTTCATACATGTATAGATACATACCAGTGCATACATTCACATGTTTCTATGCATTGCTTTGTTTTAGAATTCTCGTCCTTGATTTCGGCCAACTTAAAGAGTTTGACTCGCCGTCTGCTCTCGTTTCGAACAAGGACACGATCTTCTACAGCATGGCGAAGGACGCAGGTCTCGTCGATTGATTCGCCGAGCGATGACCTCATCTGGTTCCCTGCTACAGACACTTTTTGTTCGTTCATTCACTGCGGGGTCTGTTGGTAACTGAATGTGACGTAGCTGGGAGCTGAGCGCGGTGTGAAATCTGTAGCACTAGGAGTGTAATTATGAAGATACGTCTTATTTTAGGTGTGAATTTTACGGGTGTTTTGCTGTGGATAGGGTTTGAGAATGTTTTTCCAGCGAGTAGGGATTTTCATCCGGTCCACCCTCGAGAACTAACATTACGGCAAGAAGCTGATGATGTCTTTTGGCAAAAGAAATTTTGTAGAGTTTTCTTTCTAGATGATACGGCGTGCACGATAATTCTGGCTTTCAACATCATTTTTGTGGTTTACTTTGGCAACCCTTTGGCAACCCTTTTGATCTATTGTGCACAATAATCCTGGCTTTGACATTATTTTAGTGGTTGATTTGAGTCCCTTAGAAAACCACTACACCAACAAATGTATGGGCATATGTGCCTGCGATAATCTTGCCCTTCATTGCTTAAAAAAATGGGATGTTTTCAGTGTTTGTTAAGTTGTTAGTAATGTACAGCTGAAACCTCAGAAGTCGCATTTATAAAGCACTTGGAGGCTACAACGTTTTTGAATGGCTACATAATTTGCCTGGTTACTTTACAGTGTGATTTACTAGGTTACGTAGTGTTACAGGTTCGGTAGGTTCACTTTGCATGGAGTTACGCTGAGTAACTGTGTAGCTCTCATGTTATTACATGATTTTACATAGGGTGACTCTAAGTGCGTGTAGCATTTCAGATGCCAGTTTTCTGACGTTCAACACCAACTGGTCTTGCAGCTGTTGTACATGTAGTTGTTAATTTAGTTGTAGTGTTTGTGTAGTAATGTCGTGTCTGCCTTCGTAAAACTTGAAACTTCATCTGTTGCAAAAGTTACTGGTGAAATGGAAATTGGTAAATAATCTCAAGAATGTAGAGACTTTTTGTGCATTTACGTTTAAAATTTTATTTTGTACTAAATTTTGTTATTACTACTAATTTACCGCTAGTTTTCTGTTTAATTTTTTAATTATTTGTAATTGCTGTTGAAGTCTCCTGATTTTTTTTTGGAATAAAAGATATCGTAGACAGTGTAGTTAATCTAGGTTATTGAAACTGGACAGATTTCTAAGTAGGTGATTCTTTCCCCACAAAAATGGTTTTTTATACCCAGTATTTATACTTCATTTAAGTTTGGTATGAAGGGAAGAAGTGATGGCAGAGGTGCCCGCAGCGTGACGCACGTGCGTCCACCCACTAAATCAAATCCACACAAGGAATAGGCTTCGCATCGATATCTTTGAAAGCAATTGAATCATTACATAACCTGTAAAACAGAGCATTCTTAAATTATTTTTAATCAAGAGCGGAAATAACTGCTCACAGATAACAGTATTTTGTTAAACGACAATACGGCCTGTTAACACATTTAGATGTTTTCTAAATTGAATTTCTTTGTTGTGCGTCCAATTTTTTTAAGCCTGCGAATGCCTCTGAGTGATGGAATTCCCAACCCTCTTGAAACGAGCTTTCAAAGTCCTGGTTTCCTTTTTTTCCAAGCATCGAAAGCCAACTTGTAATTACAGCTACATTGCGTATAGTTCCTCTTTATACCTTTTTCACAGCAGGCTCCGACTCCAAGCATCATCTGCCATGTCCTTGTACATGATCTTGGCGTCAGGACTTGAAATTGAACCTGACCAATACCTGCTGCATCAGACTTGTTCTTGACCTCTCTTCCATCAGGTGTGCAGGGGCGGTGCTACACCAGGGCGAGCCAGGGCAAATGCCCTGGTAAAAAAAGCCATTGCCCTGGTTGTTGCCCTGCCAGAATTTTTGCTCTACCCAGAATATGTTTGGGGCATAAATCAGCCTCTGCACTGGCTACTTGTATGACTGCCCTGGCTTTGCCCTGGTTACAAAAAATGTCTGGCGCCACCACTGAAGGTGTGTGCCAGCGATGAGATATATACAGGATGGCTCCATTTCTTTCTGTCTTTGATAGTATTCAGGGCCGTTCTCATGTCCATGTCTTGTTCGTTAAGATCTGGTATAACGTTTTCCATCCTTGTCTTTGTTTGTCTTCCTTGACTCCGTGTTCCCTCCACGTGGCAATGTAATGCCCTTGCTGGTAATCTCTTGTCGTCCATTCTTGTTACATGCCCAAACCATGTCCATCTTCTTTTTCTGATCTTGTCTGCCAGTGTTTCCTTTCCCTCTGTCCCAACTCCTTCCGGATTACCTCACTACGAATTCTGTCTCATCTGGTCCTCTTCAATATTCTTCTTAGCCAGCCCAGTTCCACCATTTCTTGGCTAAGCACCTGTGAATAAGATGGTTCCAATGACTTGACTTATAAGGGTGATGAAGAAATCCAGGGATTTTGGTAAGAGTTGTGGTAAAGACCTGTCCTAAAGATCATTTATCTCAGGAGCAAAACTGTGAATATTACTTTTGGTAGTGCATGTCATGAAGTAATAATTATTTGATCTTGCCTTGCCAGAGCCCCTTAATTTTTAACTAATTGGCTTGTTGTGAGTTAATGATTTGACCTTATATTACCGGAGACCAGTGCTTTAGTTGTCAAAAGAGGCGGCGGGGGTAAAATTTTACTGATCACGCAAGTACATGAATGCCGTTCAGTCTAATATTGTCAATATGCTCCACACGAAACAACTGACGACTCGCGATATTTTAGCTGTCTGACCCCCAACATCTTTTTGGTTACTTTGCTGAAGGGGTTAGAAGATCTTGGGGTTGAAACCCCCTACGCCAGCGTTTCCCAAACTGTGGGTCGCGACCCAAAAGTGGGTCGCGAAGCTCTGGCAAGTGGGTCGCCAAATTTTTTCCATAAACATTTATTTTTTGCAGCAACAATATTTGGCTATGATTGGGCTATAATTACCTGAATTGCAATATATTGTGAACTGTTTTAACCTAAGTTTCCTTTAAATGCTTTAAATTTTCTAAGGGCTGTACGTAACTCCGCATATTTCGATACCAATTTACGAAGGAAATTTTAGTACACAATGCTTAATTTTACACAGTGGGTGCCGAGACTGCCAAGATATTCACAAGTGGGTCGCGACCCAGAGAAGTTTGGGAACCGCTGCCCTACGCAACTGAAACCCTGCCAGAGTCCATTAATTTTTTACTATGTTATTTGACCGTACCGTAGCCCCTCTCCATCTATGGAAATTGCAGTTGTACCCAAAACCTGAGGTGTTGTTACAGCTGTACCATGAAACTTTCTATGAAGCGGTAAGATTAATAATAAATTAAGTAAATTAAAACGTGGCTTTTGTTGGTCGCAACTGAACTGCATTCCAGATTCTCAACAACTTCGGAAGTTGTAACTGTAGTGTCTCATCGTAACCACTAATTCATTGCAGCACAGTGCATGTACATGGCTTTTGGCTGAGATGGCCATTCCGGTAATCTTCGGATCTGTATCCACAGTTGGAATCTCGGTGCTTCTGTGAGCCTGCTTATAGGGCTTTGGCTATGAAAACTGGACCATCAAGGGCGATAGTTGATGAGGACGCTTCATGGATGCAGTTACTTAAATTTATGTTGATAGTTGTTACGTGAATGATATCTAGGATATCATAAATGTATATCGATGATATCATGAATGATATCAGAGATGTGGTGTTTGTCTCGTGCGAATACAAAGTGCGTTTTGATGTTGTGAAAGTACGTTAATGTTGAGTGATGTTTAGAGAAATTATAAACCACGATACTTCGTGGACTACATAAACGCTGTAAATGTTGTTGAGACTATTTGCTTGCAATTTCATTGTGCCATATAAGGTTTCAAGAAACTGGATGTTATTAGTATGCATAAAAGTACATGCATGATGGTTGGACACATTTTGCGTTATATTTCCTAAAGTTATTGTGGTGGAAAAACTGCAGAGGGTTATATACAGGAATGGCTTGGCCTGTGCATTAAATGCGCTGGGTTTCAGCAGACGGTACTACTTCAGACTGTGGATGAAACCTGGCTGTGATGAACAAAATAAGAAATAACGGCGTGCAGTTTCCGACGTTCGAAAACAGGATATGATGTTATATCCTACATTACTGATCTTTCGCCATTCTGTAAATTTTGCTACTGAAATTCACGCCGATAAGTGCAAGGTTGCATTACAAGATAAAATTTTGGGATCCATATCATCGACTGAATTGTAACAGAACTTGTTATGATGTTGCACATTACAAGGAGACTCTAGTTTATTCTACATGGGTGCTAAAATGTGTATGTGTGATGTTATACAAGTATGAATAATATACGCATACTTTGTGAGATTTTACTGAGAAATCTGCCTCCTGTATCAAGTAATCTCTGACCAGTTGGACTGTTGTAGTAATCAAATGCCAGTGTTGCACTTGTTCTAACCAGCATGCTATAGACGTCGTTTGCATGATTCATTATGATTCGATTGATGTTCGATGTTTAGCATTTTACTTTCCTACGCAAATCAGTTATTAAAGGTTTGGTCGTTGGTTCTCAGTATTTCACAATCTTAAGATATCATTCCTGGATTAAGACATTTATTTATGGACCACCAGCAGGAATCACCTTTCTTGAGAGCTGCGGCTCGAGCCTAGTTTGTCCCTTCCACCCACAGTTTTGCAAGCGCCTCAAGTCAACATCAATGAGTTTATTCATAAAATGGCTCTTTATAAAAATCTATTGCTTTCTCAGTTGTGGGTCCCTCCACTTGGAATGGGCTCCCGCTGGAACTGCGATTACTACCTCTGAATAATTTGCCTGCATTTCATAAATTGCTCAAGTCTTTCTTTTTTAGCCGTGGCTGAGCTGGGAGCGCACCCGAGTAGGTATCTTGAAGGAGCGCTATATAAAGTTTCAGAATGAATGAATGAATGAAAGACCAGTCACTGATGAAAATCTATTGCAAACACCAGTCACTGATGAAATCCATTGCAAAGACCAGTCTGATGAAATCTATTGTAAACACCAGTCACTGATGAAATCTATTGCAAAGACCAGTCACTGATGAAATCTATTGCAAACACCAGTCACTGATGAAATCTATTGCAAACACCAGTCACTGATGAAATCTATTGCAAACACCAGTCACTGATGAAATCTATTGTAAACACCAGTCACTGATGAAATCTATTGCAAACACCAGTCACTGATGAAATCTATTGCAAACACCAGTCACTGATGAAATCTATTGCAAACACCAGTCACTGATGAAATCTATTGCAAACACCAGTCACTGATGAAATCTATTGCAAACACCAGTCACTGATGAAATCTATGGCAAACACCAGTCACTGATGAAATCTATTGCAAACACCAGTCACTGATGAAATCTATTGCAAACACCAGTCACTGATGAAATCTATTGCAAACACCAGTCACTGATGAAATATATTGCAAACACCAGTCACTGATGAAATCTATTGCAAATGCCAGTCACTGATGAAATCTATTGCGAACACCAGTCACTGATGAAATCTATTGCAAACACCAGTCACTGATGAAATTTATTTCAAAGACCAGTCACTGATGAAATCTATTGCAAACACTAGATGAAATTTATTTCAAAGACCAGACACTGATGAAATCTATTGCAAACACTAGATGAAATTTATTTCAAAGACCAGTCACTGATGAAATCTATTGCAAACACTAGATGAAATTTATTTCAAAGACCAGTCACTGATGAAATCTATTGCAAACACTAGATGAAATTTATTTCAAAGACCAGTCACTGATGAAATCTATTGCAAACACTAGATGAAATTTATTTCAAAGACCAGTCACTGATGAAATCTATTGCAAACACTAGATGAAATTAATTTCAAAGACCAGTCACTGATGAAATCTATTGCAAACACTAGATGAAATTTATTTCAAAGAGCAGTCACTGACGAAATCTATTGCAAACACCAGTCACTGATGAAAACTGTTGCTAACACCAGTCACTGACAAAATCTATTGCAAACCCCAGTCACTGACAACATCTATTGCAAACACCAGTCACTGATGAAAACACTGGTGATCTAGCAGCGCTCTGCAAATTGCATTTCGTAGTTTGTTTCGGGTCTCGATGCAGCCGTGCGCACACGATGTTATCGTATTGGAAAATCCAATTACTCGATCAATCTATTTTCCATTTGCTTGACCATTCCTGTTCTATTCTCATTTTCCAATTGACATTTTTTCCTTGTTTTCTTTTTTATTATTTCTTCTATCCATCTTTGCATCTCATCCATTCCTTGCCTAGGTGTAAAGTTATCTGGTGACTTCGGGTTATCTAACCACGGTTGTTTATTGATGAGCTCTTGTTCTTGGCGAAGTTGAACATCATTTCGGCCGGTGCAGAGAGTGCCTCTCGTCAATTTCTCTTGAAGTGGTGCTATACAAGAGCCATGCAGTTTGGGCAGGTTCAGTGCTAGGTCAAAATTCAGAGAGGTGAAGCCATGCAAGTTTCAAAGACAGTAATAGCAACAGCAGCCGTTTTGAAAGTGTTCAAAACATGACTATCTCCATCACTACAGGTGCATCTTGGTTCTAAGATAAAAATGTATCTGCACCTGCATAGTTAGGATATTCGGAGAAAGAATATTCAAGAAACTGCACAACACCCAAGCTTTCCTTCCTTCGTCTCTTATACACGTTCAAGTGTCACAAAGACGGTCAATAATTCAGACAATGCGTAGGGCTTTTGCTAGCCTTTTGAACACTTTCACGACGTGCACTAAAAGCGACTGGGAAACCAGTGCAGCTCGTTTGAGCAGTTGACAAAAGTGTAGAAACCAGTGCAGCTCGTTTGAGCAGTTGACAAAAGGTCCCCTGTGATGCCTAATAGAAACAATGCTGGTGTTCAACACTTTACGACGAGAGTGTACTAAAAGCGACTGGGAAGCCAATGCAGCTCGTTAAACTCATTATAGCATTGGTACGTATCAGAAGATTGCTTCACGAGACCGTGTTATTGTCTATGGCTGAACTAAATTTGGGGTCAAAACTCCATGATCAGAATTTGTGTTATATAAGGAAGCAGGTTACATGAAGTCTCAGGTGTAATTTGTGCACCAGAAACCGATTTTCCTTCCTTCGTCTCTTATACACGTTCAAGTGTCACAAAGACGGTCAATAATTCAGACAATGCGTAGGGCTTTTGCTAGCCTTTTGAACACTTTCACGACGTGCACTAAAAGCGACTGGGAAACCAGTGCAGCTCGTTGTTGCAGTGTTTAGCATAAATACTAGTGAACACTCAACAGTTTGATAGTTTTGCAAAGAAATTCTGTTAAATTGTAAAGTTCCTTATGCTTAGTCGGCCCCATTCCCAGTAAGAAGCCCAAATGAGACACATCAAAACTGACATGCAAAATATTCCATGAAAATAGTCCAGCAGAAATACAAAGTTATGGCAAATTTTCACAAGGACGGTAACGAATTTCAACAGCATGGTAAAGTTGGACAGTATCTTAAAGTCGGAACAGTATTATCTAAAACTCAGAATAGTACCTTAAAGTCAGAACCGTATCTTAAAATCAGAACAGTATCTTAAAGAAAACATTATCTTAAATTCAGAACAGTGTCTTAAAGTCAGAACTGTATCTTAAAATCAGAACAGTATCGTCAAAACAGAATAGTATCTTAAAGACGTAACATCTTAAATGCAGAACAGTATCTTAACATCAGAGCAGTATTATCTTATATTATTCAGAACAATATCTTAACATCAGAACAGTATCGTCTTAAATTCAGAACAGTATCTACACATCAGAACATTATGTTAAATTCAGAACAGTATGTCAGAGTCAGAATCATACGTTAAATTCTAAACAGTACCTTAACATCAGAATAGTATATCAAATTCAGAACAGTACCTTAACAACAGAACAGTATCTTAAGATCAGAACAGTATCATCTTAATTCAGAACAGTACCTTTAAGACAGAACAGTACCATAAAACACAGACTTAAGTAATATCCCAAAGTAAGACAGAACTCTAGGTACTTGTTCGCCCTTATAACGAACCATGCCGGCATCGGTCTTGGCCTTTGAGTTCATCAACGCAAAGGAAGTGGCAGGTTTGCACAGCTACAGAATTGTAGCCAGACTTCAGGAATCGTCACCCAGCAGATGTTCATTCTCATCGCTTGACGAGTCGGATTTTCCGTCCGCCAAGGTACGCTGTTTTCGTCCAACTTCCTCTTCCGAATTTTCGTCACTGCTGTCGCCTTCATCTTCGCTCCAGTCTGCAAGACAATAGTTTCAGGCTACTATGGCATTCGTTTCAGAGTTACTCAACGTGGGGCACCAGCTTATTCACAAGTGCTGTGTCATGTCAGAGGGGTTGTCTAGAGATGTCTAGTGGAGAGCAAAGTCCAGCTGCCACAGAGGTCAGAAAGAGGAGGTAGAGAAGCCGCCAAGACAGGTTTAAAACCTCTTTGAGGATGGGATAGCTTGGAAGGTGGAGGACCCGATGGATTAGAGTAGGAATTCTTGATGAGGCTGGGCGTCAAATTGGACTGGAAAGCCTGTGGAGTGATAAGTAGAGGAGCCTGATACAAACAGTAGCAGTAGTGCCCACAAAGTAGATGCCACAGAGTAGATGCCCACATAAATTGGTGCAGGAGGGGCAAAGCATAAAACTTGGGCATGTTTTTGGTCAGGGAGAGGGAGATGAAGGAACAAGGAAGTGTAGAGGGCAACGTTGTAGCTAACAGCAGATTTTCCCAGAAGGGACATTTTATCAAACTACCATGCAATGCTCAGCACAGGAAAGCCTAGTTATTATTATTATTACTGTTGCTGCTGCTGCTAATACTGTATTGTACAATTAATTCCAAATTTATATAGCACCACTTAAAAAAGAAAACTAATCAGAGGCCTGTAAGATGTTCAAAGTCAATAAGAACAAAACTTTATCTGTATTACAAGCAAACAATGCACTGGAAGAGTCACCCGTGCTGGGCCCACGCATGTACGCGTAACACCACTACTACTGCTACCAGTCTGTTAACACAACTATGCTACACGTACACTACATGTGTTGTCAGATTGGAAGTGCATCAGAGGAATTTCCATAATACAATTACAAAATACAATTGCACTATATAAATTCTAAAGGCACTATATAAATTCTCAGAATGAATGAAAGAGTCTACTGTTTAACCTAAGTACGATCGATTCCTCGGCAAAAAAAATTAAGTTGCGTTAAAAATATCATGTCTTGAAAATCGGGCTTCACAGTTTGTTGACATTGCTTTCATAATAATTATTATTATTTAGATTATGATGATACGAATCGTTATCAAAATCGCCACCATCACAATGATGGTGCGTGGATTTCGGTCACTACGCCTAACCTTGTCAGTCAGCAGTCCAATGCAATATTAAACTAAACTCTTCAAGATACGACACAGCCATAATATATCACAAAACAGTGAATAATGACACCATTAAAACACTTATGACTGACGCTATATATTCCTCGATTAAGCTTTGAGAACAGTTTCAGTCGAAATAGAAACCTAGGTAATGGCTACCACATTCGCTGCTTGAATCGTCTTCATCAGGCGAGCTGTCGCTGTGGTGGTCAGTGTCGGCCACGGTTGAATCGGTGGGCGCATTGTCCACCTTCCCTCCTTCACTGAGGATTTGATAGCCCTGAATCACTGGAGTATCTGTATGCACAAATAAACGAAAATATGGACCACTGTTATCACCGCTCTCTTCGTTACTGTCACTGTAATAATGATCATCGCAATTAAAAGGTATCAGAGGTAACACATTTGTGAATTATTATTGTTATTAATTAGTCAATTCTACAGCACGAGTGTTTAAAGCACAAGGCAACAATCGATGGCACGCTAAAGCCAATCTGTAGCCAGTCCAACGTCCAGAAGATCAGTCTGTTGAGAAAGAGAGGCAGCCTACGGTGACAAGCAATCTGGAACAGATCAGTTTAAGTTTATAGATCTCTTTATACGTCCCTCATCAACTCAGCTGTAATGAGTACACTCACCGTACACTGTCTGTGATAAGATCAGGTGGCAAGGGAGACTGGCCACCCACCCTCATATGCCAATGCTAAGAAAATGAAGTTGCCAACACTTTATACCCATGACTGACTCTCCAGTTAGCTTAAGCGAATGTTCTTCTCCTTCTTATATATCTCTTTAGAAACTTCTGAGATTGAAGATTATTTGGCCAAGGCATAGATGAACATTATCCCATGAAAGAACACCTTATCAACATCCTTCTCCATATCTTATTATCCAATCCTGCATCTGGCCCATCATAAATACTATTATGAGCAAACACTACAATCTACAACTCTACATGCACATGTGAAAGTTGATCCGAACTAATAATGACTTCATTGGCTCAAACGCATTTGTAAACAAAATAACCAATCCAGAGAAAGTTGAGCACTGCATGCTACCAGGACTATTAAATACATATCTATTAAGTATGTGTAGTCAACAAGCAGGGGCGTCTACAGTCTACACCATAGAAACCTTGGAGCAAATGCTCCATCCAAGAAATAGGGGAGGGGGATCTGTAAGTGTATGTGCCATCATTTTCAGAGGGAAGGAAGAGGAAGGGGAAGAGAGGAGGGAGGGGAAGTTGCTCCAATGACTTAGGGGGATAGACGCCTCTGTCGACAAGTACCAGAGCAACATAAAGTAAAACGAGAAGAGAAACAACTTCACTGCCGTGGTGATTGATTTAAAAGCGGGAAGAGACTGAAGGAATTCAGTAAAAAGATTCTTTAGTGCAAATCAACACTCGTGAATCGTTTTGGTACAGGTCGGTACTTGGGGGGCAGCTTCCGAGCAGTCCTGCACGCTTCCCACGTAGGCCTACTAGACTTGACTAGAATGTGTTTACCGCTTACCTGGAATGGCACCGTTCTTTATGGAGGCGACAGTCTCGTCTATCTTGGCCTTCGTGTCGTCTGGCAGCTGGGTGAGTGAAACGGGCTCCACCCTTACCCTCCGACATCCTCCCTCTTGTTCCAGCCGCTGGTAAAACTCCAGCTGGTCCCGATCGAGGGCGAACCACCTCCCATCGACCTCGACCGCCTCCAACCGAATATCGCGCTGTCCCTCGGAGATCGATGATGACGAAGAGACAACGTCCTGAGGTCGCACCGAACATGGCGCCCCCTTTTGGGCGCCGAGCGGGTCAATGCATCGGATGGTGGACGGCGCTAGATAAATTGCGCGATCGTCATCAGACGTCGCTGGGTCAGAGTTCATTGTGGTCGAAGGACAGAAGCAGACGATGTCAACAAGAGAAGCAGACGACAACGGCAGACGTTGTCAACAATAGTAGCAGACGATATCAACGACAGAAGCAGACGATTTTCTCGGTAATCGAAGAAGGGTGACAAGCGAGCAAATCCCTCTTCGTGTAATTCTGTTAAAAGGGGTAACTCCAACGACCACCCAACTGCCGATACAGCGTCGTAGTGCGTACTTCAACAACCGCCTTGACTCGGCATGTCGCCTTGTGTTCGCTGCCTGGTCAAGCTGGAGGCGGCTTCTTACATATTGCGTATGGTCTCAGGATTCCTACCAAACAGTATGTGGACGGTAAACTCAGTCGCGCTGCTTTCCATAGCCGCTTGATGGTTCAGCACTTCAGCGTGTTCAACCAATAGGCTCTATAATTTTTGGCCTCCAACGCGGATTGTCACAACTAACGAGTTCACAAAGGAGGGAGACAAGGGAACAAGGCCAGTGGCGACGATCTTGTTTGACAGATGGGGGGGGGGACTTTAGAACTGATCTGGTCAAGAAAGAGTTTTGAACTGATCTTGTCTAAAAAGGTCCAAAAAAATTTCTCGCGCTCACACGCGAAAACTGTTTACCTTTAGGGCCTATTGGTGTTTTTCAAAATTGGGGATTGTATGGCGTGTCCCCCCACTCTTAAAGGTGGGGATCTTGTCCCCCTTGACCCCCGGGATCGCCGCCCATGAACAAGGCACTTTGGCAATTGTATAATTATAAATTTAAAAGACATTTCTTATATTTACGACGAAAACAGTAGGCCTACTGTAAAACATTTTTTATCAACGTCAAACTTTAAGGTCGTTAAAAGAAGAGAAACTTCCTGCATCGTTCATCGTTTTTCACTACGGTACTTGTCAGCTTCCCGGTGTTTAATAACCTTTGATCTCACACGTAGGCCTATTGACGTCAATTTTTTCATGATTTCTTTGTTTTTGCTTTCTAAGTTTTGTAACTTAAGACAACTCCGAAACAAATTAGTCATGAAGGCCAACCCAGTAGCTTGCCCGGCCTGGCTTCTACAAGGACTATCAAAGATTAGCCACTAGCCTACTCATGGGCGGCGATCCCGGAGGAGTCGAGGGGGACAAGACCCCACCTTTGAGAGTGGGGGCACACACCATACATTTGTCCCCCCAAATTTAGAAGAAACACCAAAAATGGTAAAAAAAATGTTATCGCGCATGAGCGCGGAAAAAATGTTAACAGCAAATTTAATCGCGCGTGAGTGCGAACATTTTTAAAAATCTCTGTTTTGACCAGATCAGTTCAAAACTCTTTTTTAACCAGATCATTTCAAAAGTGTCCCCCCCCCACATGTCAAACAAGATCGCCACCACTGAGCCTACTAATACTATATGTTCTATAAAAACATGTCACACAAGGCGTGGCTTTTATTAGTCTACAGATCGGTTTTACTCCAAGACGGCTGTTAGACACCGGCGTTTTATTAGGATAGCCTACGTAATGTAAAAGCTTTACGGTAGATTGTCGCTCTGGTTTGACCAAACGTTAGGAGTTGAGTTTCACGTTCATTTACACATAGTAGAGAAATCCATAATGGTCTTCCGCTGGCCAGCAACGGCGCAGAGGAGTCAGACGACGCGTCTATCGATCAGGTTGCAAAGGCAGCAGACGGTCCAACCACCGGATAAACGCGCTGCTTCCTCCATAGGAAGGCAGGGCGCGACCAGCGGCGGGCAGAGGGATGTGGGAGAGTAGGGGAAGGGGAAACGATTATGCGCTGGTCATCAATAATCGGCAGCTGCGGCAGGACTCGTTTCGTGTCGCGCTTAACAAAAGATTCGTTGCAACCATAGATATAATAAATAATTCTATATCTATGGCTGCATCAGCAACACTGAGAGCGTAAGTAAGCAAGCAAGCAAGCACGAGTGTTTGACTACGACTCGATCGTAATTTTCTGGATTTCGTCAAAAAGCTTACAAGGACAAAGCCGTCAGAACCAGCTTATCCTCGGGCGTTCAGTCAACTCTATCATCCACTCATCCGCTTTCAATATCCATCGTCCTGAATGAAACCAGCCTTAACAGCTCCTCTGTCACACTCTCCGGTCTTTGTTTCTTCACTAGGTATAATTATATGAACAACCCCACTGACACGACGTAGCGCTCGTGAATGATCTGATACCTTGCGTTTAACTGTTAAGTAGTACTTTACACATTTGGAGATCATTACAATTAGAAAATTGGGAGCTAAACAATGATGAGGGAGAGTTGTCACATTCAGTTTCAAGTTCGCAGGCAGGTAGCAGTGAATTGGGACGGTGAGCTAGAAATGAAGAGGAAGAAGTTCGACAGAATCTGTCAGGGCAGGAATTTGGTTCGAGAGTTCTCTTCCATCTGTGCCCCTAGACAACTCAGCTTCAATGAGTATACTGAGGGGTCATCCATAAACAGTGGCTGCGATCTTGTTTGACAGGTGGGGGAGGGAACACTTCTAGTCAAAAGAGTTTTGAACTGATCTGGTCAAAAAAGGTCAAAATTTTGTTTCGCACTAAAAGTGCTTTTTTTGGTGTTTCTTCAAAATGTGGTGGGTCCGATGCATGGTGTGTCCACCCCCCCCCACAGGTGGGGTCTTGTCCCCCTCGACCCCCGGGATCGCCGCCCATGTCCATAAAGGACTCTGCATTGAGGGAGAGAGAGAGAGGGGTCATTCAAATGCAAACAATGGGGAAGTGGGTTACGACCAGTGCAGACGTCCGCATCTAAATTTGATAGTTTTTAACATCTCCTTGTTTCAACCTTGTCCGAAAGACGAAAAGGTCAGTGAGGTGATTGGCCAAAACCGGGCAAGTAGTTAAACATTTGCTTACCAAGTTTATATTACTTGTGTTTGTTGTTTTTAAATGCAGTAGTTGATGTAGAATACTACTTACTTATCAATTTTAAATAGCATGTACTAGTTGAAATTTTAAGTAAGGTGATTTTAAATAGGATAGAACTGGTAGCTTATTACTGACGTTAGTCAGTTTTTTCGTTCACTGGCTTTGGCGTGCGGACGTACGCAAAGAGGGGAGGGTAAGGTCAAATGCGGACAAGGGGAGGGATGGGTCCAAAGTAGGTCACATTTTGTGGACGTCCTTAATGGATGACTTCTGACCATACACTGTCGGTGGGAAGATGAGACAGCAACGGAGAGGACTTGCCACCCACCATCATATGCCGAGGCTAAGAAAATGAAGTCGCTAGCAATTTATACTCATGGCTGCCCGAGGGCTAGCTTAAGGGACTTCTTCTTGTTAGAAGGCAGTTTATGATACAGGGCCCAAAGAAGTGCACTCACGTTGGCTAGTTAACAGAACCCTTGGAATATCTTTCTATCTTGCTTACTGGATTATGAATGAATAAAAAATTCTTCTTCTTTTCCTTCAGGCTCGAATTAATCCCTCTTTGGAGAGGGGTCAGCCACTCGGATCCTTCTCTTCCACTTGTTTCTTTCTTGAGCATCTTCTTTCTTCAGTTTTAGGAGTTTTAGGTCTTGTTGTATCGTGTCTTCCCATCTCTTCCTCTGTCGTCCCCGACTGCGGCGTCCGTATACCTCTGCATTCATGATTCTTTTCACACAACTATCATCCTCTTTTCTCATTACATGTCCATACCACCTCAGCCTGGTCTCTCGTACTTTGTCAGTTATACATGCCACCCCGAGCTTCTTTCTGATGTCCACATTTCTTTTCCTGTCCTTCAGTGAGATCCCAAGTATCCATCGTAGCATTCTCATCTCTGTTCTCTCCAGTAACCCTTCATCCCTTTTTGTCAGCGCCCAGGCCTCTGCTCCATATAGCATCACCGGTCTTACCATTGTTTTGTATACCTTTCCCTTGAGTTGAGTTGGCATTTTGGCGTCACACAACACTCCCGTTAGTTCTCTCCATTTCTGCCAAGCCACCTTAATCCTGTTCCTGATGTCATGCTCGCAGCCACCCTGTGCATTCATGGTCGATCCCAGATATTTAAATGTTTCAACCTGTTTCAGTGACTTTCCTGCATTGTCTCTGATCTCAATTGCTTCCGTTGTTTTTGAGCAGACCATGGTTTCTGTCTTATTGATGTTTATCTTAAGACCCTTGCTCTCCACTGCCATCTGCCAGTCTGTAAAACGTGCTTGCATCTTCGCCTCTGCATCGTCCGCTAGTATAAGATCATCCGCATACAGCATGTCCCAAGGTACCTCTCTCCTTACATGTTCTGATATTGCATCCATCACAATAATAAACAGTAGAGGACTCAGGCACGATCCTTGATGTACACCCACTCGTATCTCGAATTCTCCTGTGTTGCCTATACTGCTCCTCACTGTTGTTCTTGCACCTTCATACATTGACTTTACCAAGCGCACAATTACCTCCGAGACTCCCTTCTTCCTCAAACTCCAGTAAACGACATCCCTTGGAACTCTATCAAAAGCTTTTTCCATATCCACGAAGGTCCAGTATCTTTTGTTGTTTCCTTCTAAAACCTTTTCCTGTACCTGTCTCAGTATGAACACTGCATCTGTTGTACCCCTCCCTGGCCTGAAGCCAAACTGGTTGTCATGTAGCTCAACCCGCTCTCTGATACGCCTCTCAATGATCTTTTCATACACCTTGAGTACGACCTCCAACAATTTGATTCCTCTGTAATTCCCGCATTCCAGCACATCTCCTTTCTGCTTGTATAACGCTAGTATTTCACTTTCTTTCAAATCCTGGGGTAGTTTTTCCTGCTTCATGAAGTTGTTTAAGATGACATATAACCATTCAACCCCATTTTGTTCCAGTGCCTTAAACATTTCGGCCGTCATTCCAGATGGCCCCGGTGCCTTGTTGTTCTTCATCATTGCAATTGCTGTCTCAATCTCTTTATAGGTGATTTCCATCTCTGGTCCTGCTACAGGGTTGGTCTCCTGTAGAGGCTCCCTTGGGTTTTCTTCATTTAGCAGTTCCTCGAAGTATGTTTTCCATCTGGATCTGATTGCCTCCTCATCGATGAGTATTTTACCATTCTTGTCCTTAATAACATTTACTGACTGTTTATCTTGTCGACTTCTTTGTCTTGCCCTTGCTATTTTATATATCTTGCCCTCCCCTTCTTTGGTGTCTAGCTCCTGGTACATATGTTGTAACGCCCTATTTTTGGCTATTGCCACAGACCTTTTAGCTTCCCGACAGGTTGCCTTGTATTCTGCTCTCCGTCCATCATCGTGTCGGTTCATCTGCCAGTTCTTATAGGCGGTCTTCTTGCTTTGTATTGCCGTCTGCACCTCTGCCTCCCACCACCAAGTATCTCTCTCCTTCCTTTTTTGTCCCTTTGTTGTTCCACACACCTGCTTTGCCGCCCCCAGCACGCCGCTTTTCAGTTTGTCCCATGTCACCTCCTCTGCTCCAGCTAATGACTATGCAAATCATGTTTCTTGTTGTTATGACATTTAACACAAACAGTTTACAATTATGACATGACAATAGAAGAACGAAGGTCAAGTTGGCATAATTCCAATTTTATTAAGTCTCATATTACAACCTTAAATAAACAGTAATTTTGGAAAAAGTAAACCAGCTGCTACAAGTTATCCATCAACTTCTATCATCCACATAACAACATTTCGAACAAGTTAGAACTAAACAACATGAATAGTAGGCCCCTAATCATTCCTACCACACAGTTACAAAACTTGCAATAATGCATGTCATGTGCCATTGAACTGGTAGCCGGTGATAAAACCCTTGCCTGTGTGGATGTGCAGTGTATTTCCACTCTCGTATGTATTGGCAAAAATTGTGTAGTATTAAAAGACTGCTTGATATGCACGAGAGCCTCTGTACTATTTTAAAACCGTCGTTCAATTACAACTGCATTAACAGATGTTGTGAACCAAACAGTCCAGTTCACATTGTCAACTTGTAGAGATATTTGTGATACTGAGAGTGCACTAGTGATCTGTCAGAAGGCCTAGCGTCTTGAGGAGGAACTTATAAGGTGTAGCAGATATATCCATGTTCATACATGCAAAGGCGTAACTTTGTATTACGACGGTAGTGTCTAGTCACCAGCACTTTTTTGCCATCTACAGAAATATTTTTTTGCAAAATGACTGTTATTTTGGTTTTAAGCCATTCAAGCAACATCAATTATCAGTAGCATATTCTTGCATACTTAACTATGGCAATGCTGATAGATGCCTTCATGTCAGCTTACTTACTCGTTGGTTTATGTTGCATAAATTGGTGATGTCATCCATCTTATTATAATTGACACCAGAAGAGGGGAATGTCACAACCACTTTGTGGGGAAAAGTTAAGCCCTTGCATGCAGTGTTGATATGCAGTGTCGGCTGCATCGGAGGATTGTAAATTGTGCCTTATTAAAAACCTCTCAAAGGTAAACAATAATTTAGTGGCTGATTTCTTACTGTTGACTGTCTACCGAGTATTTCTACATTCACCTTTTAGCACAAACCCATAGATGCTTGCAAAACATGCAATACAACATTGAATATTACTAGAGTATCTCCGGACAGTAATTTCAGAAAGCTAAAATAGCGGTCAAAGTCCCTGACATGATTAAAAATCCTAGTTCTGCCACATGAAAACACAGAACAGCCTAGGGAGACAAAATTGCCCTAAGTTACGATTATGTGAAATGTTCGTTCCGATGGATTTCAGCCGAACATCTTCAAAGCCGAACGTAGTGCCACTTGTTAACTGCAACACAAGGCAAAAAAGAATTAATAATAAAACACAATTATCTAAAGAAATTTGTAATATACAAGGGAACGACTTTTGTGGTCATTCTACTTTTAATAAGTAATAATATGCTGCCATTTTTTAAAATAAGTAATATTTTTGGAGGCATTATATTATAACAGTAGCATATCAATAATTGTAATTTCATTTATATGTTGGGTTTGGGCAAGGGGCGGCATTCAGTGTGGTCCTAAAGGCAGAAGACTACTAAATCTGGCACTGTTCAATTAATAAACTTCAAATACTTTTTACTTGTGCATTCAGTAAGTCTGAATCTGCAACATGTATTATTTAGTTATTATTTAATACTGCATATTTGGATAAATTCTAACATAACAGAAAAGACAACAAAAAATGAAAAAAAAAGAATCTCGTATAATTATAAATATGAATAAAAAACTGCGTAATGTAATACCTTCTTCAGGAACTGATGCAGGACTGCCAAAGAGATCAGCCTTTCACAAAAACATGCATTTAATTAATTTATGTTTTTGAGTTCCACAAAAATAAATTACTATTTTTTTCTTATATAACCCATATCACTCCAACTGTTTTAAAACTGGTTAAACTCATTAATATTAATGGCTTCAAAAATACAATAAGCTTAAGTTAAAGCAGTCTTTGAGTCAAGGGTTCTTATGAATTTGTGACATAGTGTCCCAATTACAACTGAACAAGGTATCCTATGACATAGTGTCCCAATTACCACTGAACAACACACTTCATTATTTCCATTGTGATTCAGAAAGGCCACTCACTGAGTCCACGATGGCTTTTGCTTCTTCTTGGCTGACAAGAGGAGAAGTTCCAGTGAGTGTTGTATTGATGCTACAAGATAATCACAAACAGAAACCTTAAAACCAAACAACTCACACCAGCCTGTAATGTTTAATGTTTAAATTAGGGCTGTACCGAATATTCGCTTCGTATTCGCTTCGGGGCCGAATAGTGAGCCAAATAGCTATTCGGTATTCGGCCGAATAGTAGCGGTCGGACCGAATATGAATAGTGGTCACGTGACACATGTTTCTGCATATATGCGGCTGTTATAGCGAGTGGAGTGAACGCTAAGTAAGTGACAATTTCTAAGTTTAGTTAAATTAGTTCCATTCCTAGTTTACACAGACTGGCAGAAGAATGCAAAAATTACAAGTAGTTAACTGTTTACTTTTAGTTTATGCATTAAATTTACTGAACTGAAACTTTTGCTTACATTTGAAATTTTGAATGTTGTCGGTGGACCTATTTTGTACACTATTCGTATTCATATTCGTATTCGGCCGAATAGTTGGTCCAATTATTCGTATTCGGCCCGAATAGTGATAATGACTATTCGGTGCAGCCCTAGTTTAAATGCATGTAAACTATGTTTTACAAATCCCAATAAGACTTGATCTTCCACGTATCCATGTTAAAAGCACTGGCCCCGTGTCCATGACCGTGGGATTCTTCAACTGTTGGCTCAGGGTCAAAGCAACAAAAGAACATCAATAACTTATTATAATCTAATCTAATCAATGATTCGTTCTAATCTAATCGATGATTTTGTTCTAGTCTAATCAATGACTTATTCTATTCTATTCTAATCAATGACTTATTCTATTCTATTCTAATCAATGACTTGCTCTAATCTAATTTAATCAACGACTGGTTCTAATCTAATCTAATCTAATCAATAACTTGTTCTAATCAATTGTAATCAATGACTTGTTCTAATCTAATCTAATCTAATCAATGACTTCTGTAGGACCTTTATATTCATAGCTAAGGTATCAAACGAGGGTCGCTTCATGAGAAATCACACTAAAAAATCACATTTCAACCTGGATATGTTTACAAAGTCAGTACATTCTAATTTAATGTCATACATTTAAAATAAATCAGTTTGTACTTATCTAGTTTAAAAATGTACTTACTTATATAATTTATCAGATGAAGAGAGTATGTTTGAGCTTACAGTGACAAAGGAGCATCGGCTTGTGACTTCTGCATCAGTTTCTTCCATTGTTCATTTGCCTGTTTGATGATCTCCAAAGCAAATGCCTGAAAGGTAAAGCAACACTCAGAATCAACTGTCATTTAATTTAGTTTCAAAGATTCAATTACACTGAAGACACGTCACTGCACACCTCATTACACCATGAACGCTGTCACGCTGATACAATGTCAGCAACATGGTTCGCAAATTTAATTCTGTCCAGTAAACAACCTTATGATACATGCGACACCAACTTGTCATAAGGCAGTTCTTGATATGACTCTAAAGTAGGGCATAACCGATTTTGTTTTTTTTGCCGATCTCGGATACCAGACAGTATAGGCCGTTATTTGCGGATTCCGATTAGTACATCATCATTCCCACCGAAATCCAGCACAGCGATCTACACAAACTGACAGTGTTTGCTCATGCTCGTTAGAGACAGCTCTTCGGGCAAGATCAAGGATCCTCGAGTTCTCTGTTTACTCATTTCCAACCAATGTGTGCCAGTGATCCACCGGCCCGATCAATACAAGCCTTGTTACCATGACAACATGAACAGTTTTCATCTGTGCAAGACTTGCATGTCAAATTACAGGTGAATGGGTGGATAAGAGAAAGAAATAAGGGTAAATAAACAGGGTAATAAATAATGGTAGCAAACACATTTCTACAGCATAGGCACAGGTTTCTTCTCAGCTCCTTTGATTAGAGTTCAGTTCCATGCAAGGCATTAGTAGATCTGCCTAATTAGCTTGCACTTAATGACTAATCAATCAGTCTCCATAACATCTATGTGCAGCGCTGATTACAATCCATGATTTTTTAACGGATGTGTTGCAATGGTTCACAAGTTCCTGAACTGACGTTTTCAACGAAGCTCTTCTTAGGATGGGAGGGAAATTTAGACGGAATTATATATGACCAATATTCATGACAAAAATAATATGTGATAGTAAGCTTTTATGAAAAAAAACATAAATAACAGCTTAAAAAACTTGTTACATCACAAGCCCTGATACTCCTATATCACCGTCATCGTTATGTACAAGGCAGCAATCGATGGTCGCTTCAAGTTCAAGTTGAAGTCAGAATTCATTAGAGCTGCCAGGTAAAATACCTGATATGTCACAGAACAAAAGTTCAACAACAGATAAAAAGGTCAACAAAGTGCAAAAAGGTCACTAAAAGTTCAAACGTCAAGAACAGTTCAAAAGGTCAACAAAGTTCAAATGGTGAATAAAAGTTCAAAAGGTCACACAAACGTTCAAAAGGTCAATAAAACCACAAAACGTCAATTAAAGGTCAAAAGGCAACAAAATACAAGAGGTCAACAAAAGTTCAAAAGGGTAAACAAAAGTTCAAAATGTCAATAAAAGTACAAGAGGTCAAGAAAAGTTCAAATGGTCAAGAAAGGTCCAAAAGGTCAATAAAACTACAAAAGGTCAACAAAAGTTTGAAAGGTTAACTAAAGTTCAAAAGGTAAAAACGTACAAGAGGTCAACAAAAGTTCAACCAAGCACAAAAGGTCAATAAAAGTTTAAAAGGTTTAAGAAAAGTACAAAAGATCAAATAAGTTCGAAAGGTCAAAAACAGTTCAAAAAGTTACTAAAAATGCAATGGTCAACAAAAGTTCAAAAGGTCCACAGAAGTTCAAAAGGTCAACAAAAGTTCAACAAAAGTTCAA
This sequence comes from Allolobophora icterica, assembly GCA_963556255.1. Classification (NCBI taxonomy): domain Eukaryota; kingdom Metazoa; phylum Annelida; class Clitellata; order Crassiclitellata; family Lumbricidae; genus Allolobophora; species Allolobophora icterica. The sequence continues at coordinate 61,543,145 of OY744608.1, forward strand.
AAGGTCAACAAAAGCTAGCTTACAGAGCAACTTTTACCTCAAATCAAAAGCAACTGGCAATCCATCGGAATGTAACCCGGTGACTTGTATAGTGTCATTTTATAATACACAAGGTCTCAATCATATTCATAGTAAAACATAAAGACTGATCCAAAATTCAACATTTAGAAGCAGTTTTACCTTGTCTTTTGCTTCGCCGTCAAAAGCAAACTGGTTTGCCGGTTTTCCTGTTGGAATCTTGTAAATCTTGAACCACTCGTTGGTTGCCTGAAAATAAAAGAAATTACTAAACGACGTTTTTCAATTTAATTAATTAAATTAAACTAATGTTTATTATCACTATTTCCAAACCCAAAAGATGAAATCTTGAAGAAGTGGAGAAAGCTATGCTGATAGGGAGAGAGAGAGAGAGAGCAGCAGTTGTTATTATTATTAGTCATGTATTACTATATATTTATATATGCACAAAAGTATTACACATATAAATAACATATATATCTACTAAAAGGTTAAGACACATGGCATTATTAGCATATGTATATATATAACATAAATATATAAATACATATGAACATACATTTGTATTTATATAACAGATCTATATATATAAAAGGCTAAGACACATGCAACATGGTCCCTGGTCCATTCAGTACAGTAGTCTTAGAGTGGTCACTTGATAGTCCATGTGGTCCAGTTAGGAGGAGGGCCAGGTAGGGGCACAGAGAAAATAAAGGGGAGTAACAAGAAATTCCCTTCAGAAGGGACATTTTGCTGAACTAGTGTTTGGGTAGAATAGGCTAATTGTTGCTATTGTATTAATTAAGTATGAATTAATCAAGGATCATCAACATTAGCCTTTAACTTTAATAGTTTTAAGGTGTCAGACAAAAGACTCAAAGTTCACCTTCAGGAAACCTGGCATATGTTTCTCGACATCATCGATATCTGAAAATTACAAAGGTTTTTCATTTTGTAAAATTATATAGCAGCTAGAGTATTTGACAGGCCATTGGCCAACTTCCCCAATGGCCTGTCAGGCATGGTTAGCAGCATGAGTTCGAAAGTGATTATCATATGACAGACGGACACTCAGATCTGGGAAACTATACAAGAGATAAAGGGTACTCAGAACACAAGCATTCACTTGTAAAACTAAAAAACGAATCCCATAATGGTAAACCGGATTCATTAAGGTAATCAAGTAGTAAAAGCAAATAACGAAGAGGAGTTCTGAGGAGTGAACATTCTCTCACCATTGAGATCTTTCGCAAGAGGATCATTGATGTCAATTGCAATCACTTTCCAGTCAGTTTCTCCTGCAATGGTTAAAAGGTTTATATTTATTATGATATTCATCATTATTTAAAAAAATGTATCTTAATGATTTTGATTTGAAGTGACAAAACTTAAATTTGAATACCTTAACACTTTTACATTTTTAAACATTCACTACCACCACCTTTATGATCCCTTTTATCTCATCTGAAAACAATTAAAAACTTCTTTCCCCAACTACCCAAGTGCATGAAGCGAATTCATAAATGAGCACAGCATAAATATCTGATTAATAATAATAATATTAAGAGTGGTGCGTTAAACAAAAAATATCTCACCTTCATCGATAAGTGCCATAACTCCAAGCACCTTCACGTGAACGACGGCCCCGCGACTGTGAACCTGACAAAAAAACACCAAGAAGTCTTCATGCTTGCACAGCAACACACACACCGGCTCAGTAGCAATGTGTCAGTCTTTCAACCTGAGTTTGAGGTTCAAATTCTGTCACATTAAGCAAAACTGGCAGCTCACTTTCCCTCTGGACAAGCAGATAAGAAGATGACAAGTCCCTTAATCCAAACTTGAGATGAATCTACATACCTCATGCAAGAATGTACCATGTATGTATATACCTTACACACTTTATATACCTTATGTATGTATAAGCCTTATGGATGCGTGTACCTCTTGCAAGTTTGTACCTCTAAACCTGAGATAAATCTGTGTACCTCAAGTACGGTATGTATGTACCATATGAATGCCAATACCTTATGTATGTATAAACCCTTATGTATGTATAAACCTTATGGAATTGTGTACCTCATGCACATGTGTACCTCATGTACCCGGAAGTATGCAGCTCATGTATGCATCATATACCTTATGCTTGTACATAACATACGTATCTATGTACCTTATGTTTATTTGTACCTTATGCATGTATGAGCCTCATGTAAGTATGTACATTGTGTTTCTGGCTACCTCTGCATACAGTCTCACAAAGGTACTGAATGGGCACGGATGTTGTTGACTTCATTTTTCTTAGCCTAATCACACGAGGGCAGGTGGCAATTCCTCTACCTTGCGGCCTGATCAACAGCATCCTCAATGAGGTCAATAGTGTCACAAAAATCTTTCTGCCTTGGCAGTGATTTGAACCCCATACCTCAGTTGATAGTCCAACAAGCTAACTACCGTATGTGAACTCCAAGCATTGAACAAACTGAACAATACACTAAATTCTGGCTTAAATGAAACAATCTCCAAGACTGAAACAAAGCCTTGCCTTGTATCCAATCTCGCATACGTCGATGGGGTCGTTGTCGCCCCGCATATGTGTATGCTCGTCAACAAAGTCTGGGTCCTCCCAAGTCTAAAAGGAAAACAAACTAAACAGTAAACACACTAAAAATCTCCATAAATATCTTAAATGTGATCTAGCATATCAAAGCGCATCTTGGAAACATTCTCCACTTTTAATAGTCACCAAGGAATCTCAGCTGTGATCCAAAGGCAGAATGTACAGTTGTTAGAATAGAAGCTCAAAGTCTCGAGTCATAAATCATAATGTTCATTCACTGTAAAAGCAAGTACTGAAGCAGTAATGTAATGTAAAGCACAGAAGTGTCACTGCAATGTCAAGTATGTAACTTCATGATGATAGTTCTGTGGTATCTGACTTAGCCTTCAGATTCTAAACTTAACTTTGTTTTCCATGGATGCATGTATTGTACATTCTCTCAGAACAATGGAGTCCTGGCAAGGCTTTCTGGTCGGCATATAGGAAATTTGCGACAGAGGGAGAGTTCAGAATCAAGAAAGGGTTATTAAATCAGCACATTGGGAAGTTTCTGTACAGATTTAAGGATCAGAATGAAGAGATTTGAGCTGAAGGTCACAGACTTCCAATAAAATTTTTTTAAGTCTATCCTCAGAATTCTGTGGATAAGTTTTTTAAAGACACAAAGTTTTTAAACAAATTTTACAAGCAAGTCTTAAATCAATAATTTCTTAAGATTAAAATATTTAATAGTTGTAGCAAACAAACAATGGAGGAAATTAGTTTTCCAGTATCTCTGATCTCGTGGATTTTGACCTGACTTGTCCAGAAGATTTACTGACGTGGGAAGAGACTTTGCCTCTTCAACTGACACCTTAACTATAATCCTCTTAATCCTCTGCCTCCAAACACACGCATGAAATAGATTGTAAACATTAACTGTTTGGTATCACTGTTCTAACTGGGATGATGTCTGCATCAGACAACAGCACTACAGAAGTTGCTAATCATCATTATTCATATTATTACTATTATTATTATTATTATTATTATTATTATTATTAATGTTATTAATTTATTTCTTCATAAAGCCAACAAACTCATAAACAGACTAAATTGACTTTTCAGTTGACTGGACCCATATCATCATCATCACCATCATCATCATCATCATCATCATCATTCATCATCGATTGTCATCATCATCATCATCATCATCATCATCGTCATCATCATCATCATCATCATCATCATCGATGGTCATCATCGATGGTCATCATCATCATCATCATCATCATCATCATCATCATCATCATCGATGGTCATCATCATCGATGGTCATCATCATCATCATCATCGATGGTCATCATTATCATCATCATCATCATCGATGGTCATCATCATCATCGATGGTCATCATCATCATCATCATCGATGGTCATCATTATCATCATCATCATCATCGATGGTCATCATCATCATCATCATCATCATCATCATCATCATCATCATCGATGGTCATCATCATCATCGATGGTCATCATCATCATCATCATCGATGGTCATCATTATCATCATCATCATCATCATCATCATCATCATCATCGATGGTCATCATCATCATCGATGGTCATCATCATCATCATCATCATCATCATCGATGGTCATCATCATCATCGATGGTCATCATCATCATCATCATCATCATCATCATCATCATCGATGGTCATCATCATCATCGATGGTCATCATCATCATCATCATCGATGGTCATCATTATCATCATCATCATCATCGATGGTCATCATCATCATCATCATCATCGATGGTCATCATCATCATCATCATCATCATCATCATCATCACCACCAACACCATCATCAACATAAAGTTAACCTGAGGCAGGGCTCCATAGTTCCAGATGTAACCATGATGTGGGAAACAGTTGTCAACATAACGAAGTTTGCCCTTCTTAATGTCCTGCTTGATGGGGTTCAGCTTATCCTCTTTACTAATCTGGAAAATCAATCAACAGACAAAGCTCAACGACTCAGTAATTCGAGCATATACAAAGAAAACTAACACCAACTAACACCAACAGCGTCACACCTGCGCCTTTGGTTAGTCAATTAAATTCATTAGCATAATAAACTCGTTAGCATAATAAATTAATTAGCCTAAGCCGTAGCTAGTCTGTAAAGCTCTGCTGAAAATTGTAACATGTCACAAATTCAACAAACTGCAGCCCATACATTAGTTCTGTATTTTTTTCAGTGTCACTCTATATTCACAAAGCATAAGTGGACGGTGCTGAGTGACTTTGCGCGTGATGGACTTGATCGTGGTTCCCACACAGGAACTGCGTCACACTCCAAGCATTATTCATTCATTCATTTGGGCATTTATATAGCACCTCTTCCAGGGGGGGAGCTACTCAGAGGTGCTTCTGACTCCAGCATGACTGAACAGGACAGTTTTCAATCTACTGTAGAACGTATCAGAGGGAGTCCTGGGGAGCAGGCGCCACTCCGGAAGCTGCTTGTGGCTGCGTGGACAAAAGGCACAGTGAGCACTCCCTACCCGAAGAGCGGAGGTGGCGACTACCCTGCAATGTTGAGTCAATGTTAACACGCCAAAGTGCCACCTAGATGTTGACTATTATATGGCAAACACTGAAACAACCAGCAGAAACGGCATGCATATCATTAACCATAAATAAACCAGCCTTTTATCTCCTCTGACAGCTTGCATCCCTAACTGTGATATGCTTCACTGAGCAGCGACCCGCTCAGCAGCACCAAATCAATTATCCTGCTGTCCTTGATGCTGACCACCGTCATCAATATCCGAAGGCTCAGAAAGGATCCGCGAAGCCCTTCAAACGGAACCTTAGATGCACGGTAACTATAGCAACGCACTGGGAAGGTATTAATTTGAGCTGACGAGAACCCGTCAATCTTCCAGGCGGATCAATACACCCGGTAACCAAGGCAACAGAAGGAGTTCATCAGCCTTTGCTGCTTTCTCTGCCTCCTCTCTCCGGCAACCGGAGTCAGAGTTTTCCTTGACTATCTCTGGACAACCCTTCTGATATGACGCAGCGCTCGTGAATAAGCCAGTGTCCACTGCTCAGCTTTAATAGAGTACTTAGTGCTTTAGATATTTGAAGTTTATGATTACAAATATACAAAAATCCTTGAAGGCAAATTCTAATTTTGTTATAAAATGGGCAGCAATGGAAGAAGATAACGAGGAAAAGACTTGGATGGTTATAAAATTTGCTAACATTCGTGAGCACCGGCTGCTTGTTCATCTCTAATATAATTACCATTACTGGCAGTTAAGAAATTTAAGTATGGAAAGAAATAATGAGGCAACAGAGAATTATGACCACCTGGAAGATGAACATCTTCCTTGATCTTTTAGCATTAGTGGCACTTAACAAGCTCTACGGAAAGAAAATGACAATGACAATGACAATGACAATGACAAACTCGTTTATTGAAACCAATAATCACAATCTGAAGAGCAAACAAATATACTTACATAGCAAGCTGGTAACAAAAGGATGTCCCAAAAAGGAAAAACTCCCGCTAGCAGGGACACCTATCTGCAAAGCTAATATACAATGGCGCGAAACAAGAACCATCTTGTAAACCTAAATTATTTTGCATATATATACAGCGAATAAATGTCTTAACTACCATTGCCACACTTGGGCAATGAACAAAATTATAAAAAAAACGCAGGAAATAAAGAAAAAAAAACACATATGAAAAGAAGAAGGTAAAAAACCAACTGTCAGAGACTCAGTCCAATGGGGCAAAACGATCAGGAATGGTACTAAGCCAAGGATCGGACATTCTATCAAGGTTCTGCGTAATAATAGACAGGGATTAGATCATACATTTACTATAATACACAATTCAAGTATTAGAATTAAGTAAGTGATGGCGCAGTGATTTTTTAAAGCTCTGAAGAGTCCCCACCTGCTGAAGTGAAAGGGGAAGAGCATTCCATATTTGAGGACCAGAAACATTGATTGAGAATTTTCGTGTGTTTGTACGTGCAAAAGCTGGCCTATATTTGGTGGCACTCCTAGTGTCATGGGAATGGATGTCAGAGCCTATTTTAAAGAGTTTCTTAAGTTTAGCAGGCAGAAGATTTCTTGTAAGTTTGAACATAAGTAGTCCTATTTGATAACTCCTGATTTGATCAATTTTTAGTATTTTATAACAAGTGAATATTGGATCGCTATGTGCTCCCCAGGGAGCTCCGCTAATAGTACGTATGGCTCTTTTCTGCAGAAGACCCAACTTGTGAAGCCTCGAGGCGTAGGTGGAGGCCCACACTATACAACAGTAGGATAGATAGGGATAAATAAGCGAATAATATAATTGGGTGCGTATTCCTGGCGGTAGTTTGTTTGAGGCACGATAAATTATTCCTGTATTTTTTGCAACCTTATTTGCTATACTCTTAATATGCGAGTCCCAGGTTAGATGCTGGTCTATTATCACTCCTAGAAATTTAGTGCTATGAACTTGGTTAATTTTATAATCATTTATAGTAAGACTAATAGAGCTATCCGACGGCCCAGCCTTTCTGCGCGATTTAAAAAGCATAAAGGCTGTCTTATCAACATTGAGGGATAATTTATTTGCTAAAAACCATTCAGATATAAGAATATAAAAGATATAAAAGATTTAACTTAAACAGCTGCCCAGCTGTTTAAGTTAAACTTATAAGAATATAAAAGATATAAAAGATTTAACTTAAACAGCTGCCCAGCAAAGAATAATTATTATGACCACCTGCTTGTTAATCTTCCTCAATATTTAGCATTATTGACATTTAACAAGCTCTATAGACAGATTTCCCGTCAAATTCGGATTTGACGGGAAAAGCTGCAACATTGGTTCTGCGCTTGTAGCAGAAGATAGCATTTTTAATCTTTTTTTAGTCACCTATAACATTAAAAGATTTAAACAGCTGTCCAGCTAGGAATTATGACCACCTGCTTGTTCATCTTCGATGATCTGTAGCACAAGAGACATCTAAGCCTTGTCTTTGGGAAAAGATTTTCGTACGTTTGGCGTGTATGGTTTTCTGTGGTCTTATGCGCTTTTTGGGCGGTCTTGTGTGCTTTGGGTGGTCTTATGTGCTTTTTTGGTGGTCTTGTGTGCTTTTGGGTGGTCTCATATGCTGTTTAGGCGGTCTTATGTGCTTTGGGTGGTCCTATGTGCTCGTGGTCTTATGTGCTCTCTTGGTGGTCTTATGTGCTCTTTGGGTGGTCTTATGCGCTTTTAACTGGGAGTGTGCCATAGTCCAGAGGTTAGTGCGCTCAAGTGTCAACCAAGAGGTCGAGAGGTCAGACCTTTCGAGATTTTCTGACATTGCTATTCTTCTTCCATGTGTTTTTGATGCTGATCATCATAAATAATTAGCTGCAATTAATGTAATTAATATAATTAACTGTCCTTAATACAGAACAAGAACAGACACCACATGAGACTAATAATGCAAAAAGACCTCAGCACACATCCTGACAGACAGACAAACAGACAGAAAGAATGACAGACACAAATAAACATACTCAAGCATACAAATCCAGAACAAATTGTGCAAAACCACACATATTTCAGTGTAAATTCTTTAAATTTAATTACTTTCTAATTTTTAAAGCCAAAACATATCAGTTTATCGTGGAGTGGAAGACTTTACGAAAGGATTCGCATTCGAAATGAAGAGTAGGACTTGCCTCCATCTTGGCATTGGTCCAACGCGGAACTTCAACGACCATGTTGAAAACGTTTGATGAGCTGTCGTTAATCGCACGCAGTGGAATGTCGTGCATTGGAGAGACAAAGCCATTGGGTCCAACTGCAGAAGACAAAAGATCATCATCATTAACATCACTGTAATTGTAATTAGTAATTTCTATTGCACTGGTGTCTGATGCACAAGGCGTCAACCGATGGCACACCAAAACCAAGCCGTAATCAGGTCAATATCCAGAAGATCAGTCTGTATGACAGAGAGGCAGTCTATGGTAGATAAGCATCATGATCATCCATCAAACAATCATCATTCATCAGTTCATCATCGATCATCACCATAATCATCCTAATAATATCTCATCATCATAAAATCATCATGTATATTGTATATGGGCATTTATAAAGCACCTCTCGCGGCATAAACCATTCAGAGGCACAAGGCATCAACCGACGGCACACCAAAATATAATGTTCATTGTTCACCCATCATCACGATTATCATAATCATAATTATCATCATGATCATCATATCCATCATCAATAGCAACTGCATAATCGTAATAATTATTATCATCATCACATCATCCATCAACATCATCAGTAGCAGCATAATCATAATCATCATTACTGCATTGCACCTGTCAGGAGCAAAATAAATGAGCACTACTCATCACCATCATCATCTTTTTCATCATCACTACCACCATCGTCATTCTTGTCATCATGATTTCCTGATGCCAGCCATTTGGTGGCGCTCGGTGCAAAATAAATTACCTCTATTCTCTTCAATGGAATTACTGTTATATCATGACTGTATCAGTCAGTGGTGTATTGTCTAACTCACAATAGTCCTTTGCACTCACTGATAACATAAGTGGGTCCACATGTCTAAGGTCCCAAGCCAATAATTATCTGGCACGATTAAATGCCTAAGGAGGTCAGTTTATACTTCCTCGACAAGCCCAGTCCCTCTAAAATCAGTTGCCTACTAAAGGCAAGAAATAGCAAACTGTAACCGTAATCGAACATTTATAAAGCGCCACTCAACGAGGATCAACATTCGTATTATTAAGCATTTACTAAGCACCGCTATCTAAAGACCAAGCATCAATTAATTGCACTGAGCAATTGTGAGTGAAGGACTTGCTCAAGGTCCCTATGCAGCAAGCATCTCGTTGAGGAGGCTTGAACCCATAATCTCCGCGTTAAAGGCCGAGCATGCAAGCCAGAAGGCCACCGTGCCCCATAAATAATGTTTATAATTGTGATTAACCGTCTCTGACTAACTGTATCTGTAATTAAACGTCTCTGTAATTAACCGTCTTCATAATTAACTGTCAGTGTCAACATGACAAACATATGAACCAGTGTTTATATCCAAGTTTTCAAGAACACAACAGAAAATAAACAGTTAACACTGATGTTTACAGACATTTGAGTCACAATTGCAAGCATACATCAGTATTCATATCCAATTTACAAAACAAAATATAAAAAAATTTGATAATGATCCTCTGAAAACCTTCAGAAAGTTCAACAGTCTCCTAGAATAAGCTATACATGATACTTTTCAAGCTGGATATTAGAGGAATGCCAAAATGTATCAATACTGCGATATTATAAGTCTCCTAGATTAGGCTAGAAACTGTTATAGGTTACAGATTCAGTATTGCAAAAATGTTACGACAAAAATCTTATTTGAAAGGAAAGCATCAGAAGACCATTTAACGTTTTAATGGCACTGGCAATTGGAAATGGTAATTGCAAATTTATATAGCACCCCTTCAAATGGACTCTTCAAACACATCACATACAAAGAGTAACTGCATATCACCATTCAGTTGTACCAGATACACGTACGTGAGTAGTCGACCTAGTCAAATTAGTAGTAGTACAATGAACAGCAGAATAACAATAGATCAACGAAAGCAACAGGACAACAAAACAACAAGTCAACTGAAGCAACAACACAACGAAAACATTAGCTCAGCCTCAGCCACCATTTCAAAATGGCTCGAAGTTACCTTTGTTACAGCTTGACAGGCAATTGCCAAAGCAGCCAGTCGGCACGTGCTTCCCTTCCTTGCCGTTAAACACTGTACAACGTTTCAATTTACAGAAATCGGTTATCAAATACAAACACCGAGTCTTTTCTTTTGAAAACTATCTACCTTATCCCTTTTCTGTATTTCTCTTTGTTTTTCCTTCTTTGCCATTAACCACTGTGCAGTGTTTCAATTTACAGAAATCGGTTTAAAAACATGCTTAAAACCATCTACCTAGAATGGCGTTCTTGCTACTCCCGACAGTCAGGGAGTGGGCATCGTTTCTTTGGAAGGCACAATGACGTCACCACAAAACCAGTTGGGAGGTTAAACGGGTCACCTGTCGTCATCCAACCTTACTTTATTTGCTTATTTATTTATTTATTTTATTTACAGCATTTGTTATTCCTGAAAGGTTAAGTAAATCTGAATCTGAGGAGCAGATGTACATTCTCTATGATCCTCAAGGGGAAAACAGGGTTGTAAACAATTGAGTTATCTTTGACCTGCACCTACACACAGCCTAGAGAGAAGACCAAGAGAGTTGGCACAGTTGTAAAACAGGCAATGCTCCAGAGAGACAAACCACTGATGATATTTAGTTATTAGCACTTGAGAAACTGTTTGTAAATAACGGTCTTTTGTAATTAAAACTGTCTTTTGTAATGAACTGTTTCTGTGATTAGCCATCTCTGTGATTACCCATCTTTGTGATTAACCGTCTCTATGACTAACTGTATCTGTAATTAACCGTCTCTGTAATTAACCGTCTTCATAATTAACTGTCTTTGCTAGGACCAGGAGCAGCAGCTTCAGAGTAGATAAACTGATGGGCAGCACTACAAAAATCTACTAGAACTATGGCATTACATCACAGGTAAATGGCTTTTACATGGGAGATGCAGTTACCAAGTGAACAAGCAAGTTATGTTGCTATAAGGTGCTATATAAATAGTTTTCAAGATACACGTACATACTATAAATACACGCATTTTATTTGTCATCAACATATATATACACATCCATACATATATACTTTGACATATATAAATAACAGCTGTCATGGAATCAGTTGCATCATGTAAGTGTCATAACCATCAAATCTACTTTCACTTCTTAAACCATTTTATTCTCATTCCAACTTTCATATCATTCCACATTCATTAACCATTTCGGCTGGCATATGTTTACTTAAATACTTCCTTAAATACTGTTTACTTAACTTAAATATTACAGATTTAATACGTTTGAAAACATCAGACGGCAAACTTCTTTCATGTGGTTGAAAATACACTTTCACGATGGCCATAAAAATTATTTAAAACATTCTATTATCATACTGTGGCTAATTTACTGAGCAGTTGGTCCAAAACTGTCCAAACAACACTCATAAATTTTCAGCCTATAACCTATAATTACACTTCAAACCGTGTATACCGACTTGATCGTGCTAAAGCTTCGGGCAGCGTTTTCTAAAATTATTAATACTATTAATTTTTGGTAGAATCCCCATTTTAAACTGTTAATGAATCAGTGCCGCCAACGTCATCGCACGTGTTTAAAAACTCCGTTACTTAACGCAATCAATTTCCAATTTAATTAACACTCGTGAGTTGATATTTACCGAAGTAGGCCTTGTAGTTGAGCGTGTTCGGTGCGCCTCTTTCGACAATAGAGTATGACATTTTGTCACTTAACGACAGCCAGAAGTTAAGAATCCTACACGCGATTACGTGATTACCGGTGGATCCAGACGACAGACCGAGCTTACGATGTGGCAGGGAGGGTGTATATATGTTTAAACCCAATACTCGAGATCTGATGCAACACACCCGCCACTCGCTAGCTCGGGCGATAATGAAGGAGAGATCGCTGTTGCAGATTGCGGAATGTGAGGCGAAATTGGCCACGCCCTTGGCAGCGACACAGAGATGCCATTGGTTAGTTCGTTTTGAAATGAGGTCAAGTTATGTGACCTTCTTGTTGGCCCTCTGTGGAAATAATAAATTACACTTGATCTGAGGCTAAGCATAAAACTCAATCCACATGCAAATTGTGATCTGAAGATTTACACAGCGTACAAAAGCTTGTCGTAAAGTGCCAAGTAGCGGGAACGAGTTATTCACAAATGCTCAGTCAAAACAAAATCGATAGACAATATACGGTCAGATTTGGTTGTTTGTCATGATTCAACGCTCGATCAGCTCCGGCATGGGTCCTACCAATTTTGTTGTAGCCTTTTCTGGTTTTAAACTTCTCTACCACTTTAATCGCATCTTCAAATATGCAGATGACTGCTATCTTCTCATACTGGCTTTTTTAAAATTCATTCATTCATTCATTCATTCGGATCATTCATTCGAGTATTTATAATCTCCCGTTCTAAAGACCGGGTATGATTTACGTTCTCCCTAGATTTGACTCCCTTACGTACCCGACGACGTTTCCTGGGTAGGATGCTCAACAGTTACCCAGACAGCATTGGAAATCGGCCCCAGTCGTTGCCCAAATGGGCATTTTGGGCATGACCTGGGCTTCGGCAGATTTTCCTCTGCCCTAACAATACCCTAATGCTCGTTTCGGCGGATTTTCTCTGCCCCCAAAATACCCTAATACTCGTACACTTATTGTGTGTTAGCGAGGTTTGGGTCCGCTATTACGGGGGCCACTATTCTGGGGGTCCGCTATTCCGGGGATCCGCCGGAATATACATAAATACATCATACATTCATGCATACACACATACAGACATACATACATACATACATATATACATACATGCATACATACATACATGCATGCATAAATACATACATACATACATGCATATATACATGCATATTACGTATTATGTATGTATTATACGTACATGCATAGCTGATATACATATATGCATACTATGTATACATACATACATGTATGTATGCATGCATGATGCATGTATGAATGTATGTATTCATGTATGTATGCATGTATGTATTCATGTATGTGTACATGTATGACTCGAAGTCAGGTATTCTGACTTAATTAATTCTGATTGACTTATTTCTGACATAATTCTGACTTAATTAATTCTAACTTAAATGACAATAGCTGGACTTCTGACTTGATTACTGACTTGACTTAATTCTGACTTAATTAACTCTGATTGAGTTATTTCTTACTTAATTCTGACTTAATTAATTCTAGCATAAATGACTATTATTTGACTTCTGACTTGTGTTCTGACTTTACATAATTCTGACTTAATTAATTCTTATTTCTGACTTAATTCTGACTTAATTATTATTCTGATTACTTCTAAGTTAAATGAATATTACTTGACTTCTGACTTGACTTACTTCTGACTTAATTAATTATTCTTATTTGTGACTTAATTCTGACTTAATTAATTCTAACTTAAATGACCATTACCTGACTTCTGACTTGATTTCTGACTTGACTTCTGCCTTGACTTAGGCCTAATTCTGACTTAATCATTTCTGATTGACATTTCTGATTTAATTCTGACTTATTTAATTCTAGCTTGAATGACTATTACTTAATTGGCTTCTGACTTGACACCTGACTTGACATAATTATCTAACTTAAATTAATTTCTGACTTGAATTCTCACTTCACTATTCTGATTAGTAAATTAATTCTGACTGGACGTCTGAATAGCTTTCAGACTAAACTGACTTCTGACGTACGTTAACTTCTCACTTGCCTTGTGACTTAATTGCCTTGTGACTTGCATTCTAACTTAACTTAATTAAATTAAAGTAAACTGTACTTTACTTTACTTAATTTAATTATTAATGAAGAATTGCAATGCTATAAATAATAGAAAAAAATGAAGCGCTACAAAATAAATAGCTGTAAGCGGAAGAACAAACCGGAAGCTTGAATTTGAATTTCTTGAAAAGTTTGTGTTCAAAATTTTCCTGAAATTGTCGAAGAATTTCATGTGGTTGTATTAATTTCTTTTGTTCAGATATATGCAGATATCATGAAATATTAATTATAGATTGTTTGATGATCTGTATGTAGTCCTGTATATCTTATTAGCAAATGTGGATGATAAACAGAGGCGCTGGCAGGCTTAACAAAATTAGACGCACACCCCTCTCGTCTCCTGCCATCCACACCCGTTCTTTGTCTGCCACTCGTAGTCATACACTGAAAATGACTCAGAGTGACTCATAAAAGTACGGTACAGTATAGCACACGCATATGATATTATTTACACATACGTTAACATACTGTATGGTAAACCAAAATTACACAGTGAAAGTGTCACAAATATCGATGCGATGTCTAATCCTTGTGTGGATTTGAGTTGGTGTGTGGACGCACGTACTTCACGCTGCCGGCGCCCCTGGTGATAAATTACAGAGATAGGTGTGGATTATAATTTGATATCTTGGTTTCCCCAGAATATTTGTAGCTATATATAATTTCGTTTATTAGTTCTAGATCTAGTACTCTAGTTGATTCGTACACCTACTACTTCCAATAGTTGATAGTTGACGCCTTTTCTAATTTTCTTCTTCTTCTTCTTCTTTTCCTTCAGGCTCGAATTAATCCCTCTTTGGAGAGGGGTCAGCCACTCGGATCCTTCTCTTCCACTTGTTTCTTTCTTGAGCATCTTCTTTCTTCAGTTTTAGGAGTTTTAGGTCTTGTTGTATCGTGTCTTCCCATCTTTTCCTCTGTCGTCCCCGGCTGCGGCGTCCGTATACCTCTGCATTCATGATTCTTTTCACACAACTATCATCCTCTTTTCTCATTACATGTCCATACCACCTCAGCCTGGTCTCTCGTACTTTGTCAGTTATACATGCCACCCCGAGCTTCTTTCTGATTTTCTAATCCGATGTAACTAGTAATTTGGAGTGTACCGTAGAGCATGTTCGTTGAGCATGTTCGTTGAGCATAGGACTGGTATTTTAGGTTTTAGGGGAAATAATACCAAATTTGTACTTGAAACATATGTATACCGTTGGTGTGCATTTTATTTGTCTAACAGCAGTAACCAATATAATTAATACTATTGATTGGTGTGGACCATATGCGATTGGTTTAATTATTTTAAACTGTATTGAATAGACGCAATGGCCAATGCATCTGGATCAAGAGGTGGGGAGTCATACTGGACGATCCGTAGACGCATACTGGCGGAGATCAATTCAGAAAATAATCCAACCATTGATGAATTAATCGATGTTTTAGACGAATTACCAAATGTTGAAATGCGTGACCCTGGAACCTACGAGAACTATTTAAAGGATAGTGACGATAACTTTGAAAATCAAATTACTTCATCTGAGGAGTCAGACGTCTTATCTGATCCTGAATCTTTTGAAACAGGTTTAGGAACCAAATTAGCTGATTGGGCAACTTCATTTAGCATTGTCAATATGTCACTTGGTTCATTGTTATCTATTCTGAATAGATATTATCCTGAATTAAAAAAATTACAACAGATTGGAGTAATTCTAAATGGGAATCTGCACGCTCTTACAATACATAGTTTTGTTTGTGACGCTCCAGCGAGAGCATTTCTAAATAATATCAAATTGCACTTTGGTAGGGGGGTATGCAGTTGTGTCATTTACTTTTATTTTGTTGCACTTGAGTCATTATTTTTATTTTGTTGTACTTGTCATTTTTAAGTATTATTGCACTGTAGGGTCAGTCTATGTGCAATCATCAAATGTGTGAAAGACCTTGTAACTGACCCATCCCAGATTTGGCTGATATTTTTTATACGTCATATTGAAATTTTCAGAAGCCTGTCACCATGTATCTGCATTGTATGGCAGACGGACATGGAGCAGGGTGTGAAGCACTCACAACATGTCTGAACTTGGTGACATGTTCAGAGGCCAGATGTATAAACATATCAAACTATAAAATAGCAAAATTACAGCAAAATCTGAGATAGGTCAGTTACAGGCCCTTGGTGATTTCACATGGACTGGGTTAGTCCATAGTCATTACTTTCATTTTCTTGCACCTAACAACGAAGGACCAATTGGGGGCCATCCATATATTACGTACACAAAAATCCGGGAAAATTGGACCCCCTCCCCCCCCCTGTTCGCAAGCGTACTTTCTTCCACCCCCCCCCCCTGAGTACGTACGTTTGACGCAACCCCCACCCCCCGATGACCAGCTGCAGAAAGTGTCTCCAGGCAGCCTGTCTGCACTTTAGGCCAGATTATTGAAGGGCCAATATAGACAAATTATAGGTGTCGTTCACAGCACAGGATAACTGCACATGGCTTTTATATAATGTAATAAAATGCCATGGGACGACTATAGGATAATACAGAGTTATAAATAGGCTAATGTGGACGTCATAATTAGAAATTTATTTTGGGTACGTACACATTTTGTTACCCCCCTCCCCCCCGTTCGCACCCGTACGCAAAATCGCCAAAATCCGACCCCCCTCCCCCCCTAAGTGCGTACGTAATATATGGACGGCCCCTTGTGTCAATTTTGACACCTTTTCAATTTCGTTTGAACATTAACTTTAAAGTGGGAATTCAACAATGAAACTTGGTTACAACTTTTGTATCATTATAAATAAATTGTTATTTTGCTGCACTTGAGTAATTTTTGTTACTTTATTCCTCTTAATTTTGATTTTTTTACACTTAATTCATGTATTTTTGCATGCTTGTTTACTGAGATGATGTGTGTTAAAACATGATGGTGGAACTCTTCAGATGTTAAACAAACATAGAATCATTCAGAATATTTCTTTGAAAGCCTTTTTATGCTTGTTAATGTTAACCCAATATCAAAATTGACTGATTCAATATGGTGAACCGAAACCAAATTTTTGGTTATTACGTCTGATTAAGTTAAATTATTGCGTGGATTATTATGTATTTTTTATATTACTGCATGTATTATTATGTATTTTTAATTTGAATTTTGTTATGTATTTTATGTTATATTATATTACCTGATAAAAACGACAAAAACTTTATCTCCGGTATGCTTTATAAAAACACTTATTAACAATTAACTAATTTAGCACTATACTGTTTTTCTGTCATATGTTTACCTGATGTTATTATGAAATCAATTAATCTGTTAAGTCTCTTTCAATAACTGTCATCTGATTCATTATCACTTGCAATTAACACTGTGTAATCCCATCGCGTCTGTGTCGATGGGAATGTTTCAATAAACGAATATATGATATTACTGCATGTATTATTATGTATTTTTGGAATTTATGTTCTTTAATATTATATGTATTTCTTGAATTTAGGTCCCTTTTGGAAAGGATGTAAGCACTACAATTAGGGGGATTATAGGGGCCCGTTTGGGCAAACCCAATTAGGGGACAGCTGGGTTATGCTCATTGGCCCCAGCTGGGCACCTAATTTGGGGCCCGTTTGGGCAGGAGAATTGGTGCCCAAAGGGGCCCCAAATTTGGAACCCTAAAGGGCCCTGAATTGGGTGCCCGGCTGGGGCCAATGAGCATAACCCAGCTGTCCCCTAATTGGATTTGCCAAACGGGCCCCTTTAATCCCCCTAAAATTTTGCTGTCTGGGTAGGCTCTGTTTCTATTATTTCAAATTTTGATCTAACGTTATTATTATTCCATTGTTCTATTTTCTTTCCTCTTCTTGTAATATTGTAGGGCCTATGTAGGCCTAAAGCGCTGTGCGTTTGCTAGCGTTTATTAAAGAATATACTTACTTACTTACTTACTTACTTAAGATGCAGGCATGACGTTGGACTGGTACAGCGGGTGGCGTTTAGATTTGAGCGGTAAAACAGATACGGAGTAAAGAAATTTAAAGCATCGATTATAGAACACATATGTCTTGGCAACCTGTTAGGCGCCCGCTCAATTTACTGCTGCCACCTAGGGAGTGAATGAAAGGCTGAGTTGACCTATAGGGAGCTTACGGGTATCGAACCGCGTCTTTCAAGACCTTATGTTCTTCGAACAAGAGTGTTAATTACTATTCATCTATCCTCCTCTCGTATATTGATTGTATTGTATTTAAACATTTATAAAGCGCCTCGAGTAGGGTGAACCGTTCAGAGGCGCTCCAAGTGCGCAAGGCCAAGAGAAAAGAAATAAGTCTTGAGGAAAGCAGAAGAAGACGAGGGGTTACCTACTAAAATTTGAGAGCGAGTATAGAAGGAGACAATGTATTCCAGAGAGAGGGACCAATTGAGGCAAAAGATCGGGACTGCGCCATGGGCCCATAGCTGTTCTAGTATGAGGATCGAGCTGAAAGATCAATTCTGTTCGAGGAGCGAAGTGGACGAAGCGAGGAGACAGAAAGAGGCCGGTGAATTACATCGATTAAATATTTGGGGGCGAGACCCCGGCCCTGTGTCGTGTACAGTGGCGGCGATCTTGTTTGAGAGGTGGGGGGGACATTTGGGAACTGACCTGGTCAAAAAAGAGGTCTAAAAAATTCGCGAAAATTTTTATAACCTGAGTACTAAAAAAATTGATTACCTTTTTTTGGTGTTTCTTCAAAATTTGGGGGTCCGATGTATGGCGTGTCCCCCCCCACTGTTAAAGGTGGGGGTCTTGTCCCCCTCGACCCCCGGGATAGCCGCCCATGGTCGTAGACACCAGAATAAGGATTTTTAACTTAATACGTGCAGAGAGAGGGAGCCAGTGCAGTTGCTCAAATATGAAGGATGAAATGCGTGAGTAGCGTGGCAGGCGTGCTATTAATCTCGCAGCTGCATTTAGGACTGACTGCAGAGGCAGGCCCGGCCTTAGGGTGTGCGGGGCCCAAGGCAGGAAGCGATGAGCGTGGCCCCAAGCATAAAAAGTATTGCGGAGTTGATTTCCTGTCAATACGGTATTGGCAATATCATATATATTAATATAATGCAGAATGGAAATTAAATGGCTTAGTCAGTGTTTTTTTCTGCCGGAACGCTCTGGAACGGCGTTCCGGCACCTTTTTTCAGCTATTAAAAATAATTTAGTTATTTTAATAAAAGAATAATTTAGCTATTTTAATCTAGTGTGACGTCAAAACTTTTCTTGGGAAAGGTCTCACCGAGATCCATCCCCGAACCCAAACCCATTTTTTCTAGGGCTTCGCTCTCGATTTAGCCCTTCCATTATTGTTCAGTTCCGGAACATCTTTTCTAGATAAAAAGCACTAGGCTTATTAATTAACACAAAATGCAAATCAGGCTCTTAATACCAGCATTTTACTATGAAAGCCATACCGGGTTATTATGTTTTACTGAGTTGCTTGAATATCTAACAACTGAAAAGGATATTAATAAATAAAAATTAGATATTTTAGCATCCTTCTAATTGAAAGTTCGTTAGTCACTGTAAGTAGACAATAGCGTGGGTTCTAGTTGCTACTCGCTTTATCTGCCGGCTCGCTTTTCTTAAATCGCCTTATCACATTGACTGCCAGTATTGTTGCTAAGAGACTTGAGCAGACTTCAGCGTTGTCAGCGTTCAATCTCATCACAGTAAAAAAATCATAGCCAGCAGCGCGGGGCCCTCGAAAGCGCGGGGCCCAAGGCAGCTGCCTCGTTCGCCTTGCCCTAGGGCCGGGCCTGTGCAGAGGCATGAGACTTAGAAGATAAGAAGCGAATTGCACTAGTCGATTCTGGAGCAAATGAAAACGTAGACCAGCGTTGTGAAAACAGAGGATGAAACAGTTCGTCGAACAGCTTGGAGACGCCTTAAGTGGAAGTAGGAAACACGTGTGAGGTTAGAGATGTGATCTTTGAAGGAGAGAGAGCTATCAAGCGTAACACCCAGGTCACGTACACTTGATGAAAGGAGTAGTGTATAAATATTTCCGAGAGGAGGGTAAAATCAATCTTCAGCAACAGTAGGGGCCTACTGTTGAGGGGGACCCAAACCAAATGAACTGGGTTTTGGAGGCATTATAAGACAGAGACGATTTGAGGACATCCAGGAATGGAAAGTCTTCGATAAAGACTCAATATAGGCCTACTCAGCTAAGTGCAATTGGAATGAAGGAGACCCATGGACAAAATGCGTGCACATCATCCGTATAGGCCTGCATGTAGGGTTTCCATTGAAATGGCACCATAGACGTCAAGGGATCATCCAGACTTCTATTCCTTACTAAAATGTGTCAAGTCAGACTACTTGCCATACTTTGATGAGAAACACGTAAGCGTACGTGTCTTTTATTTTTATTCAAGCAAAACAACTCTAAATGCAGACTGCAGAGAATTCCGAATTCTTATAATTTACAAAGTCCTTATAATTCATGCTAAATGTTATATATATATATATATATATATATATATATATATATATATATATATATATATATTCTTCATTTGTTCAAACTGACAGACACAGTAGGCCTAAGATTACATTGAAACATGACAGAATCAAGATCTTAATTAATAGATTGTGGGCTTATTTGAAAATTGTCATTTGAACATATGCCTATTTGCAATAAATATTATAGGCCTATTCGAGGTCACAAATTTGGTCGCTATTGGCACAGAATAGATAAGTTAAGTTAGCGGCGCTATAATTAATTAATTGGAGGGATGGTATCTTTGCGCTTGACACAGAGCGCAATTACAGCTTGCTAAAATCAAAATTTTTACCAAATATATTAACAACTTATAAAATGCAGACAATAATATTTCTGCTTTCTAATCTTCCAAACTATGGATTCCCGTCTACAGAACCCCAACTTAACAGCATTATAACGTCACCATGACGAAGGCCTTTAACAACTGTCGAATAAGTAGGGTTTTTAACCCTTATCTAATGCAGAGCGTCCGTGGCGCTACTGTTAAGCGTGTCGCCCCAATCAGCCTCTATTCGACGTTTAAGACTGTAGTCCTACTAGCTAGTGACGGTTCGAATCCAGGCCGGTCGGCGATACGCTTTTTTTATTTTTGTTACTTTTCTAACTTGCACCCATGTCGAAATAATGCTAAATTTTTTTTTTAAACAACTCGATTCGCTTTTTGGTACAAGTTTCAAACGTATAGGCCTAATGAAAAGAATTAACGCAACGCTTAGCTCGATCATGCCTATGTTATTACTAATTAGTATTGCGCCGGGCGGCCGGTGTCTAACGCACAAGGTATCAACCGATCAGGGCATGTTTTAAGGAAAATTTATCACTGCACATGGCAAGCGTCAGAGTGCATAAAAATCATAAATAATTATGAATTACAATTCTTTTCGTGCACAAACAGCGGTTAACAGCCTTTCACCACTGCACATTTTGTGCATCATTGCACGTTAAAACAATCCCTGCAACCGATGGCACACCAAAACCAAGCCGTAATCAGGTCAATATCCAGAAGATCAGTCCATAAGACACAGAGGCAACCTGTGGTGGATAGGCTAAGCAGTTTGAAAGAGCAGTGCCGTCTTAACAGCATTGTAGGCCCTTGGCAAAGCGATGCACTGGGGTCACTGCTCACCCTCATAGATACAAACTTAAACGGTCAATAAAATCAAACCTATGGATGTATTGGTACTATAATGGGCGTCCGCTGGAATTCCTGCAGGGGGTGCAAAATTTTAGTGGGGAGGGGGTTAAAAATGACGGTTTTGCATAGTTATTCATGAACGTAGAACAGGTGACAACTTTACAAATAAATAATGGTCAAGGACTTTATTTAAATAATTAAGTGTCTTTTCGCATTAAAAATTGTGTTGGGACTGTTGTAACAATCATAATAATCAGAAGATTTAATTTAGGCCCTATGTAAAATATGCGAAAATTCCAGGGGGCAAATGCCCCACGCCATGTTCTTATATATGTTCGGACGCCCATGATTGGTACTGTGACTGTCACCACCACCACCACCACCAAAAGCAGAACTGAACTTTAAATAAAATACCAATAAAAAAATGACAAAACTTTCAAAATAGGCCTGCTTATTTGCATATAAACTTCGATTATGTTCGTCATTTTCATTTCAGGCAATCTGTCAAATTTTTGTCTTCTGATTTCAGGGATTTTACTAAATCCCTGGTTTTTTCAGGGATTTTGTAAAGTGCCTGAGTGAATCAGAGATTTTACAAATTGCCTAAAAATTTCAGGCATTTGACAAAATCCCTGGTTTTACGAAATGCCTGTAACATATATACACACATAGGCGTAGCCAACTTGAGGCAAGAGGAGGCAGTTGTATATTAAACACACGTTTTGGCAGCCAATGCCAGCCATGCAAGACGCCGCCCTAGAGGGGATCGAGTTACGGTATCGAACCGCGTTCTAATTATGCTCTCCTGGCCATGAGTGTAACCACTTACCATTACTCTACCCCCTCTCCTCATTCTTAATGCCTACTATATTTCATAAAAACCAATTAGCTCAGTTGAATCTTGGTCTTGCAAGACCCTGAACCTCAAGACTAAGACTTTTAAAAATGAAATCGAGTGCACTCGAGACCATGCAAGACCATGGTCTCGATCGAGGACAACATTCTGCATCGCCGCTCACATTGGCCGCAACCATCAACTGACTCTCGCGCTCTATGAATCAACTACCTGCTTTCAACGCCGAACACCTCTTCAAGAATTCTTGTTTTTTTCCAATCTATCTGCCTTTCAGTCTTTCTGTTCGTGTACGGAACTTTTGAGGCATTGACGACGCCTTCGGATTAAATTTCTTCCTGGTTTTCGAGCTGCTGCCATGGACTTCGATCTTCCCTTGACATGTGTGGACAACCTTCCGACATGACGCAGAGTTCGCGGATGAGCTCGTGTCCTGCGCTTTGCTAAAGAAGCGCTTTATAAATTTCGAGATTACGATTAGATCTAGGTAGGCTTATGCCTATTAGGCTATTGAGGCGCCATGGAATCGACTAATGTCTTAGGTGTCCATGAGATAGGCATAAACACCGACGCTGTGGAAATTGTTCGGTTATGTTGCCTAAAAGTACTGCGGAAAAGTACTTCGAGTGGCGCTTTAGAAGTTTGAAGATGCTTTTTAAATTTCTCTGTGGAAACGCACTTCCCTCTAAACAACAAGTGCTGAGTGCTGACACCTTGCGGCGGAACATGCCTCATATTCAAGATGGCTAGTCCAACGATCGGGAAGATCGGTGAATATTACGAGTTAAAAGAAGACCTTGGCAAGTGAGTATGACCAGCCGAGGCTGCGCATTTTAATCAGACCTCAACGAGGACGAATTTTGTTTGCAAATAATTGATGTTTTAGGGATGGCGACCAATTAAATCGGCTAAACATGAAACCACATACGTGGGGCTTTTTGTACAATGTACCCCGACTGCGTTCCGAATTCCAACAGTCTAGTAAGCGATGCTGTCAGCTGTAATGTAACATAAATGTAAAGCAATCGCGATGTAATACAAATGTAACGTAAATGCAGTGCGTAGTAGGAAAGGAAGCAGAGGATTTTTCTGCGCTCATTCAAGATTATTACATGAAATTATGTCTACTATTTTTACACCGCAGAGCTGTTTTATTACGTGATCAGTCATAAACGGAGACATTTCCTTCATATTTTGTTATAGCATTTCGGTCGTTTTCTGTCAGAATTCGAGATCACAACTAGACCAAGATCATGGACCATTGTGTAGCTTATATCTCAAGACTTGACTGCAGAGTTTTGAAACTTTTGATACCATATATGCCATGACTGCATATGGTCAAATAACAAAGACTTATTCTCATTACCAAAAGTAGAATTGTGTATACCAACCACTGCTATATAATGTTAAGTAATCAACATGTATGTTATATAATGTGGTGCAGATTTACACGGTTGAAGTGTGCAAAAATGTAAATGATTTCCCATTCAGATGAGAGTGTTACACCAGTGCTGAAGAACATTATGCAGATAATAGCACTATTTGCTGATTCCGCATCTGTTGTTGATTAGGGGTGCATTCTCTATTGTACGACGATGTGTTCAGAAAAGCACTGGCCTGGAATTTGCGGCCAAAATCATCAACACAAAGAAGTTGTCAGCTAGAGGTAAATTCTGTTGATGTGTGTTTGCCTCCATATGGGTGTATGTATGCCTTTATGTCATGTTATGTACTCTAATGTAATGCAAATCTAAAAAAAATGTAGTGCCTCACAGCATTTACTTCAGGATGCCAACTTATTTTGCCAGAATCCGAGGATCAGACTCCAGGGATCAGACTCCAGGGATCAGGCTCCACGGATCAGAATCCAGGGATCAGAATCCAGGGATCAGAATTCAGGGGCCAGAATCCAAGGGTTAGAATCCAGAGATCAGACTCCAGGGATCAGAATTCAAGGGTCAGAATCCAGAGGTTAGGCTTGGGTGACAGCGTGGTAACAAAACTAAATAAAAATTATTGTAGTCACTAGGTTAGATCAGAATAATCTTGATGCAGTTTCCATATTTTAAAAATATGTACGGATTGATTGTGCTTGATGGTAAAAGGACATGTTCGAGAGTCCCTCGGTTAAGAATAGGTAGCTTAATCATCGTGATTTTAACAAGCAAGATGTTTTGCTTGCTTCAGATCATCAGAAACTTGAGAGGGAAGCCAGAATCTGCCGACTATTGAAGCATTCCAACATTGGTTAGTTGGTGGCATTGTTTTTGTTGGGTGAATTTCTATAAAGCTGCAGTTGTAATTGTAATTAGTAACTTCTGTTGCGCCGGTGTGTCTAATGCACAAGGTGTCAACCGATGGCACACAAAAACCAAGCCGTAATCAGGTTAATATCGAGAAGCTCAGTCCGTAAGGCAAATGCATATCACACTACCTGCTGTCTATAGATTTTATTAACCAACCTAATTACTGCTTGGTTTTGGTGCACCTTAAGGTGATGCCTTTAGCTGCTAACACCACCCCTTTCGAAGCTTCTAATTAATAATAATAATAATAATTATTATTAAGTTCCATTTTCAATTTGCACATAGTCATACAGTAGTTGGAATCTGTGGTGCAGGACTGCAGGTAGTCAGTCGCCAGGTGAAGAGCAGTTAGTTATCCGGATGTTTGAAGGCCAATGAGAAAAATGTGAGTTTTAAGGTGTTTCTTAAATAGAGTTTGACCATCGAACAGACATTGGTGGGCAATTCCTTGGGGGCAGCAACATGGAATGCATGAGAGCCCACGATAGTATGGATTGTACAGTACAGTACACCAAGGCGGAACCAAATTAATAATAATGATAACAACGATAATTGCCGGAATTGAATTCCCGACACATTTATGGTCTCTGGGCAGTTTTTTGTCTTCTGAGGGATTACACTTAGCTGTGGTAAAATAATAATAATAAAATAATTGCAATAATAATTATAAGAGAATATTCTGTTTACATTATTATATACACTGGAAACTCATTGTAATGCTACCTTTGAGAGAGCTATGTGAAGGACTGCTTTGTAATAAGGTTGTGTTATGAGCTTTGTCTTGATTCGGTGAAGCTCAATTACTGTTGATTTTTGTCCCTGACTGTTGTTACGAAGCATGTTATGTTAAAGGTCCTCCGATGAATATTCATAAATTTGAATTAATATTAATGTATGAATGAATATTAATTAGTGAATATGAATAAATAATGGCTGGTGATGAATTTAACTGGTGGTGGAAATGGTTTCCTTTTGAATAAAGACTTATCTCATTGTTAACTTTTTAGTTCGTCTCCATGACACCATCCAGGATGAGGGATTTCATTATCTTATATTTGACCTGTAAGTCTTTACAGAAATCTGTTGTCACGTAAGTAAATTAGTGCTTAAGTTAAGTTTGCAGCACCGTTCAGTATAATACAATGCAGTTGAATACAATGCATTGCAATACACTGAAGTACAATGCAATACTATGAAGAATTAAAATACAATACAGTATAAAAGAATATGAGACAGTCATGTAAAGTTTGATTTTGCCTTGTCTTACAATAGTTTAGTTGTATACTTAGACACTTTTCTTAAAGAATTATTAGGAACCCACCTGCCTACATACGTACCTACTTACCTTTGTACTGACTTTCTGTACTTGCCAATGCTTCTGAGTATGTTTTCGTGCATTGATGCTATTTTACTATATTTCCATAGTTCAGATTTTATTACATGTTTAATTGTCAACATAAATGTTCTTCGTTGCCTTGATTACTGCTTTAAATTACGGTAGTGGCGCTATTTAAGTGGAACTCTGATATCTTTTTGGGTCTTCCGTTTGTTCCCCAATACCCTGATAATATTTCATGTCAAACTATAGTGTATTTGGTTGGGGTTAATAAATCAAGATGAATGAATGAATAAATTTAGGTTGTTATGTTAAGTTTTTTTCTGCACTTCTGACTTCAGGGTTACTGGAGGTGAATTGTTTGAAGACATTGTTGCTCGAGAGTTCTACAGCGAGGCTGATGCCAGGTCAGTTTAAAGGGTGTTTGTTTAATGTTTGTGCTTTGGAAAATGGTGTTAATTAGAAGAAAAAGATGAAAAGTAGTTCCTTGAGCAAACGCCAAGAGGTTGCCCTGAGTGTTAAGTATTTTCAACTTAATTTTCTTAGCCTCAGTCATTTTAGTAGGTTTATAAGTGAGTTGTTTATGGAGTGCAAGTAGAGTAGATATGTTGCAATGTTTTTCTGCTATGTATTTATGTATGTATATATGTATATGTAATACTATGTATGAGTGTATGTATGTATGTATATATTGTATATGAACACTTATATAGCATGTTCTAAGAACCTCACACAGCTATGTAGCAGATCTAAAAGGTGCGTTTGAATCGCTGACCTCTCGGTTGACAGTCCACTTGTAAAGAGTTTTAAATCAGAAATGATGCCAAATCGTACTGTGACTGGCCATTAATCTTGAAACTGAAAGGAATTTCTGACTTAAGTGCAGACGCAACAGGAACAACCAGATTAACTTTATTTATTTATTTATTCCGGATATTTCTATAGCGCCTCTTCAAGTCAACTACTACTTCTACTCAGAGTCGCTCCCGACTACAGCATTGATACTGTGCCGGTGTTTTCACGCCAAAGCGCCACGAGCAATTGCGAGTGAAGGACTTGCCCAAGGTCCGTACGAAGCGGCTAGAGTGGGATTCGAACCTGCAACCCTCCGGTCACAAGGCGCCGAACTTACCACTGAGCCACCACGTAACCTAATAGGTTACGTGGCTTGACGAGAACTGTTGGATTGAGTCAATGAACTGATGTTCAAATGATGGCAAGTCCTGTAATGTACTGGTGGCAGGTGACTTTTTGGGGTGGATGGGTGAATAAAGTATATAAGAGAAAGATGTATTGGCCTTTAAGTAAAAGACGCATTCACCTTATGCAAGTTTACTTTATATTCTAGTTGGCATTACTTTACACAGTTGAATGCTTATACAAAATATTCAGTCTTTTCATCATCAGTTCTTTCTGAACGTGAACTGAAAGCCCATAGGCTTCCATTACACGTGTCGCTTCTTTTGACCCGAGTGATGTTCGAGGCAGTGTCTCTGAGCAACATATTTCTTCCCATGTCTTCCTAGTCCCTCTTTAATCCAGGACTGGCTTGGGTATTGCAAAGCATGGTTGCCGCTCACATTGGCTAACTGTTTTTGGGGTTCCTGTTGAATCTGTCCACCTCACGCCACACCCGTGGAGGCACTTCGGTTAACCCTTCGACCACTGGCTAGCTGAAGGTAAACCAAGATGTGCAAGGATGTATACATGTGAGTTATGCTATCGCATAGCAAGTGATTCAGTTTCAAACATAGGGGATATAATACATGGTGTCCAGAAAAAGGAACTCAACTGATAATGACTGTTCAAAGTATATTTGTATGCATTTGAAACATCTGTCACTCAATGTCCTTCCTGTATCCGGGAAATTTTTAAAGTGCTAATATTTGCACTGTAATTCTTTAATTTGACATAAAAATTTAATAATGATCCTGTTAGAGTTTGCAAAAATCATTTTATACTATTATGACATTTTACATGTAAATGGACCTTTCAGAAAGTAAAAGGATTTGTTTTTACATTGATTATAAATTGTTAATATTAAACAAGTAAGGGAGAAAGCCTTTTCAGTTCAGTTTATATTTTACAAATGTTCATTTATTTAAGTTTTGGTAACGATTCATTTTCTCTGGACATGATGTATGTTTGAAGTTACCATGCACTTGAAGACATGGTTTATCCCAGGAAATCGGAAACATTGTTTGGCCTTGAGTGGAACTTACCAGAACTTCTAAATTTACAGTCTCTGTCTGTGTGTCTGTCTGTCTGTTCATCCATCTGTCTGTCTGTGTCTTTCTCTCTTCCTCTGTTTAGTTCACGCTTAGAAGGTGTAGGCATTGGAAGCGTGTGGGTCGATCCATGTGGCATTTTGGCACGAGGCATAAATAACATGGCACCATTGGTGGCTGGTCATGTTTCCAAACTGTTTGCTTTTTATACGACTCTTGTGTGAAACTCTGGCATCTGCTTATTCTCCTCCACATCCTTCCAGTTTTCCAAATATATGTTTATCTGTATTGATGTATAGTTCACATACACTATAAGTATATATATATATATATATATATATATATATATATGTATATGAATACATGTATGGATTAAGCTGCTTAATTATGATATATATATATATATACTAGCTGGTTTACCCGGCGTTGCCGGGGTTATAAGTTTCAATCCCTGCACCACCACCACCACCCCCACCCCCACCACCACCCCCCACCCCCCACCACCCCCACCACCCCCCCACCACCCCCCACCACCCCCCCCCCCCCCACCACCCCCCACCACCACCCCCCACCACCCCCCACCACCACCCCCACCACCACCCCACCCCTACCACCAACCACCCCACCACCACCCCCCACTCACCACCCCCACCTCCACCCCCCACCCACCACCTCCACCCACCACCCCCACCTCCGCCGCCCACCCACCACCCCCACCACCACCCCCCACCCACCACCCCTACCTCCCCCACCAACCACCCCCACCACCACCCCCCCACCCCACCCCACCCCCCACCCCCACCCACCCACCCCCCCCACCACCACCCCCCACCACCCCACCCCCACCACCACCCCACCACCCCCCCCCCCACTCACCACCCCCACCTACCTCCCCCACCAACCACCCCCACCACCACGACCCACCACCCCCACCACCCACCACCCCAACCACCCACCACCCGTCTCCCCCACCCACGACCCCCACCCACGACCCCCACCACCACCCCCACCACCCCCAAATGGACTTACCAACAATAAATTTATCTTCGATGTTTGTTACACGTGCATGCATCCAATGCAGTAATCCTAATGTCACTGCAGGGACTGCATCCAATGCAGTAAGCCTAATGTCACTGGCGGAACGGTAATTTTCCTATCGCTTGGGGCGATGTTTTGGCCGTTTTTCACCATGGTAGCGGTGAAAACGGGGGACGTGAACCCCTCCACTGGGTGTCCGAAGTCGAGGCCGACACAGCAGTGAAGGTTTCGAGTGAAAAGGTGCAAAATTGTAGAAGTTAAGCCCGGTCAAACAGACAGACAGAGGGACACACACACAGAATTCTCGCTTTATTATATAGATATGTGTGGATTAGGTATGGATTAAAACAGTCTAATTATGAATGTGTAATTATATTCCAGCTCATAATGACATTTAGCATCATATAGGCTAGCACTCTGATTGGTTTTCTTTGAAATGGCACTGTATTAAATTTCCAATTATAATTATGTATATATCTATATTTATTTATGTATGTGTGTGCCATGTGTGCAGTTACTTAGGGATTTTGACCTGGTTCTCAAATTGATTATGGCTTTGACCAGATTTCACTTGAAGCAACCAGTGACTAATGCTGTCACTGCTGTAGTCATTAGATATCCTCACGTGGCATTTGTGGAATATCTGCCTATTGGTAGTGTATGAACCGTAGTAGGAGGTATAACCAGTAGTGCTTCAACTTCACCATTTAAGTATATGACTCCTCAACAACTCCTCTTTTTGTGAACTACTGAACCTAGTATTGACATTGAACTCTTGATGCAGTGCTCAGTAACAATAGTTAACTTATGTGACACAGCACGATCGATAGTAACGATGTTTTGACTCAAGTGACACAGCTGGAAAATAATAATGATGACTGACTCATGTGACAAATCTTTAACAGTGACCCAGAGCTGAAACAGCTGAATTTTCAGTTTTCAGCTCAGAGTTTGACCTGTGCAACATAGCAGGGTACAATTATTGATGACCGTTAACTTCTGTCACACACAGCAGGGTAAATGTTGACATGAGTCACTGTGCCGTAGTGGCTGACATATATGACACTAAACAGCATTGATTGAATTATTGAACATTAGATATATGTATTGCTAACCTGTTACATGCACTTGCATGTAGCAGCTGTCGATGCTAATCAAGTGACTTTAAAAAAACTGCTGTTGAACGGGAATTACCCTTTCGTTGAAAGCGATCTTATTGTGAGCGTTTGCTTTGTAACACTGAGCGCAATAAGTCGAGCCTCACTTTTATGGTTGTTGTGTAGGGTCTTTGAGCAGTTCTTAATGTGCAAGTGTTCAATAAACATGATTTGATGCTTTGTGATAGGGTGCTTGATAGTGTAGTGTAGTGGTTAGCGCGTTGGACTGTAGTAGAGAGTTTGGAGGTTCAAATTCCCCCCAGGGCAGAAATTTTTTTGAGATTACTGCCCTACTTGCGACCCTAGTCCGCTGGGGTATGGCCAGTGTAATGAGTACACTGGCCATACACTGTCGTTGGGAAGATGACCTGGTAAGGGAGAGAAACTGACCACCCACCCTCATATGCCGAGGCTAATGAAGTCTCTACCACTTCATACCCATGGCTACCTCAGGGCTAGCTTAAGGAACTGATCTTCTTCATTAGATAGTACTTACTTAGTGCAAACAGAATACAGACAAAATAACAGCAATAATAATTGTGAAAATAATAATAATAGTTATTATAAATATTATAATGATAAAAGCGTTTCTGGATTCAAAATTTATCATATAGCTGTTGTAAACCAGCTTTAGCTGGGGTCATCGCTTAGACCCAGATGATGTCTTTTGTCCTTTCACCAGCTTCATCCGTTGACCACCCTTATCCCTTCACTGTCCTTAGTCCTTTGTCTGGGTGCCACTAGGTTAACAAGCTTCACCTGATTGCACCTGTGCATATATGTTTGCCTGTTGGTGAGTCTGTGTGCTGCTTTTCAAACTGTCATTTCCATTTGTCATGCTTCTGTTTTGTCTTTTTTTTGTCTGTCTTGACTGGCAGTAAGTGTATGCAACAGATATTAGAAAGCGTAGACTACTGCCATCAGATGAACGTGATTCACCGAGATCTTAAGGTTGGTGGCTTCTGTTTTCCGTCCTATTTTAATTTATCATTTTAGACGTTTTCTTAATATTTAGTATTTATGTCATATTTTTTAAGCCAGCAGTCTAGACCATGCTGTGCATACGTGTCTGTATGAACTGGCCTTTGCAAGCACTTTGGTAAACTAAAAATATACCTGTGAGGTGTTTCTAAACAAGCGTTTAAACAGACCTACAGGTGTGTTACCTTTCCCTTTGTAGAACATGTTTTTGAGCTGTTTCTATGGAAGCATGTAACACGTGTGTTACCTTTTCTTTTATGCATCATGTTTTTGATAGGGCTTAACCGAAATCCGGATCGGTAAACCGATTTTGTAGATTTTTGGACTATCCGGAATGATCCAGATCCGGAATGTCTAACCTGCCAATTAATAACAGTTGTTTTTTTGATGGTTTCACTATGGACTAATAACAATTGATAGGCCAGTCGCACATAATTATAATCTTGATTGTTACTCCTTACAAGGGCTGTCAATAGGCCCACGCGTTCAAAGGGTCTCATAGGAGCCCTTAAATCTACCACTTATAGCTGACGCCAAGCCATTAGCCAATGGTGACTAACTTGGAATTAGGACTCAGTGCATAGAATTATTACTAAAAATCGGAATCGGAATCCGCAAATAATGGCCTATACTATCTGGTATCCGGACTCTGGCAAAAAACCAAAATCAGTTATGCCCTAGTTTCTGAGGTTTATCTGTAGAAACGTGTAGACAAATGTGTTTCCTTTATGTATAAAGACCATACTTGGCAGGTGTTGCTATAAAGCAAGTAAACATATGTTACATTTAGGTTTATAGATGACGTTTCTGAAGTGTTTCTATAGAACTGCAAAAACATTTATTGCCTTACCTCATGTTACCTTATGGCAACTTATTTTAAACCTACCACAGAGCTTTGTCATGCTCTTTGTTTACATTTACCAAAATGCTCTCTTTGTGATAACTCACTGTAATATACTGTATATCGTATCATTTTATGGCTGCATACTGGGCTTAACTTGGCATAAAGCAGGTAACTTATGAAAAGTTCACAGGCAAACTGTAAGTTACCTGTTTCCAGTGCAGTGTCCGTAGGTCATCAGCTGTTGTTTTTTAGTATTCTGTTACTTTCCTGAAGGTAACTGTTCAACTATTTGAGGTTTATTATTAAAAGATTAATGTATTAGCATAAACTTTGGTAGCATTAGGACCTAATTATGGTAGTGCTCAGGATCTTTAATTCTGTTTGTTGGTTTGAAATGTGTAAAATTATTATTATTCTTATTTATTAACTACCACTTTCTGATGACTTAGCATTAATCAGTGGTGCTGAGCAATTGTGGATGGAGGACTTGCTGAACATTCCTATACAGTGGCCGTCTCTGGGAAACTCGAACCTGTACTTTCTGCTTCACAAGGCGATCGCTCTGACCAATCCACTGCTGTTTGAAAGGACCTTATTGGCAAGGTTGGATGTGTTCATGATGGTGCAGCGAGGGTGCAGGTAGCCAGGGTTGACATAGCCAGAGTGGATGCAGCCAGGATGCAAGTAGCCAGGGTGGATGTAGACATGTTGGATGTGACCATAGTGGGTGGGTGTAGCAAAGGGCTACATGCTCACAGACTTTGCTTTTCAGTGTATAAATCCAGTCCAAAATAAGTAATTATACAGTGTGCATTGTTGCCTACCACTGGTACATACGCAACTATGCATGGCGATTGCATGTCACTTTGTTCAGTTGTGAAAAGCTGGCCCATCTCAGAATTCAAAATTCATAGTCGCCTCCACCTTCTCCTGGCCCAGGGATTCCATTGGACTGTTTATCAACTGTTGGAAAAATAGGAGAAGTTGTACTCCCAGCCCCACCTCTTTTGCAGAAACAAGAATGGTATTGAATATCTTGAAAAGGTGCAGTATAACTTCTATTGAATGAATGAATTAATTGTGTGAACTACTGTTGTCTGTGCATGTTACTGTACTCTGTTGTCTGTTGCATTTTAGCCAGAGAATCTCCTTCTAGCCAGCAAAGTCAAGGGTGCAGCGGTGAAGCTGGCTGATTTTGGATTGGCGATCGAGGTTCAAGGGGACCAACAGTCTTGGTTCGGTATGAATTTTTATGTTTTTGAATCAGGGCTATCAAATATCCCATGCAGTTTCAATATTTTGTCTCCATCACCTAGTTGCGAATAACATGTTGGATGTTGAGCAGAGGTTACTGGTAGGTGTATTCCTTCCGTCTGCAGTTGTAGTGTTTATTAGAGGCTTGTCCAACATATGTGTTCATCTGACCCAACAAACCTGTCTAAACTGAGCGGTTTAATCATGCTTTTGAATAATCCAAATTTGTTATGCAACTTGGCTTTTTCATTGAGATGACTAGATATCTGGCTGACTTATAATTATTATTGTAATTTACATCCTATGTCACACCAGTGTCTAATGTATGAGGCATCAAGCCATAATCAGGTTAATATCCAGAAGATCAGTCCCTAGGACTTCATTCTGAAACTTCAAGTAAAGGATTGGTTTGCCAGAAAATTGCAGGAAGTTAGTAAAAACAAATGCTTTACCTTTTGGTTGTTCAGAAACATAGATGAGTCTAAAGAAAGTTGTGCAATGCCCCAAAATTTCTTACTGACTGCTGAAACAGTGAACCATTCATGTGCTTTGAATTACTTAATGACTGAAACTACGTTGCAATCTGCGACTTCAGCTTGGTTGTCTTTCGTTGGCTCCATTCTGCAAGCGTTTGAAAACCATTGTATTCAATCATGGTTTTGTTTTGTCAGTACAGAAGCAACTCTGATATGTTTCTCTTGAAGTGGTGCTATATGAATTTGCAATTACAGTTGCTTGTAAACCAATGGGCTGAATGTACACTGCGACTTCAAGGAATGTAACAGTGAAATGAAACTGCTGGATCTCAGTTTGAAACTGAGCCATCTGAGGCTTGCTAGCATTTCAACTGAAACTGAGAATAATAGTGACTTGAAGCGAAAATATCTTTTCAAAACACATGATTTTTAAGCATTTTGCTTAGAATATTGCTATCTCTGTTATCCTACTGTGTCACTTTCTTAGGTCTGTTATATAGCTATATTTTAGAGCCATTCAGAGCACCTCAGATTAGGTAGTTATCTTGGACAGGCTCTATATAAATGCTCTGAATAAACAAATGAATGAGTGAATTGCAAAATTCTTAGAAGTTGCTATTAGTAGCCTTATGCACACATGGTTGCATACATGCATACAAGTAATGAATGGTACAAAACGACATTTCGGACGTGACGACCAATAAACCCTTGTGCAACGCTTGAATCTGTACATCCGACTCATTGTGAAATGATTAGCTTCTACTTTTCAGGATTTGCTGGAACTCCTGGCTACCTGTCTCCAGAGGTGCTGAGAAAGGATGCCTATGGAAAACCGGTCGATGTCTGGGCTTGCGGTAAGAAAATCCTCACAGCACGACCTTTTGGTGACCTTTTTTGCTCTGTTTCATCCGTCTTGCTGTTACCGTTGCTACTTTTTTACTTTCGGGTGTTATATTATAACCATGCTTACTGTAACAACTGACTTCGTGACACTTGTCGTACTTTGATCTAGGTGTGATGTGTAAGAATTATTACTCTTAGAACTAGATGTCATACTGTAACTGCTAGTACTGCGAATTACTCGGATGTCATGCTGTAAGTATTCATACTGTGACTGTTCTAGGTGTCATACTGTATATTCTGTTGGTTGGCTATCCTCCATTCTGGGATGAGGACCAGCACAAGCTATATGCGCAGATCAAAGCTGGAGCCTTTGATGTAAGTACATGCACCAGTAAATTAGTGTTGATAAACGCATTGTAATTGTAATCTGACACTCGTATTAAGTGCCACTTCAAGAAGAAACTCAATAGTGGCGCTCCCAACCTGAACCAGTGATATTACTGTCGAATAATACAGACTCCAGGCGCATGAGAAACTGGAAGGAACAAACTGAGGAGCTTGAGCCGCAGCTCTTGAGAAAGGGGATTAAGAATGTGGAGAATGTTCAATTAAATGTTAGGAAGTTTGTTCGTTACTGTGGGAAGTATCCGTTTCAAATGTTGGTCTTTAATTTCTGAATTGTTTGCCCTGTTGTTTTTGGTCACGATACGAGGGAGCATTCCCTTAAACTAGCCCCTAAATGCAGCCTTGGATATGAAGCTTTAGTGACATCAGAGTGGGTGGCCAGCCATCTCCCTCACTAACTGCTCTTCCCACTGACAGTTTATGGTCATTGTGCTCATTATAGTTGAGTTTGCTAGGACTTCTTAGGTTGATATCTGCACATCGATGTGAGCTCATTGGGCTTCCTTGCACATCAGACCTTCCTCTTGGAAAAGTAAACACACGTACTGCTTCAACTGATTCAGCTCAACTGGTTACTGGAAGTCCCACTTGTGTTGGTCATTTAGATAGCCAGTGTCTTTGGGAGGGATATGATCATCATCATCAGGATCCATGGGCCGAAGGCCCGTAGGTGTCCAATGCATATTTAATCATTTTTTTCCAAAGTCCTCGGTCTTGTGCTAATATTCTTATATGATAGATGCTATATAAATGTTTTGTTACCTTACATTTGGTACCACTGGGACACTTATCTGCTCTCTTATCCCTAGAAGAATGACCTCCTGCAACATCGATATATGTTCTACAGTCTGTCCAAAACATATGTTTTCATCTGCCTATGCATGTGTTGTCTTGTGTTAGTACCCATCTCCGGAGTGGGACTCGGTTACTGTTGATGCCAAGAACCTCATCAATAGCATGCTGACGGTGAATCCTGCCAAAAGAATTACGGCCGCTCAGGCGCTTAGACATCCATGGATCAGTGTGAGTGTCCAGTCTAGTCTTTTTTTTAATCTCATATATTAACTTCTGTAGTACCGTACTCATAATGCACAAGGCGTCGATTGATTGGGTTAAAAGCGAAGCCAGAATCAAGAGTGATTATCTGTTGGCAAAGCACAGATGAACTCTGATAGGTGAGGTGAAGTAAGCAAGGCTGCTGTTGACCTAATGTGCAAGGCATCAAAGTTGCATTCTGAAATGACAAACCTTTGGATACAACCCACAATGTATGCTTACACCGTGTGGCTTTGTTAAAGGCCGATCCTCTCTTTGATTAGCAGCTGCTGGAAAGTACGCTGTTCATGTTGTTAGGTCAGGAGACCTGGCTGTGAAGAATTTTTCTTAAAGAGGCACTAAGCACACATACGATTATGATTCACCTTAACTTTCTTATTACATTGATGCTAGATTTACGTGGTATTTTTGTCATTGTTTTTTTTAGCAAAGAGAACGGGTGGCAGCCATGATACACAGACAGCAGACTGTTGACTCACTTAGGAAGTTCAATGCTCGCAGGAAGCTCAAGGTGAGTTCTTTTGCGAGCTTCTTCCTCCCTTCCCTGACTGTTGTCATGCTGAATTTCAGTGGTAGAGTCACATGAAGCTCCCACGTCCAATAGTTGAATAAGGCACTTATTTCAGCTGTTCACCCCTTGAGCTGAATCAGTCCCAAAGTCCTGGACATGGAATCAGTCCATCGCAGGACTTGCCATTTACTTCCCAGCTGTTATTGCTGGTACCAAATGACACTGCTTGGTGACAGAGACAAGTCGAACTTGTTCACTGTGGTTACATGGAGTCTGCTAAACAGACTGAAACCCATAGTGAATTGTAAAGGTAATAAATATGAAATGCATACAGTTGTTACGAATGTGTTCTTTTTGAACCGATGTTGCACAGTGGTTCTATTTGGTAGAGCACCAAGTCTGTAGTCCAACAGTTGCAGGTTTGATCGTGCTGAGCTAACTCTGTGAATGACCCTCCACAAGTTGCTTGCATGTATCAGAAGAGACAGTTAGCTGAACTAGCATGCAGACATTCTGCAGGTTCTGATAGGTTAGATCAGTGTTTCCCAAATTGGGTTCCGCGGAGGGGAAGACAAGGGTTCCGTGAAGCAATTGGATAAGTGTTTTTTGAATGTGTTGTTACATTATAAACAGACTCCGAGGTGAAGACCGGGGTTCTGTAGGAAAATTAATTTTATTTCAAACAATTTTTAGTATAACTGTTATCGATTAAACGGTACATACCCGGATCACTAATTAAACATATTGTGCCAGAATATGTTTTGTTTATGTAGGGGTTCCGTCAAAAAAATTTAAGTCAAAAGGGTTCCGTAGCTTAAAAATATTGGGAGCACTGGGTTAGATGTAGGTTTATTTTATGATCCAGTATCTGAGTTGTCTCCAGTGAAATGCTAAACCTGTGATGCTTTGTTACTTTTCAGGGTGCTATACTCACTACCATGCTGGTCACGTGCAACTTTACAAGTAAGTAAAAAGTAACTGCAGTTCTTCATTAACCATTATTAAGCCGGTATTCATGAATTAGTTTTGCCTTCGTTGGGATCACTGGAATAGATTTTGTGACCGACTTTGAGTTTGACCCGCAGTTTAGGAAAGTGGGTTAGGTTATTTTTTGTCTCAGTTGAGGGCTGCCTGCCTGAATGTATCAGTTGATCGCTGTTGATATTTTCTGTAAATGTTTGATGGGCGTCTTTGTTGATCTGTAGACCGTGCTCTGTCGGCTCGAAAGCTGGAAATTGCCAAGGAGTCGACAGAAAGCAACTCAACTGTTGATGGAAATGATGGCAAAGGTGGGAGCAGAATATCTTTTATGTTGTTGTAATGCACCTACTTTTACTTTGCTGAACAAAGTCAACTCGGTACAGTTACTAAGAGTCACATAGTTAGTAGAATTCTTTAATCATCTGCATTGTAAACCTTACATCAGTTCCTGCTTGGGTGGCAGATTGATAATGTGTTTGCTTTTACCTATATGTACCAGGATTTGAATCCTGAATGCTTGTGTGAAAGGCAGATACATTAACTCGTAGTCTCATACCCATGGCTGCAGTTTGGAAGCAACATGTAGGCGCGTGAAAACCTTCCTTTTTGCCGGTGCTGACATTGATGTGGGTTGAGAGCGCCGCTGATCTAAGTGGTGCTATATAAGTGTTCGGTTACAATGCGAAATTTCAGACACCCCGTGGATGTAATTCCATATGTCATTATTATTGCACATTTATTAAGAACTACTATAAAATGACCAAGCTTGGGGCTAAGCAGTTGTGAGTGAGGGACTTGCTCCAGGTCTCTACATAGTAACCATCTCATGAGAGGCTCCAACCTGTGCTGTCCGCATTACAAGGCAAACAACCGAACCAATTGGCTACCATGTCCAAGTGACAGTTCTCTTGTTAAACCACCGCTTGCCATCACTTGCTACCGCTTGCTATCAACTCGCAGAGGGATTTTGAGTGATTACCATGCGTGCACTGCTATAGTCGAAACAACTGTCAACCTCTTGACCTTTGCCTCCGAGAACGAATGTTGATAGAGATATTTAACAAACAAGCAGTTACCCGATACCATACCTCCCATACATTGACCTTAAGGTTCCTTACCATACCTTCTCCCATACATCAGCCATAGTGTGAGATGTTGGAATGAGTTTTGCTACCACCGCTTTCTACCATGGAATGTTTTGTTGTTTTCGATCAGGTCTGATGAAGGCAAGTAAGGAAATGAATGGAAAGAGCAAGAGCTCGGATTCCTCTTCCACCGAGAACAAAACACCAGATGTCACTACTGCTGGAAAAGTTGCTCAAAATACAACTAGTTCCGACAAAACTGGTAAGTAATTCTTCCTGGCACCTTCTGCAGCGGCTATTCTGTATGCCTACCCTGCAAATTGTAATGCAAGCTGTTGATGACCCAGTCTAATTTGAAAGCCTAAAGTTTCACTATAAACACTCAGAAATCCACTGAAATACAATACAACTCTATTTTATATTTCCCTCCTCCAATGTTCAGAAGTGCACACACACAAGCCCATGACAGAATGACATCAATGGTGCTGAGCAATGGTTGGTTAAGAACTTGCTCAAGATCCTTACTCTGTGACCACCTTGAACCCTTACTCTTTGCGATACAGGCCGATAGTTCTAACGATTCGGCTACCATGATCCTTGAAAGGCCTTATTTACAGTGGAAACTCATTATATAGCACTGTCCTTAGCAGCCAAACGAAGAACCACATTATAACGAGGTTGAACTGTACATATCTATGTAGCATGAAACTTTTATGTAACTCTCAAATGCGCTGCAAACCTTGCTGTCTAAATAAGTGCATTTTAGTGTAAACAAAAATGTCTGCTGAACATGGGTTGTGTTATAATGACTTCATTTTCTTAGCTCAACTAGGGAATCTTTTCTCTGACCACTTTGTCTCAAAATTCATGTAATAAGGAAAGGTGTCTTAAGGAGCGGATTCGACATTCGGTGTTTACTTTGAACATATATCTGATATAAAACAATACAACGCAACTGTGCTTGATATAGCCCTCCTTCAAAAGTTCAGAAGTGCATACACGCCCATACAACGGGCCATCGATGGCACTGAGCTATTGTGTATGAAGGACTTGCTTGAGATCCCTACGCAGTAGCCGCTTTGATGGAGGCTCGAACTCATACTGTCTGTGTTACAAGCCGAGGCTCTACCGAATCAACTGTCATGCCCGTACTGTACCATAATGTACTTTTATATACATGTATACATAAACATATTTAAATGAGGCTTGAGTTAACGTTGAATTGTTTGTTTTGTTGTGAAAGGACGTCAGAATGAGATCATACGGCTGACCGAACAGCTGACGATGGCCATGGCCAAAGGCGACTTTGACTCATTCTCGTAAGTCTTGCATACGTCGTCATTCATTTTACTTAAATGTATTGTTATTGCTGTTGTTATGACAACACTATTTGTGTCATTTGTGTGATCATTCATTTGCTTAAATGAGTTGTCATTGTTGCTGTTTACCTGCATGCAAACTGAAGTTTACTTTTTACATAAGAAAGTCCCTGTGCATGAAAGTGCTTTTAAATGATTTCAGGAAATACATTGACAAACAGTTTACATGTTTCGAGCCAGAATCGAACGGAAACCTCGTCGAGGGCCTTGGATTCCATAAATTCTACTTCGAAAATGGTAAGCTCAGTCTGCAGTATCCTTTCATTTTGGACCACTGCAGCAGGAAGATTCCTAAAAGGCACAATATACATATTGCAAAATAATTAGCAACATCTGTAGCACCAATGTACAAAGCATCGACTGATGGCACACCAAAATCAGGTCAGGTCATAACCCAGATAGTTAGTCTGCTGCAACAAAGAGGTGATAAATACGTTGCATCCAGATACTCTACATAGTTTTCCAGGTGATGCACACCAGAGCAGTTTCCTTGAATAGATGCCTCGACTAACTAACACTAAGGGGCAGTTGACTTGACAAATGACCGAGGACACTGTGGTCATTTATTCATACGCATCTCCGCCAACTGGCTGGCATCAGGAACTGGTGATGATGAAATGCGCAATTATTATTATTATTACTTATTTGTTATTATTTTTATTGCTTATTTGTTGTTATTCTTATTAATTATTTTTTTATAGAATTTCAAAAATTAGGGATTGTATTTTCTGGGATAGCTATGGAATTGTCTCAAAAATTTTTTGTTATACTGTTAGCAAATTTCATTACTGTTATTTTTATTCTTTTCTTCTACTTAAATTCTTGCTGTTATAATTGCATTTCTAACTAGTGCAAAGTCAATAAATCTCAGGCGCAAAGCAGTTGTGCTTGAAGGACTTGCCCAAGGTCCCTTTCCGCTGTAACTGTCTGAGGTTCGGTTCGAACTTGTAATTTTTGTATTACAAACTAAGAACTGTAACCAGTTGGCTGCCAGACTCACAGTTTTGCGATTACCACGCAGATATCAAGATACAGTATAAATGCAGATACCAAGGTACAACATAAAGATAGCCAGATACAGGTATCTAGGTACCGTATATTACTGTTTGTTAATGACTTCCAAGTTAATGGTAAAAGTTTGGTTAATGAGGTTATGATGTCTTTAATTGAGAAGGATTCTAAATAGTGATGTCTTTCTGAGAGTAGAGACTACCGTACTATTGTGGTAATTTTGTGGCAATGAAGCCTTTTTTTAGAGGTTCTTACGGTACAGATTTCTATGGCAAGGAACGTGTAACAATACTCACTGTAGCGAGGATTGTTACTGGTTACTATGGTAATGGTGACTGCTGTTGGGTGCCTTGGTGATGGTGGTTACTGTGGTGGTGATCACTATTGTTATATGTGTTGTTTGAAGATATAAATTGTTATGTAATGTAATCACAGACTTATATAGCACCTCTTGAAGAAAACTCACCAGAGGCTCTACCGATGGAAAACCGGGATCGAACAAAATGGTTTTCAAGCACTTACGGAATAGAGGTAAAGAAAGACCTAGGAGCTCATGTCGTAAAATTATCTTATCTTATCTTATCTTATATGATTATTTATAAATAATAAAATATCTTACTGTTGTTTTTCTTTTGTTTTCTCGATTCATTTGAAGTCTTAACAAAGAACAACAAAGCTGTGAACGCTTTCATTCTGAATCCTCACGTCCACTTCCTGTCAGACAATGTCGCCTACATCGCGTATACCAGACTGACACAGACCATCGATAAGTGAGAATGGGTGGAATTGTCTATTAAAGTTTATAATTTTGTATAAACTGTTGACAAAGCTTCATCTTCAAAATTATGTCTTTAAAAATTTACTGATAACAAAGTTTCATCTTCAAAAGGCATTTTCCACAATTTTTTAAAGTTTTATATAAATTGCTGACAAAGTTTCATCTTCAGAAAGAGTTGTTCACAAAGTTTTTTAATTTTGTATAAACTGTTAAACAGTTTGATCATCATAAGGACTTGTCTCTAAAATCATGTTATTTTGCATAAACTGTTAAATTTTCATCTTGAAAAGGAATTGTCTGTTAAAAGTTTTTGAGTTTTGTTTAAAGTGTTCACAAACACACTCCTTTAATAATTGGTTTAAACTAGTATTAATTATGATTCCAAAGCTTTCGACAGATAAAGAATCAGCGTAGCATTCGCTTGTGTAATAGGACAAACCTTCCTAAACTGGTACGTCCGTCGTATTTTCAGGAGCGGCGTCCCAACCACCCTGCAGTCGGAGGAGACCCGGATCTGGCACCGGTACGATGGCAAGTGGCGCAACGTTCACTACCACTCGTCCAGCTCAGGCACCCACCTGACGCCGAAGCAGTAAGCAGTGCTGCAGGTCGCTCCACTGTCAACCAGTGTGCTCGTCTGTGACTTGCCGAAACCGTTTGCTCACAACGAAAGCCGTCGCAACCGACTTCTCGTGCGCGAGCAGCGACAACGTGAGAGCAAAGCAGCTGCAACCGTTCTCGATGTGTTATTTCTATTTCTCCTCGGCCGGCTTTTCAATCATCAGTACACGTTTTTGGCGCTTGCCGAGCGGGCCGCGGTAGTCGTCGCGGCGAATCATATATATAACGCCAGGACGCGACCATCGGCAGCTATACGCGTGGTTTTTGTTGGTCATTCCGGTAGCTCCGGCCGTTTGTTTCTTCTTTTTTCATCGTTTTATCGCTAACCAGTTGTGCGGCACTTTTTCGGCTGAACGGTAGAAACGGCGCCCGTTGGTAATTTTTCATTTTCTTGCTGTTTTTGGACTTTCCGTACTACGTATCATAGTCAGATTTTACTCACGACGTTTTATGTTTTGCTTGGCTTTAAGATTCGGCCGGTTGTCTTTAACTCGTTCGTCCAGATTTGCAGATGCGTTGGCATATATTTTCGCGGTCCTTTTTAGAAGACGTTTTCTTTGTTTGTTTTGAAGTTGTTTTTGATTTGTTGTTTGGATGTCATTCTTTATCCTGGACCATTTTTCTTCTTTTTGCAGGTTTCTCGTTTTTTGCAGAAGAACTGTCTTTTTAATCAGTACTTTTTCGTGTGACTTTTCTGTGGTAAAAATAGTTCATTTTAAAGTGTTACAGAATACACTGGAATGTTTGAAGGAAGTGGTTGGCTCAGTTGGGAGGCATAAGCAAAACTAGGTTATTAAGAGCTGCCTCTAAGCTAAAGATATATATATATATATATATATATATATATATATATATATATATATATATATATATATATATATATATATATATATATATATATATATATACAGTTTGTGTGTGTATATATGTAGTTATATATATGTATAAAACTATATATACATATATGTAGTTTTATTTGGGAAAATGTTGATGCTTAAAGCATTCTTCTGGATGTGATTATTGATTAATGTTATTTGTGTGGAGTGGTTTACTGACACTTTAACCATCTGTTGAATGGTTTGAGATTGGAGTTTTACGGTTTTCTTAGTATTCTAAGAAATAACATCTGGTTTAAAGAGTCTCTTATGTTTTAACATCTGTTTTAACAATGACTTGTGTTTTCTCATCGATTTTTAGTCTCCTCGAAAAATTATTAACTTCTGTTAAAAGGTCTGTTTAGCATATCCTTTAATGTTAGCATTTGAATGAGAGTAAAGTTTTAATCAGGTGGTGACGTAAAATGTTTTATCCATTTTTTTTAGCAACGCGAGTCCACGCTTTTTTGCGACTGATCTATCATTCTGCTGGTTGAGATATCAAGTCAGAATGTTGAGCAGGAGAATACAACTGTAGAGCGAGACTTTGAGATTACTTGTTTTGTTTGTTAACGTTTTGCGTAGATAATCTCAGCATTTGCAAGATATGTTG
This sequence comes from Allolobophora icterica, assembly GCA_963556255.1. Taxonomy (NCBI): domain Eukaryota; kingdom Metazoa; phylum Annelida; class Clitellata; order Crassiclitellata; family Lumbricidae; genus Allolobophora; species Allolobophora icterica. The sequence goes on from OY744608.1 coordinate 61,587,603, forward strand.
TTTAGCTGCTGCGATGACTGGCGGCTTGCGTGTACGTGTTTAATCTTGCTTAACTCGAGCGTCTTATCGGAATCATGGAATTTATTACAAGATTAGTTGTCAGTCGGTTGCTGTATCGTGAAGATTTTATTGTACAGGGACTGTGTGCGTGTGTCGTCGTTTTCACATATTGTCGTGGAATATTTTTTTTATTCGGTTCCTCTAACATAGGAAAGATGCGTCAACGCATGGGCCTGCAGGTTTTCTCATTGAACGCAGCGATTTTTCGGTTTTAATTACGGTTTTTCTCTGTCGCTGTTTTTCCGAGCTTGTTGTGTTTGATGGCATTTCAGATAGCTGATCTGTTAGAGTGGATTGCTGTTTGTAAAATATGTGTAAAATTCCAATCAGCTGGAGATTTTCAGCTGCTTGTACAGATGAGTGGATGGATAATGATCTGAGATGTCAGAGGATCTCAATGTGACTGGTGAATGGCTAATTATCGCTTAGTAAGTTAAATGGAAAATGAATCGTCAGAGGAGTCGTCAATTCAAATGTGCATTTTAGTTTTGTGGGACATGGTAGCCGATGGGTTAGGGTGTTTGCCTTGTAACCATACATGTCCTTATCGTACCCTTGCCATACCCTACACTTTCTCACCATACTATATGCTACTTTAACTTACCTTATTTTACCTGACCATACCTTGCCTGAATTTGATTGATTGTTTAGTAGTCTTTTAACAACACTTTGCCATGACAAGATGATTAGCATAGCCCTCTTCCTCTGTCCAGAATTATCTGAATTTGATTGGTGGTTTACACTAGCCACCGATGCTAAACAGGGTAAGATGTTTCCTGTCAATTTAGTTAGTTTTGCACATTTATATAAACCCTTTTTCTGGGACCACATAGAAATATATTGACGAGTAAGTTAAACTAGGAACTTGAATGCTTACGATTCCCATTTTCATGTCGAGTTGGGAGCTTAGGATAAAATCTAAACCGCTCAGAATTTTTTTTTGGATTTTGATTTTCGGTTGAAAGTTCGTTGAAGTATGTGCTCATCATTTTTCTGAATACTTTTCTCCAGGTATTCTATATTGGCAGCAGAAATAGCATGGGCAGAAGGCGGAAGTGGCTGGTATACGTGGCTGTTTTCTTCAATCATTTTCGGGTATCTCATCTTGGCCGACTGGGCTACTTCGACACATCTCCAGGAACCGGACCTGGGTCCGATGAATTCGAAGTCCGATCGCTGATTGTCTGGGGTGAATGATTTTCTGTGGCACACGGTAGAGCGCTCGTTGCTCGCCTGGTAATGTGGAGAGTACGGTTTTAAGCCTTCCCTGAGACATTTACAGCGTAGGCACCTTGAGCAAGTCCTTCACTCGCGATTTCTCAGTGCTGTCGATTGATGCTTGGTCACTAGATAGTGGCACTTAATAAATGATTAATAATAATAATGATGATTCTGTGAGATTTGTTGTTGGATAGAGCATTTTCTCAGTATTTATGGATTTTGGTGTCGTTTTATTAGTTGACTCATCAACTGTTGATTTTGTATTTTTAAAAATCGTTACACCTGTAATCTGCAAGATTTTTAGTTAAGATCAGGGAAACATATGTGTAGGGTATCTTGGGTAAGGGAGACTTATATATGTGGTATGTTTGGTAAGGGAGATTTATGTGTGGGGTATCTTGGGTAATGTGTGGGGTATTTGGGTGATGTTTTTATGTGTTTCAAGACAGTCTATAGAATTTGTTTTAAGCAATTCTCGAAAACTTGTTATTGTTTATTGCCAAAGTTTTCTGTGTATTCTAACCAAGTAAATTCTCTGTTCAATTTGAATCATAATCATAATTGCAAATTTATATAACACCACTGAAGAGAAAGTCATCAGAGACACTTGATTATATACAGTGTGTCAAAAATACTGGTCATTTTTAGAAAATGGAATCTGTCTGCAAATGCAGTGATCATTAGGCTAATTACACAGTGTTTAAAAAATAGTGTACTGTGTGTGTTAAACAGCATCTATCTACAAATTTGGTGTAATAAACATGAGTGTAATAATGCTATTTTGAATGAACCTGCCATGTTTATGAAACAGTATTTACTGGCATGTTTTGGGGTTTGTTAGATTGACGATTTATACATTGTATGACAAAGAGTGGTTTTTCTAGGAAATGGATTATGTATCCTATCCTGACTAAAGTGCTGAGTGGTTCTGTTACGTTTGGAGTTCATTGCTAGTAGCAGTTTCTGTTTAACGGTGCTGTGTCATAACAGAAGTCACTGGAGAGTAAGTCGCCCTCCTCGTTTATCCAGGCTTGAGACTGGCACCACCTGAAAATGGCAATGATGGAACCAGACACCAACCTTTTTCCATCTGTAGGAAAAAGCTTGGCTGATTTACAAAGACAGTTTTCCCTATAGCTTAATTACTTACCAATGTGAGATTCTCCAGGTGTGGTTGAAAACAGTGAGGTATGTTTTGTTGCTAATGGTGCTGGGTGCATTTGAAGCTATGTACCCCAGTTGTGAGGTGGCGTGACTGAAAGGGCGTTTCCATTTCTTAGTTAGGTTCAGTCACGTTTTCTCGGACCTCGGAGTCTGCGTGCGTAAAAAGTGAATGTTATGATGTCGCTCCTGTCGTGCTGCAAACTGTAAAGGCTTGGTGATATCTTTTCGGCTTTTAAATTAATATTTATTTTGCTCCGTTTTATCTGTTTGGAATCTGTAAATAATGTACAGTATTAAAGACTAATTTTTAAATTCTTTTCTGACATACATGCATATATATATTTATGCATATATATATATATTTATTTATGCATACGTATATGCATATATACGCATTCTTATATATATATATGTGTGCATGTGTTTTCTTGTGCTTTCTTGTCACTTTCTCAATGTCTTGTTTTAGCCGGTCGCCATACGCTTTGGCTGCGAGGCGTGTTTTTTAGTCGTCTGTTATTAACTTAAACCTGAAACTTTGTATATTTTATGAATGCAGCTTTTGCAGTGCTCACTTCGTTCTGCTTTTAAGCGTCGGCACGTGACCCGTCGTTCGTCTGCAAATCGTTTGCGCTTGAGACTGGTGGAGGTAACGTTGATCTAGGGTCCAAGTCGGAAGTTTGTCGCGTAGATGTGACATGATGGCAAGAATCTGTTTGCTTGTTTTATTTCCTTTTGAACTGCAGAGAATAGTATTTGTTATCTTTATGTGTGCATATATATATATACACACACACACACATGCAGTGTGGGTTCATGTTCACGTGCCCAGTGTACACGAAGTGTGTGATGAAAGGAAGAGGGTTACAGCATTCTGAACATCATCAATCTCTATATTAAAACTACCGCGTGGTAATGGTGCCCACTCTCATGGCGTTGGGCGGCACCACATGTAAACTGGACTCGTGTGTTAATGGTATGCACGTTAATGGTGTTTCACTGTAGTGATTTTTCAGGATCATCCCTTTTAACTTGTGACCTTGTTTACGCGCTGTACCATAAGGCATGTCCTCTGATGACATCATGTTAATGAGTCTTAGACACGTACACAGACAGGAAACTCGTTATAATGGTACATTTGGAAGCCACGCGAAGTACTAGGTTGTGACAAGGCGGTGTAATAACAGTTTATGTCATAAAGCTGAATTAAAGTTGGAATGCAAGCCACAACCACTGTATATCAGAATTTGTTTTATGATGAATCATGTGGGTGTGTGTTTGTATGTATATATGAAAACACTTAATGTACCTCACACAAGTATAAGTATATATCGATCTTATTGCCAGATTGATCTTACATAAATACAAATAGGCCATATTTATCTACAAAGTTAGCTCACAATAGATTATAATTATAATTGAGGAATTTCCTTAATGGTGTGTATGCAAAGGTGCTTTTTCTTAGCGTTTGACATGTTTGCGTGAATATGGTAATATGATTTGTTGATTTGCGACATCAAGGGATCTAGTGGATCAGTATGTATTTCCAATGGTGATTGTGAAGTTTTTGTGCTTCACTTCTCTCGTTTTGTAATCTTTATGTTAATAGGGACTTGGAATTGCACCGAACAGTGTGTTGGCAAGCAGGAGAATGCTTTACTGTTTGCGATGACCCGGTTTCTTTGGCTTTCTGTACTTATTTTGACTTCTTAGATCAGGCTTTCATTCATGGTACTTTCTGCTGAGATATGTAAGCAAGAGCTGAGAGCATGTGGGGCCTTTTGAATTCAAGAACATGGGGACTTCGACCATGTGGGGCCATTTGAAGTTGAGAACATGGGGACTTCGACCATGTGGGGTCATTTGAAGTCGAGAACATGGGGACTTTGACCATGTGGGGTCATTTGAAGTCGAGAACATGGGGACTTCGACCATGTGGGGTCATTTGAAGTCTGGGAATATGGGGACTTTGACCATGACATCGAACCCTGCTTAGTGGACTTTACTGGAAGAGGTGGACAAACCAATGTAACTTGAAGCTTATGAACATGACTGAGTGAGTCCATAACAGCCTGTGATTTATGGGCCATTAAACTAGGGGCTGCGTGTACGATAGTGTTACTGCTGCCTTCTGTGGCACATTTGCTGTGACGCAGTTTGACGAAATGTAGCTGTTTGAGATGATTCTTTTTACTTTCTCTGGACGTTTTACTGAATCCTGAGGGATTATTTTTCTACCTCAGGAATAATAATAAATTATAGCGAGGCAAAGATCATGAGAACAGTCTAGTCCGTTGGGTTGTTTAACTGTAAGTTTGCATCTTGGGTGATGAGATATTTACAGGTTTTTCAAGTTTGCTTGATGTCATAAATAGAAGGCTTGTATGTGGATAGACTTGGAATTAAGTGGTAAACTGGGAACCATGGTACGTGATGGACATGGGACCACGTGATGTGGTGCAGTTTGGACCACGTGATGTGGGCTCTGCCTTTTGTGCGTTTACCAGGTGATAGGTTTTCTTGCCACGTTTGGCTGTGTTCACTGCTGCTTATCTCACAACCTAGTCACTGATTAGGATTTTAGCGACCGGTTTGGCTTTACTTGTGAAGCAGTTGTTGGCAGTTGATAGTTTAGAGCAGCAAAAGAGAATCTACATTTTATATTGGAGCGCCATTGAGTGAGACGCTGGTGCAGTCTGGTTGTTGATCTGTTGTTAAACGTCTTGCCGATTTCAGTTAGAATCTAGATACAGTGTGGACTCTAGTTTACGTGCTCCAGGTTTATGCACTATTCGGCTGAATGTCCTCCAAAGCTAATAAGTTTAAACATCATATTGGCTGATGTGCCATGCAATAACTGCATTTCAACATCATCTCTTTTTAAACATGGCCTGCTTTACAGACTAAACCATTGGGCATGTCCCTGAACAATTCACGTTAACAAGTCCATGCTGTATCCTTGTTGTTTGCCTTCATTTTGAGTGGAATAAGACGGCTATAATTAAAACCAGTGAGGGCATGACTGTGGCAAAAATTGGCCTACCAGCTTGGCTGAATGTCGAGCGTAAAAAGAAAAGGTGACCCTGGTGAAACTTCCCTCTAGGCTCTTGCGGGTTCCTGTGGCTCTTTGTTGCCGATCGAGGAACTTCTTTCCAGGCAAGGTCGTTACACGCCACTGACTTTCTTGCAGTTTTCATTACAGTATGTTGAGTATTTCTGGTCAAATAGCTGGGCAGTTTCAGGTGTTGTTGAACAGAGCTACATTGTTCTAAAAGGCTGTAACTGACCGACATGGTGGACTTATCTGCAGGCATCCCTTACCGTGATAGCCACTTTTGTTGGGCACACATTGGGCCCATACCATATCACTAACTGCCACCAGAACAAAGCTGGCCTGCTATGGGCCCAGTTAACATGGCTGGGTAGCCTCCGATAGAGGCTTTTGAATTTGTGCGCGATTTTTAATGGCATTTATTTCTTGCCGATAATTATATATATATGTATTCTTTTTAAACCAGTTGTTAAGGTAATTATTAAATTTGTTTGTGGCATTTCCTTCTTTGCTGAGATCTGTATTTTTCTCGTAGGAGAGCATGGCAGTCGTCTTTTTGCTTGTGAACGTTACAATCTGTTGATAATATAATGTTACGCGTGGAAATAAAACTGCTGTGTTGATGATGGTCTGTAGTTGTACGAGTTGGAGCCTCGGGCTATCAAGACCAGTGCTGTAGCCAGAAGTTTCAAAAGGAGGGTTTGAGGAGTGTGGGAGTGGGTTTGAAGAACGTGGTAGCGAGCTTTAGTAATGTGATAGGGTGCTCCCAGCTTTAGTGGTAGGGGCTAAGAAATGTGGGAGTTCAAACGATACGATAGGGAGTTTGAACAAAGTGGTGTGGAGTTCAACTATGGTTGGGAGTTTGAAAAATATGGGTGAGTTGGAACAATATGGTAGGGAGTTCAAACAATATGGCAAGGAGTGTGAGCAACGTAATGGCCAGTTGAAGAAACGTTGAAGGGGTTGGAACACAATGGTAGGCGCTTGAAGAAAGTGGGGTCTTGGGCTGGTTTGTGGTGAAAAAAATATCTGCTGGGACAATAAGATAGGGTTAAAAGAAAATGAGGCTGGGAGTTTGGGTTAATAGAGGATAGCTGCTGTTCTTTGAGCTTGTCAAACCCTCCTTAGAGACGGGAGACTGCATCGCTTTAATTGCTAAATCATCCAACGTGTGTTTTGGGACATTTAAAGATCTCTTCGGCTTACAGTTACATATTGTCATTGTGCTTTAGAAGACTGATTTTAAATTGATGCTTTACGGAATTAAACGACTATAAACAAACGTTTTTACTTGCGTTCATCCCAAATAAACCTTTTTACTAATAATAAACACGAGTTTATATATAGTTCTCTTCAAGGGATAATGCTGTTCTTGCATAGGCGCCGACTCCTTGGGAGCCTTGGGAGTGAATGCACCCAGAGAGAAAGTTCAGTGGGTGCATCGCACCCAGAAGAATTCAGACCTTAAATTCATATTTTTTATCCCTAAGCAGTGTCACAACTTGAGAAGTAGGCCTACAACACAAGTATCCAGCATTGCATGATCTCAAAGTCACAGCCCGTACATAAATAAATAATTTATTATTTAAAATAATAAATAAATAACACTTTAACGACTGAACGTTACCGATTTCCAATACTTCTTTTAACATTGTAACCCTTGACAAGAAAACAATTTTCTTTCTCAGAAATTCTGCTAAAACTCACCTACCTAAGGGGAGAGGAAGGGACAAGGGGAAGGGAGGGAGGACCCATGCACCCAGAGACAAAAGCAAAAGGCGCCTATGGGTTCTTGTGTGTTTGTGTCTATGTGAGAAGGTGACTGTGCCGATGATGTTCAGACCTTTGTCAAAGGCTCCTCTGAGCAGATCTCCCTTGTTGGATCCACTGGTTCCCTGTTCCATGATCTCCACTCTTGCATGTCATCACATCGACTTAACCTTAACCCTTCTAAGACCCAACGGATCTGGTTTGGCACTAAGCAGCAGCTATCTAAACTTGATCTCCCATTCTGTCGTCACTATACCATGATTACTTACTTACAAAGTAAGTCGTTTTGTAGACGTGTCCTATATGGACGAGCCCTTCTCATCATATTAGGCATATCCGCCCAAACCAAACAAGAGATACAAATGGCTAAATTAAGACGGCACATATCAGTACTTTATTTGTAGCAACCAACGAGACCATCTGCAACCAATGTTTCGAAAATATTTGCATGCATGTTCAAAGTCCTTGCATTTGCCTTCATCCGAAACCAAGCTCAACAAACAGTTAACTGTACATCTCCCGCAAGAAGAGCCTCGACAAAAGACCAGGATATCAGAAGTACTGCCAGTTTCCAAGAACCGCGTCTTTGACGGCGTCAATGTACTGCGCAGGAACCCAGTAGATCCAGTATCGAGAAAGTTCAGTGGGACCAAGCTGTAAGCCCTAGAACACCACAAAATAACCAACATTAATTATAGCTAATGATACAGCTATTTTAATTACATGAATACTTCCAAAGTCAGAGCACGGTTCAAACAGTAACTTTAATGTATCTCACAAAGCAAGACTTGCTGGCCTAAATGGACGTGTTGTACAGAAACGGAGGGCCCCGCAAAGAATTCACAATTATGGTCGACAACTGACATTTCATATTTCATTTCATTTATTGTTCCTAAAAACAGACATTGCAGTGTACAAATTTGTTTCAGAGATACAAAGGGATCTAGGTCAGTCCTTTGTATCTCTTAAACAAATTTGTACACTGGAAGGGTTGAACTAAAAGGTGAATAAAGGTTAAGTTTAACTGAAAGGCAACTAAGTTTAACTGGAAGGGTTGAACTGAAAGGTGAATAAAGGTTAAGTTTAACTGAAAGGCAAATAAGTTTAACTGGAAGGGTTGAACTGAAAGGTGAATAAAGGTTAAGTTTAACTGAAAGGCAAATAAGTTTAACTGGAAGGGTTGAACTGAATGGTGAATAAAGGATAAGTTTAACTGAATATACAGTTTAACTTGAACTGAATGGTGAATAAAGGATAAGTTTAACTGAAAGGAAATAAGTTTAACTGGAAGGGTTGAACTGAATGGTGAATAAAGGATAAGTTAACCAAAAGGCAAATAAGTTTAACTGGAAGACTGAGAGCTGTCTAAAAGATTTACCATGAGATGATATTCTTCGTGACCCTCAATCTCTTCGCTGACGACCGTTTTGATGGAAGTCAAAGAGAGCTTTTCAGTTCTCTCTAAATTTAAAGCACAACATTTCAAGTTCAGCGGATTTCATGATGACTTTATTATTAAAGAATACAGAATTGTTTAAAATTCATCTTCCAACCCCCAAGTGTAACCATACATATTCTGCTCTGTTGCTTATGTCATTTTGTCCTATGCACCACAATTTTCCAAACTGCTTATCCGCCATAGGCCATCTCTTTATCTTGTGCGGACAGATCTTCTGGATATTGACCTGATTATGGCTTGATTTTGGTGTGCCACAGGCTGATCCCTTATGCATTAGACATTGGCAGGGTAGAAGTTACAAATGAATAGTAATAATAATGACTGGGAAGAGCAGACATTAATAGCCAGAACTTTCTCTGACATAATTTTGGCATTTTGTAATAAGCAGAACTCTGGCATATAAATTTACAATGAAGTCCAGATTATAATGAGGTTGAAATTACTTACAATGAGCTTATACTGTAAAGTCTCATTAAAGTTTGAATCTTTAGGATCTGTATCCCAAGAAGTGAGAAAAGGGAGACTGTTCCTGTTACATTTACCCGTTGCACCCATTAACTACTATAAGAAATGGTAACATGAACTTCTGTTTTCGCGACAATGTCTTATTGATAAAAACCCTCACCTACTTCAACCACTACTCTCTCCTTACATTCCACCATGTGTGCTGTCTGCGGTCTTCGGTTATGGGTCTTTTGGTTGAGCCTAGATGTAGCACTGCCAAGGGTTCTCGTGCATTTTGCGTTGCATCCCCCAAGGAATGGAACCGACTACCAACGTTTATCCGTTGCTCAACCTCTTCTTTCAATAAATGCCTCAAAACTCACTACTTCTCACTGGCTTTCAAACATCTGGATTTCCTAATTGCTCTTCATCTGACTAACCGCGCTTCAGATTAGCATTTCTGTATGACTTTGCGTGCATTGAAAATGTTTGTAATAATAATAATAATCAGTAAAGCATGAACTTGAACTGCATTAGATCAGCACTCATACTGTGATAAAATGCATCATAAGAAGGTTCCAGTGTATCTGAACATTATATAGCCTCCTTTAAGAAACTCTCAAAGAGATAAATAAAGCCAAAAGGTGCTTTAGATCAGACAACAATAGTACCTGCTGCAACCATATACGACTTCCTGAAAACGAGACCCAAGCAAACCGACCTTTTGTGCCGATCCAGAGCTGATCGCTTTCGAGTTTAAACGTGAGCCGGACTTTTCCGCCAGCCTTGTTGTACATTCCTACGAGCGGAGTGGGTGGCAGCGGCTCACGCTTGTTCTTGATTCCAGGCATTACATCATCCGGCTTACCATATTTATCGAGAACTGTCTTGTGAACCTAGTGCAAGAATTTCGACGATCGATTTTAATTTCACATCCTATAGCAGGGGTGTCGAACCTTTTTTAAGGTGCGTGCCAAAATACTGATAAATCATTTTAAAAAATGCCGTTGCGTGCCCTTCGGAATATTGTACAGTATATAATAATTTTTCTCATATATAGGTTTTAGTTAACAAAGGTAAAAAAAATGAATTTAAGACATTATTTCAAAGATCATTTTTGAATGGTGCTAAAATAAAGTCCTTCAAAAAAAGAAAATGTGGATTCCTACATGGATTTTGTATTTCTAAGTTTGAAATTTTTGGGACGCTCTGAATTCCGCGTGCCCAACAAATTTGAACGCGTGCCACTTTGGGCACGTGTGCCATAGGTTCGCCATCCCTGTCCTATAGCATTAGAAATACATTTACTTCACACAATAACCATAGAAACCCATCTCTAGACTTAATACTGATGAATATTCATTGGCTTTTGGTAATAAGATCACATATTATTTGCTCGAAGTGACCATGATAACGGTCCTATAGAAGTCACAAGATTTAGATAATAAGGCACTTAATTCGAATAACGCTTAACAATTTCAGAGAAGGCATTTGTTTAATGCACAAACAGGTGAAGTCGATAACAGGCAATTTCATATGGTAATACCATTAACAAGGAATTTCACGAACAGGTCATATTAATACCATTAATGCGTACATGAGGGATGTCCTCCACCGGCTCCCCTATAAAACTCCTTTAATAATAATAATAATAATTAACAGGTCATATTAATACCATTAACAAGGAATTTCATTAACAGGTCATATTAACATGTGCACAATGTCAGCTGTCTTATGTCAGCGTTCTATTAGATATGGCACCACGAAAAAGGTTAGTGATGCGGATAGAGAGGCAACCAAGGCCATTAACAGCTAATATCATTAACAGATAATTACATAACAGGTGATGCCATTAACAGGTCATGTTAATAGGCAATTCCGTTAACAGGTAATTTCATTAACATGTCATTAACAGATAGCTTACTTTTTGTTTACAGAGCGGATCTTTTGAAGCCGTTGCTTCAACTTTGCTGCTCTCAGTCTTGGCTTTTGCGGCTGGTTCGTTGACAGCCATTATGTCATTTACCGTGCTTCCGACAACCATGATCTTTGAACCGTTCACCAGCTTATGGTCTCGAAGGGTTGCTTCGTCCGTCATTCGACCTTGAACCACCAACAACATACACTGACATCGATCTAATCAACATCGTTCAAATAAATATAAATCTGAAATTGATCTAATAAACATCGATCTGACATGATCTAATCAACATCAATCTGACACATTAAATCAACATCGATCTAATCATCATCGATCCAATCAACATCAATCTGATATCGATCTGATCAACATCGATCTCATATCAATCTAATAAACATCGATCTGATCTAATGACTTCATGAGAGATGACAAAGCACCAATCTTTTCCAGTGAAATTGTAATTAAAATCATAATACCTAGGTACATGTCTGCATTCAAAATTAATTTAATTAAATGCCATTGGTAGGCAAACTCTATAGGTAAGTTAGGCACAATTGTTCTTCATCACCCGAGTTTCAAACTGATAACAGAAGCTAGAAGCAGCTTGTTGCTATATCTGCTGCTGAATAAATAATCGTTTTTTTACAATGAAATACAACAAATTTGATAATGCCACCTCCTCTTAAAGTTTGAAAGTGCACATTGAAACCGGGCAGTAGGAAGCATAAACAAAAACATATTGGAAGACACAAGTTTTCAGTTTTGGATAATATACATTAACGGATAATTCTGCGAACAGGTTCCCAAAAGCATTTTAATTAAAGGTCCAGATAAAAAAGTTCAGATACAGTTTAGAGATAGTCTCGGTACAAGAGTAGTGAACATGGACCGACCAGCCATGCTGAATGAGTGTTGGCCAGAGATTAGTCACAGTATATTTCAGCCTAAGTCATGAACCAGACACTTGTGCATTTCAAGTCACTGGGAGTAGAATTAACTACCAATCCTTCTACCATATAAACTTCACAGATCTTACTTATGACCAAGCCGTTTATTTTTCAATATTACTTAAACATAAAGAGTTTAAACATAAGTACTTATCTGAATTTTTTGTAATTTTAAGCGTGTTCCAGATACCTACCTTTAAACATAATTTTCTGCATGGCCACTGGCACATCTGTCAAAAGAATAAAAACAAATGTCAATCATTTTATCATATTTATAGCCTTAAGAGGCAAAAGAACCTGCTTTTGAGTACTGAGCCTGGTTTGGTTTGTGAATTCTTGGGTTATATTCAGTTTCAGTTCAACATTTTAAAAGAAAATTCAGCTCAGGTATTACAGTGTATATATAGAAAATTAGAAAAGAAGACATAAGACACATATTAGGTATCTAAATCACTCTGCTAGACAAAATCATCCTGCAAAGATTCTGATGGTCTGGGACATGTGGAGAGAATTCCAGCTGATCAAATTCCACACAATGCACCAAATGCACGATACCTACCACAGGTCTAAAGAAATTTACAAACCTTGCTGAAGGATTTGGAATTAAAATTTGTAACAGCAGTTGTAATAGCATTTTTGTATACTGACTCGTCAAGCAAGACTACTCACAAGCGCTCCCGAAAACCACAACCAAAGAGGATGGTTTTCAAGCGCTTACGGAAACCAGGCAAGGAAAAACCAAGGTGCTTGTATTATCAGTTGCTAGGCAACCTATTCCATAAATAATTAAAGATTGACCAATCACAGCAAAGCTTCAATGCTGCTCTAGGGAAGCAGGGACGATGCACAATAACCTGAATATCTTGTTTAGATATTGAAAGGACCTACAGCCAGGAATGAACACGACTGAGATAAATAGCTTCTTGAGATAAGATGTAGGACTGTCTTCATGACAATTACACAAAAGTATTAAGATCTTAAACTTATAAGTGCTTCTGCATATGGATAAAGAGTGCAGTTACATCACTACATGAATGTATGTATGTTCCTAGATACTGACTGATCTAAAGAAGTGCATTTTAAGACAGTTTGAGAATGTTTGCTGTACAAGGCCGAGTGCAACAGCACGTAAATGATTTATGAAAAACAGTATAAAATGCAAATGATAGCCACAGTAGTTGTAAACAAACCAGCTGGCTCCACCTATCCTATATAAAAGAAATTCTGTCCCATTTATCCCATATCGACCTTCACATGTAAATGCCCAAATATTTTTCTACCGACCTTCACGTGACTGTTGAGGACATATTGTTTGAGGGTGAAATGATCCACTTAACTTGACCACTGAACTGACCAACCTATTCATCACCCTTCATCCACTTACACTTACTTTTGAGGTTTACCTGTGACCCGATTTCAGCCATTGACCCTATACACATCTCATTACCCTGATCATTTTGCGAAAACACTTATACACTACTTGACTTCTATGTATTGAGATTTAATATCACGAGTCATCAATAGTTCTCATTCGCTTGTATGTTTACAATGTGCTTTGTTCTCTGTCTGTTTGCTCTCATTGCTATGCATGTTTAAATATTAAATGCACTGTTACTACTACCAAATATTATTTGGAAATGGACCAATCCAGAATCATTGAGTCCACCTGACCCTTATGGGTTGACCCTCTGACTTCTGTATCATTTACTGTGAGTTTTTATATTATATTGATTGCTGCTGCTGTGACATTATGGTGTTGATGCTATCACTAAATGGCTTCAATCAAAAACTATAACGAAACGAAAAAATCTAAAAAGGCAGCTATAGAAACAATACAGCTGAGTAAAGAAATTACTTATGATGCTTTCAAGATGTCGTTTCAGGCTTTCGACAGTTTCATCCAGTGCGAATCTAACGCTATGCGTTTGCTTGTTAAAGACGACTTTGAAATCGACCATCTCCTTCTCCTCAACTGTAGAACATTCGGCACTTTTGCCATCTTCGGCCGACTCAGCTACAGCAGTCAAATGCAGAAAATGTTCAACAACCTGTCACTTCACACAAAGACTAACCTTCATACAACAGGAGAGAAGCCGCTAAATGTAAGCATGTATATATGTATTATGTATGTATGCATGTAAATATGTACGTATGCATGTAAATAGGTATGTATGCATGTAAATATGTATGTATGCATGTAAATATGTATGTATGCATGTAAATATGTATGTATGCATGTAAATATGTATGTATGCATGTAAACATGTATGCATGTAAACATGTATGTATGCATGTAAACATGTATGTATGCATGTAGAAATGTAAGTATGCATGTATTTTTCTCTATCTAATATTTAGTTTTCGATGTTTAATTAAGATATAAACATTGACTGTAAGTTTGTAAATCAAACAAGCTGCCTGTAAAATAAACAACGGGAAAGGGACAGCCCTGAATCAAGCGGATCTAATTACCCTTCTGGGTTGTCCTCTTGACACCTCAACAGTAATATCTACGTTTCTATTCAATCAATCAATCAGAATTTATATAGCGCCCCTTCCAGATCTCAACTCGGAGGCACTAGTGAAAATGCCTGTAACATCAGTTTCAGTGATTCAGTAAATGGTTTCATGCGCATGCATGCATGTACCTAAGTACATGTATGTATGTAAGCATGTATACGTGTATACAGGTACCTAGACACATACTACAGAGCCTTTAATGTACCCAACAAGAGCTGCCTGCACCAGTCTAAATGATGTTGAGTCATTAATAATCAAAAGTTAATCCATTAGCAAACAGTGCTCAGATAAAGTAAGCAAGTAAGAATATCCTTTATTACAGCGGTTCCCAAACATCTCTGGGTCGCGACCCACTTGTGAATATCTTGGCAGTCTCGGCACCCACTGTGTAAAATTAAGCATTGTGTACTAAAATTTCCTTCGTAAATTGGTATCGAAATATGCGGAGTTACGTACAGCCCTTAGAAAATTTAAAGCATTTAAAGGAAACTTAGGTAAAAACAGTTCACAATATATTGCAATCCAGGTAATTATAGCCCAATCATAGCCAAATATTGTTGCTGCAAAAAATAAATGTTTATGGAAAAAATTTGGCGACCCACTTGCCAGAGCTTCGCGACCCACTTTTGGGTCGCGACCCACAGTTTGGGAAACGCTGCTTGATTAGAATCAGCTGCTAATCGCATTTTGGTGTACATACATCATAGTCTCATAAAAAGTTAACAGTTCATAATGTTCTGTCTTGTTCAAACATCATATATCATCCTAATGATGAAGGTTTTACGCATCAAGCCATCAGCCGGTGGTATATTTCAGGCATGGGCCTGGGGCGAAGGTAATAAAATGCGGCCTTAATGGGAGAGGGGGCAAGTCATGTAATAGATGCCCTTTTTTATCAGCCAGCACTGCACAGAAGAAATGGGTACCCGCATTTGAACATGACTGCTCAGATGTCAGAGAATCCTCTGGAAGGTAATAATAACGAATCAAGCAGCGCATCAGAGTTTGTAACTTATTTTTGTCACCTTGTCCTGCAAAGTCCCACCAAACAGGTGAGGCATAATGCAACCGCATCAGGTAGCAGCCCGAACAACATCTTGGAGGTGGGCCATGAAAGCCGTGGGCAACTAGAGTTCTAGGGCCTGGCAACATATTCGAAGGATACGATAACTAGAAGTCACCACTGGCAAGCTTTCACAGATTTGCAAAGCCCAACTGACGTATATTCCCATCCAAAGCTGATAGCTAGCAGATACCATGTTCGTAAAAATACAACTGTTGCCATTCCGGCAGGTATCACAGTAATTCTTAATTCTCCATGGAAATGGCCTGCCGCTAAATACACTATGTGTTGCACATTCGAAATTCATTCAATTCTTCAGCATGGAAGGCTCTTAAGAAGCAACTGTTAACACAATGTCAGCTGCATTTTAATAGCTGTTGTTTTTATAACTGGAAAAGATGGCAAAATGGAACAGCAGTCACTGGCTTAAACTTGTCCAAAATATTGGGGGGGGGGATGGGGTCTGGACCAGAGGAGCAAAAAAGTTTTTTCAAGATGATAAGTTGCTTTTTTTAAACAAGTTTTTAAAGATAAAAAGTTGTTTTTTGTTTGTTTTTTGTTTTTATGGTTCTTCTTGTTTTGGTTGTTTTTAAGATGTGTATGAAATGGGGCGTTTTGCTTAAATGCAAAATAAAGAATATACTTACTTACTTGTTTCATATTGAAGATATTGAAGATAAAAATAAATCTTTGTTTTCATTATGAATTTCTGATAGTATTTCAGTTCTGTGTCTCTGTTTTTCTGTTTCTGAAGAAATGTGTGTATATTGAAACATAATATTTTAATATTTTAAGAAATTCTCCTCTCGATTTTGGGGGGGGGGCATTGTCCCGGCTCCTCAATTATTGGGGGGGGGGCACGTGCCCCGGCTGACCCCCCAGAGTCTACGCCTATGACAGCAGTTGTCTTTTTACCAGCATTTAATAAATTTCTATATGAGCCTATCTGAAAATGCTACTGCAGGTGTATGCCAATTAGTGAGACAAGACATAAAACAGTGCGACCTGAAATATAGAAACAACATAAGAATTCATTGGTCTGGGCCACAAAAGTCTTGAAAAACACTGCATGTTTTCTTCCACTTAATGAATTCCTTAACTGTAACTTGCTAGCTGGAAATAAACTTGTTAGCTGCAAAATTAATTGGTAAATGCTTTTGTTAACAGTGAAACAAATTTCTAAGCCGTAGAATGAATTTCTAACCACAAAATGAACTTCTGAACTGCAAAATGAATAAATAGCCAACTGCCATTAGATTTGACAGAATGGCACAGGCAGTAACTGCAAAATTAATTTGTTAAATATTTTGTTATTAGGAAAACATATTTCTTAGCTGCAGAATATATTTCTTGACCACAGAATGAACTTCTTAACCACAAAATGAATTAATAGCCAACTACCGATACGTTCTCCATTAGATGTGACAGAAGACGAACTGGCGATAAGATTTTCGGCACTCTTTGGGGACGAATCACCATCTGCAGCACCTATCTCACCAGTGTTCTCGACAGGCATTTCGTCACAGAGTCTGCTGAGCGATGCTGAAAAATCAACTCGACTCAATAAATTACTTGCACACTACTTCAACCCATGCAACGTCATGCCTTTTCAGTGGCTGGGCCCACCACGTGGAATAATGTTCCTTATAACCTGGGACTCTAAATACAGCTTTCACAGGCGTTTGAAAACTGTTTTTATCACTGGAGTTGGGCTGGTAGAACCTCGAGTAGAAATCTTGAAGGGGAGCTAGATAAGTGCTCTGAAAGAATGAATGATATTTCAATCTGTCAAAGACACACGTTCCTCATACTTAAGTTTAGATCATTGTATCCATTACTGCCTGCCACAAATTGCAACTTCATTATTAACAGTCGTGTAGTTAGCTTGCTGGTCTGTCAACTGGTCAGAGGTTCAAATTCCCATCACGGCTGAAACTTACTTCGAGATTTGGCTTGGCCTGTGCTCCTAGCTAACTCAGCTTTAACAAATGTACTGTTTGTACAGTGTACACTGTCAGTACGATCAGATGGCGAAGGAGAGAACTGGTCAACTGCCCCCATACGCTGAGGCTAAGAAAAATGAAGTCACTAACACCAATGGTTGTCTCTCAGGCTAGCTTAAAGGACTGATTTTCTTCTTCTATAAAGAAACTGGATAATCACTAGGATAGGAAACACCCCATACACATTCATTTGGTGTTAAAATGAACAACAGAATAAATATCAAAGCATATATAAAATAGGTCTATATCGTATGAAATGCATTTACACATATGGACAAATTTAACAAAGAATAAACAATTACTGAGATTTAAGTGCCAGACATAAACTTAAATCAGAGGCGTGTAGATGGATTTAAAGGAAGCATTATAATAATTATATTCAGAAATAATACGTAAAAATACAAGCAAGCAACAAACTGACACAGCAGTAGTTGTAAACTCAACAGTGCCTAAAGTGCCACTTGATAGCCAAGCCCAGGGCACGAGCTTATTCAAGAGCATTGCGGTCACGGAAATGAATCCAATACAGTTGTGCCAAGAGTGAAATTGGAAATAACAATGGTGAAAACTGTAGAAATTGACTTAAAAACAATTATACACTTAACAGACAAAGCAGTGATCACAGTGAATATAGAATTCTTTTGATCATTACAAATGCCTCAACTGATAATTTCTATCACTCTGTCGCAGTTTCTAACTTTCCACCCTTTGCAGTCACCCCTAGCGGTGTACGCAACAACCCCTCGTGTCGTGTTGCGTCGTGCCACATGAATCTGATGACCCAGTATACTGTAAACGCGATTTTGGTAAATACGATTTTACGCAGGAAATGAAACATGATATTACTATCGTGACTTTGTTCCGACGTCATAGCTGAATGCCTCGGAGCCCGAGGGGACCAACTGGTCAACTGCGACACGCGCCTATTCTAAGTATACCTTAGAATATTCTGAAAGAAGATAATTACTCCAAAACAAAATATTAGCTCTAAGAGAGGATCTAAACAAAGTGTAAACGTAATTTTATTCCGCGTTAAAAATGAAATTTAAGTGACGCATAAACACAGAAAATGTGTTCACTGCTGAAACGGAAACAGTTGTGTAGCTAAATTTACCAGCTAACCAGCTGACGCCTTTTATTAACTGCGAGCCTATGCAACTTCGCAAATACAAGGCCAACGTTTCCGATTTTCAACCAATAAAATGGGACATTTACAAAAACTGCGAAGTTTTGTTGTCTTGGTTACCAACCAGCAATCCAAATTGGCGCCAAATTTCACATTTAGTAATTAAGGACAATAAATTTTAAACAATAATTGCACCATCCTGTACTTACATTAGATGCGTTAACGCAACGCCTTGTTTAGCCCAACTCCTCCTTTGTGTATGAACTTTTTTTTTATCACGGACGCCTAGCTAAACTAAATAAGTTATTAGAAATAAAAGGCGTCCAGAAATTAAGTTCCTTCTCAAACTGGAGATAAAATTCCGTTTTTATCTAATCGAAATCGCGACATAAGATGATCGAAATGCAGAATAAATTCTTCAAAAAACAAATTGTCGAAAGGTACAACGAGGATCTTCTAGTCTTTCTATCGTGCTATGACGTATTTATTATAATGTAGCGTCATCGTGTCTGAATTAAAATATCGTATTGTTACGTAATTAATTACAAGCCTACGATATCGCATTGTTACGTAAGTACTAGACTCTGTCGACGACATAGAATTGTATTTCAAAACGTAAACAAACTTGATATAAACACGAAATGGGATAAGAATTGGTTAAATGTGGTTGACTAACAAAATGGATCAGTTCGGTAGAATTATTTAAGAGACGTTTGCACGTGTTAACGCTACTGACACTAGATGTTAACTATACTTTCAATGCCCGTTTATTTGATGACATGAGCCCACCACATTTATCGCACATGCGGAATATTATCTTCTGGGCAGGTATGTATGATTGACTGAAAGAAGTCCCATTTTAGACATTGTCACTAGTCTTGAGAAATAAATAAAGAAATGCTGCTATTTCTAAATATTAAATTTGATGCACATAAAACGATGCACAGACGGGGCACAGTGGCTGATTGACTAGAGCGCTTGGCCGGTAACGCGGGGAGTAGGGGTTCGAGTTTCCAGTCAGGAAGTTAATTACTGTAGGGACCTTAAGCAATTGCTCAGCGCCATCGATATTCTGTCGTATGGTTGTGTGCACTTCTGAACTTTGGAAGGAGGGCAATATCAAAATATAGTTGTATTGTACTGCATTGCATATGTACGATATTTCAGAGATGGATTTGGAAGTGCAACAATGTAGGATTATAGGCAGAGTGGAAAGGGTAGGTTTTCAACGTAGAGGTAAAATGTATACAGTGCACAATCTTCAGTTTACAAATATGAATTAGACCTACACACTACATCTGGTTAAAGCGTTCAGTTAAGGCTATGCAATTGCAGTTTCAGCTTTGTATTGTAAAGTATGCAATGTTAGATTCTATACAAGGGCATCGACATGGTTTTGAGAGCATGGGATTCAGAGGTTTACATAGGTAAACATTTCTATAAACGTTTTTAGGCAATGACTCGTGCTTACTTAAACAACTGGTTCGACGCTACCGAAAATTTTGCCACCCTTTTTTACTCCTCGTGATTCTTGCTTTGTGTCATAAAACTCCAGTTTGCCCATCTGGAAAAGTTTATCATTAAAATTTTACCCTAAGCTCATGCACTTTTCTTTGCAGCCAGCACTTCTATGGGCATTAGATGGGTCCTACTTGGGTTCTCTGTGGGTCCATATGGACTTGCTGGCAGGGTCTGGCTCTGACTTCCAAAAGGCAACATAGATGTTTTTCTGGAAGTAGACCTGTTGCCTAGAAATGGACCTGTTGCCTGGAAATAGACCTGTTGCCTGGAAATAGACCTGTTGCCTAGAAATAGACCTGTTGCCTGGAAATAGACCTGTTGCCTGGAAATAGACCTGTTGCCTAAAAATAGACCTGTTTGCTAGAAATATACCTCTTCCCTGTCACAGGAATTTCAGGGTGCACTAATATATTATAATTGACCGAGTTTACTGTTTTTGACAAATTGCATGAAGTCTGTTTCATTAATTTAATTTCTAATGAGCTGAAAGTTTCATGAATTTATTTGTATGTGTTTCTGATCTGAGGTTTGCTTTGTTTTTTAATCTAGTGGTTTGGCAGCTGCTCATCGGGGTGACTGAGATGCAAGGTTAGTCTAATGACTGACTTTTTAGATTTTATGTAGTTAGGATTGATGAATTTAGGTTTGTTATAAACATAATAATTATATTACTACTACTAATAATAATAATTATAATAATAATGTGGCCATTCTAGGTATTTTCTCTCTTTTATTAGTTAGTAATAGTCCTTGAGGGATCATATGTATCTTGGGGTGTAAAATAATAATACTAATAATAATTATAATAATGACAGGCAGTTTGGAAAGAGCCAGAACATTCCCTGACATAATTTGGGCATTTTGTAATAAGCAGACCTCTGGCGTACTATTTATGATGAAGTCCAGATAAATTTATAATGAAGTTGAAATTACTTACAAAAGAGATTATACTGTAAAGTCTCATTAAAATTTGTACCTGTGTCCCTATAGTGAGGAAAGGCCAGCAGAACAATACTGTACATTTTGGGTTGACCTGTTGACACCCATGAACTGACAATGTCGTGGTAACAGTATTTTCTGAATGAGGTAATACGAACACACTGCTGAACATGGGGTGTGTTCTGTATAAGCTTTGAATGTGAGCAGAGTATTCGCTGAGCATATTTGGAATGGCTAAGGCCACTTTTCTGCGTTCCAGAGTCAGCTGGATTAAAGGAACCTCAGTGCCAACTTAGAGTGGACGTTAAGTGCACCTAAGGAGTCCTTTACTTTTTGTTATTGTTGGCTTTCTTAGATTTTCATGGGGGACATGCTTTATGATGCAACGTGTAAAAAAGACCACACGTAAAAGAGATAATTTTGTAAGCTCAGTATTTAGCACTAGACTGCGATTCTTTTACAGTACGGCATAGTAATTTAACAGCTTTGGGGACATAACACCACTTTGTATTTAAGGGGATTTGCATGTAAACTAGGAGCATCTAAACTTAGACACTCTTTCTCAGCCTGCTTAACCGCCATGTTGTTTTCTTGACCTGTTGGATTTCCTACCAGGATCCTGAAGTGCATTATGATTCCTGACTCAAGCGAACATCAGCCGATGCCTCGTGCATTACGACAATGGTGGCATAGATTTGATTTGATTTGATTAGAAGAAGAAGAAGAGCAGTCCCTTGAGCAAGTGCTGAGAGTCAGCCATAGGTATGAAGTGTTAGCGACTTCAGTTTCTTAGCCTGGACATAAGAAGGCGGGTGGCCAGTCCTCTTCCTCACCATCTCGTCTTCCCACCGACAGTGTACGGTCAGTGTACTCATAGCTGAACTGGCGATGGGGCGGGGTGCAGGTGCAGCAGATTCTCGAAATAAATTTCTGCCTAGGCGGGGATTTGAACCACCAATCTGTCAGTTGACAGCCCAGAATGCTGATCACTGGACTATGCATAACCCATATGATGAGTATTATGATGATGATAATAATTCTGATAATAATAACAACGATGGTTAGATATGTTGATATATATATCTGTAATCTTCCTTATAGCTTTCAGTGGTTGCAACCGCACTTGACCTTCAGCTGATAACTGCTGGCGTAAGTGTGGCATCAGTTGATGCCTCTGATTGGTGGGCGCTTTACAAGTTCTGAGATACATTACAATACAATACAATGCCTTATGTATTAGACCCTGGCACTATAGAAGCTGCTAGCTAAACATGGGATCCAAATCATCAACCAACGCACCATGTTATAATCAGAATTCGCGTTCCTGGTATATACAATAGAGCCGTTATAACAATAGACCATTATTATTATTTTTTATTATTTTTCGTCCATTCTGTGTTGCAGTCGATGGCGACATATCGAGTTCAAGGCTGTCCTGTAGTCCTGGCACCACGCTTCAGATAGATAACTTGAAGGCACTTGGGCCAGATATGCATCCACAAAAAACAGACTCTGGCGAACCGGTTCGTTGCGACCAGCTTTTGGCCGCGGAAGCCGCAATCAAAAACCAGTGTGAGAATCAGGTGGAGTGCATTGTGGACCTTGAAGCCCTGCACCTGACCAAGGCAATCTGCCCTAACACGTCCTACGTTTCGATCAACTGTGTCTGTGTTGCACCCGGTGAGTACTTTTCCGTTGTCGGATGGACTCTTGGAATTGACGTGGCTGTGGATTTATTTTTTGGAGCGCAGTCGATTGATGCTTAGTGCTTTGTTGTTGTGTAACGGCTCAAAGGTATACCAGGAACGCCTTATAAGATGAATTCTGATATAATGTGGTTGGGGACATGGACCCCAAGTTTAGTTCATCGTTAGAAAATTGTCCATTATACCGTGGCCTGATTATACCATGACCTCATTTTGCCATGGCCTCATTTTACGATGACCTAATTTTACCATGACCTACTAATATTTTATGATAGCCTCATACCATGACCTCATGCCATGACCTGATTTTACCATGGCCTCATTATGCCATGACCTCATTTTATGATAACCTTAAAACATGACCATTCTACATTGACCTCTTTATACCATGACCTCATTATAAGGCATTCCTGATATAGCTTCCAGAGACAATGTTATTTATATAGCACCAATTTGAGAGAGATTCATCAGAGGCACTCTCAACATAAAAAATATAAAACCACGATTGAACGAGAATGTCTTCATGCTTAATGGTATCTCTGAATAATATCTGACATTAGTTCAAATATCAATATGAAAGACTGACTCTAACATGCATATGTATGCGCAGTGATGGGCACTAAACTTTTTTTTAGTTAAACTAAAACTATTTTCCAACTAAAAAAATATAGTTTAACTAAAGTTGGCAACTAATTTTGGAAAGTAGTTAACTTAACTAAAAAAAGTAGTTAAACTTTCTCCAACTTTTTTCTTACTTTTTACGACAAGCATTTTCACAATAACAGAGGTTAAGTGAACTGTAATAATGCAAAATGTCAATGACAATTTCACCTTCAAACTATCCAATGTGTACTGTTCTGGTATACACTTACAGGCGTACGGTAAGTAGTGTATTAATTTGAAAACACAGGCTGTTAGTGCTAAAACCATGCAGTGTTAAAATGTTTTTTATTGACAGTGTTCAATGTTCATTGTGGAAAACTAGTTGCATGTTGCTGATTTTTTAGTTAAACTTTTTAGTTAGCAACTAAATTTTTTTAGTTAAACTATGATTTTAACTAAACTATTTTTTAGTTAAACTTCATCCTTAACCAATTTTTGTAGTTAAACTAAAAGTTAGCAACTTTTTAGTTAACTATTGCCCATCACTGTGTAGGCCTATGCATACAAAGGCAAAATATATTATTATAATGCAGCATCAAATCAAGTCTAGTGTTTTAGTAAAGGACTTGTAGATTTGAGATCCAAGTTTCTCATGATGCCATTCTAGAAACAAGAGTTCATGTTTAATGAACTGCATTGTAAAATGGTTCTAATTTTGACAAGTACTTCATGTTAAGAGGTACAGTGAGGACTCCTTTACGTGTCATACTGCTTAACACCAAAGTGATTTTATGTTCCCCACAGCTATTAACTTAGCACCTCGTACTGGTTAACATGCCATACAACAACAGCCGTGTAGCACTAAGTATTGACTCAGGGTTATTTCTTTTGACATATGGTCTAGTTTAAATGTGGGTGCTCGATAGTGCAGTGGTTAGGGTGCTGGACTGTCAATCAAGAGGTCGGGGCTCAAAATTTGGTTCAAGATTTCTGCTCCATCTGCACCCACCAGCCCACTCAGCTACTGTATAATGAATACACTGACCGTAAACTTGGTGGGAAGATGAGACGGTGAGGGAGAGGACTGGCCCTCATATGCCGAGGCTAGGAAAATGAAGTCACTAACACTTCATACCCATGGCTGCCTCGGGGCTAGCTGAAGGGACTGCTCTTCTTCTTTTCATCTTCTAGTTAAAATGTACACATTGTTATATAGCGACCATATTTCAATGATTGATCATGTGAGATCCTTCACCACCACTGCCCGTTTGAATGGGAGCCACACTCTTCAAGGTCCACGTGTACAGATTGTGCTAACCAGAGGTTTAAATCTGAAATAATCCATCATCGGGAGGCGAACCGGGGCCTGTATGCACAGAGGGTCCTAGACGTGCCCTCTAACCAATGTTGCTAACTGGGCCAAGTTTATGCTCTGTATCATAAGGCATGTCCCCCCCCCCAAGAAAAAACGCTGCGTTGACAAGTGAACACTACTTTGTGTTAATGTTTGGCTGTCTGGAATTTTTGTAGATGGCACAAAGTCATTGGTCGAAGAAAGCACTTCAGAGATTAAAGAACCGAAGTTAGAAGACATAAAGCGTTCTAAATCAGCACCCAAACCTTCGGCGCTGTCTGCGGGCGGAGCTCCGAAAGCACCCCTGAGTGGAGCTCCGAGTAAACCTACAGATGAACCTCCGGATGGAGTTCTGGGTAGAGCTCCGAAGGATCCTCCAAAGGATCCTCCAAAGGATCCTCCAAAGGATCCTCCAAAGGATCCTCCAAAGGAACCTCCTGCTGCTGGAGCACAGAATTCGGACAGTGATTTAGTGAACGCATTATGTCAAATCCAACAGTCTTTAAATAGCAATAATCAACAAAAAGCTGATGCTTCGGTTTCAGACAATGATTTACTGAGCGCTTTGCAAGGAATCAAAGGTGCTTTAAATTCTGGAGAAAAAATAGGCAACAATAAGCCGACAGTTACTGGAGCAAAGAATACTCTCAGTGAGCTACTGAAGTCTCTAAGCGATATTCTGCCAACAGCGCTGTTTGGGGCCGACAATGCAGACAATAAATTACCGTCAGGAGATAAGACTACAGTTAGTGAAATACTGAAGGTGTTAAAGGATATGGAAAAGCATTTTAGTGGCGAGAGTGGCGCGAGTGAAGGTCCGGATAGTGGAGGAAATGGAACAGTGAGGCCGTCAAAGAACAAGGATAGCATGAAGGCGACGGAACAAATGCAGGTATCGGTGGATATTGCAAACAAGAACGGGAGCGATATACCAAAGCTTTTAGATGAAATGCAGATGTCCATGGGTTCTGGGAATAAAAACAGCGAGGTACTGAAGGCGCTAAACGGTCTTAAGAATTCTTTACATGGTGAAGTGGCTGATGAACCATCATACGGTCCGTCGAATGTAGATGAAGACATACAGAGATTAGTGGATCAGATCCAGGAGTATTTACATCCTAATCCTAGACCCACGTATGCAGAGAGGTATATTCCATCCATATATGAGGGTGCCAGTGGTGTTCAGGGCGAAATACTGAACATGTTGAACGGAATCCAGCAGACGTTGCAGGCTCTAACCAAGACTCAGGACACGGATGTACTGCACACATTGAGTGGAGTGCAGACGTCATTGAATAGAAAGGATGAGGAGAACGAATTGTTTCGGCCATCAGTGCGCTTGCACCTTGAAGAACCAGACAGTGACGAAGAGGACTCGGAAGATTCAGATGTAGTGCCAGATGTAGAGCCATATGTAGTGCCAGATGTAGAGCCATATGTAGTGCCACATGTATTGCCAGTAAAGCATGTGCAAAAAATTGTACATGTAGTAAGACCTTTGAATGCGCAGACTGAGGTACTGAGGACACTGAGTGGAATTGGAAAGTCTTTGATCAAAGCGAACCGCTTTCTCAAGCTAATGCACAAGTCCTTGCACCAGATGAACCAGTCAATTCACCACCGCAAATCACACAAGTCACACAAGTCGTCATCTGGGAGTGATATGAAAGATTCCTTTTCCGACATAACTGTCGTCGAAAGAGAAAATGCTGGAAATATAATCAATGCGATGCGTAAAGATGGAAAACCTAAGCAAAAGAAAAGCCACCAGAAAAAACCAAGCCAGGAGCAAGAAGGCATGCTGTTTGAGAATAATATTCCCAACGAAGAAGGCATGCTGTCGGAGAATAAAATTCGGGACGAAGAGAGCATGCTGTCGGAGAATAAAATTTGGGATGACAGAAATGCCCATCGGAAAGAGGAAGACACGGAGAGCGAAGACCTTCTTAACGAATTAACTAAGCTGCTTCAAAATCGATTAAGAAACTACCAACAAAAGAGACGGAGATTTCAAAAGCTGCAACGCAGGAAAAAAGCAGAAAAGCAGCGGCAAAATTTAAGGAAAAGGCTGTGGCAAAATCGGAAGATCTTTCGATCGAGGCATCGACATGAACGCGGGTTCAAGCCTTCAAAATCTGATCAACAGAAAAAGTCAAAAGCTGATCAACAGAAAAAGTCGAAAGCTGATCAAAAGAAAAAGCCGAAAGCTGATCAACAGAAAAAGTCAAAAGCTGATCAACAGAAAAAGTCAAATGCTGATCAACAGAAAAAGTCAAAAGCTGATCAACAGAAAAAGTCAAAGGCTGATCAGAGTGAATATTTTACTCCGCGTCTGTTGAAAGTGTCAAAAGCTGAGTATTTGAAAGGATTGAAAGCGGAAGCTCGGGAAGAACTGAAAGAGGCTCAATGGAGAAAATTAGATGCTGAACGAATGAAAAAGTTACGAGCTGAGCGGAGGAAAGAGTCACAAGCTCAGCGAAAGAAAAAGATACAAGCTCAGCTAAGGAGAGCAATGCAAGCCGAGCGAAGGAGAAAACTACAAGCCAAACGATGGAAAAAGTTAGATGCTGAGCTAAGGAGAACTTTAAAATCTGAGCAGTGGGGAACGTCAGGAGCTGGGCAGTGGGGAAAGTCAGGAGCTGAGCAATGGGGAAAGTCACAAGCTCAACGAAGCAGGCAGTTACAGGCCGAGCAACGGCGGAACGCGAAAGCCGAATTTGGGAAACGGGAAGCAGATCACCGGAGACTTGCTCTTTGGAAGAGAAATTTGCTTGCAGATTTGGTGCAAACTCTCAGGGCTGAGAAGCAGAGAAAGCTAAATTCCAGAAGACGGAGGAACAGAAAGACTCAGCAGTCGGAGAACGGGACCTTCGAAGTCAAGTTTCACAAAGTCAATGACCGTATGAACGACAGACTTAGACAGAGTTTTGCAAACCGCGTGCTGAGGCACATAGATGAGGATTATGATCAGAACAGCCTGACAAATCAGGAGAGAAACGAGAGCCTCAAACAAGGGATGAAATATAATCATCAACATCAGATGGACAAACGAAAGTGGATGACTGAAGAGGTGATTGGTAATAAATTCCTGAAGAGCTTGGACAATAGTGTGAAGCGATATCAAACCGACAGTCTTAAACCAGAGCAATCAAGATTGCGGAATGTGTATTGGTATCAAACAAATAATGCATCACATGGTCAAGGTTTTCTAACAAAAATGAAACCTCACGGTGTTGAAAACCACAAGCAAGACAAGAATTCTAATCAACATGATAAGGAACATCATCTGGAAGCTATTCAGGAGAGAAAGAAAAACTTCAGACAAGGTGCAAGCTCTGCCGAGAATTTCAGATATAGTCGACAAAATTTTAGAGCAAATCAGCCGAAAAGTTTGAATCCATTGCAACTGACTAACAGAAATTGGACCGGTGCAAGTAGAGGTCAAGTACACAAAGAGAAAGATCTGGAGCAAGCTCAACTTCTCAAAGTTTACAAGCAACAAAATCAAGACAAGAATCATGAGCAAGAGAAGCAAAAACGTAGCAGAGATTTTATCGACCAACAACAAAACAGCGGTTTTGAGCAGATGATGAATGCTATTTCATCTACGGGAATGTTTGACTATGGCCAGCAGAAGCACTATTTTAAAAATGATAAGAGGAAACATGACGATAGGTTTGCAAAGCAGAAAATCCTGAAGAGGAGGAAGTGGGACACAAGTAAAAGACGCCACCATGACAGAGAAAAAGCGAGGAAATCCCGACTGTACAACAGTGCCAATAACATTCTCATGTATATGAACCACTTTTTGGAGCAGACTAGTTTGGAACACAGAAATAAGCAGGACCAGACAAGGCGTAATAATTACAGAAAACATATTCGCGACAGGGGTACGAGAAAGAACCGGAAATACGACTGGGAAGGACAACTTAAGAACATCAAGCGGAGGATCAGTAAACTTAGAATGAAGCAGAAACGTGCAATGGGAGACCGACAAAGGGATTTGGAGTCGAGACAGAGATGGAAAAGTCTGGAAGAGTTGATGAACAAACAAACAAGAAAGAAACATCGGTTAAACGAACAACTGCAAAAGAAAAATAAATACCAGATGGATAAACACTTGATGAGTGAGCAGGACCGGGATAAATGGCTTTCGAATCGGAAGCAAATTAGCAAATCTTGGTTGGATCATTTGCGGAAGAGGAGTGTTTATGAACGTCTGAAAAATAGACGAACGAGGAATCAACTTAGGAGAGCCACACAATTGAAAAACAAAGACATGAGGAAGGACCTAAGAAATGCTGAGACCTACAGGAGTGTCGGGAAAGTGACAAATCGCCAAGTGAGACATTTACCTTCACAGGGTAAACGCTGGAAAGCAGGAAAATGGAAGGAAAGATATAAGAGATGGAAAAAGACGAAGCAGAGGACAGGACTTGCTAAGACAAAAAGGAACTTGTCTGACAGGGCCCATCAAACGGATCACAAGCACTGGACTCGTATACAAAGACATGACAGAGTAGGTCGCAAAATTGATCAGTTTGAAGACACTTCTGTTGACAGTAAATTTCAAACAGGTTGGCAGGATCCAGAGGAACTGGGAAATCATACCCAGCTGAAGCAACCACTCTGGGTAACTCACGTGGAAAAGTGGGTGGGAACGGTGAAGCCAGAGAAGCTGCGGAAACAACACCACAAAACCGTTTTAGAAAACCTCGAAAATGGAAGAGAAAAAGTAGACCATCTCGATATTCAGGAGAGCAGGACCAACCGTGACCATAGTTCCGTGCTAGACCAGGTCGAGGTCTATCGCCTGATTCAGAAGCGAAACAGGGGCAGGTCAACGGGGATTGACTATGACTTTAACGACGGCTATCCCGGCGTCGACACTTTCAACTACATGTGTTCGGGATACAACTGCGCGACTGTCACAAGAACGATGGGTATGCCAGTTAGGGAACTGGTGCAGACACAGAATGCTCTAGTCGTGGCCCACAATGGCCTGCTCTTTGTACCAACTGGGAGGAAGAGGTGGAAGCAAAAACAGTATCCTTGCAAGCGGATCAAGCAGAAGACGGAGAGCTACATGCGAGACTTGGAGAACTGGCAGATATGTCATCTGAAGGGACACATTCCACCGGACGTCATGTCGATGATACGACGCAACTATTTCGTCGTCATTACCAAGATGCATGACGGGAACGGAAGGCGGATGATTCTCGTGCAGAAGGATGACAATCGAATTACGAACGAGATCATCCAAAGAATCCTGCATGGTTTTAAGGGCCAAAAGGGCAGTGGGTCACCTACAGGTGAGAGTGGAAACGATGATGATGATGATGATAATGACGATTTGACGCTAATCGAAGAAGCATTTGAAGAGCCTGAAAAAAGTGGATATATCAATACACCTAAACCAGCAAAGGGTGGAAAGAGTGGAGCCGGTTCAAAATTAAACCTTAATAACACAGGAGTTGGAGGAAATGGAAGTGGAGGAAGTGGAGGTGGTGGAAATAGAAGTGAAGGAATTGGAGGTGGAGGAAGTGGAGGTGGAGGAATTGGAGGTGGAGGAAATGGAAGTGGAGGAATTGGAGGTGGAGGAAGTGGAGGTGAAGGAATTGGAGGTGGAGGAGGTGTAGGTGGAGGAAGTGGAGGAATTGGAGGTGGAGGAAATGGAAGTGGAGGAATTGGAGGTGGAGGAAATGGAAGTGGAGGAATTGGAGGTGGAGGAAATGAAAGTGGAGGCAGCGGAGGCGGAGGATTTGGAGGTGGAGGAATTGGAGGTGGAGGAAGTGGAGCAAATTCAACATCCCCATTTGATAAATCAGTATCAGGTGGAGGAATTGGAGGTGGAGGAAGTAAAGGTGGAGGTAGTGGAGCAAATTCATCATCCCCATTTGATAAATCAGTAGAAGGTGGAGGAATTGGAGGTGGAGGAAGTAAAGGTGGAGGTAGTGGAGCAAATTCAACAGCCCCATTAGATAAATCAGTAGCAGGTGGAGGAAGTGGAGGAGAGGAAACGTTCGAGAAGTCGACCGAAGCAAAAGATACGAAAGTCTGTTCGCCCACCGACAGACCTTGTCTCAACAACGGAGTCTGCAAGCTCGCGTCTGACAGGAGCACCTCTACGTGCTTCTGTTCATTCGGATACTTTGGAGATCGTTGTGAGGTCAAGCTCGCTCAGTGCTCGTCCAGCCAGTCGCCATGCCAAAACGGTGGTACCTGCGTCGAAGCGAGTGGAAGCGCTCACTGCATTTGCTTGTCGCAATTCAGCGGTTCCAAGTGCGAAATAAAACAGGTTATTCCGTGCAGCGCCAATCCGTGTCGCAACGGTTCAACGTGTAAGGATACGCCAGACGGGTTTGTCTGTTCCTGTCCACCGGGGCGGAAAGGAGAAAAATGTGAAGTCAGCGCAAGTTCATGTCCATCCGATCATTCGCCGTGCAGTAGTGGCGGTGTTTGTGTTCCTGTCGAGGGTGACAACTTCCTTTGTCTCTGCGACATGCTTCATTACGACAAAACCTGTTCATCTTCGTTTCAAACCTGCAAAAATTCGGATCAGTGTAAGAACGGGGGAACGTGTCTGATGCCTGCCGAGGGCAGCAATACGGCTTCTACAAATGCGGTCCCCTTCCGCTGCGTCTGCCCTCCGGGTCACATGGGACAGACGTGTGAAATTAAAACCGATCCGTGTGTCGGAACGTCGGTGTGTAAGAACGGGGGAACTTGCACGGTCGCAGAAAATGCTCACGGGTTCGTATGCGAGTGCGTGCCACCGCACAAGGGTCAAATGTGTGAGGATGGGGCGATTGCCATGGCTTCGAGAACGCTTCTGGTCGATGGTGGGAAAAAGGCTACATGCGACAGCAACCTTTGTCAGAATGGGGGTTCGTGCTATTTGTCGACCGACGGGGAGAAGGTCTGCATCTGTCTCCAGGGTTACGGAGGCACCCATTGCGAGAACTGGGAGGACACGTGCTCCAGCGGTCCGTGCCTCAATGGCGGATCGTGCTACAACACGGGAAATAGCCAGTTCAAGTGTAACTGTCTTCCGGGTTTCTTTGGCATCAACTGCCAGCGTGCTCAGGCGTCGTGCGCATCGGACACGTGCCTCAACAACGGGGTCTGTCGCCCGTCGAAAATCTCAAGCGGGTTCGTCTGCATCTGCCCCGAGGGGTTCGGCGGTATCACTTGCGACGTCCACGACCCCTGCCTCAGCCACCCGTGCCAGAACGGTGCCCTATGTCGGATTTACTCCGAGGGAAAAGCGTTCCGGTGCGAATGTTCTGGCGGATTTTCTGGGAACCTGTGCGAAGCGAGGAGTCCGACGGCTTCCAAGTCAAGTCCGTGTTACAGTGTTCCATGTCTGAATGGCGGGACTTGTAAGGAAACGAGTGCGGATCACAAGGGCTACACGTGCATCTGTCTGCCCGGAGTTAAGGGAAAGACGTGCGAGAAGGACGCAAAGGACGATTGCAAGAGCCAGCCGTGTATCAACGGGGGCATCTGTAAGAACTACCCGGGGGGATTCAAGTGCAGCTGTCCCTATGGACTCCAGGGCATCACCTGCGAGAAGAAGCTCTTTATAGATCCGTGTGACAAGAAGCCGTGTCAGAATGGGGGACTCTGCAAGGTAGGAAATTTTGTTTAATGCTCACAGGTAGCTGGTAGTTGCTTGTTACTTGTTGATTGTTTTTTCAATTGTGTTTTTTTTGGCGCATTCAAAATGTTCATAATAATAATAATGTCCCAGATGTATATAAAATTTTATAGTGGATTCTGAGTGATCGATTTAGCACAGTTTGGCGGTTGATGGATGGTTTGTTTAGTACAGTTATACTGTGCTGTGCTGTTAGGTTGGTGGCTGATCCAGTTAGTACAGTTGGACAGTTGGTGGATGGTTTGTCTTTCAAAAATAGACGTTGATTGCATGTGTATAGCTATATATTTAATTTTTTCTTCAGATGATCAATGCAGTTGCCTTCGAATGCCTGTGTCCTTCGTTATACACTGGAATGAACTGTACCATCTACACAGCACCATGTAAACAGACAAATAATCCGTGCACCGCTGGAAAGATGTGCATTGAAAATCCATCCAGCTTTGTTGTCGGCTACCTGTGTGTGGGTATGTATGCTTTAACATGATGAAGTGTAACATAATCATCTGGTTTTTATTTGGTTCATAGCATGATGTAACACAATATGGTTTTAATTGGGTCAGAGGTTTAATATAACATGACAGGCCTGTTAATTTTTAACCTCGATGTATGATGCACAAGGTATCAACCAATGGCATACATAACACATGCTTTTTAGTTGGTACATAGGTTGTAACAATGTAATGTAACGTGGTTTCATTCGGTTGAAACATAGCATACTATGACAACGTAACAACATGGTTTTTATAAGTACATAGGTTTTAGCATAGTGTAATGTAACATGGTTTAACATGATTCACAAGACATTTAGCTTTGGTATGTATGTTTAGCATGACATGACATAAGACAACAGTAGGGGTTTCAGTGGGTCGGAGAACATTTCATCTAAGTACGTAGGTATAGGATAAAGTAAGATGGCATAATCTGGTTTTAAGTGGCTGAGAAGTTTTTTTATGCAAGTTAAAACAAACGTATTTTACCATTTATCTTAAGTTTCTCTTTCCATGTTTCCTAAGTTTCTTTTTCCATTTCTCCTACTTTCTCTTTCCATTTATACCTACTTTCTCTTTACATTTCTCCAAACAGAATCTTGACAAGGGAGAAGCCATTTCAGAATAACACCTTCCTATCTCTGGATATAGTTTTGATCACCCTAAGGATCATAAATACCTAGGGTAAAAATAATAATAATAATAATAGTAATAGAAATAATGATAATAATAATAATAATAGTAAGGAGCAACCAAGCAGCAAATATTGTACACAGCAAATGTCAACCAGACGGATTTAAATGAAGCTCTGAACTAGGAAACAATCTTCAAACTCTTTCTCTGCCATTGCTGAAGATCGTTTTCCACTTAATTTTTAGATGAAAAGATCCAGAGTAATCCAACAGGAAACTACAGCTGGAAATTCGTCGATTTCAACAATATGTCGCAGGAAGAATTGTTGAAAAGTCATGCATTCGGTAAACAGTTGTATATTTGTTACGTATAGCTTGATTAGAGTACATATATACATAGATATACACTGTGAGTGGAAAAAAGAAACCCTTCTAAAGCTTCATAATAATTCGCATTGAAAATTAATAACAATTAAATTTTTAATCAAATTTTGTGTGTTTCACGCATTGAGCTATAATTTGTGCTCAAAATGTCCTTCAGCTTCGACACAGGATTAAAATGTGCTTGCCACTGATCTATTACTGTTTTATCCTTCTTGCTGAGCGCCACAAATGATGACACTGTGATGTCATATTTAAGAGGGGACCGTCCAAGATTAAAAAATTTGTTAGTCGTCATGGTCAAGATTAAAATTCATTTGAAATTCCTTAGGTTTACGAATATATTAGTAGTTATATAACTAATAATAATAATAATAATAATAATCTTTTCTTTATTTAAGCACCTGCTAACCTCACTGTGCTGTACAGTGAACATACATATAGTAGAAACGGCAGCCACACAGGGCGCCTTACATACAAGTATACAGTAAAAGCACATGATAACAGTTTTACAGGAGTCGAATGTAACTGTTTATACGGCAGCCAACATTAGATTAAAGGAACATAATCAACTTATAACTGGCACGTTGAAATTCTTTTTTTACATTGCTGTAAGAAGTTCTGAATTTTTCAGGTGAACCAGTGCCACAGTTGTCTTTGGTACCGACTTCTACGGAAAATGGAACCGGTGAGGAAAATCTGAGCTCTTTCTCAAACCATGTGTAACAGTAAAAGGCCAAGAAATCTGGGTCCCTTCTCATTTTAGTACAGTTAGATGGCGGTTATTGGGTGATCCATTTAGTAAAGGTGGGGTGATGAGTGGATGGTTTGTTTAGTACAGTTACTGTACTGTTAGGCTGTACAGTAGTAATGTTGGTGGATGGTTTGTTTAGTAGTTAGACTGTAATGTACTGTTAGGCTGTATAGTGATGGATGATTTGTTTAGTACGGTTAGACTATTATGTACTGTTAGGTTGGTGGGTGATCCATTTAGTACAGTGCATGACTGTTCAAATTACTTCTTTTCTTGTGTTAAGATGAACTTGTTGAGGTCCCTTAGACAGTGATGTTCTAATGTTTTTGAGAGTTCTTTAAAGGTTCTAAACAAACAACTCAGATGCATACTTCATATGGTCCTTACAAACATACTCTGTGTACTTGATATATCATGTGCTAAGTGTGCTTAGAGTGCAAAAATTTGGCAATATAAAAATATATGACAATAGCACCTTTGCACTCTAAGCACACGATATACGCACTGCATAATCTTGAGTATACTCCACTAACACACATTGTTGCATACTCTTGGTAGCTGTTGCATGCTGCCAACAAACAAGTATGTTGGTAGTCTTTGGCAGCATGGAAAGGATAAAATATGATAACAGTTCTTTGATATTTAATATTTGTGAAAATGGTTTAAAAGAATTTTTAAAGAAAGTGTGGCCTTTGCAGAAGTGACTGCTGAAGCTGCTATGTCTGGTGAAGCGACTGAAGTACCACCGAAAAAATGGTCAATGGGAACGACAGAAATTATCATCATAGTCTGTGTCGCCGCACTTGTACTGCTCGGAATCATACTGTGTATTTTGTTGTTTTACAAAGCAAGGTTAGCTTTTTTTACTGTTACTACTTAATGATTAGTTTATGGTGATGTGTTGACAAATTATGGTTTATGTATTTGGTAATGCCACCTTGAAATTACACTGTATTTTTTGCTTTACAAAGTAAGGTTAGTTTTTTACTAATTAGAACTAATTAATGATTAGTTTATGATACTGTGTTGATAAATTTGTATGTGTGTTTGGTAATACCACCTTGTGGGGTGGCAGGAGTTGGAGGGTAACTTGCTATGCTGTTCTGCACCCATGGGGACTTTGTGGTTCCCGCTCCCATATGATGATGTGCATACATCAGTGCTTTCTTTTGTTGGACCATCCTTCAAGAACAGGGAATACTACCCCATCACATTCAGCACAAGAAATACTTTCCACTTATCGTCAGTTTGCACCTTTTTCAGGAAACCAAAGATAGGAACCGCATTGCAACTGCACTCTTTTTACCTTTTTCTGTTGGCTGCTAATTAACCGTTCTCATTTACCCACCTAAATGTAAAGGTACACGTTTTTCTATACCAACCATGTGGCCTCGACCCTGCTCACTTTTCAATGAATTGATCTGGTGAGATCCTTCACTGCTGCCTGTTTGAATGGGTGTCACATCTTTTGAGGTCCCCCTAATGACACTGAGTTGTTTTAAGTTTCCTACCTGCTTTGATCAGCTGAAAAATCATAATCATCATCTCCACAATTCTAAAGCGCCACTCGAAAGCCAAGCACAGGGCACCAGCTTATTCACAAGCACTGCATCAAGTCAGAGGGGTTTCCAAAAATGATAGTAATGCAGTGAGCCTGTCCACAAACCTCAAGGCACATCACAAGGAAACTGTTCATTTCACAGAAGAAGTGGGTACCAGGTCACCCTGGGTGGTCCGAATGAGTGAAATGATCTTTCTATTTCATGCTCTTACTCGTAGAAATGGTAACAACTATTTGCTTCGGCCGAAATTGTTAAGAATGCTTATTTAACAAAAAACTTGCTTTGTTAAAACAATATGGACTGTAATTGGAAAGGGAAATATAATTATGTGAATATGTGTAGTGTACATTACGATGCAACTGTATTTGATCTTGCATTCCTTCATTAGTTTGTTTTCCATGCATTTTAGGAAGAAATCGGTGATGAACCAGGGTAAACTCTACCGTCCGCTATCAACAAAGGCTCCAGCAGCGGGTGACAGCTGGGAAAATCTGCTCAGTTCATACCTTCAGAAGAGGTCCCAGGACCAATCGAAACCGGGTGAACTAAGACCCCAGGACGGTTCGAGACCCAGTGTACCGAAAGGCACGGACCCGAATCAGAACCAAAATCAGGGACAGAAGCTTCAAACCATCCCCGAAGAAGATGCGCACGAGGGCGAGGCTGCTGCAGTTAGCCAAAACCTTAATAACAGCGCCGGAAGTTACTGGTCGGCAGCGGAACAGCTTTTCGAGGGACCAGAGGTTTTTCTCGTCCAGCCGTTTCCGGAACACGACTACGACTCGGTTCAACGTGACAGCGGAGATGCCGACTGCATCAATCCGATTTCCGACACTTGCAGATACGCGTTGCTGGATCGACTCTACGAAAGGGTCTATGGCAAGCCCCAGATGCTGGTGACGCCCCCAAAGCGATCGTCTGCTGAGGCGGATGAATTTCTATGGGGGAGAAAACGTTTTGGGTTGAAGCAGCGGGTAAATAGAGCCGACGACGGATTCTCTTCCGTAGAATTATTTCCGCCGTCCCATCCGCCGTAAGATATAGTGCGTTGAGTTCTTGAGTTAGTCATTGTACAGGTTGTCGCTTTTACCTATGTCTCTCTCGGATGCCGCGGCCAGTGATGCGTCTGTGATGAATCACTGATTGGACAATTCTGACACCGATTCTTGAATCACTGTAAGTGAAATTGAAATGAAGAATGACCCTGTAGAGGTCGAACATTCAGCACGCCGCTGTTAGCTGGTGTGGAAGTGTTTTCGATAGGCGTTGAAACCAGTAACACCTCAATACGGAACTAAGCATGCTAGCAACAGTTTCGCTATGATGGTGGCCAGACAGTTTGTAAATAAAACAGAGACCCTGAACAAGTATTTGCTTTGTCCAGAACTTGCTTAACACAAAAACTTGCTTTGTTAAAACAGTATGGACTGTAATTGGAATGGGGAATATATGAGAATATGTGTAGTGTACATTATGATGATTTGCTATTTGTAGTCATAAAGTCATTTAGTCCTTATGTTATAACGAGTTTGACAGTGAATACGCAGCAATGAACGGAGGGTTTCGGCTGTGCTGTTAAATTGGCTTTACAAAACTGGATCAGCAATCTTACCTCATTGACCTTACTATATTTATCAGATAAAGCACTGGTCTGTCTGTCTGTGTGTCTGTCTGTCTGTGTGTCTGTCTGTCTGTTACTCTACTGGACTCTGATCCATAAAATAATTCTTCAACTGTAGAACTTTCAGAGTCACTCTTATGTGTTTAATGTTCTTAGTCACATTTTGAGGGTGTCACTGGCCTGGTTCCAATTGCTCAGTTGGAAGTCTTCTTCTGCTTGGATTTTCGTTGGTATTTCCTGGTTAGTCTGGGGCACAAGATAGTAGTGGTTAGTATGCTGGAGTGTTAACTGAGATGTCGAGGTTCAAATCCCTGCCATGGCAGAAATTTGTTTTCAGAGTTTAGTTTCACTTGTGTCCCCTGGCCAACTCAGTTATAATGAGTACATTGACTGTACACTCAATGGAATGATCAGACAGCGGGGAGGATAGTCATCTGCCTTTGTGTGCCAAGGCTAAGAAAATGAAGTTGCTAACACTTCATACTTATGGCTGCCTCTTGGTGGCTAACATAAGGGCCTGATGTTCTTACTTGACCATGGCAGCATGAGTTAGCACTTTAGCTTTATGACTGTAGTTTTAGGAGACTCCTCATGCTTTAGCACCAGACAAGTATGGAGGGAGGCATAGATGCTTTTCCTTCTTATTGTGGTTACTAATTAATATGAGATGTTAGGCCAGGCCTATCTCTGAAATTACCGGTAGTCTGATTAGCTGCAGAGCCGACTTCCTTAAGTGTGCACTCGATTGTGTCAGGAAATGGACAGGATACACACTACCCCATTCCACCATCTGTGTCAATGGCATTGCCTTCACAAGAACTTTTACTGATTGTGTGCATTTCCTAAGTGGAAATCTGCCAGAACCTCAGAACCATACAGAGGTATAGTAGTATCAACTCAGGATTTCCCCACTACCCTCGGAATTATGAATCAGAACTTCTACAGCGCCATTGTCTGAGGCACAAAGGTATCAACCGATGGCGCACCAAAATCAAGTCGTGATAAGGTAAATTAACATCCAGAAGATCACTCTGCCATGTGAGAGACAGCCTATGGTGGATAAGAAGTTTGAAAAAGATTACTCTTTAGTAGGAAATGAAATGATACAAGAACGGATACCAAAAAATCTAGGTCCACCAACCAAAAAGCCGTCCATTGTGAACAATTCTAGCTTTAGGTATGACCAGAAAAAGGCGACCAGATGACCTTGTTGAATAGCGAGAACACTGATGAATAAGGACCGATTTTATGCTGTGGTTGGCCACAGTGTTCTACTTACCGTACATGGCTAATACAAGGACTGTTGGATACAGATTACTTTAAAAATAATAGACTGTTACCAACACCTCTTGTTGGCCTCAACTCGGCTTTTCTTATAGTTCGTCAGTAGAACATACAACTTGGCACTTGTGGAAATAGAGAGAGAAGAACAAGGACAGATAGACAAACACACACACAAAATATAAAGTACAACAGACAGACAGACAGGTAGCTACTATCTTCAAGAAAGTCTGTAAAAGGCCGTCTGAAAGAAGACAAGTGCCACGTTCAATAATTTCAAGACTACCAAAATTTCCGTCAGTGGCTTCAACGTAGCATAAAGGCCATCAACACCTATCAGCAGGAGTGAAATGTATCCTGTACAAGTATTGTTACTGCAAATTTATATAGCGCCTAAGCAGGAGACACTCGTCAGACGTGTTCCCAACCTGACAACATAAAACAAACTATGACAGAGGGATTTACAGACTCTGCATTCCTGGGAGGAGGGATATTACATCACTCCCTATCCCCGGATGGGGGATACACAAGATCTTTAAAGACGTGGTTTGATACCCATAAGCTCCCTATGGGTCGACTCGGCCTTCCACTTCCTTGGGGGCAGCTGTAAAATGAGCGGCACCTAACAGACTGCCAAGACGTGTGTTCTATAAGATCTTGATAATTATTGTACTGTCATATGTTTCAATGTTACTGCGGTTTGTCAGTGAGCTTGTCAATAAAAACGAATATTATTATTATCAATTTGCACACAACAAAAACCACTCAGAATGATTCAACACTGCTTGTCACATGTGTTAATTATACATGTAATCTGAAGACATCTTTATGACTTATATATACATAAACAGAATGACCAAAATAACAGCTAAAACAAACTTATGTACATAAGAAGAATGACAGAATCAATAGCATGGTCTTATGTGTTCGTACTCAAAGCATTGGCAACAATGAAACCTTGATTTGACAAATACAGCAAAATTATTCCAGAATTTTAATACTGCTTGATTACTTGAGATGCATAGATTAATGTCTTCTCTGAATAAAATAATTCCTCAAGTCAAATGTTTTTGTGTCTCTAAAACCTGCCGAGTTTCTCCAGAAAAGTCAATTAACTAAACAGCCAATTCTCCAAATAAAATCAATTTATCTGAATACGCAAATTCTCTGAAATGGTAATTATCCACATAAGGCTATACTCTCGATAAGCCAATTATTCTCCGAATAAATAAATTCTAGAAAAATCTAATTCTCTAAGTAAGTGGATTCTCTGAATAAGCAAATAATATTCTCTGATGAAGCCAATTCTCTAACTAAGTTGATTTTCTGCATAAGCAAATAATATTCTCTGATTAAGCCAATTGGCTAAATAAGTTGATTCTCTGAATAAGCAAATAATTCTCTGATTAAGCCAATTCGCTAAACAAGTTGATTCTCTGAATAAGCAAATAATATTCTCTGATTAAGTCAAGTCTCTGTGCATCTATGAATAAGTTAGTTATATCAGCTTTTCTGATCTGTGAAGAAGTCCAGTGTTTGCAATACAACAGTACAGTTATGACTTGTGTTGATAGTGAAGCACTAAAACTGTTCTGCATATTTGGACATTTACAGCCAAGATTTAAACAACACCAATTCACTGCAACCTCCTAATAATAATAATAATAATAATAATAATAATAATAATAATAATAATAATAATACATGTATTCCTGTTTTTGGGAGCCAAATCAAATAACATATTACAACTATCTAATAATATAACTTATTATTTATAACTTATGATCTAATAATATAACTTGTGATTTATAACTTTTGATCTAATAAAAAAATATAACTTATGATTTATAACTTATGATCAAAAACACGAGATGTACAAAAGCACAAGATGTACATTGACCAAAAACACGCGACGAACATTGTGATGCCACATCGATTTGAACACAATGCTTAGCATTTGCAATTTATCCAGTAGGAACCAAAGCAACTATATCTGACAGTCACAGGTTTCTATTGGGCTTTGAAACCCACCCTATGATTCTAAATTAAATAAAAATATAATAAAGAGAGGCAGCAGTCGCTTGTCTTGAGAGATGGACAAGACTACCCCCCCCCATTCCACCACCTTTCCATCTGTGTCAAAGCCACTGCACAAAAACTCTTCATGATGGTCCTCAGAATGAGGCGTCATTTTCCAGAAATACCATTAAGATATGATATGAACAATTAATGATAATAATAAAACCATGGCACTTCATCCAGAAGAGCTCACTTGAATGGAAATGCCATCTTGCAACAAAACATATTTAGAAAAAAACTGTAATTTCAGACATGATTTACATACACAAAACATTCAGACACAATCAACAGAGCCTGAAGTTATGCGTTCGAAAAGTTATGCGCAATAATACACAATGCAGCACAATCAACAGAAGCAGAAAATTTACGTGTAATACGTAATGAAGCACACAGATATATCTACAAATAAATTCAACCGGTGATATTTACATCATGCAATAACACAACTGGACAATTGGTGAGAGGCTGAGAGCACTTCAAAACTGCAAAAGAACCAGTGTCTCTAATCTTTAGCAACTTTGTATTAACTTTTTTATTAAGATTTTAAAAAGTTATTAAGTAGGCCACAATGTTTACTATCTATTGAACCAGGATGTTTACTATTTATTCAGTAAACCAGGATTTAACCATTTTCCAAGCAGGATGTATCATAGTAATAAACAAAGGAAGTACTTTACTAATTAATAATATCAAGGGGTTGAATAATTGAACGGTAACACTCTTGCTCGTAAGCTTCCTATATGTCAACTCAGCCTTCCACTCCCTAGGGGTAGCTGTAAAATGAGAGGGCGCCTAACAGGCTGCCAAGACGTGTTATATAGGATCTTCATAACTGTACCATCATATGTTTCAATGTTACTTACTGCGTTTTGTCAGTTAGCTCGTCAATTAACACGAATATATCAAATATTATTATATACAACATGGCAAAAATACATTAATGCTTACTATTACAGATTCACTAGCTGAATCAGGATGTTCCTTCTGCTTCACCTAGGAGTGGTCGTCAAATGCTCATAATACAGCTGCCAATCAATTTGCGTAGTTGCACACATTACAAATTTTCATAAAAAAGAATGCAAAACTTATAGCAATGCAATACACCATGTCCGAAATCTCAAGGCACATCATAAGCAAACTGTTCGTTTTACAAAAGCAGCAAGTACCAGGTTGCAAAAAGAAGCAAGTACTAGGTTGCCTGAACGGCATAATTTAATCTCTGCATTTTAGCCTCTTACTGGTACTCATGGTCATATTGGCCAAATACTGTTAAGAATGAGTGCTAAACACAAAAAAACTCGCTTTGTTAAAACGATATGGACTGCGAAATGGAATGAGAATGTATGTGAATATGCAGAGTATAGAATACAATACCACTGTATTTGATATTGCGCTCCTTCAGAAATTGAAATCGAGAAGTGCACG
Organism: Allolobophora icterica; assembly: GCA_963556255.1. NCBI lineage: Eukaryota > Metazoa > Annelida > Clitellata > Crassiclitellata > Lumbricidae > Allolobophora > Allolobophora icterica. The sequence goes on from OY744608.1 coordinate 61,630,359, forward strand.
CATGACCATGACACAGCATCAATGGTGCCAAGCAACTGCGTGTGAAGGACTTTCTCAAGGACCATACAAAGTCCGTGCCTCAGTACAGGTTGAACCCATCCTCTCTGCACTGCAGGCTAGGCACTCTAACGAACTGGCTACTGTGCTTCAGAGTAATCATTGCACAGGCCCCGAGTTTACATTCCAGAGGCCTATTAAGGCTCAATTTCTGCGATAACCTCTTAGTAATTAATATTAATTCAGGTTCTTAATTAGTAGAAACTCGTTTCAAAATTGAATCTCGAGACTTCCATACAGCCGTCATCGAACAACATAAGGCATCAGCTGGTGGTCGCTATACAGGTTAACTGCACTCCACACCGGTAATCATAATTCATGCACAAGTCCAGTCTGAATCCAACTGGATCCCTTGTATGTGACCTCACCATTCTTCAACTTGTCCAAAATAAATGCACTAAATAAACCACAGAGTTCTAGTTGTAATTAGTAACTTCTATTGCACCGGAGTCCAATGCACAAGTCACCAACCCGAGGGTACACCAAAAACAAGCTGAATTCAGGTCAATAGAGTAACTCCATAGGACAAATCTTGCAAAGAAACTGACAGACAAAACAGACTTCTCAACTTCACACATCCCTCACAAGACGACCAAAACGAACACGTTTCATCATGAAATCAGCAAATACTTGGAGTTAAATATGGTGCACAGTTCATTTCTCACAGAACATTATCACTCCTCTCTGGCAGAACATTATGTTGTTGTATACATAAAAGTAACATTAACAATACAAAGCAAACTGAATTAGCTCCTGGACAGAAGACATGACTCTGTTAAAACCATATCAGTCATAATGCAGCAACTGTTATGTACCGACACAAAATGTTATCCCAGAAGGAAGCCACATGAAACCATTACAATATTAGTCTTCTTCTCTGGCTAACAAGATCTCCACAAATCATAAATCTGTAACGGGTTTCTGAAAAAGCTACAAAATGTGTAGGTAAGTTTTAGAAACTGGGAAACAAGCAATCGTGAGTAAACGCTTGTACGGAACTCACTAGTTTTGCATCGATCTGACACACAAATTGAGCCATTCAAAATCACCGAGCCAGCAGACATAAAATTGGAGCATGGAACAAGGGGGAGGGAAATTACGTATTTTACATTTACCCATGAAATGTATTTTACATTTACCCAAGAAATGCATTTGGCATCACATACAATTATAAACAGCCACTCCATACTGGCAACATCAGATTTCTTATGCGCTATTTACAGCTACGGTTAACAGCCAGGCACATCATTAATACGCACAGATCAAGCTCAACAGCATGTAAATACACATGACACAATTAACCGATCAGTCACAATTAAAAGCATACAATCTAGTTATGAGCGCTAATTAATGCATGCACATGTATACCCCTCTCGGTAGGAATTAGTTAAACAACTTCTAGATGTCAACGATCAAAGTGAAACAGTAAAAAGAAAAAAAACATTCTACAGAAAACCAGTGGCATCAAACTGTCGTCAATGTTGCAACGAACACATCCACCTACTGTCCCCCTATTCAGAGTAGCTAATTATTCCACTGCAATTTGTGTCACATTTTACAATAACAGTCTCGCATAAAACTAATCAAGAATATTAAGTTAATTACCTGACGATAGCACATAAACTTATTACAAAATATTGTAGGACATAACCTCTTCCTGACCCCAACAACCAAAACATCAGGTGGAACATGTTCCCCATCCCATAGGGATCAACGCCCCTGCAGATGAAAAATCTGGACTTCCTTAAATTACACTCTTTGAAACATCACTACACAAAGTTCAAGTACAAACAGCTCGAGTTCTGACAGTGATTATGAACAGGCAGAGACAGATACAGTCAGTTTTGTAGCAAGCCCCTTAAATCATTGCAACCAAGACTATTTACAAGCCACAACACATTATCGACCGGACCTTCAGTCAGTTGAAAAGCAAAACGAATGCGGTTTCTAACAGGGAACATTGTTATTGACGTTTGAGCCGCCACCTGTCTCGTCTTGGCTCCGGAAAAATCCATCTTGTGTTGAGCTCTCGCGAACGGTGACCGTAAAGGCGTTTGCGGTGACGTCCGTAATACACACCTTGTCGAGAAGTAGTTTCGATTTGTCTGGCAACTTCCAAACCGTGCGTGACTTCAATTCGTTTTGCAAACTGTCGTCATGTCCATTTATGCTTCTGGGAACATCAAACTGACTTGTTCTCCTCTGAACCAAGCCCAGCGCCGGTAAACTACTGTCTTTCCGAACTGCGTCTTTTCCCGCACCTGCTAATCTGCCTGCTTCAGACGTGGCCACACCTTCGTCTGTCGGAAGCGGACGAGGTTTGTTTTTTGATCCGGGAGGTCGGCCTCGAAGCTTTACCGGTTTCGAAAAGTCGCCGCCTTGTCTTGGAGGCTGGGTCAACACCCTGGAAGCGTTGTTAGGCACTAGGGACTTGGGTCGTCGCCCGCGTTTCTGTCCAAAACCTGTATCAGTCTTTTTAATCTTGAGCATGCGCTGCATCGAGCTGTAGGCGGTTCGCTGGATTTTGATTGGCGTCACGACTGGAGCGCTGACGTCTGCTTTGGCATCTGACAACTGCTTTTCTGTCGACTTCCTGTCATCATTCTTCGACTTGTTGCTGACATTAGAGACATCTGGTGAGCCAACAGGCTTGTTGTTATCTTCATCATCGTCATCATTTTCAGAGCTGCTCGAATCGCTCGAATCTTCTGAGCTGGAGCTGTCATCGCTGTTGTTATCTCTGCTTCTCCGCGGTATCTAGAAAGATCATTTCAAATTAAGTATATGTTTTTAGGTGGCATGAAATGTTATAGTCTCAGAAATGAATTTTTATATTGCCTTCTTTAATTGCAATGAATTACAGCAGTCTCTGAAACAAGTTCATCTGCATCATGGAAAGCAAACACTAAAGATTCTGGCAGATCATTTCTTGCATAACTTTAATTACCAAGCCCTTTAAATATTTTCTGCTGAAAGTAAGCATGTGTGTGTGCTTAGTCGATTGGTTAGAGCAATCGCCTAGTAAAACAGAAAGTATGGGTTTAATCTTCCCCTTAGACAGTTACTGAGCAGGGACCTTGAGCGATGCACGGTAATAATAACAGTTCGTGTGGCATGTGTGCACATGTGTGAGGACCTAGAGCGTTGCATTCTAATTACCAGCACAATCCATCCCATAAAAATTGTACAGTAAGGACATTTTATGTTCACACAAGGTAGGAGTTCTCACCTTTTTCTTTGGTCCTCTTTTCGATCCTCCTCTGTCTTTTCCCAACTGGCTGTACAAGAAAGCATTTAGAACAACTAAATGTAACAGGTTTTGCCTTTGGCAAGTTATTATACAGCAGATTTACGAAGAACTGAAACATCAAACCGTGACAGTATCTGTCAGGAACCGATGTTGTGCACGTCACACATTCAATCAGAGGACTTACATGGGCCTCTCTAAGATAACTACTCGTAGGCCTCCCAGCCCAACCCTAGCAAGAAGACCCTTATAACCAATGGCCAAGTATGTTCTAAAGTTGAATTAAATCTAGTATCCATGCTGGCAACCGTGTTAAATTAGAAAGTGCCACGTTGATTCGTCTAACAAGGTTCAAGAGTATGAAGAAAACATTTCAGCAATTACCTTGACGTAAAACCTTTGATCAAACGGTCATCCAGAATGTTTTCCTCTGGCTCCCATGTGTTGTGCCTGCAATAAGAAAAACCTGGCTCACAATTCTGAGGCTCAATACACTCCACCACTGTCCGCTTTGACTAATCTGTCTACGAGAGGTGCTACATAAATACGTGAGTGCAATTAAGATTACACTTAAACTATAAATAAACACAGTTACAATGTCTGGGGTGTGCAATAGTATAGTGGTTAGTGTGCTGGACTGTCAATCGAGAGGCTCCCGAGTTCAAATTCCTGCCAAGACAGACATTTAGTTTGAGATTTATGCTCCACCTGCACCCCCTCAGTTATAATGAGTACACTGACCATACACTGTTGGTGAGAAGATGAGACGGCAAAGGAAAGGACTGGCCGCCTGCCCTCATATGCCGAGGTTAAGAAAATCAAGTTGCCACCACTTCTTACCCCATGGCTGTCTTTCAGGATAGCTCAAGGGACTGCTCTTCTTCTTCTACAATGTCTTCATAAAAATCTCAACTTCTTACCTTGATGAATAACTTAATCACTGAATTGCAACATTTTCACAAAATTCTGAGTCTTACCATTACTTAATAAATAAATGTACACACAGTGTGCCTACGTAAACCTTCAGAATACAAATCCGACATATGAAAGTAATTTTATTTATGAAAAACCATAAGATATCTATGGCTAAAAGAATCTGAAACAGGTCAGAGTAAAAGCATTCAAATCGTTGCAGTAATCTCACTTGCTACTCCAGCCTTTCCATTTCACAAGATACTCGACTTTGCCCTGAAAAAAGAAACAGCAATTATTATTATTATCATGCACTTTTCAAGTGCCACTACCTAACGATCAAGCAATAATCAATAGCACAGGGCAATTGTGACTGAAGGACTTGATCAAGGTCCCTACACAGTAATCGTCTCAGGGGCGGAGGATCAAACCCATACTCTCCACGTTACAAGGCCAGCTCTCTAACCAACTGGCTACTGTGGGTATAAGGGCAAATGTGTAATTGAAGAAGTCCATCGCGTTTGCCAAAAAACATGGTCAAATTAAACATTTTTTGTATAAACTTAAAAATCATAAAAAACACACAAGGTCTCCAGTGAGGTCTAAAGTCTTGCTGAAAATATTCTGGTCACAGTCTAACAGAAACTTCTAATGCAGTCTCATTTTTTAGCTGCTACTGAATTTGACACCTTATGGTTACATTTTGGGGCTTCTTTCAAACTGAGACAACAGTTCTTTGAAATTCATTTGAATAAAACGGTCAGAAGAGTTTAGACAAGTTTCTGCCTACAGGATCTCTAGTTGGATCGTAGGAATTAAGGTAGGTAAGTAGGCAACGCAGAGCACAATAGTTGCCAATTACATAATATCCACAAACCAGGACCTAGAATAACACCTGCTGTGTGATTAGATCAGCGTTTCCCAAAGTGGGTTCCGCGGAACCCAAGGGTTCCGCGGGGTGATCACAAGGGTTCCGCGAAAAGTTGTAATTTAAAAGCATATTCATTGAGAAATTTCACTGGATAAAGCATTCCAAGCAGTTTTTAAAAATACACAAAGAGTTTTATAAAAGTTTAAAACTGCCGTTAGTCGTCTCATTTCTATGTTGCCCCCATTGAGCGATAATGCGGACTTTCAATGTCCTTTTAGCTATCCAGTAATTATATAGAAATATATATTATAGGCTAGACGTTACTGCAGGGACCTATGTAGGTCAGAGCTGTAAGTCTGAATATGGACATATAGCCATCGTTACATCGACGAAAAGAATCCGAAAATGATTTAACGTAAAAGTTTTTTTTTACAGTTTTTTTAAAGTACAGCTGAGAGTTAAAAAGTACACCTGAGATAATCGTACAACAGTATTAGCAATTAATTTTTTTTATTTGTTAGTATCAAAATCTGACCTAGAGCGTTGGCTCAAAGAAGGAAATTTAAGGGTTCTGGGCTTATGTTCAAACTAGTAATGTGGACTGTTTTCCAACATATGCGACTTTTTTGTTGAAAAGGATTGTGTTCTCAACCAAAACATTCGTTCAAAAATTGCAGATGATATTCACGACCTGTTTTTAATCGATTTCTGTTTGTATTCGATTCAATAAATGATTTGATTTGAAGCGAACTTGGTTAAATACTTTCCTCCCATGAAGGGTAATATTGGATTCGGAACCCATTCAAAGTAGCCGAAAACCAGCAAACTTTTGTAATAAAGATTATGAACTTCTTATTGAGATAACGTCGGACTCGCAAGTGAATCAATTTCAGAATTAGACCAATTAAGGAATACCCCACTGTCGCGAAATGTGCAGTTAGCGTACTTCTGCCATTTGCCACAACGCATTTGTGAGAAATTGGATTCTCATAGTAGGCCATACTGCAAGGAAAACCAAATATAAAAATTGACTAAATGCTGCTGCACCTGACATAAGAATCCAGCTTTCTAGCATTGGACCAAATATAAAAAATTGGCAGAGAAATAACAAAATCACTGTACACGTATTAAAACTTCATGTACTCCCAATATTGTGCACCATAAGACTTGGTCTTAAAAACTGTAGGCTTTAACATTTGATATACATTTTATACATGTAAGAGAAAATAAATTGTTTTTATAAACTCCTTATATGAGTGCGTGTTTAGTTAGGCCTAAATTAGTCTGTTTCTCAGGCGTTACGTATGTCTCAATACGTTTAGTTTAAGTTGGGGTTCCGCCATAAAATAAAAAGATGACAAGGGTTCCATGGCCAAAAAGTTTGGGAAACGCTGGATTAGATGATGCATTGCACAAGATTTTGTTCACTTCCAGTACTTGATTTGTTGATTTTTCTCACGATTTTGTTTACCTTTACACATGAAAAATTGTAGGGGACGAGCGTATATGTGACCTTTCTATAAAATCGATTTGAATAACCGTTATAAATCTCATGAGAAGCATGCTGCAGTGATTTTTGATGCCAATAGTAAATGACAAACTAATGTTGAAAGCTATATTATGTATCGGGCGTCAATGAATCCAGAATGTTATAAAATGTAAACAAATTTCACCATGCCAACTTCTGACTAGCAAGAAGACCCTTATAACCAAGTGCCATGTTGAAAATCGTAGACTGTATCCCAAGCTTAACAAGACCTGTATCAAATTGCATCTAAAGTTTAAAGAGACCTGGGACTTTCTCTAGCCATGTCTGCTAATTTAGATGACCGACAGTCCGTACTTATCCTGGCGACTTAATATTCAACTCCGTTCTAAAGCTGCGCAAATTTCTGATGAATAGCTATTTGTCAAAAGCTTTGCACATAAGCTGGTTCTCTGAACTATGCATTTGGGGCTCTTGTGAAATAGCGTGCTTTGCACGATATTGGGCACTTGTCTAGTGACAACCTAATTTGAAATAAACACTTAAAGAACCATGCAAAACGCGCTGCAATGTCTAAGTCAACACAAATCAAACCTTGCGTATTCTCTGCTTTAGAATGCGCTGAGCGGCATATACTTTTCCGCCAGCATCGTCCGTGTCCATTTCGAATTAAAAAATTTTATGCACCAAAGTTTACTCCAAAACGGACTCCTTTACGACCAACGAATTGTTAATGGCTGCCCATAGAATACGCTGGAAGGACACTACCTTAGCTACCAAAGTTAATTATTATAGCGCTACACTAGTTTTTATTTAATATTAGGGAATATTTTAACTTTCGTTTTCAAATTTTAAAGGATTTCGAAAATTAAAATGTAATTCGTTAAGCAGCCTAAAACGTGTACGGAGGTTGTATGGCAAAAAAAATGTCTATAATGCCTTATTCACAAATGAAATCTGACTCCGAGTTCATGCAAACCAAACTCTTGCTGGACTGATTGTTACGTTCTTTTGTCTGGAGTTGCTTTCGCAAGCAAATCATATAGATTGCTGCATGACTCGATCGTGCTGAGTTGGCCAGAGGCGTTAATATTAAATTATGGATTTGAGGGAATGGCAGATCAGCATCGTAATTTATGAACGGCCCCACTTCCCGCCGGCTGTCTAATGGAAATGTGATGTCACCTCGTCATGGTGCTTTTCATGTCGGCATTATCTTAAAATGTGCGTGAGAATGCATTCTTGTAAGTTTCCACGTAGATTATTTAAAGCAGGGACGGTAGTGTCAACGGCAGTTTTCCAAACTGTGGAAGGTTAAGGCAATGGCGGTAAGTGAATTATAGTTTATTTTATCAGTCAGCGATGGTAGGTGGGCATGGGTAAAATGCTGATTTGCTGATTGCTGATTTGCTGATTGGGACGGGTAAAATGCTAATTGAAATCAAGGCAACAGAGTGATCATAGAAAGGTATTGTAATCAACAAATGTAAGACTGTTAAAACACTATAAATACCCCAGCTTATTATAAATTTTGAGTTTTGGAGAGTTCACATGCAAATCAGCATTTAGTAGAAAACAATCTACAATCTCTTAACAGCATTTTACACACCAATCAGTATAATTGATTAATTAATAATAATAATAATAATAATAATGATAATAATAATAATAACCCTCCAGACACTATCTCTGCTCCTAAATAACAACAATTTTTCCAAATCCTGAGGGATCCTTGATACCTCGGGTAAAAAAAAAAATAATAATAATAATAATAATAATTAATAATAATAATAATAATAATAATAATAATTAATAATAATAAAGACCAACTGTTACATTCTGTTGTTACAATCAGCATTTTTCCAATCAGCATTTTACCCACCAATCAGCATGACCAATCAGCATTTTTCCAATCAGCATTGTACCCGTTGGTAATCAGCAAATCAGCATTTTACCCGTGCCCATGGTAGGTTTATAAAGAGAAGGCAAATAGCCCTCAGCCTGCTTGTGAAGTTGTGTAGCCCGAGTTGTAGTTTAGTGTTAAAACTCATTTCAGTTTCGGTTGTTTGATACAGACCCCGGTGCCTCTGATGGAGGCTGAGTTATTTTTTGCCAGGATTTTGAATTTATAAGTTTTAGTTATTAATTCTGGATTCTGACCTGGCACCGAATGGACCAAACAACCTGGCGATTGCAGACTTGATTTGTATAGCACCGGTGAAGCTAGTTACATTGCATGATTGATTTAAATGTATTCGATTTATTGATATATAGTTCATACTAGTGTAATAATATTTCATGTTAATTAATGAGTTGCCTTTTAGGAGTTTTTTGGTCTTGATTCCGTCAAAAGTTACTTGTTTCATCAGAGGATGCGACTTACTGGTGAGCTTTGGTGCATGTTTTAACTCAGAATCATGGATTTTATGTCGTAGGTTGAGTTCTTCTGTACCTTGTCTGATATTTCTGCATATCAGTTGCAATGTAATATAATCTAACTGACCTTTATATACAGAGACGCGTTTACAGAAAACGGGGCCCTATAGGCGCAAACATTTTGGGGGGGCCCTTCTGAACTTATATATAGACTGAGTCTGATACTCTGGTGGTGCTTAGCCTATCATGTGCTGCTGTGCAATAATCCGCAAAGTTGAACTTGAAGCCATTTTGTGAGAGTCATTGACACTGTCACTGTAATTATGATTAGTTATAGACAGGGGATTTTTTAAGAAATTTTCACTGGTGGGGAATTTTGAAAAAGGGCATTTTTCGCGCGTAATTTTAAGTCAAAAAGCACTGAATCAGAGAAACCTTTCTGAGCTGTGGGCCACAGGAATAATTACTAATAATTATTTATTATAATATTTTATAATATTTAATTTATTATTTAATGTCATAATTTAATTTAATATTAATTTAATATTTATTATTATTATATAATTGTAACAAGAAACATTTACTGTAGCCATTTTCTGTTTTAACAAGTAGCCTCCTTTACCTGGATACGGTCCATTCTTCATCAGTTGAAGCTTCCTAAGAGCGCTACATGTAGGCCTATCTCTTCATGTCAGTGTACTGTCATGGGCGTCTTTGTTTAGGCGTAATCTTGAAAATTTAACGTATAGAGTTCTGTCTTGGTAATATGGAAATTCATATTGTCAACCCCGATATGGGAAGATTCATTCACTCGTGTCGACTAATTGGTATCGTATTCCTTTTACCAGCGGCTGTTGTGTTGTTTTTAGCCGATCGCTGCGAGATAACAGGTCGGGCTGGTGAACCGCGGAGTCAGAACGTTATTTATAATATGTATATTTATACACATCCATAAATATATATATATATACATATATATTAACATATGTAATTGACACTGGCTGGAGCTACAGTCTCTAAGTAATGAGCTTCTTCCCTTAGACGCCAACTAACACACGTTCTGCCAGACTTTTTAAATATAGGCCTACCCCGCTAGCTTCGGAGCCAGTTCCAAGCCTGGATGAATGAGGAATGCGAATCAATTGATCTTTGTTGTCACACGGGTCATTAAACTGAAACTTCTACTACTACGCTTTGTGAGTCAGTCGGGTCTGTATTAATAATTACAGGAACGGAGAAGACGAACACTTCTGAGTAGAACAATTTCGTAGGAACTGTGAGGGTCGACTGCGTTGAGGCCTAACCCTAACACTAACCCTAACCCTAACCCTGAACTCAGTGGCGGCGATCTTGTTTGACAGGTGGGGGGGACATTCTTGAACTGATCTGGTCAAAAAAGAGTTTTGAACTGATCTGGTCCAAAAAAGGTCAAAAAATTTGAACAAATTTCATAACTCTAGCACGAAAAAATTTGATGACCTTTTTTGGGGTTTCTTCAAAATTTGGGGGGTCCGATGCATGGCGTGTACCCCCCACTCTTAAAGGTGGGGGTCTTGTCCCCCTCGACCCCCCTGGGATCGCCGCCCATGCCTGAACTTGCTGGATTTCACCAAACAGCGTGACTGCATGTGAGAGATGAACACGGACTTTGCTGATATTTAGGCCTAGCTGATATTTTGGTCTGTGACATTTGCTCATTTGCTGCAGGCTGCAGCGTTCAAGAATTAATTACATATTTCAGATTTATCAGATTTTATTGACAAATTGATTTTACACGCTGTTGAAGTGTCCATGTGTAGGCCTACACTAACTGAAGCAGTCACAGTGGCCGTCACTTAGGCCCTAATAGTGTCATAGTGTGTATAAGAATTATAACTAATTGATAAATAGGATATAAAAGCCTATTAACTCAGTGAACAGGTCATGCAGATAGCAACATTAGCTACTAGAAAAGCCTTAGATATAGGCCTAATTTTTGATGATATTTATACGCCGTAGGCTACATGGTATTGGCAAACCAACGGCCGCTCGACCAACACGGGCCCCTTTTGTAACTTTTTGCACCGACATTCGCGGAACCTTAAAAACGGCCCTGGCTGCATTTGCTACATCATCTGTCGAGTGCCATCAGTTAGGCCTAACTGTTGTTGCCTGATTGGTTGCTGGCAGACTGGTTGTAATTGTTTGCTGTCGAGTTTGGCCAAATAAATCTGAAAGCTTTTGACATTTCTTAGTGCTATCCAAAAGCAAACCTGCTTTGCGTTTCTTAGTTCTTTCTGTAAGCTTACTCGGCATGCTTGTAATTTAACCAATATTATTCTTGCGTATATTGGATAATCCCAATCCCTAGAGAGTAGCTTTAACGGTAACCACTAACCAAAATTCAGTTTTACGGTTTTAGTTTAAAAGTTTAGTTTTCGCTTTAAATAAGAAATATAAATTATAGAGATTTCATGTCTACTGTGGTTTGCATTTACAGTATATCATATGCATAAGGTCACACCAATGACAAAACAAATAATTATTTGGGACTAAAAAGGGCACAATTCACTGGTGGGGAAAAGGGCAAGGACTGGTGGGGAATTCGAGAGGGCTGGTGGGGAATTTCCCCACCAGTCAACATGTTAAAAAATGCACTGGTTATAGAAGCTATTTTTAAGGAATGTGAACTTATTTGATTTAAAGATTTTAGTAATTACATACATTTTTAGTTATTACATACATTTTTGTACAGAAAATGTACAACTGTTATTCTGTAGTTTATTCCTGTATTTGAACACCACAGAAATTCTGTTATTTTCTTCTGTTTTTAAAAAACTATCAGAATTTTCTTTTTTCCTGTTGTTTTAGTGTTGCGGGCAACACTTGTGCAAAGGAATCTCTTCTGTAGTACGTATCAAAATGTCTGCCTTGTTGAAGGAAATGTTTGTAAATTGTTTGTCTATAGTCAGATCTCATTGCTGAAGTGACATGAAGTACATAACGTTTTTCAAGTACTTTTTTGAAGATATATCTTGAATGTTATTATAATGTTATGTAATATAAAGAAGAGAATTTATATAGCCCAGTTCAGTATCAAAGCCAATGCATGTTTACTTTGCAGTCATGAGAAGTAATGTAATGTTGACAATTCACATAGCATCATCGGTAAGTAGATAACATTTCACATATTACCGATATTTTCACTTGTCGTGTGTTTGTCCAAACATTGGCTTCTTTACACATTTATGGCCTTGTCATAAATTTGACGTGGTTTCTGGCCTGTTCTCATGATTGGCCTGACCACCCATTATTGCCTGGTTCAAAATTATAGCCCAATCATAATTTTTGGCGTGGTCATGATTGGCCTAATCACCCAGTTTGGCCTAGTCACAGATTGAAGTTCTGTTCATAAATTTTTCATCTGGTCATACACTTTTTTGGTCTGGCCGTAGGTTTGACCTGGTCATGACCTTTGAACTTGTGTTTCTTCAGGTCTCCCAGATCCTCTGGTAAGGGTGACTGTGAACGTTGCTGAACAGTGTCATTACACGGACTCTTGTCGCAAGACTACTGATCCTGAATGGAACCAAGACTTCTATCTGTAAGCTTCTTACTTTATTATGAAATCTTTGCCAAAACTACACTGGCAGTAAGATGTTTTTGAGATTTTACACCCCCTAGCGAAGAAGAAGAAAAAGAAGAAGAGCACTTCCTTAAGCTAGCAGTCATGGGTATGAAGTGTTAGCAACTTCATTTTCCTAGCCTCAGCATATGAGGGTGAGTGGCCAGTCATCTCCCTTGCCATCTGATCTTATCATTGACAGCATATGGTCAGTGTACTTATAGCTGAGTTGGCTATGTTAACAGTATACTGTAGGACAGTGTAGGTTAGTAAACCAGGCATGGAGGAGAGTATAGTACAGGCTACACGGCCTTAAGTGCTGAGGCTAAGTCACTTGCATCATTGGAACATTTGCTAGGAAACCGTAAGAAGACGATTTAACAAGGACTCCGGTGTAAGAATATTTGTGTTCTAAAATTTAATTAAATTTGGAGTAGATTTCCAAATTGTGGTACATGCATATTATAGTTTTTGTGTTATGTAAGACTGTGCCATTATGCCATAGGCTGGTTCATAAGCCATTGATCTGTAGGGCATAGCCGGGTGCCGTTTTTCAACCGGGTACCGGGTCCGGGTAGTTTGAATAAAATCTGCCGGGTCCGGGTATCGGGTCCGGGTATTAAAACTAAAAGCGCAAATTCAGATATATGCACCAAAGTGTATGCTACCGTCTACTATTATAATGACGTCTGTTGAGTGTTGACCTACCAAAACCAAAATATATGTCGTTTCCGGAACTATACAGAGCATTGCATGGGAGAAGGGAACTATAGTCATGAAAGAGAGCTAAGAAACTGTCTTTCACGGCTTTAAGGACACGCCACCTACCTGCCGAAGGAGGAGGGAAGGGGGAAATAAACGGGGACTTTAAAAGTTGCCTTGTTTCAATGACACGCCGGCTACAGGCCGAAGGACTTCAAAGGCTAACGACTCTCGCTCGACCGTCGACCGGGTCTATTACCTCCCCAACCATACGACGTTTGTAAAAACTGACCATGAGAACTTGCAGCCCATTTATTGCTCTAATTAACGGTGCTCTTATTTACATAGAAAGACCGCTGGTTTCCCACGATCGTCTTCTTTAGTGAGTGCACCTAAACTGTCGCAATTCTACACCTCTGGAATGGGCCGGGTGATTTGGACTTACTAAAAAAAGTGGTTTCAGTGTTTTGTGATTTCGTCGTTAATAAATTTGTTTTGATAAAAAAAATTACCCACCCGGACCCGGATGACCTTTCAGCTCCGGGTCCGGGTGTCTTCCGGGTGTTCAACACCCGGAATTTCCGGGTATCCGGGTCAGTACCCGGCTATGCCCTATTGATCTGTTAGTATGAATTTTATAAATTTATGGTAGAAACCTAATATTGGAAAGAGTTATGTGGGTGAGATTTTTTATTGCAGTGTATTTTTATGTCAAATTGATTGCACTGCTAAAAGGAGTCAAGCTATCAGTGACAGTGCAGTCAGAATTGAAGATACATTTCATTCAGTGCTAGGAGGCAGTTGCACTAGCTGCACTCCAAGCGCTGTGTTTTATGGTAATGGACGGACTGTGTTTCCCCAAGGGGCTTTCCTGATGAGTCCCAAGCATCAAAAATGAAGAATCCCAACTTGCTTTTCCGAGCAGAACCGGAGAAAGTAAAAAGAAAGTAAAGAAAGTAAAGAAAGTAAAGAAAGTAAAGAAAGTATAGAAAGTATAGAAAGTAAAGAAATCAAAAATGAAGAAGAGCAGTCCTTTTAATTGCCGAAGGGACATCTTGTGAAGTTGTGATATGAAGTTGTGTCAGTGACTTCATTTTCTTATCAATGGCTAAGTTTCAGTTTGAAATTTCCAGTACTGGTCCTTTGGTTGTACCTTCCAGTACCCATCCTGTAATTTAAATTTAAACTATTTCATTTCATGCTGTAGTTAAAAGTTATCTGTTTCGGATTGCTTACATTGTCTCTCTTTCTCAACAGACTGATCTTGTGGATGTTGACCGGATTACAGGTTGGCTTTGGTGTGCCGTCAGTTGTTGCCTTGTGTTTTAAACACCAGCACTAATCAAGTTACTAATTAATTATTATACAACTAAAACTAAAATGGGTGATAGAGCCTTTGGGGTCGCTGGCTTGCGTGCTTAGAATAATCTTCCTGCACCTATTCAGGAAGCAAAAAGCCTGCACGTTTTTAAAAACAGTTTAAAATGTACTCATTGTGTAACTTTGAGCATTTGCACTGACAGCGGACTGTAAAACATCCTAGAAGTAGCTCGCTACTGACTATTCTATATTATAAATTATCGTAATTACATTTAAAATACCTTGTCCAGTATTTTTTATTTTCAGTAGTAGTCAGTGGTTACATGTTTGACGCTGTTGTTGGAGTGTGTTTGATTGAATTTGCAGATATCTGACAGATAAGGACTTCATAACGATATCAGTTTGGAAGAAAGGTTGCAAGGTCAAGGGCACAAGTAGCAGCATCATTGGCAGCATCTGTCTCAATGCCACCAACATTCTGCGATTACGAAATCGAGGAGGTATGAATGGATCAATTAGTCTGGCTGTGTATGTGAACACATTTGCCCTGCGCTCAGGGGCGTCGACACCATAGAAACCTTGGAGCAAATGCTCCATCCAAGAATTGGGGGGGGGGAAGATCTGTCAGTGTGTGTTCCACCATTTTAGGGGAGGGGAAGAACGGGGGGGGGGGAAGGGGAAGTTGCTCCAATGACTTAGGGGGATAGACGCCCCTGCCTGTGCTGTGTGTCAGTGTTTGTTTCAGCGCCCACAAAGAGATGCCTTGGATGGGTAGTTGGGTACTAAACATAACACTGAATTTGGAACGGGCTTCCTTCTGAGTTACCGTCTCTTCCTCTGAATAGTTGCCTTGAAGGGGTGTTATATAAAATTATGCTTAGTTGATTGATTGATTGATTGATTGATTGATTGAATCGATGTTAGCGTGACAGTTTGGTCATTATTATCATTAGTAGTGCTATGGTCACCGTTGTCAACAGTTTGGTCATCATCGTCGTCGTCATCATCAGCGTCATCGTTATTAACTCCAACATCATCATCATCATTAATATCTCCAACATCGTCATCATCAATATTATCTCCGGTACCAATGTACCATTCTTAGTCATAATAGTCATCATATTCTTTCTCATCATTTTCAACATTATCATCATCCTTCTCCTGCTCATCATCATCATCATCATCTTTATAATTTGAATCTTTCTATTTATCTTTGATACTTTATCTGAACTGGCTGATAAGATGTTGTTTGCATTCTTTAGTTCAACGTCTTCAACTTCGAGAGGCAATCGACTCAAAGCAGGGCTTGGACATTCTCGACTGCCCTACGACCGGCAGCGAGATTGTTTTCAGTCTGAGCTCACCGCATCCAGAGTCACACGTCATGTACAAGGCCCCTTCGTTCTCCATTTCCACTCATGGAGGAAATCATCAGCAGTCACCAAGAACCGATACAGTGTTAGTTGTTCAATGCAATATTATTGAAGATAATAATAATAGTAATCTGTTCTTTAATTAAGCGCCTGCAAACGCACTGTGCTGTACAGTGAACATACATATAGTAGAAACGGCAGCCACACAGGGCGCCTTACATACATGTATACAGTAGAAGCACATGATAACAGTTTTACAGGAGTCGAATATAACTGCTTTTAAGCAGCAGCCACCAGAGCCGTTTTAAGGAGTTTGGGGGCCCTAGGCATAATCCGTACGAACCCTAACTAACATAAGTAGGCACCGCGCCGCCGACTGTTACTTTTGTCTCTGGGTGCCCGGGTCCTCCCCTCAATTCCCCTTCACATTTTCCTTAGATAGATGCAGGGCATTTTTAACATGTTCATTGGTAGGGTCTCTCGAATTCCCCACCAGTCCTTGCCCTTTTCCCCACCAGTGAATTTGACCTTTCTAGTCCCAAATAATTATTTCTTGTCATTTGTGTGACTTAATGCATATGATATAGGCCTACTGTAAATGCAAACCACAGCAGACGTGAAATCTTTATAATTTATATTTCTTTGGTCACCAGCAGTCTGCCACAGCAGATGTGAAATCTTTATTATTTATATTTCTTCCCAAGTTGTGAGATTACTTAGTTGCAAAAATTTGAATTTAAGATCCGAACTCCTGTCCTGCTTCTTCTGGATGCCATGCAGGCACCCACTGAACTTTCTTTATGTGTGCATTCTCACCCACGGCTCCCAAGGAGTCGGCGCATATATGCTACTAAGTACTAACCTTAAATGTAACCCGATTTCCGCCTCAATCTCTCAGTCTCAGATCTAGAGTATTGCATTATTGCTTTGCCTGTGCATATGTGTCATTTTGTTACATTTATTAATACAGTACTACGTATTACTAAACTCATACCAACACAGTATTTTGTACTATACAAGTGTAAAATAGGTCTAGTTTAACATACGTTACAGTTTCCATTGTTAATTCGTTAAAGAAACTAAAAGTGAGTTTGTAATAAGTGTTTGCTATACATGGATTGTGACTTTGTCACAACATTTCCTTACAAACATCGCTTTCGTATTTTGCTCTGAGCAAAGTCTCATAATATCATCGAAATTCAAAGACTCCAACACATCTGAATCTATGCTCATGACAGATAGGCAGTTCAATCGTTCTTGCATCATACGGCTGCGCAGCTAGTTCTTGATTAAGAGAAAGAACGTTCACCCGTACAGTTTGTCACCATCATTGACATACACCTCTTTAGTGCAATTTCAATGTTTGGAAACGTTGATTCCAGATTGTCATTCTTTATCATGGCATATAATAGATTATTGACAAAATTTTTCTATTGGAGGCAACATTTTTCTAGGGGGTCCAAAATGACGTTTTTGCATAGCTATTCATGAACACAGAAAACAAGACAATTTTCAAAATCCAGGGAGGCAAATAACCCTTTTCCCCTCCGGACGAACATGGCCATGCGCTAAAATTATGGATTTATTTCAGTCTAACTTCTAAATTGCAGAACGCAACAGACTTTTATTTAAAAACTGTTATTGTTCTTACTTTGCTTTGAAGAATTGTTACTTGTTAGAACAGAACTTATAATATTGTTATTTTTTCTGGGTCGTCTCGGGGCCCCCTGTTGCGCGGGGCCCTAGGCCCGTGCCTCGCGTGCCTATGCCTTAAAACGGCACTGGCAGCCACACGGCCTACTATTCATTTAACCTCCGCTGCCACCTAGCGAGTGGAAGGCTGAATAAACCTTACGGGGGTCTGCAGGGTTCGATCTTGGTACCTTCAGCTCTTCACGCCAGTGTGTTATCCATTACTCTTACTCTATGGTAAGAACAAAGGTGATAAGAAGATGATGATGATGATGAGGGTGGTGGTGTTAAGTATGGTAACAGAGCCATTGGGTGGATAACTGATTACTTTCATCATATCTAATTTGCATTGTGTTATAGAGTTAAGGACTTGCCACAGAATGAGAGGATTTTGCAAACAAAGGAAGAAATCTTGGGAAGAAACAGGCAACGAGAACCAAATCATCAAAGCAGTGTATCTCTACCAGTAACCAGTGCTTACCAAAGTCAGTGTCAAAGTAATTTTTCAAAAGCACAGCCATGAGCATATTTTTAAGGACTACAGGTTACCTATGCTCCACATTTTTACACTGGGTTACCATGCTTCCTATTTCTTCATACCAAATAAACACTGCCCAGGAAGGGACTTTTCACACAATTAGTCAATAATTATCATGGGAAAGAAGGGGAAGAAATTCGTCTCCCTTGTAGACTAAAGTAATAAATGCTTGTGCACGCAGCATAATGAGCTTTGGTATTTTTTCTATTTCGTCTAAGCCATTACATCTTGCTGTTCAGTGTACATATTATATTCTGTTGAACTAAATTGAACTATAAAAATACTCTATTCAACGTCTCCTCTCTTGATCTGGATCCTCTGACCTCCTTTGGACTACTCTTAAAACCCCATCTGATTTGATGCAGTGCTTGTGAATAGGCTGGTGCCCTGCACTTGGCCTTCAAGTGGCGCTTTAGAAGTTTGAAGATTATGACGATGACCTGTATTTTTACTATCACATACAGTATGAAGTTGATGATTTTGTAAGCTGTTGCGACTTTTTCTTTGTAGATGACTATGGCCGTACGTCGAGAAATATATTTGCACAAAATCCGAAGATCGCAAGGCATCGTTATAATCAGTGGGTGTTTCGTGATGTTCAGTTACTGATCTTGTAATTATTTTGCTAATTGTGAGAAGTATGTAAGCTTCATAGGCTGCAGCCAAGGCTGAATTACCTCCATGTTGTCTCCTTGGGTGTATTCATTATATTTCGGTTTTTATTATATTTGCATTCTATTTCTGTTGCTGACAATATGACAACAGAAGCAATATTATATCCAAATATTCTAACCCTTTCATTTTCATTGGAGCAAGTCAAAGAGCAAGAATGGTTATCTTGCAGATATCTGCCTTGCACTTCATTTCGTCGTCCATCATTTGGAACTGGTAAAGGGGTCGACGCGATTTACCGCAGTCCATTTCGAAATGGCCGAAGTGTGGCTTCCAGCTCTTGTTTGAGGACCATGGCCAATCAAGACTTTGGTCAGAAGGTGAAGACTTTTCAAAGGGAATTGATGAAACTCAAATTGAAAGCGGAAATCTGCCGAATTCTTGTTTCACGAGAAAAAGTTTTCGAGGCAAGCATGACTCGTACATCATACATTTTCTTATCTGAGCTAACATGCAAACTAACAGCTTATCTAAATAGTAATTATTATTCTAAATGATAATTATTCTTAATAATAATTATTATTCTAAATAATTATTATTCTAAATGATGATAATTCTTCGAAACAGTAAGTAACTGGCTTCAGGTGGTTGATAAGTTTGAGTGCTGGCTTTGATTTCAGTATCTCTCCGGGTAAGGGTACAATAATTGTCTACCTAATACAATTGTTAATGTTCACTTGTTTAGTGCTCCTGATTGATTCTTATCATTTTATAGAATTATGTTTGAAATTGACAAAATGAAAGCAACTGTTGAAAACTGACAAACTTTATAAATTTGTTTCTGAAATTTACAGAATTTGAAATACTTTTTTAATTGACAATTTTTTAAATTGAAGAGGTTTACAAGAATAAGAATAATCATCGAAAAATTTCAAAATAAATTAAATTCTTTTCAATTTAAGGAGTTGAAAATTCTTTCAATAATTGGAAAAATTATTGAAGGAATTGACAAAATTTAGAAATTAACAGAATTTTAGAAGCATTAATTTTTATTGTTTTTCTGTCCTTAAGACTTCGTACCTGCAAGTGATGAAGATGAAGCCAGAGCATCTTCGTCAACGCCTCTTTGTGAAATTTTCTGGTGAAGCAGGTGTCGACTATGGTGGTCTGACCAGGTGAGTATACTTGATTAGATTTATCAATGCAGTTCAGTTCAATACAAATGAAATACGACATTGATGCCTTACATCAGTGCCTAAAATACTCAGTAATGTCAAATGCATACTACCAATTTCCCAAGGTTTAGTGATTACTTTTCTTGTACAGGCCATCCTAATATCAGCCTGCTAAAGTAAACAAGTAAAGACTATCTCATATAATGTATGTACTTGAAGTGATAAGTGAAATTTCTGGTATTAGAATAATAATAATAATAATAATAATAATAATAATAATAATAATTAGGGCTGTACCGAATATTCGCTTCGTATTCGCTTCGGGGCCGAATAGTGGGCCAGATAGCTATTCGGTATTCGGCCGAATAGTAGCGGTTGAGTCGAATATGAATAGTGGTCATGTGACATCTGTTTCTGCATATGCGGCTGCTATAGCGAGTTGGAGTGAACGTTAAGTAAGTGACAATTTCTAAGTTTAGTTAAATTAGTTCCATTCCTAGTTTACACAGACTGGCAGAAGGATGCAAAAATTACATGTAGTTAACTGATTACGTTTAGTTTATGTATTAAATTTACTGAACTGAAACTTTTGCTTACATTTGAAATTTTGAATATTGTCAGTAGACCTATTTTGTACACTATTTGTATTCGTATTCGGCCGAATAGTTGGTCCAACTATTCGTATTCGGCCGAATAGTGATAATCACCTATTCGGTACAGCCCTAATAATAATAATAATAATAATAATAATAATAATAATAATAATAATAATAATAATGATCTTCTTTATTAATTCAAACTGACAAGTACACAGTAAGATTACATTGAAACATGACAGTTCAATGAAGATCTTAATTAAACACATGTTTTGGCAGCCATGTAAGGCGCCACCCTAGAGGGGGTTACGGGTATCGAACTGCGAATCGAATGCTCTCCCGGTCTGAGTGTTACCATTACTGTATCCCTTCCCCAATGAATGAAGTCGTATATAGTTGACTTGAGCTAATCTTTAGAAAAAAATTCATACTACCCTCTATACACTCCTGACAAGTCAACTGCACACTTGACAATGTCAGCTGCACACTTGACAATGTCAGCTGCACATTTTGTGTCAGAAAAAAACACTGTTTTAGGGAATGCCTTACAGTAGTTTATATCAATACAATTTTAATTCAATGCAATTCATTTTAATATATCTTACAATAGCTTTCATAAATACATATTAATACAACTGAAATGTATAATTATGTTAACAGCGTTCTTACAATAGCTTAGATATCCATTAATACAGACACACTCACAGTTCATCTTTGAAGTTATAGACTTTTACCTGACCTATTTTTAGACTCTCATTTTATGTTATAATTTGAACTATCTATTTTTGTGGATTAACATATTCAATGTTGTCTCATTTTAGCCAAACCATTCACAATATGTATATCTCGGTTATAATCCGCGACTGTTTTTTTTCTAGGGAATGGCTTCATCTGTTGTCGAGTGAGATGTGTAACCCATGCTACGGGTTATTTCAGTACTCAACAGAAGAAAACTATGCGCTTCAGATCAACGCAAATTCGGGAATCAACCCGGTTCGTATTTTATTCCCAGATCCTAAATCTTGATAGCATTGTATGATGATATCTATAGCAAAGAGTCTGAAACAGGGAAACAGACGGAGAAGCAGGCATACTTGTACAGATATACATGTTTCTAAATATAGTTTCTCACATGCATGTTTGTGTTTGTTGCCAAGGTTTATTGGCCAAGGTTGTGATCTACATAGTTATAAGACCAGAGCATCAGAGGGATATCAAAGCAACATATCCAGAACTAGACTGAAACAGTTCTCAATAAAATGCTGTGGCCCAGCAATATTGAACTCCTTCTCGAAGGAGTTTAAAACCATATTAACCATCGGTACATTTAGGCATAGAGTTAGGACTTATCTTATAGAGGGGTCAGGTACTTTGTTCAGTGAAAAGTTTTGGGGATTAAGCCTTATGATACTGTAGATATGCTGTCTAGTGTCTCCAATGTTGTTTATGTTGGATTTGAATGATGATCAAACAACTGTTTGTTTTGCTTGTCTCTCATTTTCTGTATCTTTGTATAACTATACTTTTAGTGCTTTGCTACGTGTAAATGGATATAAACAGTAAATAAGCCAGCTGTATCCATAGCGGGTCACGATGACCCTTTCGGCCGACTTGGTGACTACCAGAATGTTACAATGTTTGTTACTATGATTGCTTTATGTGGTATGTCAATAAATTATTGATTGATTGGTTGCTAATGCTAGATCGTCATGTGTTATGTGGCGGTAGACGTTGCAAGTACTGTGGTTTTGACATGTTGTGTTTAGACGCATCTTACCTACTTTCGTTTTGTTGGTCGTATAATTGGCATGACCATTTTGCACGGACACTTCTTGAACGGGGAATTTAATCAGTTGTTCTATCGTCAACTCCTGGGAAAACCAGTTGCACTTGAAGACATCAAAACCATTGATCCAGAACTCTTTCAAAGTCTCTCTTGGATTCTGTGAGTATATGTTTTGAGTCGGATAAGCTTACCTACTGCTGTTGAATGTAACTGATTCAGGTGAAGGAGGGTGCAAATGTTCATACATTATGAATTTATGGTAGTCAATAAACTATTGCTGACCATTTTTATTTATCAGTACTTTACAGCATTGATTCTCAAACTTTCAGATGCTGCTGACCTATAATTGTTTTACCAACCTTACTGCGGACTGGGGCTTTTCAACATCAGCTCACATTACATGTATATGA
The DNA here is from genome assembly GCA_963556255.1 of Allolobophora icterica. Lineage (NCBI taxonomy): Eukaryota > Metazoa > Annelida > Clitellata > Crassiclitellata > Lumbricidae > Allolobophora > Allolobophora icterica. The sequence goes on from OY744608.1 coordinate 61,653,116, forward strand.
CATGTTATTTTAAAATTTAGATTTCATAATAGTGTCGCTGTTTATTATTGCTACTGTTGCATGTTTAAAACTTTTGTTATGTTTGAACACTGTACTAAAGATTATTGAATAATATCGTTTTAAATAATGTGAAAACATTTTGTACAGTGTATAGTGTATACAGTTCAATATTTTGTTTGAGTACTGTCAAAATTGTGATTTCGGTAATAATTACGTAGCCTGGTAACCAATCGCTCGCTATCGGGTACCGTGTGGCAGACCACAGTTTGAGTAGCACTGCTTTGCAGTATATTATTAGTTTCTCATTTATATTTAATAGCCATTTTGTTTGTGACTGCCAGAGTTCATGACATTACCAACATCTTGGAGAACTCTTTTTGTGTGGAGGATGAAATATATGGAGAACGAAAGACGTACGAACTGAAACCAGGAGGAAGGGACATCGGGGTGACTGAGGAAAACAAACACGAATACGTCCGGCTAGTAGTGGAAAATAATAAGTTGCTTCTATATTATGAGCCAATTTACACCTGATTGAGCATCCTTCAGTTAATAAATTAATATGACAATTTCAAGGTGTTTCACACATTTTTTCAAACCTTGGGTTCAAGATGTTTCGCAGATTTTCTAAACCAATGATCAGTTTTATGAAAATTGAATATGTGATAAATTATTCCATTATTTTCTATAGCAGATCTATACATGTACTTGAACTTCTTTATAATACACACCTACATTTTCATGTATTTACGTTTGTTTGTGAGCAGTGTGTGCTTCGGACCTCTCATCATCACATAGTCTGTTATAAAATGGTCAGAAATGCTGAGCTGGAATTTAAATTCAGCCTCAGAACAAAGACCCAGCACAGTGCAGCATAACTTTGGAAAGGCACTATCTAGCACCAAAATACCACATAAGGAGGTTGCAATGCATAGCAGAAATACAAATTCAAGTATAACTGATGGTCTTTTCAACTTGTTGCATGCTGTAGCTTGTATGTAAAGTGGCGATTTATGCACGGTGTTGAGAAGCAGATCTTGGCTTTGAGAAGGGGCATCTTTGAGATTGTTCCAAAGTTTCTGTTGGAGGCGTTTAATGAACGTGAGTTTGAGGTATGTCACTTGATTATGTTTATTTGCTAATTCTTTATATTGCTGAAATTGCACCTAACAAATTAAGCCATCACAAGAATCTGTGCTTTTAACATCCCAGTACATCTTTGTAAGGCTCTGAAACGACACTGCAATACACACTGCACTCAATATTCAGTGTATGTAATGTGCAAGAGGTATATTCCACACACACTGCACAAATCACAGTTCTCCATGCAATAGGTATATCATCTTAATAGCAACAGTGGTGCTCAGAGGTGTTTTAGCTTCAATATTGTTGCTGCAACTGTAGTCCCTCAAGAGTCTTTAACATAACATACGTAACGTAGGGTTTTAATTGGTTCAGAATGCATTCAATCTGTGTTGGAACCACTGCAAATTAACGGTGGCCTCACCAGTGATTCGTACAACCTAACTATTATGTCTTTGCCGCTGCTCACTTGTCTGTCAAATAATACTTAAGGTTGATTTAGCCTTAATGTTAGGTTTACATAGCACCATTATCCAGTGAAAGAACGTGATTCAACGATGCTAAACATATGTGTTTGACAATAGTTGTGCTCAAGGTCCTCAGACTAGTTGTGCAATTAAGGAGACTTGAACTTGCTTCTTGACCGTAGCATAAGTTGGGGCTACAGGGCCTGCAAATGTGGAGGCCTGAGCCCAAATCTGAAAGAGGGAGTCTGTTAAGCGCTTGACGAGGACAAACAGGCCCCAAAGGGCACATTTGAGTAATCTGCAGGAGACCTTGAATTATGCCGATGGTACTGGTTAAAGCTCAAGCAAACAGCCGCTATGTTCTATTTATGACAGTTGCTTCTCAATGGAAAGGACCGAATCGACATAAAAGACTGGATGAGAAACACTAAATTGAAACACTGTCGCCCTGACTCCATCATTGTCGAGTGGTTCTGGAAGGCGGTGAAGCAGTTCGATGTCGACCAACGTAAGCGCTTGCTTCAGTTTGTCACCGGAAGTTGTCGACTACCTGTTCAAGGTTTCAAGTCACTGAGAGGTAGGTAGTTGGCCCGTCTTAATTTTTCAACGTTGTAGTGGTGGGCTCGAGCAAGTTCAGACATATCTAAAATGTGGGGGTCACACGTCTGTTCCTGGGCCTTTTAGAATGCAGTGCACAGCTAGGCTAAGCCATATAATTCCAAATCCTGAATTGGCTTGATCCACATGGTGATTTGCTTGCAGTTTAATGATACACAACCCAAACAGTTCTTTCAACACTGATCTTCAGAGGCTTGGTCATGGGTTTTAAGGATGGTTTGGTTGAAATGCAAACCGGATCATATTAACATAACATAACATAACATAACATAACATAACAAGGGTTTTAAGTGGTTCAGAAGACGTGTAGTCTGTGTTAGAACCACTGCAAATTTACCTCGAACTCTTAATAGCCCAATTTTCCTAGCTTCTTCTTAAAAGCTGTTATAGTGTTCACTGAGACAGTACTATCGTCCAAACCATTCCACAGGTCTACAACTCTTGCACTAAAGAATTTCTGCCCTAATGTTCCCTTCGGCCTCTTAAATAATTTATACCGGTGTCCCCGAGTTGCCTTGTTCGGTGCTAATTCAAAGAACCTCTCCCACTGCAGTGCTTCCTTTCCAGTGATAATCTTATAAGCTTCAATCAGATCTCCTCTGCTCCTCCTTTTCTCCAATGTTGTTAGTCCACACCTTTTCAACCTTTCTTCATAGCTCAGATCCTTGTAGCCCCAAATCATTTTCGTAGCTCTTCTTTGTACTTTCTCCAGTTTTTCCATGTCCTGTTTCAGGTATGGATTCCATACCTGGATGCAGTATTCCAACTGTGGCCTAACCAGTGATTTGTACAACCTTATTATTATATCTTTGTCTCTGGTGACTATTGTCCTTTTTATCATACCTAAAGTTGAATTAGCCTTTTTTGCTGCTTCAGCACATTGCCTTGAAGGTTTTGCACTCTTGTGCATAATCACTCCCAAGTCCCTTTCTTCATCACTCACTTTCAACACCGTGCCCCCCATTTCATATGAAAACTCGTTGTTTCTCCTCCCCATATGCATCACTGAGCACTTTTCCAAATTGAAGAGCATTTGCCAGTCTTGTGACCATCTGAACATTCTTCTTAGATCTTCCCGCAGTATCTCTGCCACTATCTCAACCTATCTCTATCTCTATCTCAACCACACAAACATTCGTAATGGGTTCATGGTTGTGGTTGTTGGAGTTTTTGGTTGAAGCTGAGATTTAGACCAAATCATGATTGTAATCGACAATTTTTAAAGCACTACTCAGAAAGGTCAGTGGAGCTCCTGACCCGGGCCAGTGTCATCAGTGGCAAAGAGGAAAGTTTTCAGGTGCTGGGGAACTAAGCAGGAGAGAGACTAAGGAGCTCTAGTTGCAGGTCCTGAGAAAGACCGAGATATATTTCGGATATAAACTAAGACCTATCAAATAAGACCACAAAATAAACCAGACAGCTATTCCTAATTGGTTTTTGGTCCTGGGTGCTATTTCGAATGAAGCTCAATAAGACCGTCACAAATAAACGACCATTCCTAATAGGTTCTCTTACTTGAGAACAAATGTTAGTACTCAGTTTCACATGAAATCCTAACCCATGATATACAGATAGAAAGCAGACATGTTTGCATTCTGCAATTAACTTCAAATGTTAAGTTGGCTTGCAGGATGTATAGTTAGTGGGTGATAGCAGTGGAGAGTCAGAGTTCTGTAACTATTTACCTGGAAAAGTCATGGCGATCTACATTTTAGAAGGTAATTTAGAACTCCATGTAAAGTGCATTTCGGGGGTTAAAATTCCCTGTTCCTGCTCTACTAATTTCTGCCCTGCTGCCTGCATATAATGAAGTTGATTAAGCATTGTAAATTCTGTTGCAACTCGCAAGAGGCCAAATGTTTATGAACCAGTGCCCAGTTTAATGACAAATTTAACTGTTAACAATTCAGTTCAAAATGTACTTAATTGCTTTTTCCGTTGACACGATAAATGAGACAATATGTCGTTGAATGTTTTTATTTGCACGTTGATTCCAACACCTGAACAATGGACAGGTGAAGTGTACAAACACACTGAATGTGCTATTGTAGGGATGGATGATGTAAAATTCTTGTAGGTTCTAGTCGATCAACAAAGCCATGTCCTTTCACAATTCAGCTTCAGATTGACTTGGACACTAACTGCCTTCCAAAGGCAAAGACTTGGTTTGTATAAGTGATACCCTACATCTGTTGTTGAATGTGGTTTATTTCTAAGTTTATGTTGGTACCTGTAATTTATGCTAGGAAGAGCAACTAAGCATTTATATAGCACTTTGTAAGGTGTAATGCTATCAGAATAGGACATACCTTTGAGTATGTATAAATTTCAAATGCATTGTTTACAGTTGCAATCTATATTCTGAGAGATAATAAATATGTATTTTTAGTGTAAATCATTGCATCTGTGTCCAGTCAGAGATTTTGTACATTTAAATGTAAAAGCCACACAGATTGTGTACAATTGCAATCTATATTCAGATTAATATGTTAATACTTAACCTTTGATAGCCTGTGTGTAGTATTTGTGCTCCCTACATATAACTCGTGCATAAAGTTTGTATTTTTAAATATATATAGATTTTAGTACTCTGATGCTGTGTAATGTTATGTAACTTGATTTAAAATGCTCAGAACCTGAGGTTATCCTGTGATGTTGCGTGCAATTGAAATTTCAGCCATTGCACTGGATTCTACTATGAACTCAGCAAATCAACCTTTGCACAGTTGTTTATGTAACATATGCTCAATTCCATGCCCTTTCCATACCGATTGTTTATTTTATTCCTCTCTCAAGCAACTAATCAAAGTGATATGTTTCTATGATGTAAAATAAACATTGTTTTTCAGCTTTAATCGCATTGACCTGCCACACTACGAAACATTCGAGAAGCTGCTTGGAAAGCTGATCTGTGCAATTGAAGAAACGAACGTATTTGATATTGAATAGTAAAGCGACGTTAAATAACAACAAGAGAGCAACAACATCTATAGACATCTTATAGATGCAACAACATCTAGAGACATCTTAGTGTTGCTAGTTTTGGGTTCCTTTTTGTACTAAGCTAGTGTTTAGCATGCAGGACTGTCAATTCACAGGTTGCCGGTTCAAATCCTGAGCCAGAACAGAACAGATAGTTAAATCTTTTGATTCTACTAGTGCACACCAGCAAGCTTGGCCATAAAGTGAGTGCCTCGACCATGGACTGTTTGTGAGAATATCGGATATTGGAGACCTGCCACTCGCCCTCATGTACCAAGGATAATGAATTGAACATGGGCGTCTGGAGGAGAGGTAAAATCCAAGGGAGGGCAAATTGGATTTTACGCATAAGCCTATTTAAAAAAATTAAATTCTTTGATTATTATGAATTTTACAACAGTTCCAACACGATTTTCAGCACGAGAAAACACTTAATTATTTATGTAAATGTATACGTACGCAAAATAAATTTCTAATTATGACGTCCACATTAGCCTATTTATAACTCTGTATTGTACTATAGTCGTCCGATGGCATTTTATTACATTATATAAAAGCCATGTGCAGTTCTGTGCTGTGAACGAGACGCCTATAATTTGTCTATATCGGCCCTCACTCATCCTTCAATCTGGCCTAAAGTGCAGACAGTCGCTGCCTGGAGCTGTCGAGACACTTTCTGCAACTGGTCTTCGGGGGGGGGGGGTGCGTCAGGCGTACGTGTGCAGCTGGGGGCTGGAAGAAAGTACACTTGCGAACAGGAAGGGGGTCCAATTTTCCCGGATTTTTGCGTACGTAATATATGGATGGCCCCTAAGTTGAAAGAAATTGTCTCCGCCTTGCTTCGTGTATGTAAGAAATTGGTATCCCCCACTTTTTAGACCAAAGTTACACCCCTGTTGACCGATGACGATTATTTTCAGTGGCCATCAAGGCTTTTTCGGCGACCATTATTGCTCTTTCCCAGTGGCCGTTAAGGCTCTTCGATGACACAATCTGGACAGTGGCGGCGCCAGGGGTGGGCTGGAAAGCTTAGCCCCCCCAAATGTGGCTCAGCCCCCCAAAGCAAAAACTGAGGAAAACTATGTCCCGTGACCCCGGCCTTTGTGATCTTCGGAGGACTTGTAGCTTAAAGTTGTAGGTTAACTGAAAGACACCAACGACTCGATAGGAGGAAAGAAGGCGTTCCGTTTCAACAGTAACACCATCTCTAATTTCTACACTGAGTATATCAGTACAAACCTTTCACAATAGCACAGAAAAGTCGATTTCCGACAACACGAAGTTTTTGTCTTTCAGGTCCAATTCAATGACAAATTTGGAACGTCAAAGTTTCAAAGTTCTTCTAATGACTAAATAACTTATCAAAAACTCACACGAAAGGAAACAATTCTCAGAAATACTACCTTTTTGTAATTCACTTCTCGATAAGTCGCCTCTTCGCTAAGTCACTCCTTCACTAAGTCACAGGGCATATTTTGACTGTATAACTAGTGGGACAAATGTCCCAGTAGTCTTAGGATTTGTCCCAGTAGTTAGGCTGATTTGTCCCAGGCAATGTATGTATAGCCTAAAGTATAACTAGTGGGACAAATGTTGCAAGAGTTTTAAGATTTGCCCCAGTAGTTAAATCAGAATTAGTAAAACGCCTTGTCATGAAATTCCCAAAAAAGGTATTAAACTTTTTGGGGGAAGAATTATTAAAAAGGTAATAAATTTTCTAGACGAATTCGGAAAAAAGGTATTATTGATTATTGTTGAATCACATTATTGATTATTGTTGCTGGGAGACTGAAAAAGTTGCTAAAAGTAGGTAATGACTAAAAAAAGGTCAACCTTTTTTGGAGATGAATTCGTAAGAAAAGTCAAGAGTGTGGAGATGAATTCCTAAAAAAAGGTCATCGACCAGACCATGGCCGACTTTGTCCCAGTAGTAAAAATTCCTTAAAATATGCACTGCTAAGTCATTTCTGTCCTTCACCTCTAGTAATACCTCTACTAAGTCACTTCTCTTTCTAAGCCACTTCTAGGCTACTACGTCACTTCTCTTTCAACCCGTTTTATAGACGCCAACGAAGCCTGTCTAGCCCCTGTGTCTAGAGGGGCCAGAGCGGTTAAGGCGGCTAGAGGCATTATGACGTCAGCATATGGCTACGCAATAATACATTACTACGTCATATTTCAGCGCCAACAAATTTCGCGACATCATCATGAACTGGGTCTATTTTAATTTTTTACGTGCCTGTAGAAGTTTTACGGAAATTTCGGTAAGTCGTTTGAGGCAATGAAATTCTTAATTTATGTGCCGCAGAAGTACTGAAACTGATTGAATGTTTAGAGCAGGTTTTGAAGAGATGTGGCGCATGCCTCAGATCACTATCACTGTCCAGTCACAAGCGCCGAATGCGAGCGATCATTTTCTGTCATGAAGCATCAAATCATACCTACGATGTGGCAGGGTAGTTTGCGCCACATATCCATACGAGCGATTGCAAGGGATTTGTCAGCTGTGAACTGGGAAAAGGTCATAAATAAAATAGGATGTGATACATGTGGGACGTGGTGGCTCAGTGGTAAGTTCGGCGCCTTGTGACCTGAGGGTTGCAGGTTCGAATCCCACTTTAGCCGCTGCGTACGGACCTTGGGCAAGTCCTTCACTCGTGATTGCTCGTGGCGCTCCGGCGTGAAAACTCCGACACAGTAGCCTATACCAATGCTGTAGTCGGGAGCTCCTCTGAGTAGTAGACTTCAGGAGGCGCTATAGAAATATCCGAAATAAAAAAAAAACTTACAGTTTTAAAATAATAAATAATTAAATAAATAATTTATGTACTGCCTGTGGCTGTGAGGTCAGGCAATGTTGGGTATTTTGTTGCAGTTGTACTTCTGAAGTTCAGGGACGTATCTAGCGTTGGGCTTAAGCCCCCCCCCCCCCAAACGAAGTTGAAGCCCCCCAAACAAGTCAAGCCGTTGTATGCTTACGGCTAAAATTCGTATGAACACTGTATAAATGTTGCCATGTTCAAGGCTTAAGCCCCCCCAAACGAAAAATCCTAGTTACGTGCCTGCTGAAGTTGACAAGTTGTGAGATTACTTAGGTGTAAAACATTTGAATTTAAGGTCCGAATTCTTCTGTGGCACCCACTGAACTTTCTCTCTGGGTGCATTCGCTTCCAAGGCTCCCAAGGAGTCGGCGCTTATACCGTATACGCCCATGAGGTAGGCTATGTTACATGTATAAACTCATTGTATACGCCTATGGGAGACCGAAAATGATTGGACACAAACTGCACCGTGTGCACGTGATCAACATCGGTTCCGTTATTGGATAGCCTAATCGATGACGCGAACTTGTAAACACAGGTAATGATGACGTAAAAATGTATTGTTATAGCAACGATTATAGATGGCAAGCATAGTGTATAGAAGGACGTTTATCTGAAGTTTCTTCTGAAATATTCACTCGAAAAGGTCGATTTGAGTCTCATTTTCGATGTATTTTTGGCCGAAATGGCAAGCCTCATGTTCAGAAATAAGACGATCAACAAAGTGATCGATAACACAATTGGTATTAAATCATTTGTTATCGAAATATTCGATGGAAACGAGCCGGCAGGAGTCAGGACGGTGAGACGGTGAGGAACACATTCTTAACTAGGATGTTGTACTCATAACTTGAGGAATAACTCTCTGCTTAACACTATTTAATAATAATAATAAATAAGACGATTTATATTGCGCCGTAGAACAGCCAAGGCCGAAGAAAAGGGTGCTGTACATGAGTACTTTTACAAAAGTCAATGATAGTCGTACTAAAGTTTATAAAGATATGTCTTCAGGTGCGATTTGATTGACTTAACGTTCAATGTTCATTTATATAGGTTTGGCCTACTGCTAGTTTTGCAGGGCTGGGTATGTGCGAATGTTTTTATATGTTTATGTACACCAAAATGCGGTTCGCAATTGGTTTAATAAAGTTTATTATTATTTATTATTATTTATTATTTATTATTATTATTATTATTATTATTATTATTATTATTATTATTATTATTATTATTATTATTATTATTATTAAAGAATATTCTATTCTATTCTAAATGCTGATGACTTTGTTATAGAAATGAATGGTTAGCTGCATGTATGTGGGTTATTTTGATGGTATTAACAGACCTTCTACCACCTTAACATTAAAATTAAAACAGTAAATAAGCCAGCCATATCCTTATAGCGGGTCACTATGAATGTTACAATGTTTGTTACTATGATTGCTTTATGTGGTATGTCAATAAAACGATTGATTCATTGACTGGTTGAAGATCAATCTTTGGTGATTATTTCATTTGAATTTGGCTGAACCTTGGCTTGGTTTTGTGCATTTTAATAGTGTTTATGCTCAGCGAATTGTGACACAAATTACGTATCCAAATAATGTTTTCCTTCCGTGGGTTTATCATAATCCTAAAATACATCTTTCTAAAAGAGAGAAACTAACTCTGAAATGAAAATCCACTGTTTTTGTTAAATGTTTAGGGTGGTTCTATGAAGAAATGACACCAGATAGACTCTGGTAGTACTCCAGTTAATTCAGAGTCACAGTTGCACAGGAATTAACAGCCAACTGCGAGCACACAGATGCTTGCATCACCTTCGTGCCATATTCGCAGCATGGCAACTGCCTCTCAGTTGCAGCTGCATCCAAAGAAAGCCCTGCTCCTCAACCGCCTGGAGTTCTTCTGCCATTGACGGCGGACAGTATCCGGTCGATTGGTTCGACCACTACCACGTCTTCCTGGTGTTTCGCATCCACTGACAACAAGGAGTGATGTCGAACTCGGTTAGATTATCACCCCAGGTGCCTGGTGTTATTAAACCTTCTCGTGGTGAGGGAACTGGGGATATAGCAATCCAGCCGACAAAACAAAGAACCTTTACAATGTGAAAAAATGTAAAAACTGTGAAAAAAATGTGAAAAAGTGAACAAACAAAAACCTTCACAATGTGAAGGAATGGGAGATGTATCAATCCAACTGATCATGGGCGGCGATCTAGGGGGGACGGGGGCACATGTCCCCCCACCTTTAAGAGTGGGGGACACTCCATGCATTTGTCCCCCACATTTTGAAGAAACACCAAAAAAGGCGGAGAAATGTAATAATTGCGCGTGAGGGTTTTTGCAGCGTTTCTGACCAGACGAGGTAAAAAATAAAATTTCCGAGCAGAAGTGTCCCCCCAAAATTTCGTTAACAAGTGTAAAGAATTAAAAGTTTGTAGACGAAATCCTAAAAAGAAAAGAAAAGGGTTATGAGGTTGTTGTTGGGAGACGGGAAAAATGACTAAAAAAGGTCATGAACTTTTTTTAGAGATTAAATCGATATTTTGCGGAGATGAATTGGTGGGGAAAAAAGGTCATCAACTTTTTTCGGAGATGAAAGCGAAATTTTTCGGAGATGAAGTGGCAGCAAAAAATTTTGTTGGGACAAGATTTTCCTAAAACGGTCGTCGACGAGATCGTGGCCGACTTTGTCCCCCACCTCTCAGACAAGATCCCCGCCACTGCCACTGATTAACGGAATTGGACATTCTACGTCAAGTTCACAGTCAAGCGGATTTGAAGAAATGTCACCTTCACCCTTGGAAGAATCTCTCGATATATCAGATTCAGCAGTATTGAATATCAATGGAGTGGAAAGGAGGAGAAGGAGGAGGACGAGGAGGAGGCGGAGGAGGAGGACGATGCGTGTCTTCTGCTGTGTTGAATTCTGGTTCAACTGTCCAGTTTGATCTTGGTCTTTACAAAAGACAGGAAAAACAAAGAAGAGGGAGAGCACCATCTCCACCAGGTCTGTGGCTGGCTTTTTGTTGTCTTTCAATGTCTTTTTTTGCAATGTAACCGAAGTTGATTCTGTCCTGAATATCATGGCGTTTTCTGAGTCACTCAGTCAGAAAATGAAATTGAATGCCTTTTCCATTCTAATTATGTGGTATGTTTTTTTTCAATCGGTGCTTGTGGATTTGACGGCGACGGCGATTTGTCTGTTTGTGGGGTTTGCTTGTTCGTTTTTGTATTTGTATTCGTTTTGTATTTATATTCGTTTTGTATTTGTATTCGTTTTGTATTTGTATTCGTTTTGTATTTATATTCGTTTTGTATTTGTATTCGTTTTGTATTTATATTCGTTTTGTATTTATATTCGTTTTGTATTTGTATTCGTTTTGTATTTGTTTTCGTTTTGTATTTATATTCGTTTTGTATTTATATTCGTTTTGTATTTGTATTCGTTTTGTATTTGTATTCGTTTTGTATTTATATTCGTTTTGTATTTATATTCGTTTTGTATTTATATTCGTTTTGTATTTGTATTCGTTTTGTATTTATATTCGTTTTGTATTTATATTCGTTTTGTATTTGTATTCGTTTTGTATTTGTATTCGTTTTGTATTTATATTCGTTTTGTATTTGTATTCGTTTTGTATTTATATTCGTTTTGTATTTATATTCGTTTTGTATTTATATTCGTTTTGTATTTGTATTCGTTTTGTATTTATATTCGTTTTGTATTTATATTCGTTTTGTATTTGTATTCGTTTTGTATTTATATTCGTTTTGTATTTATATTCCTTTTGTATTTGTATTCGTTTTGTATTTATATGCGTTTTGTATTTATATTCCTTTTGTATTTGTATTCGTTTTGTATTTATATGCGTTTTGTATTTATATTCGTTTTGTATTTGTATTCGTTTTGTATTTATATGCGTTTTGTATTTATATTCGTTTTGTATTTGTATTCGTTTTGTATTTATATTCGTTTTGTATTTATATTCGTTTTGTATTTGTATTCGTTTTGTATTTGTTTTCGTTTTGTATTTATATTCGTTTTGTATTTATATTCGTTTTGTATTTGTATTCGTTTTTTATTTGTATTCGTTTGGTATTTATATTCGTTTTGTATTTATATTCGTTTTGTATTTATATTCGTTTTGTATTTGTATTCGCTTTGTACTTGTTTTCGTTTTGTATTTATATTCGTTTTGTATTTATATTCGTTTTGTATTTATATTCGTTTTGTATTTGTATTCGTTTTGTATTTGTTTTCGTTTTGTATTTATATTCGTTTTGTATTTATATTCGTTTTGTATTTGTATTCGTTTTGTATTTGTATTCGTTTGGTATTTATATTCGTTTTGTATTTATATTCGTTTTGTATTTGTATTCGTTTTGTATTTATATTCCTTTTGTATTTGTATTCGTTTTGTATTTATATGCGTTTTGTATTTATATTCCTTTTGTATTTGTATTCGTTTTGTATTTATATGCGTTTTTTATTTATATTCGTTTTGTATTTGTATTCGTTTTGTATTTATATGCGTTTTGTATTTGTATTCGTTTTGTATTTATATTCGTTTTGTATTTATATTCGTTTTGTATTTGTATTCGTTTTGTATTTGTTTTCGTTTTGTATTTATATTCGTTTTGTATTTATATTCGTTTTGTATTTGTATTCGTTTTGTATTTGTATTCGTTTGGTATTTATATTCGTTTTGTATTTATATTCGTTTTGTATTTATATTCGTTTTGTATTTGTATTCGCTTTGTACTTGTTTTCGTTTTGTATTTATATTCGTTTTGTATTTATATTCGTTTTGTATTTGTATTCGTTTTGTATTTGTTTTCGTTTTGTATTTATATTCGTTTTGTATTTTTTTATTGTTTTATTTTTTGTTTATTTGTTATTGTTTATTGTTTTTTTGTTTATTGTTTTTTGGTTTTGTTTATTGTTTTAATTTTTTTTGAATTTTTTTATTATTTTATTTTTTTGTTTTTTTTGTGTGTGTAGTAGTAGCACTGCTGGGCCTCTGGCGCGGCTTAAAATCCCGTAAGCTCATTAAGGTAGAGGGCCTCTGGCGTGGCTTAGAATCCCGCAAGCCCACATTTTGTAGGTTTTATTGTTTATTGTTGTTTGTTGTCATATGTTTGGTTTTTAATATTATTTTTTTCGTTTTTTTTTGTCGTTTTTTATTATTATCTTTATTAAGCTTATTATTTTCATTATTTTTATTATTTTTGCTGTTTCTTTGCTGTTTATTTTCGTTGTTTTTTGTTGTTTATTGTCGTTTTTGTTGTTTATTGCGGTCTTTGTTGTTTATTGTCTTTGTTTTTTGTTGTGTATTATCGTTGTTGTTTGTTGTTTAATGTCGTTGCCCTATGAGCCGAGGGAATAAGGAGGATGATAAAAGACTAGATCAGAAGGAAGAAGTTACAGATGTGGAATCAAATCCGAAATCATCAACGAACGGAAAGCCGCTAGTGCACAACCGCTACTCAGAAACTAAACGAGACACAGATGCTGACACAGAAGTTCTTTTTATGTCTGTGAAGAACGGGTTTTGTACTTAGAAGTAATCAATTAACAGTTATAGGAAGGCAGACTGGGTTTTACTTCTCTGTCGAGACGCTGATGGAGGCTTTTAGTGCTGAGGAAACAGAATGACTTGTATTCTTCTGACAAAGGTACTGGTTGAAATTTAGCAAATGTTTTTATTCATAGCTGTACAACAAACAGAAACGAAAAGCAGTTATTCATTTATTTATCCACTCATAGGCTTAATTTGTGGGGGTACGAGGGGTACCCGCACCTCCCACATTTTGGACTGGGGGGGTACCGTACCCTCACTTTTTGAACAGTTCCAATCAATATTTAATTTTTTTTGCCTTCTCAGAGATCGCAGACTCGGCCCTGCTTCGTGTATGTAAGAAATTGGTGCCCCCACTTTTATACCAAAGTTACACCCTTGGAACTTATTTTAAAGGACTGCTTGTACTACATGCTTCAGTGTTCGTTAAGAGCAGTCTTGTTGTCAAGACCTTAAACCTCAAGACCAAGACCAAGACCTTGAACCTCAAGACCAAGACCAAGACCAAGACCTTGAACCTCAAGACCAAGACCAAGACCTTGAACCTCGAGACCAAGACCAAGACTTTGAACCTCAAGACCAAGACCAAGACTTTGAAACCCAAGAACAAAACCAAGAACAATACCCAAAAATCCAGATTTCTGTTCCTTACTAAAAAAATTGTCAAGTCAGACTACTCGCTATTTTAACTAAAACACGAATCTCTTATTTTATTCAAACAAAACAACACCAAATGCAGACTGCGGAGAATTCCGAATTCGTATTTACATAAGTCCTTCGCGCGAAATCTTATTCCAAATGCCTTTTACATTTTATAAAAACCAATTCGCTCAGAATTTTCTGACCAAGACGTGACCTGTGGAACCTCATAAAAATTCTGCCATGTGAAAAATACGTTTTACAGTGTTTAATTCACTGGCGCACAGAGCAGCTTTTCAAGTGCCGGATGTAAATGTACAAATTGTGAGTATCTTATGAAATCACTACATGGCAAATAACCGGAAGTCAAAATAAATGTCAAAAGCAACAGTAAAGCCTTACTCACACCCTGTAAATACTAAAGCAATTGTATTAGTAATTATTTGATAAATTATTGAAATCCTTGAGTTTTGTTAAATGACTCTTTATATTGTCAAAAGTCTTGGTCTTGGTCTTGCAAAACCAAGACCAAGACTTTGAACCTCAAGACCAAGACCAAGACCAAGACCTTGAACCTCAAGACCAAGACCAAGACCAAGACCTTGAACCTCAAGACCAAGACCAAGACTTTTTAAAACGAACTCGAGTGCACTCGAGACCAAGACCTTGGTCTCGAGGACAACAAGACTGGTTAAGAGTAGGCCTAAGTTCAATTAATGGACTTCCTTCACTTCGCGTAGACTTGCCGGAAGATATCTTAATTCTGTGCAATTGGACAGCATTTGTCCCGGGCGCAACATTACTAGCTTTAAATTATTTATTATTAACCGCCGTTTGGATTTTATGCCACAATGAATCCATCGTGTGCCACGAAATGCCCGGCACACGATGGATTCATTGATTAATGACGCATACAACGGCGCTCCACTAACGTCCTCTAGTGGCTGATGATGGCGGATGAGGAGTCAAATCGCTAAGCTGATTTCCTGAACACACACGAGGCCAGGATAAAGCTATATTATAGGCGTATATATTTATAGGCATATATATTTCGTATTTGATTATATACATATTTTATGTGGTTATAGTTATATGTTTTCAGCTAACTTTTGCTGCGTTATCAGATTGTTTTTCTGTCTCATTGGACTTGACCTAGGGATTGGTCAGCTTGGGAATCTATGTTGGAGTCCAATCGATTGATGTCTAGTTCGTTATTTTAGTGGTTCTATTCAAGTTATAAGATTAGATGAAATTTAAACTTATGTCTGTGTGTATATTGTAAACTCTGGGTTATCGGGTTATGAATCTCTAAGTGTAAATAAATTATAGGCCTATAGGCCTACCAGCGGTATAGCTTAATGCACATTGTCTTTTTCGTGCCATATATATATATATATATATATATATATATATATATATATATATATATATATATATATATATATATATATATATATATATATATATATATATATATATATATATATATATATATCTGGGATGCATTAATCAAGTGCATATACATCACAGAAAGCGACACTTATATGCGTTGTGCGCGCGAGCTTGTTCGTGGGACCGCGATGGACGACGGTTCCCGACAGTCTGGTGTCGCTGATGTTTCGTCTAAACCGTCTGCACTCTTGGGCTGCGGTGGCAACTCTTGTTATTCTGACTCCTTGGTGGGCGACGTCATGCAACGGCGTGCGAGCGGCCGTTTTCGATGAGATAAGCAGACAAACGGACAAACAGTGAACCAGACAGACACACGGACACAAGGGAACGGACGTATATATAGAAGGGAAAACAGCCGCCAGACGGAAATAAATTGTTTATCGACAGCAGCTGTAAGTCGATTTTAAATTTCCAGTTAGTGACCTGGTTTAAATTTTGAATCATTGGGCAGACCGTTGAGACTGATGGTGGACCATGAACCCAAACAAAAACCGAATCTATAATGCAACGATCCAAATGAACAATATATCATAATTATGCGAATTAACTGGTAAATAGTTGGCTTTTGCGTCAATGTTTTTCCGTCTGACGTCCGTCCCTGCGTCTGTATATGTCTGCACACATGGGCGGCGATCCCGGGAGGTCGAGGGGGACAAGACACCCCACCTTTAACAGTGGGGGGGTACACGCCATACATCGGACCCCAAATTTTGAAGAAACACCAAAAAAAGGTCATCAAATTTGTTCGTACTCAGGTTAAAAAATATTTCGCAGCGCGAAAAAATTTTAGACCTCTTTTTTGACCAGATCAGTTCAAAACTTTTTTTTGACCAGATCAGTTCCGAAATGTCCCCCCCCCCACCTCTCAAACAAGATCGCCGCCACTGTCTGCACATATCCTTTCGTACCTGCGTCCATTCTTCCGTCCATCAGTCCGTGCGTGACTGTAGGTCGTTTAATACTGTAGGTGTGAGTCGACACTGGAAATGTAATTTAGGTTTATGCTATTTTTGGCCGTCTTTTTCTCGGTCCGTCCATGTCTCGTTCCTTCAGTCGATCCTTCCTTCCATCTGTCCGTCCTTTCCTTTCGTCCATCTCTCAGCTATTTATACCATGGTGCGAAACTTGAGATACTTAAGTATTGTGTGTTATAAAGTGGGGTTAAGTGTACAGCGCGGCTTGTGCGTGTGTATGGATGGTGTGTATGTAGGCCTACGTGTGTTTGTGTTTGTTTGATGTGTATATATAAGTGAGTTTGTGTTTGGGAAAGTCATTATAGGCGCAGTCAGACCTTCATCTGCTCCTTCTGTTTCTCTCGTTTAGGCCTACTGAGACGATACCCGTTTGGTTATTCCATTATGCCATCAGCCGTTATTTTTCTACTGTTTTACCACAACAGAGCTATCAGTATCGAGGTCGCAACGTGCACCGGGAATTACTGCTATTGCTTTTCCTACGCTGTTGTTATTACTATTGTTAATTCTATTAATACTATCACTGTCACCCGATGGACTGTCGGCGCTTTTGTGAGATACTCAAGATGCGCTATATTAAGTGTCCATGCATGCATACATGATACATGTAGGCCTATATATACATACATGCATACATACATACATCCATAGATACATACATCGTATGTTATTTTTAATGTTACTATTACACAATACATATATACATACACCGTTATTTTTAATGTTACTATTACATGTAAATACACAATACATATATACATACACCGTTATTTTTAATGTTACTATTACATGTAAATAGACATGGGACCATACACCCCACTTTCCTCCATCTGTATACGCATGTATGCGCATGGCTGCCGCTTCTTTTTAGCTCTAAAAGACTGCTAAAAGCAAGGGTGTTGATCCGTCCTCAACATTGGTTGGGACACATCGCATACACGCTCTCTCGTTCTCTCTCTCTCTCTCTCTCTCTCTCTCTCTCTCTCTCTCTCTCTCTCTCTCTCTCTCTCTCTCTCTCTCTCTCTCTCTCTCTCTCTCTCTCTCTCTCTCTCTCTCTCTCTCTCTCTCTCTCTCTCTCTCTCTCTATCTACTTTTAGCTGTCTATGCTTGTCTATATCTCTGCGTCTGTCTATCTCTGCGTCTGTCTCTCTATGTCTCATCTCTGTATGTCTCTGTGTCTGTTTCTGTCTATCTGCGTATGTCTGTCTGTCTGTCGGATTGTGGACCTGTCCATAGTGGATCCGTATATGTCCGTTGCGGAGGGAATGAGGGAGGAATCGAATGAAAGAAGAGATCGATAGATCGATAGCTTAAATTCCATCCGTTCATCCAACTGTGCATTGACGATGCTACTGTTGTAACAGTAGACGACGTCTATCCACGCATCCGTTGGTTGCAGATGGAGGCGCAGCGTGGAGAATGTTAATCAGTTACAATTCGAATTCATGTCTCAGGTATGTTTAATCAGACCGCTGGGCGCTGTGCTTGCGATGCTGGGAAGCACGTCGTGACCTTCAGGTCCGATGTTCGGGTTCGAGCCTCTTCAGAGACGACCACTCCACACACGCACACACACACACGCCACACCTCTCAATCCGTTATACATTCTACAAGTCTTGCATATTTATTCATTCAGAGAATTTACATAGCGCCTCTTCAGAGTAACTACTCGGAGACGCCGCTACCAGCCCAATTCCGGCGGAAAAGAAAGGCTTACATGTGTTTACAGTTATCCAGGGTGGAGATCTTGTATCTTCCTTGGAGCCAACGATAGACGCTTGTGAAAATACCCTGGCACTCAGGATCTCGTTGGTAAGAGCATGTGGTCGAAACAAATTCCAAACTCTCGTGCTCTTATATCAATTACTTGTTCCTGAGGTATCTTATGTGTAGTCCTACTTTGCGTTATAATAATAGTATAAATGATGATGATGATGTTATAAGAATAATGACAATGATGATAATAATAATAATAATAATAATGGTTATAGTAATAATGATAACAACCTGAAACTCGTCGTTTCAGTTTGAAAGAGGATGGTTTGTTGCAGTGTACCTTACTCTTAATAATTTCTTGTTTGTATACCGTATCGCGTGTCGGCGTAGCTCGGTTTAAAAAGTTTATAACAGTTTATAAAATTGTTGCTCCATAGACATATAGGCCTACACAAATTTCCCCTACGCATTTGTTGTTGGGCACATATATAGGAGTGAACAACCACAGGTTGATCGATGTCATTCCTGACTTTTTTCCGAGATTTGATCCAGGTCTGTAAATGGGGACCTTAAATGGCGTGGCACCCATAGGCATAATTTGTGGAGGTACGAGGGGTATACCCGTACCTCCACTTTTAGGACTGGGGTACCGTACCCCACTTTTCAAAAATGCCAATCAATATTTTATTATTGTGCCTTACAGTCTCCGTCTTGCTTCGTGTATATAATAAATTGGTACCTCCACTTTCTAGACCAAAGTTACGCCCCTAGTGGCACCCATTCAAGCGGGTAGCGGAGATGAAGGATCTCATCCGATGAAGGCATTGCAAAGTATAATCAGGGGCGAGACCACACTCGGGGTTTCCGTTAGAGCCCAAAAAAGAGGACGTACTTACGTCCTGACCTAGAATTTTGGACGTATACCTCATTTCTAACGGGGATCACATCGGGTGTATATGACATAGGTCCTAACAGAATACACAATCACACACTTTATTATCAATATTTAAGACGGCATTTTCAAGTTCGAACAACAGCCGGTGTAATTCCGCCTAAGTCGCCTAATACGGGGAATATAACAGACGTACGTATATTGTTCATTGTACTATGCTTTGTGCTTGGCGCGTAGGCTATAGGCCTACGTCCGTCGATAAAAAATGGACTTATGCAACTAACCGTTGGAATTTTATTTACGCCTAACCCGAACATTTTTGACGTTTTGGACATTTGTTACGGGCGTAAAAACCGAAACACTGTGGCCACTATAGAAAAAATGTACAGTTACAGTTACATTCCCTGCACGATGTGATCTACCATATGGTTCTCAGGCAGTGTTTAATCTAGACGTCTTTTGGGGGGGAAATTTCCCCCCCCCAGGATTGAAGTTTCCCCCCCCAGAACTCAGCAATTTTGTAAGGCAGAGACCTTTTTGGGGGGAAATTCCCCCCCGAGAAACCTTGTTTCCCCCCCAGAACAGGGGGACTAGATTACACACTGGTTCTCAGGGGTTCAGTCAAAGCCACTTTTCTGTCCGAGATGCTTTGCAGCCCTGAGCTGATAGGAGCAATGCTGCTCAGGCGGATTGTGGATGCTACTTGGCTCAGCACGTACGCTGCGTGTAACCGTCCGCCTGGTTCTTCAATCTTACGAACCTGGAGATGTAGACTGAAGTAGATTCCGGCGAGAAAAAAAGCTCGCGTTTTCTAGGTGAAGAAAATGACTAATGTGGAACAACTGGGAGTTTCTGTTGATGCAGAACTTTTGGCCAGGTTCAGTCCGTCTCTCCTCGACCTATTTACTTGTTTAATACACATGCACAAACACACACGCACACAAACACATACACACACATACCGGGTACACAGTTACATACGCACACACACACAGATGCGCGCGCGTTCACACAAGTCTCAATCGACAGTCCATTATAAAGTTTACAACTGCTGCATATAGTCTTCAGCGCAAGAGTTGCAGACTTGTGCACCCACACAAAATTACGACTATAGTGTTATGTTATGTTATGGTAAGTTATGTTATGTTATGCTATGCTGTTTGTGTGCTACGTTCACATCAATGGGTAATACAGTAGGTAAGACTTTTTAAAAGCGCTTCTTAAGGCGGCACTTGGTTAGAGCTCTCGACTTGTAATACTGCAGTGAGTACGGGTTCGAGCCTCCCCGAGGTGGTTACTGCGTAGGACCTCGAGAAAATCCTTTGCCTGCAGTTGTTAAACGCCCACCATTGCTTGACGTGTGGTCACGTGTGCACTTATCCGCGTTACAAAACTAGCGCTCTAACGAATTGACTACCGTGCCCAAATATTATCAACTTGATTTTGCCCGTCATAAGCAGTGATGGGCAATAGTTAACTAAAAAGTTGCTAACTTTTAGTTTAACTAAAAAAATTTAGTTAAGGATGAAGTTTAACTAAAATAAAATAGTTTAGTTAAAACAATAGTTTAACTAAAAATTTTTAGTTGCTAACTAAAAAGTTTAACTAAAAGAATCAGCAATATGCAACTATTTTTCCACAATGAATATTGAACACTGTCAACAAAAACATTTTAACACTGCATGGTTTTAGCATTAACAGCCTGTGTTTTCAAATTCATACACTGCTTACAGTACGCCTGTAACTGTATGCTAGAACAGTACACATTGCATAGTTTGAAGTTGAAATTGTCATTGACGCTCTGTATTATTACAGTTCACTTAACCTCTGTTATTGTGAAAATGTTTGTCGTAAACAGTTGGAAAAAAGTTGGAAAAAGTTTAACTACTTTTTTTTAGTTTAATTTTTTATTTCCAAAATCAGTTGCCAACTTTAGTTAAACTATTTTATTTTAGTTGGAAAATAGTTTTAGTGTAACTATAATAACATAGTTTATGCCCATCACTGGTCATAAGACGGTTTAAAAAGAATTTTGAATTCTATTTTCGTTTCAGCCTGTTCGCCAACTAAGTATATTAATAATATCGTTCCCGTATGCTTGGCGCCAGCTGGCGAGAAGCCGGGAAGATCTTTGCCCGTCCTAAAACGGTTGAAAAACATTTTTTTTCGTTCGTTTGTTTCAACCTGTTCGCCTACTTAGTAAATTAGTTTAAGTCCGTTTAAAGCCGCTAGTTTATAAGATCAGCCCTTTACGCTATATTGAAATTACTTTGAATGAAGTGTTAAATGATCAAGGTCCGTCGGAAGGTCGTCATTTTTTTGAGTGACGTCATTGCTTATTAATAGGCCTACTCATTAGTTGGAAGCGGCCAATGAGAGGAGCGTTACATTTCATGACACACATTTTATCTTCGTTTATATTATTAATTCGGTTGTTTTGATTAAAAGCCTGAATGTGAGAACGCTACGAAGCGATCAACCATATCCACATTTGTTTGGTGATTCCTAGGTAACTATGCGGGAGCGCCCTTCTGAATTTCTTAACGGGCACTATGCAAGGGCTATGATACATACATACTTGCATATCCTTAAATTACGAATTCAGTCAGGGCAAGATTATAATGAGAGCTAGGGATTGTGCATCGGGTTTTGAACCCTGAACATCGAGGCTAAAGGAAGGCGCTTTAAACATCTGTTGCAGCAAGCCCTGTTAGGGCTTATAGGTACCGTACGCTTTCTGTAGCAAATCTTTAAATTAATGCTCCGCTTACTTAGAAATGCCTTTCCTGGTATTAATGTAGCTCTGTCAGGGACGTATCTAGCGTTGGGCTTGGGGGGGCTTAAGCCCCCCAAACGAAGTTGAAGCCCCCCCAAACAAGTCAAGCCGTTGTATGCTTACGGCTAAAATTCGTATGAACACTGTATAAATGTTGCCATGTTCAAGGCTTAAGCCCCCCCAAACGAAAAAGGCTAGTTACGTGCCTGAGCTCTGTGGCTCCGTTTCTTAATATGAAGACAGACAGACAGACAGACAGACAGACAGACAGACAGACAGACAGACAGACGACAGACAGACAGACAGTTTTGTCCTGAAAACCACAAATCTGTGTATGCGTCCTGAAGTCCATGAAAACTGTTCCTCTCTCCTCGTCTGTCACTCTTCCTGTCTGCTTCCTTGTCCCTCTCCGTCTCTCCATTTCCTCCAATCTCTCGCTCCCACGCAATTAATTAGGACCCAATTTACCGAAAGCAGCGCACTAGTAAAAAATGCCAAGATAACTACGCACGCCAGCTCTACAGGCCAGCACTAAAGTTAGACAGACAGACAGACAGACATACAGACAGACAGACAGAATCCGAGCATATATATATATATATGTATGTCTGTCTCTGTCTCTCTCTATATATATATTGGCCTATATGTATATATATAGTCTTGTATGTATATATAGGCCTATATGTATATATGTGTGCGGTACAAACGCAGAGGTATAGACACAGATTAAGCACACAGTCACACAAACAGACAGTCGCACACAGTAATACACAGACGTACAGACACACACACAGACACACACACACACACACACACACACACAAACCGCAGTCTGCAGCAGCAGCAGTGGTTCTGCCGTCTGTCCTCTTCCGTCCGTCCGTATGTCACTCCCTCTCTCGGCCGCCACATTCACCCCCTCCCGTGTTATCGGTAATGGTCTGGCAGTCAGTCTGGCCGCCGGGCTGCGAGGGTTTGCGCGGCGTATGCAGCGGTGCTGTGTATGGGACTTCGAGGTTTTGCAGTGAGCGTGCGCAGAGTTTTGCTCGGATTCCGGTAGTTTTCGATTCTCAACTGCATGGTCGTCCGCTGATAAATCGACTGACAAGAGTTGGACGGAGTGTTTTTGGGATCATATACATCGCTCGGGTCTGATAGTAGGGGCCTGTAGTCTGGGTCGTTGGTTAGGCGTCTGTTCGTTGCTTGGACTAAGGAGGAGAAGGAAAGGAGGAGGAGAAGAGGAGGAGGAGGAGGAAGAGGAGGATGCCGGATTTTGTAACTTGACTGCTGACGTTTTCTGATTTCGTTGAAAGGTAGGTCATCGAGTGATGTGGCCATTCACTTTGAGTTTTCCTTCTCAGCTTTCCTTTGCTTTGGATGCGTGTACTTAGTGGTGTACTTCACTGTAATTTGAGAGAGACAGAGAGAGACAGACAAACAGAGAGAGAGACACACACAGAGAGACACAGACACAGAGACAGACAGACAGACAGACAGACAGAGAGAGCGACAGAGAGAGAGGCAGGCAGGCAGACAGACAGATAAACAGACAGAAACAGACAGACAGAGAAGTCCAACAGACAGACAGGTAAGCAGGCAGGCATGCAGGCAGGCAGGCAGGCTGGCAGGCAGGCAGACAGACAGACAGACAGACAGGCAGGCAGACAGACAGACAGACAGATAGACAGGCAGGCAGAAAGACACAGTGCTACTGTTTAATGCTAGTGTGTGTTTAATGCTAGTTCTGTTCCGTTTTAAAAGACAAGGGATATGGGGTGACATTCGGGGCTGACAACAGATGCGCTGTTGCCGCAGGACGGGGTTATTCAACCTTGTCGAACTTTTCCAGCCTTTGTAAAATGACGACAATATGGAATGGTTCTCGAAGTTTTTTGCTTCGGGGACCACTTCGCTCCGAGGCAAACTTACGGCACATCACCAATATTAACGTCCTACGGCTATATATAGACTCATGAGAAACGGACAAATAAGGTAAACACTAATGTGTCACTATGACATGAACAGTGACGTCACCTAAACCACAGAATAGGTGTAGAATTAGAAAAAAGCAGGCTAGAAGTCCTTTTTAAATCAAAAGTTTAACGTCATCATATGACGACAATTGACGACAGTTCTAAAGTATAGGCCCTATGTACAATCCAGTTAAAAGAAAGAATTTACAGAGTCCAAAAGACACCATTTAAAAGTGTCAAAACAGTAGGCTATCCTACAATGTTTCTAATAGTCGTTGTTTCTGCTTTAGGCTAGAAATCTAATTATCGAACTCCAATTTAAACGGAGAAATTAGGTAAACACTAATGTGTCATTGTGACGTGAACAGTGACGTCACTTAAACCACAGAATAGGTGCAGAATTAGAAAAAAACAGGCTAGAAATCTAATTACCGAACTCCAATTTAAACGCAGAAATGAGGTAAACACTAATGTGTCACTATGACGTAAACAGTGACGTCACCGAAACCAAAGAATAGTGCAGAATTAGAAAAACAGGCTAGAAAATCTGATTACCGAACTCCAATTTAAATTTTCATCTCTTCAAGAATACCTACCCTGACTCGTCTGATCCTCCACCTTCTAATCTGTCTCGTCCTTAACGACACCCTCTTTAGCAGCTCCTATGCCGTCTTCCCTTACAGGTTTTCTGACAACCGGACTTTGTTCTCCATTTGGTAGGCCCTATCTCTAGACAGCCCCTCGTGATGAAGCTGTGGCCCAGCGCTTGGCTCTAAGTAGCGCTTGATGAATTTAGACTTTGCTATTGCGATTACTAGAACACAGTGCTACCGTGTAGAGCAAGGCAAGTATATAAGCCTACGTTGAGGGGATGCTGGGTACCCCCGCTTCCGGCTGCAGACCACCTAGCTAGCACTCGGGAACGACAGGTGCGGTCTGTACACATTGAGAAGCGCTGGTGTAGTGGAGTGATTCAGGGCTTTCGGATTTAGTGCTATCTGCTTCGGGATAAACTATTTTCATTTGGTTAAACATAACAATAGGTCTGTTTAGATAGACTAAAAAAATTAGTAATTATTAGATTCAGGGGCGTAACTTTGGTCTAGAAAGTTGGGGATACCAATTTCGTACATACACGAATCAAGACGGAGACTGCGATCTCTGGGAAGGCACTATAATAAAATATTGATTGGCACTGTTGAAAACTGGGGGTACGGTACCCCCGGTTCAAAAAGTGGGGAGGGTACGGGTACCCCTCGTACCCCCACAAATTACGCCTGTGAGTAGATTCCAAATTATTAGCTCTTCTCTGTGGTCTCTCTGGCAATCGGTCTCAGACGCTCGCTTGACATTGCTGGGAACCCCTCTAACGTGACACAGCGCTTGTAAATAAGCTCATGTCCTGAGCTTAGCTTTAGAGTAGCTCGTTAGATATTTGGAGATAACGACTGTGATTAGTCACGGGAAATAGGGATATTGTAATGATGGTGGTGATAAGGCTGAGCAAGCCATCACAGACAGGATTCTTATAAATGAAAGGAGTTAGCAAAGTGTTTGTTCCTTCCGAATTTTTCTGTTGACTTGTAAGTCGTGTACTTAATTTTATGTGATCTTTGTAATCGTAAAAGTATTTATGTAAGTTTTGTTCCGCAAAGTTTGCTGGTGTTCAGTAAAGTATGCTGCCATTAAATTAAGTACAGTATGCTGGTGTTAAATGAAATATTCTTATCAGTGATGTAGTCGAGTCCACCTAAGCCGAGTCCGAGTCAAGTCCGAGTCCATCTAAGCCGAGTCCGAGTCGAGTCCGAGTCCTGAGGTGTTCGAGTCCGAGTCCGAGTCCGAGTCACTAAAGATCGAGTCCAAGTCCGAGTCCGAGTCCATCCTCATCAAAATACACTGAACCACGCAATTCAATGCCATAGAAAAATAACTAAAGTTACATAACCATATATGTAGAAAGAATTTTTAACGTAATTTACCCAAATTTCACATTAAAAACACTAAATTAAATAACGTTTTCTTCGATAATCTGGCACGATCATGAGGACACATAAAAATTCTTCCACTGCTAAACACAAGTTCAGTAGGTAGGAACAGCTAGAACGTAAATGCCACAAGTGCAGCCGTAGAATATCACGTCCTCGCTCCTTCTCTACACCGGAAAGGGCGAAACGAAAGTTTCTTCTAATTCGAAGCGATAAATTAATAACTCATGCACAGTTTAGCATTATAATTGCAGATATATCATATATTTACAAATCGACAATCCTAGTAATCTGACCCATTCTCTTCAATGTCATGCCCTTCACGGTGTTCGCCTCTATAAAATTAATTGCCCGTCCACGCCGATTAGAGACCCTTAGTCTTATACCCCAGCCTATTCATGATACTTGTCTTCACTTCATTAGTTTCTGTTGTCTGCTGGTTGGAACTGGTTGGCGCCAGAATAATTCCAGCTGTTCTGGCTTATGCCTATAGGCCTGTGGATGCCTATACCAGGCCGAATAGAGACCCTCTGTTTTATACCCCAGTCTATTGATGATACTCGTCTTCACTTCATTAGTTTCTATTGTCTGCTAGTAGGAACTGGTTGGCGCCGGAATAGTTCCACCTGTTCTGGCTGATGCTTTAAGCGACAGTCGGCCGGGTATTCATGTCAGTTCTCGCATGAGGGGTGGTCTTGGCCGTGACATGGCAATACAGTTGCCTGTTCTGTCCAGAAATTGTGACTCGGAAAACGAGTCAGCGAGTCAAATTCGAGTCCATGGGTCGAGTCCGAGTCCAAGTCCGAGTCGTGACAGTCCAAGTCCGAGTCCGAGTCCGAGTCCGCAAAAAATCGGTCTCGAGTCGGACTCGAGTCCTTGGCCGGACTCGAGTACTACATCACTGATTCTTATATTCAGTAAAGCATTCTGGTGATCATTAAACTATATTGTATTCCGCAAATTACTTTCAGTTGAGCAATTTAGTTCAGATTCAGAATGATATTGTAAGGAGTTTGGGAGAAGTTTTGAGTGGTATTGATATAAATTTGCAATTACAGTTACAATTGTCGAACCCATACATAGTTAAAAGTATTGTGGTGGCTGTTGTTTAGTGGTGAGATGATGATGATGATGATGATGTTGATGATGATGATGATGATGATGATGGTGATGGTGATGGTTATGGTGGTGGTGGTGATGATGATGATGATGATGATGATGATGATGATGATGATGATGATGATGATGATGATGATGATGATGATGATGGTGATGGTTATGGTGGTGATGATGATGATGATGATGATGATGATGATGATGATGATGATGATGATGATGACGACGACGATGATGATGATGATGATGATGATGATGACGGTGATGATGATGATGATGATGACGACGACGACGACGATGATGATGATGATGATGATGATGATGAGGTATTCCTCTCCTGTTACTCTCAGAAGAATTGTGATTTTAGAATGACATTTTTCATCAAGTGATCATTGACCGTTGTTGCTTTGTGCATTATGCTAAAGTCGCTGTAGAATGTTTGAGATTCGATTGGATTGCTGTTGATAATGGCTGAGAATGAGGCTGAGCTGAGGCTGAACTTTAAACCATCAGACGATACATGTATAGCTGCCAACCGTGGCTGCCGCGCTGTGAACCACTAACTTGGTTATCGCATGAATTACTATGAAATCGAACTTTATACTAAGCCACAGAATGGATGTGATATTGGTGGTGGTGGTGATGGGTGGTGGTGATGGTGATGGGTGGTGGTGGTGGTGGCCCACTGTGCCCTATATGGATGGTATGAATATGAGTTTGACTCACAGTTTGCTTTCGAAGATAAGCAAACCCTTAAGCTAAACCATCCATATCATGAAGTGTTAGCCACTTGATTTTCTTATGACAGAGGATGGTCAGTCCTCTCTCTCGCTGCCTCATCTTCCCACTGACAAAGTACAGTTCTTGCAATCATTTCTGAGTTTCTTAGTGGAGCAGAAATCCCGGGATATCTTTTTATTCTGGTAGGGATTTGAATCAGCAACGTCTGGGTGTGCCAGTCCAACATACTAATCACTGAACTATCTAACACTGTTGTAGAAAGAACCAATTGGTTCTTATTGATTTGTCTCAGTTGGAGTAAGCGAAATATAACTAACTACACCAGATACTGCTTATAACATGCTTAATTATAACACAAATAGTTGCGGACATGAATCCCAAATTAACTCGCCTGTAGAAAATAAACTCATTATAACGTGACCTCGTTATAAGCCGGTTCTTAGCATGGCTCCTTAAGACAGCATTACAACGAGTTTCCGGTGTATAATAATTCTCGTGTGCCATGATGAAGTTTTCAATTGTCGTGAAACGTGGAACTTTAAAGTGTTCACGTACTGTTATCTGCTGACAGTTTCTGGCACAAGAGAGTGGTAATACCATGTGTGGTGGTTGTCTAAATTTACCTGTCAGCAGTCAGCACGATGCATTTATCATGAGCCGTTTGTTCTGAGGCCATGCTCTTGGCAAGAATGATTCTGCGGCCAGGATTTCGCGGGTGCATCATTGGCGTTATGTTGGTTCTGACTCAGGCTCCGAGTGCGGATCTAGGAGTTAAAGTGAGGGGTGGGACAGAGTGACAGAGGATCTAGTGCATGAGAGAGAAGGTATAAATGCATGTAATGTCTGCTTAGTTCAGAGACCTACATGGATATGTTCCTGCCTGCTCTCCCGCCCGCCTACCAACCATACCCTGCCTACGTGCATACTTACCTAACTATCTACCTATACTTATCTGTCTACCTACCTACTTACTTATACCTACCTATGTGCCTACCTTTCTACCTACCTACCTACCTACTTACTTATCTGTCTGCATACCTACCTACCTACCTATACTTATCTGTCTGTTTATCTACTTACCTACCTACCTTTCTATCTACCAACCTACTCACAAAGTAACTTACCTACCAGTATCTGTCTGCCTATTTACATACCGGCACCTACTTAATACCTACCCCACCTACCTACCTCATCTAACTCCATAAATACATACCTACCTTCCATCCTACCTACTAACCTACCTACCAGTAGCTACCCAACTATCCACTTACCAGTATCTCCCTACCCACTTTCCTACCTAATTATGCACAAACCAACGTATACATACTTGGAGGAGCTGGTAAGTGGAATTCCGTGTATACAGATAACTGCTACAGAAACCTGTCTTCATGAGCATCATATAAAGGGATTGATCTGTTTATTTTTAGGCAGGCACCATATAATTGTGTTTATTGCCGGTTTATCATGATGGAAAACGTTTACAAAATACTTTAAAAACGTTTACTTTGGGATGCCTATGTTCTAGGAGTCTTCTGCTTGCTTTACGAGATATATAGTTATATACCTATGGGCTACGGAGAGATTTCGTTGTGTCCTGAATGATCTGGACCTTAATGGCTGTGTGAAAATCTACTCTCTTCAGATATCTCTGCTTCCAGGAAGTCTGCATTGAATCGAAACCATATAGTCTTGAATTCATTCCGAATTCATCTGGGGAGAGTTAGGCCTACAAGTTCGTGTTATTGATGGCGAAGACTACAGCCGTTACTATAGTGTGAATCGCGTTGTAGACGGATCATCCAGAACAGATGTTGGCCTGTTCGCAAGTGATTCGTCTTCGTGTAGAGGCATTTCTCGGTCAGAGATTCCATCCGAGTCTTCCTATAGAGAGACTTTCGTGTTTTTCTTCACTTGATCACTCCAGATTCTGACCAAATACGAAACCTGGATCTTTCCGATTCGCTTTGACTAAGCACCCGAATCTGTGGGATTTGCTTTGATTAAGTGTGTGGATATTTCGAATTTGCTTTGAGTAAGCATCTGGATATTTCGGATTTGCTTTGATTAAACACCTGAATATTTCGGATTTGCTTTAAGTGCCTAGCTCTTTCAGATTTGCTTCGATTAAGTGCCTGGATCTTTCAGATTTGCTTTGATTAAACGCTTTGATCTTTCGAATTTGCTTTGATTACGTGCCAGGATATTTTGGATTTGCTTTAAAGTCTAAGGATCTTTCAGATTCGCTTTGATTAAGTGCCTGGATCTGTCGAATTTGCTGTGCTTGAGTGCCTGAATCTTTCAGATTTGCTGTGATTAAGTGCCTGGATCTTTCAGATTTGTTTTGATTAAATACCTGGCTCTCTCTGATTTGCTTTAATTTGATTAAGCACCTTGTTCTTTCATATATGCTTTGATTAAGCCCCTGGATCTTTGTGATTTGCTTTGATTATAAGTGCCTGGATATTTCGGATTTGCTTTAAGTTTATAGATCTTTCAGAATTGTTTTAATTAAGCGCTTGACTCTTTCTGATTTGCCTTGTTTAATTGCTGGTGATAGAGCGAGCGGTCTACGGCTTTTGTTTGGATCTGCACTTTCAAACATTTAAATTACTTGGCACTGCATTGGACAGCACTACGGTTATCTACATCACATAACTCTTTTTGGAGGTGTTGAAGGGCGCTATATAAATGTTTTGTTGCATTACCTTACCTTACATTGTCTCCTCTGCCACTGGCATAAACTTGTCCAAAATATTGGGGGGGGGGGATTTGGCTATTTATGTACTTGGAAGGTATACCAACTTAACTATGAAGGTATGTATAGATAGAGTGATATTTGGAAGGTATACCAACTTAACTATGAAGGTATGTAGAGAGGTACCTAGAAAACTACCAATTTAACTATGAAAGCATATATACTTAGAAGGTATGCCAATTGAACTGTGAAGATTTATGTATATATCCGGATACTTACTATAGCGCCTTTTAAGTACCACCATAAAGTGTATAGAGAGGCACCTGCAAGGCGCTATATAATTGTCTAGTTCCATTGTCTAACTGCACATATTAATTATCAATCGGTAGGACAATGTTCTGACCGACTGCATTGCTAGTATACCAGATACCCTTGTGAGCCGCGGAAAATGTTGAATGGCGTATATATATATATATATATATATATATATATATATATATATATATATATATATATATATATATACTACTGTGTGTATTGTGTATACATATTATGTATACATAATACGCACGGACGTACGCGTAAATATGTGTTTGTGTTTGTGTGTTAGGTGAACGGTGATGTCTAAGGCATGAATATTCATGAGATCGAGAGCTATGCGAATGTATATTCATGTTTTTAAATTCAGAATGCTATGGGTATAGGCAGTTTAAGGTGGAAGAGTTTGAGACAGGGTGACGTATGGCTTAAGTAAGCGCTTAACTCAAAGAAGCCTCAAAAACTGCTAAAGGATATGCATTTTAATACTTGCACACGCATATATATATATATAAAATTATATTTCTATATTAATTTGTATATAATTTTGTATATATATATATATGAGTAGGACGCGGTGGTGTAGTGGTATGTTCTCTGCCTTGTAACCGGAGGGTCGCAGGTTCGAATCTACCTCAAGCCACTGCGTAGCGACCTTGGACAAGTTGCTCACCCACAATTGTCTGTGAGGAAGGCAACGTGAAACCATATCACTCATCTCATCCCCGGGTGGCGTAAAGCCAATGAACCTGCCTTCCGGCAGAGAACTCATCATCATCATATATAGTTGACCGAAAGTGGCCATGTATCACCCATTTCAGCTTGGCTTAGCGGCATTATTTTTCCAATCAAACTGGTGACTTTCACACGAAGGGATCTTTCCTGAAACAAATTGCAAGTCTTACAGAACGTGAAGAGCAGTCCCTCAAACTAATCCTGAAATGTAGCCATGGGTACGAAGTATTAGCCAAATCATTTTTCTTGGCCTCGGCATATGAGGACGGGTGACCAGTCCCCTGCCTCGCCGTCTGGTCGCCCACCGACAGTGTGTATTGTATCGAATAGTATCTGAGAATGTATAAAGCACAGTATAGGCTATTCAGCGGCCAGTGGTCTGTGTACTCGTTATAGCAGAATTGGCTGCAGCCTTACAAAGTGTTGATCAATGGCAGTTAAAATTCATGCGATGATATGTTCTATAACGAAATATATAAAATGTTATTCAAATTTACATTACATTAGGCTAAGGTGTGTTTTAGGTTACCTTACATAAAATTACACTACAAGGACTTTATAAGTTATAACAGGAGTCATTGAAATGAGAGTATTTAGGGCAGTGCTTCTCAAACTTTCTGATTCTGCGGTCTGCAATTGCTTCAGCAACCTTACCGCGGACCGGTGCTTTTCAGCATTAGCTTACATCTATCTATACTTATAATATCCATAGAGCGTGTGTCTGTCGATAAACGCTCTGGAATCTATTGTGAACAGAAACCGTTTGTGACGTCAGTACTGCGGTCTTGACGACGGCGATCAGAGCATTTTAACCAACGATACATATAAACCTATATACACTGCCGTCATAATATGACGGGTAAATACTCTAGTTACGTATATAACATGGTATATTAACGTTTATGTTTCGTAATAATTTATTGTCACTGTTTATAGCAATTATACTTTTGTTATTGTTGCATGTTTCAAACTGTTTATTATGTATGAACACTGTCTTGTTCTAATGTTGTTTATGTTTTACACGGTATACAATTTAGTATTTTATTCGCCTACCATCAAAATTGTAATCTCGGTCATCATTCCACGGCCCTGTAACAGTCAGTCGCGGAACGGCACCGGGCCGAGGACCAATGTTGGAGTAGCACTGATATATGGTATATCGGATATGTGTAGGCCTGTAGGCAGCTTAGAGTGGAAGAGTTTGAGAAAGAAATGCTTTGCAAGTTAATTAATTAACTTAATAATTAACTAACGAACTAATTCAGACATTAATATTTCATGCATGCATACATACATATACAGGTATGCACAGGCATACACACATACACACACACAAACACTCACACACACGCACACATATCCTCTAAGGTTTTGTGGAAGACAAAATTTCAGTCGATCGAGATGCATTTTGCAAAATTCCTGAACCCGAAATACTTTCCGGCTGACAATTGCTAAATTGATTTCTGACAGTCTTAGTTTGTAGTTTTCCGGTAGGATCAAAACGAAAAAACGTAGCTTTATGGTGCTGCACTTCTGTTCGGCTCCGCGTGGCTTCCTCTGCCAACTTTTACCGCAAGAAGACTTTACTCGGAAGTAATGAACATTCTTAGATACATGATGGGAAGCTTTAAGTGCGCAGATCAGAAATCGCCTGCAGCGTCGGCGAATGTACTTCTTGACTCTTTTAATGGCGAAGGAAGGAAGGAAGGAAGGAAGGAGGGTTTAGTAACATCGTATTCATTGCGTTCTTTTCAGTCGGGAGTTGTTCAAAAGAATTGGATGAACTGCTGCAGCGCTGTAGTGTGGCTCTGCGTTGCGTTGTCGTAGACTGTACGACTGACAGAGTGGTTTGTTTGGCATAGCTCCCACGACGCTCTGTTAATATGCAGGCCGTGCCTGTGTTTGTGTGTGTGTGTGTGTGTGTGTGTTTATGTGTGTGTATGTGTATGTGTTTATATGTGTTGTACGTGCGTCAGTGTGTCTGTGCGAGCGTGCGTGCGAGCATGTATATGTCTGCATGTATATGTATTTATATGTTTATGTGTGTGTGTGTGCTCTCGTGTATGTACGTGCGTTTGTGTATGTGTGTGTGTGCATGTGTGTATGTGTACGAGCGTGCGTACACGCGTGTATGTTCGCGTGAGTGTGTATGTGCGTGTGTGTATGTATGTATGTGTGTTCGAGTGTACGTAATAGTGTGTATGTGCGAGCATGTGTATGTCTGCATTTGTATGTATATGTGTGTGTTTGTGTCTCTTGGTGTGTGTGTATTTGTGTGTGTGTCTGTGTGTATTTCTGTGTGTGTGTTTGTGCGTGTGTGTGTGTTTCTCTTTGTGTGTGTGTGTGTATTTGTGTGTGTGTGTTTGTGTGTATTTGTGTGTGTATGTTTGTGTATATTTGTGTGTGTGTGTTTGTGTGTATTTGTGTGTGTGTTTGTTTGTATGTGTGTGTGTGTGTCTCTTGGTGTGTGTGTGTGTGTGTGTATTTGTGTTTGTGTATTTGTGTTGGTGTGTGTGTGTGTGTGTATTTGTATTGGTGTTTGTGTATTTGTGTTGGTGTGTGTGTATTTGTATTGGTGTTTGTGTATTTGTGTTGGTGTGTGTATTTGTGTTGGTGTGTGTGTGTGTGTATTTGTATTGGTGTTTGTGTATTTGTGTTGGTGTGTGTGTATGTTTGTGTATATTTGTGTGTGTGTGTGTGTGTGTGTGTGTGTGTGTGTGTGTGTGTGTGTGTGTGTGTGTGTGTGTGTGTGTGTGTGTGTGTGTGTGTGTGTGTGTGTGTGTGTGTGTGTGTGTGTGTGTGTGTGTGTGTGTGTGTGTGTGTGTGTGTGTGTGTTGCAATGCGTCTTTCGTTCTGTTGATGGGTAATTTATGTCGAATCAATAGAGAATCTGCTTTGAGAAGCTCTTCGTCCACTTCCCAGCGATGCTCTGTACTTGTGGATGAATAATTGACGACCACAATGATGTTTTGCCAATCGTTCTCTCTGAGTAGCCTCGTTAAAATGTCAGTGGTTTATTGTTTACAAACAAACAGTTCCTGCTCCTTCCTGTATAAACCAGTTTGCGTGAGTGTGCATGTGCGTGTGTATGTGCTGCTGACAGTGTTTTCTTTGGCATATTTGTATTATTTTTACTTTTACGTTTATTATTGGGAATGATATAATATGATTTTTATGACGATGATTAGTTTTATTTACTGTAAAATTTGTACTATTTTTCTTATATGATAGTGGAACTCTAACTCTAAGAACAAAGATGCTGTTGTATTTTTTCTGTTCAGTTGACTTTTAGACTGAGAGACGGACAGACAGACAGGCAGACAAACAGACAGACATACAGGCTGACAGAGAAACAGGCAGAAGACTTACAAGCAGACGGACAGGCAGATAGACGAACAGACTGAAGGTTAGACAGGAAGGCAGACATAGAGAGACATACAGACGGAGAGGCAAACATACAGAACGACTTACAGACAGACAGACAGGCAGATAGCCGGACAGACTGAGGGTTAGACAGGAAGGCAGACATAGAGAGACATACAGACGGAGAGGCAAACATACAGAACGACTTACAGACAGACAGACAGACAGACAGACAGGCAGATAGCCGGACAGACTGAAGGTTAGACAGGAAGGCAGACATATAGACAGGCAATTTAGATTGACAGACAAACAGACAGAACGACATACATACAGGCAGTTAGACAGACAAGCAGAAAGGTAGATATGAAGGCAGACAGACAGACAGACAGACAGACAGACAGACAGACAGACAGACAGACAGACAGACAGACAGACAGACAGACAGACAGACAGACAGAAGGGCATGCAAGCAGACAGACAGGAAGACAGAGAGAGAAACAGACAGACAAACAGACAGACAGACGTAGGGCCTATGTACTAATGTAGACAAACTAACAGAAAAAGACAAAGTGGTTGGTTATATGTTTAGTAAACTATACATGGCAATTGGCATCTATTACAGACTATAAACGGTTATAAATCGTACGATATATTTCCGATCCTGACTGGAGAAATGGCTCCTATCGTGTTTAATCAGTTGTAGGCTTGTAGGCGCTGATATCTCCCGCTTACGTACTCGATCGGCTAATCAGTGGGTCGGTGGCTTGGGCAAGAAAAAACCCAGGAATTCGTTGAAAAAAGCAAGCCTTGAAGTGGCAGAGGATATAAAACACACAAGGCTGCTTCTGAGAGAGTGAGTTGGTTGATGCAGTGCCGGTCTTAGGGGCGTGCGAACCGTGCAGTCGCACGGGGCCCGCAACGTAGGGGGCTCGACAATGTCACAGAAAATTAACATGAAAAAGACACCCTAATAATAATATTATGGTTTCCATTAAATCTTCTCTTTCGTCAATAAAATAAAAGTCATCCTCCTCTATACCCCAGAATCGTCGTGTGTAGTTAAATTTCACTTGTTTTACTTGTTAACAATCTACTAAAATAAAATTATAAGCAATGAAAAACAAATTAGACTTGTGTCATGGAGGGCCCGTACAGTATGCTCTGCACGGGGCCCGAAATATCTTAAGGCCGGCACTGGTTGCTGTAGCTATATTCATGTAGTTTGAACTACATTAAGAGAAGGTATAGATACTATAGACTACGCGGTGGTGCAGCGGATAGCCATTTGGGCATTTAATGCATTAGACACCAGCGCTACGAAGTTACTAATTAATAATAATTGTAATAATGACAAGTGCCACTAAAACTACACAGCTAGGTTACTAAATGATACGAACAAGTGCACAAGTCAGTTTGATTGCACATGTAAAGAGTTTAAAGCAGTGGTGCACAACGTCCGGCCCGCGGGCCAAATCTGGCCCCCGACGAGTCTTCATGTGGCCCGCGATGTCCAACAGGAAAAGCGACTATTTATGAGCCAGCACTGACATTTTTTAAGTCTACAGTTTCTTGCGCACTGTGATCATTGGAAAAAACACCAGTATTATAGTAATATACATGTAGATGTACAACGAGTCTCCATCCTCTATAACTTTTTATATTTACTTTTAGACTTGTTTTAGTGCACAGATTATCTTCATACATTTTGACATGCATTCATCCCAACTAAGCGGAGTCATCACTTGTTTGGCCCCCGAAGGGTTCAAAGAAATTGTTTAGTGGCCCTTGGCCGAATAAGGTTGTGCACCACTGGTTTAAAGACTAGGCCTAGTTAGTTATTGTGAAGTAACGATTTAATAGCATTTCATGAGATTGGAATGGCGATCGTTAGCGTATAGCGGGCGACTGAATTAGAGAGAATGACACCATTCCCACCCGATTCCCGTTGGTTTGTCCCATCCACACCCCATCCATATCCCGTCTGTCCCACCCCATCCCCATTAGGTCTGTCCCCGTCCTAACTCCGTCCCCCTTAGGTTTGTCCCTGTCCAAACCCCGCCCCATTTGGTGTGTTCCAGTCCCCACCGAATCCCCAATAGGTCTGTCCCTATCCCCATTAGGTCTGTCCTCGTCTCCATTAGTTCCCGTCCCCATTTCCATCCCAATTATTAAGCAAAATAACAAGAAAAATATGATCTCGCACACCAAACAGTAGGGCCCTAATGTTAAAATCTTAAGTTTTGAAATACAGAATAAAACTTACTTAACTGAAGTGAACAGATTTTGAATATTCAAGGATTTCAATTATTTTACATGTAAAGCGATGACTTACACTGAATGCAAACCCTGTTAATTACAGCTACTCAATTACTACGGTGGACAAAGTTACAACCGTTGCCATGGTTTATAGGCATACTCTGCCTGTATTTCCATTTCCACGCTAATACCCAGTAATACCGCAGGCTTTGCTACCATCCCCACTTTATTACGCCACCTTTGACATCATTACCGCGGTATTACCGCTTTCCCCACTATACCGTGTCACTCTTTACTCTCCTTTTGACACGTGCTGATGAACCATACACAAGATCGATTATTCTCTGTGTATTTCGTGGTTCCCAATTTTTATCAGAGTTACTAAAAATCATCCTGTCAGCGGCACGTGGCCTTATTCATTTTCTTCCAGTAACTTCTTTATTTTAATGACGAGCAACATTCCTTGTATTCAACCGTAGTATTGCGACTATTTCTACACTACTTTAAGTTAAAAAATAGTTATAGGCCTATGTCAGTAGTGATAATCAGTATAGTTTTACACGCTTTTTACCCATTGTGCCATCCAGCCACGGCACTCCTAGTGCAGGTTGAGGACACCATTAAGTGCCGTGACACAGAGTTTGGAAAACACTGGTGTAGCCTATTTTATAAGCTGTTGGTGATCAATAAAGAGATCAATCAATCAGTACATCAATCAATCAATCAATCAGTAGGCTGTATTGGAATTGATGTGCGCAACCGTCTGTCTAAGGGGTCAGAGGTTGAAATCAGAACAGAAAGGTGTTCAAAGTTTCTGTATCACTGTCCGACGATCAGATAACGACAGCCCACTCGCCTTCAAATGCTCAGGCGAGAGAAATGAAGATGATGCTAACACTTCATATCCATATCTGCACTTTGGGGTTAGCCTAAGGGCCGTAGTATATCTCTTTGTCTTTGCCCGACATATATAGGGTGGCCATCTTTGGTGCTGCTACTCACAGTTAAGTATTTGTCTGTGCAGTTGAGTGCAGGTTCTTTCACCGGGCAATTTGCATTCTGTAGCCTCGCAACTTTTAAGAGCTTAATCGCGTTATCAGTGGCGGATGCCGACCGAGTGTCTGCCTCCGCTTTTCTCAAGAATCTTTCGCTCCTTCGAGACAAGACCGTCTTGTTAACGCCGGAGCCCTACTGCTCGCCGTGCGTCTAATTCCGCTCGCCGTTGTAACGGAAAGAGAGGGAGGTGTTCTATTTTTAGGCGTTTGCATCCTGAACATCTTTTCCGACTTTCTGTTGCCGTGGTAATTGCAGCCTCACCCGGCGAACATCATGAAAGGCTCGGCGTTCGGAGTCCTGCCAGTCACGCCATCGCAACTGCACCGAAGGCTGAGCAACCGTGTAATGGGAAATCGCGTGCGGTAGACAGGCCTGTACTACGTTCTCATTCCGAGACGTAGCGTAGTGCAGTGTAGCGTACAATAGGCCTACAACTGTAGTTGATACAATGCAGTAGAAGTGTATCTGATATTGTCCTCTTTCCAAAGCTCAGAAATGCACTCACGACACACCACAGAGCATCGATGGCGCTGAGTATTGCTGGATAATAATAATAATAATAATAATAATAATAAAAAATTAATAATCTTCTTGATTAATTCAAGCTGACAAACGCAGTAAGACTACATTGAAACATGACAGTACAATCAAATCTTAACTAAACACACGGTTTGGCAGCCATGCAAGGCGCCGCCCTGGAGGGGGGGGGTTACGGGTATCGAACCGCGAATCTAACACTCTCCTGGCCATGAGTGTTACCATTACTCTATCCCCCAAGAAGGACTTGCTCAAGGTCCCTATATACGTGTAGTTACCCCCTTAGTGGAAGATCGAACCCGTACTCTGCGCGTTAGAGGCCAAACGCTCTATCCATTTGGCTACGTGCCCTGTGCGTAATGATGGCGGGGGAAGGACTCTCCGGCTCTGCCACCCGGTCTGAGTTTAGACTTTAGAAAGCCAGTGTAAAGTACCAAGGTGCAAGGGTCGATTCGTGTCGGTGATCCCTCGAGACTGCGCGGCCTCTGGCCAAACATAAAATCACAAAAAAACTCAGAGCAGTGTTTTAGCTGTCAAAACAGAGCTGCTGGGGTCGAACATTTCACAGGTTACCACAGAACATGAACGCAGGTCAAAATCCATAATGTTAATAGGCCTATGCTGCACAGAAACAACTGAAGACTCGTGAGGTATTTTAGCTTCCTGACCCCCAACATCCTTCCAGTTACTTAGCTGAAGGGGTTAGAAGAGCCTTATAAGGTTCAACCCCTTTCCCGACAACTAAAACATTGGTTCAGAGACTCGGGCACTGGATTTTCATCTTAGAGGTAACGCTGATCCAGCTAGGGCCACGGGCTGTACACTCGGACCATAAATGGCGTGGCACCAATGGCGGCGATCTTGTTTGACAGGTGGGGGGTGGACACTTTTGAACTGATCTGGTCAAAAAAGAGTTTTGAACTGATCTGGTCAAAAGAGCGCGAACATATTTGTTGACCATTTTTTGGTGTTTCTTCAAAATGTGGGGAGGGGAGATGTCTGGTGTGTCCCCCCCACTCTTAAAGGTGGGGTCTTGTCCCCTTCGGCCCCCGGGATCGCCGCCCATGCGTGGCACACATTCAAAGAGACAGCGGTGGTGAAGGATCTCTCCCGATCAGTTCACTGAAAGATTAGGAATGTCGAGGCCATACGGTCGCAACATGAAAGCGTGTACGTTCAGAATTTTAATTTACTCGGGTCATGCCTCGCTCCGAGTTTAGCACACAGGTCGGATTCAAGTGGTCAGTCCGGCCATATCTGTATCTCTCTCTCTATACTTGTACATGGTCTGCAATGTAAGTGACACGCTAGGCTCTTGACTGACTCTCCAAAAGGTGGGCTATGCATCTGCGTGTATGCTATATATGCTATGTGTGTGTGTGCCCCTACTGTTGTGTTAGACAAAGTCGTTCAGCGAAGACTCCAATGGTTTGGACATGTAGAGAGAATGCAATTTGACCGAATTCCAGACAATGCACTACAACAACGGCAGACCAAGACTACGCTGGAGAGACAGTATGATTGAGGACATAGCATCACTTGTACTAACACTAAGGGGGCAGTGGGCTTGACAAATGACCGAGGACAATGGTGATAATTTATTCGTGCCCATCGCCGCCAAATGGCTGGCGTCAGGAACTGATGATGATGATGATTGTTGTGGTGTTTCTTCGTTTGTTTAAAAAGCTCATATATATGGAACAAGGAATGTGTTTGACGTATACTTACCACCACATGTGCGGTACTAGTAATGTTATTCTGGAACTAAGCCTCACCCAATCCATTCCCAGGCCAAACATGACTCGAATTGCCTGGAGGATATTTTATGGAATGCCTCTCATGTTCAACTTGGCGTTTCGGGTTTGGGAAGAAATAAGTCCATTATTAAGACTTCCATCTTTCGTCATTATCGTCGTAGTCATCATCATCATCATCATCATCATCATCGTCATCATCATCATCATCATCATCAGCAGCAGCAGCAGCAGCAGCAGCCTCATCATTATCATCATCAGCAGCATCATCGCCATCATCATCATCATCATCATCATCATCATCATCATCATCATCATCATCATCATCATCATCATCATCATCATCATCATCATCATCATCATCATCATCATCATCATCATCAACAACAACAACAACAGCAGCAGCAGCATCATCATCATCATCATAATCACCATAAAATATAATAATAATAATTATCATAAATGTATTCATTGTCATCATTAAATCATCATCATCATCATTTTGTTATCACCAGTATCATCGTCTTTGTCTTCTTCACATCATTCCATTATCAAAATCATCATTTTGTCGTTATCAAAGTCACTCGTTATCATCATCGTCATAATAATAATAATAATAATAATAATAATAATAATAATAATAATAATAATAATAATAATAATAATAATAATAATAATAATAATAATAATAATAATAATAATCATCATCATCATCATCATTATCATCATCATCACCATTATCATCATCATCATCACCACCAGCATCATCATCATCATCAGCAGCATCATCATCAAAATCGTCGGTTCCTGATGCCAGGCATGTGGCAGTGAAGAGTGCAATGAACATTGAACAATCTGCGTTTTTTCAGTTGTTCAGCTTTTCTTGAATTTAAAGCAAGTCTTGTTACATGGGGTGCGCGATAGTATAGTGATTAGCATGCTGGACTGTTAGCCGAGAGGTTGGGTGTTCAAAGCCCCACCAGGGTAGAAATTTGTTTTGAGATGTCTATTGCACATGCGCCCCCTGGCCAGCTCAGCTATAATGAGTACACTGACCATAAAGTGTCTGTGGGAAGATGAGACGGCGAGGGAGAGGACTGGCCACCGCCCTCACATGCCGAGGCTAAGAAAATGAAGTTGGTGACACTTCAAACCCCATGTCCGTCAATCAGGCTGAATTAAGGGAATGCTCTTCTTCCTCTTGTTCCATGTCTGTCTGCATTTATATTGTGTTGGTTATTCTTGGTGCTGTGTCCTTTAAATATGGGATGCAACGCTTGTTTGGGATTTGTCCTGAGGCATAGGCTGCTTTCTACATCGAAGTCATCGTTGGATGACTTAGGACTTGTTTTTGTATCCATGGAACGATGTCTTATACCTTCATTCAAATTTTTGCGATCAGATATGACAGATGTTTTAATTTGCTTCATTAAACAGTTTAGTGTGAGATTTAGTTTTGGTATTAAAGGCAAGACTTCTGGTGACAATTAGTAGTTGTTCAGTTGTTTGTTGTAAGTGAATTTGTGTAGCTCTGTATTTCCAATAAAAACTGCCTTTGCATTGCTTGATTTTTCTTAATTATAATACTGGTCATTTTTTCATGGTGTTAATTCATATTTCCAAACAAGTCTTCTTTGAATTTGGTTGTTATTTACGGTTTGTTAATTACTGTTTCCATCCTTTGAATCTGGTCGGTTTCATGGATTTTAACTGCTATGTCAGTTGTCCATGCATCTCCTTTGAAGCTGGTTATTTAATAGTTCCATGAATCTTTTTTGGGATTGGTTATTTCTGGATTGCAAATTAATATTTCCACGAATTTCCTTTGAAATTGGTTATTTATAGATGTTAATTACTATTTTGAGAAATCTCCTTTGAAGTTGGTCATTTTTGTTTGTTGATTACTATTTCCATGAATCACCTTTGAAGATGGTATTTTATAGATTTTGATTGATATTTACAGGAATCTCCTTTGAATATGGTCGTTGTGGATGCCTGCCTCTAAAGTTGAGCTTCTGAATACCGTGGAGCCAAACCAACGGATATCCCATCCATAGTAAGTAACCATAACCATAACCATAACCACCAGTTTATTGGTTCATCAGAACATATCATAAGACAAGTAGTACCGTGTTTACATTTTAGTATGACTGTTCAATAATGGGCACAATAGGGAGACCTGAAGGGACCTAAGCCCCACAAATTAGGGCCCCTACATACCAACTGCATAAGATGAAAACGGTTAACCAAACTCGATTGTTTATCTATGTTAAAAAATTACTGTGTTGACTAGTCATTATTAGCAATTTTTCATAATAGAAAATACATAATTACATCCATGTTCACCAGATATGTGGTCCCGAGGTTGAACGATCATTTGACTGAGGTACACAGATGACCTGTACAATCCAACTGGGGCATATCTCTAACCCTCAAACCTTGCGTTGGTACTCATTCACCGTCTGAGCGCCAGATAGCGTGATATTCCATGGTCGACCTGCTAGTACTAACCGTGTTCGCTGGCACTTCACTGTGCCTGCCAGTGTCGTATCAACAGTGCCAAGCAGCCACCCGCATGACCAGCCCCATGAATTAACATTTTCGGCCTGGGCTGGTTATTGAATCTCCAATGATAATTAATTAAAAGCAGTTTGAATATTTTAGCGAATGAACTTTTATGCTCTACTGCTGACGTGTCAGTATGACGACAGTCGAAGAGGGTCAGTGAACCAGCTTAAATTAGCGTTGCTCTCGTTCCTTTCCTGACCAGCATTTCCATGGGCATTAGATGGGGACAATGTGGGCTCTGTACAGGTCCAACATGGAAATATGGGTCTTATATATATAGGGCTCAATTTGGGCAAGTTGGCAGGCTTTTGATTGTATCATGTGTGACTTATTCCAAATAATCTTATGACTTAATATTTATTATTAAAAGACAATAGTAACTAACACCGACGACGACAACAACAACAAAACAACTACGACAACAACAACAAAAACAACGACACCAACAGCAACAAAACAACAGCAACGACAACAAAAAACAAAAACAGCAACAACAACACCAAAAACAACGGCACCAACAACAACAACGACAAAAACAAAAACAGCAACAACGACAACAACAACAACAGCAAAAACAACGGCACCAACAACAACAACGACAACAACAACGACAACAACAACGACATCAATGACAACGGCG
Source organism: Allolobophora icterica (assembly GCA_963556255.1). Taxonomy (NCBI): domain Eukaryota; kingdom Metazoa; phylum Annelida; class Clitellata; order Crassiclitellata; family Lumbricidae; genus Allolobophora; species Allolobophora icterica. The sequence goes on from OY744608.1 coordinate 61,696,861, forward strand.
ACAACGACAACAAAAACAATGACAACAACAACTTGCTCCTCTTGTTCTTGCCATCCCCTTCAGGATGGTTCTGTTCGTGCTTTTTAATTAGTAGGCCTAATTTCTATCGTGCCGGAGTATATTACACGAAGCATCAACCGATGCTGAACCAAAACCAAACAGGTTTTCCTTCTTGATGGTACTGTTTTTTTTCTTGAGAGTCTTCTTCTTTTCCCCCTTCTTGAAGATGTCAAGGGGGCTTGAACCTCCCTCCTACCTCCCTTTGGAGAGCGAACGCCGAATGAATCAGGCGGTGTGTGACGGTCTGAGCCGCCACTGAGCCTCTTCGAGTGCATGGGAATTCGGTCAGAGGTCGTGACCTTTATGATGATTGGTTATTGCGTCTGTTGTCGGGAGGGATATGGGTCGTGCGTGTGTTACTAGGAGGATCGTCGACCTCAGCTGCGAATCTGTTATAAGTAGGCCATCACCTGTTTTTTCGGGACTCTCGCCTTCTCGGTGGGGTTTATTCAAACAACGCCGCTTCCGTTTTTCGGGTAGCGCCAGTCCAAATGGGGAGGACGACGCAACGTTGTCAAACAGGAACTACCCAATCTCCGCTTTAAGAAGTTCCCTATCGATGTTAACGGCCTTTTATGTCATGTCACTTAACTATGGCAATCCAGCCATCCATCCTATCGGCAATTATAACTCCGCCACTTTCATGCTCTGGTGGTGCCAGTGCAAAGCGTGGATGAAGGAGGAGGGTCACGCTAGTCATCTTCTTTATGACACAATGTCATGTCATTAAGCAGTAACTACACACACAGCAGTTTTTTTCTGTCATTGACACTATGTAAATTTTGCAGATGCAATACATACTATGCAATACAAATTAATACAAGACGATGCACTACAATACAATACAGTGACAGTGCAAGTCAATGCAATACAATACTATGCAACAGAGTTAAACAGAACAATAGATCGCTGTGAAGTTTAAGACAATGAAATGCAGTGCAACTGATTACAATACTATGCAATACAAAAATACAATTCGGTGCAATATACAATATCATATAGTATAATATTATGCAATGCAAAAATACAATTCACTACAATATACAGCACCATACGATATAATACTATGCAATACAAAAATACAATTAACTACAATATGCAATACCATACGATATAATATTATGCAATACAACAATACAATTCAGTGCAATGTACAATACAAGTTAATGTGATGCAAGACAAAGAAGTGTGGTGCAGGACAGCACAATACAGTATACAACATGGCGGCACTGTATGGCAGACTTGTTTGTCTGTTGGATAACAAGGCATTTTGTGACCCAATTAGCACCCGGGTTAATGAGTCAATTAACGGACGCAATTAGTGTAAGGACCTGCGTGGTGGGAAGGTTTAATTACCTTCATTGTTTGCAGCCGTGTTTTTTCAGGTGTGGGTGTCAGAGTGTGTGTGTTTGTGTGTGTGTGTGTGTGTGTGTGTGTGTGTGTGTGTGTGTGTGTGTGTGTGTGTGTGTGTGTGTACCGTAGTCGTGTTTGTGTGAAATTCTAAGTACTGGTATTTATGTACTTATTTAGGTAAGTACATAAGTAGATGAGTATGTAAGTATGTATGTTCATGTGTATGCATGTATATGTACATAGGTATGTATGTATATTTATATATATGTATACGTATTTGTATGTTATGTATGTATATACTTGTATGTGAATTATGTATAGTTGCATATACATGCATGAGTCATGACATACAGTTAAGTATATGTTTATGCATGTATAATATTGTGTGTATGAGATAAAAAAATATCAGGACACAATGTATCCTAAGACGCGTCATATGATTTATTAATCTCTCGAGAGGATACTTGGAAGCCCTTTATCTGCATCTCTGGATGACCGAGTTCCTGATTGGCATTTCTTCTTACTTTCCCCCCAAAATGGTCGCTGCATCAAAGGCTTTATTGTCTTTGGATAAAAGAGACGAGTGGAGAGGGTTTCATGCTAAATTTCTGGCGTCCTCGACAGATGGCTGTCTGCCAGCAATTTCGCTTTCTCTGCTAGATCCTCAACTCTGGAACGAACTTCCCTCTGAATTCCTCATTTTCTCAGTTCCTCCACCAATACGCGACTCACTCACCGTCATCTACCTCAGGCTCCAGCACTCACCACCCCACAGGCATTCTACTCCAAATTGAAGTCTCACCTCTTCAAGCATTCCTACCCTAATCCATCCGGTCCTCTGCCTTCCGAGCTTTCTCGTTCTCATCGAAACCCCGCGTAACACCTGCTCTGCATCTCTGGTCTCTCCTACAACTGGACTCAGACCTCCAATGGACATCGATCTCTGGATATGCCGGTCGTGAAAAAGCTGGTGCTTTGCGCTTAGCCTTAAAGTGGCGCTTTAGAAAATTGGAGATTACGATTACGATAACAATCGGCATAAATCCGCAGTGCATTCTGCACTTAAATGCTAGGCTTAAGTCGAAAATGCTGACATTTGCGTGATGGCCCTAAAAGTGTGGTCCGGAGTCCACTCAGTACATCTAGAAGAGGCGAGGTGTAGGAGGCGAATTGGTGGCCGAGAGGCTAACGCATTCCGGAACTTTCTATCAGGCTTCAGGAAGAAATTAAAGATTTGCCTGTTCGCGTCATCCGATCATTAAGCTGAGCTACTACTAACGCATTTACCGCACGATTTGAAATCCTGGCCATGTCTGAGGAGGAAACAGTAAAAGTACTTAAGTTTCTTTATAATATAAATTATAAAGAAACAAACTTATATGCCAAGGGTCGATTACTGGTGCTATATCAAAGCAAGATCGCAAGAGCGCGGTTGCTACGTCAGTTGAGGTGCCCGGTCAGAATAGGGGTGGTGGGCGGTCAGGTTGAAGCCAGCGTGTTGCGAAGGTGGAAACCCTATTACCAGCATCACCAATATTATTTCGTTAAAATTAACCAGATATATTTCTGTATTATCTCTCATTATTATGTTACATTCTATTTTAATATTAATCCATTATTTGATTGTATTCCTAATGGGTCAGTCAGTCAGTCAGTCAGTCAGTCAGTCAGTCAGTCAGTCAGTCAGTCAGTCAGTCAGTCAGTCAGTCAGTCAGTCAGTCAGTCAGTCAGTCAGTCTATCAGCCAGCTTGCCAGCCAGTCAGTCAGTCAGATAGCCAGCCAGCCAGCCAGTCACTTAGTCAATCAATCAGTCAGCCCAGCCAGCCAGCCAGCCAGTCAGTCAGTCAGTCTGGTGAGTAATGATGTCAACCATTGCCTGCACGTCAATCCTTAATCCGTTACAGACGACCTGAACACTAAAGTCTAACTGGGCCAACAAGGCAAATATTGGCCGGCAAATGAAGGCTTTCTGTCATTGAGATGAATCGGAGGTTGTGAAGAGCCCTTGGAAATAAATGCATCTCCACCGTCATTATGTCCCTCAAGAGCAGTGTGTTTGCCGAGGCTTCTGCACATATTACTCACGTACAGTCAAACACTTGTATTAATTACGAGCTGATGTGTGTATCGATATTCATATGTGTTTGGATAATTAATTTCCACGGCGCTTTTATTGGAGATTTCGTCGAAGGCGGTTCATATGTTATGTGTGTGATTATGTCGTATCGTACGTTTATTTTGTTATTATCGAGTAAGTATCATTTTATTTCATACGTTGTATTTTTAATGTAATCATTTCTTATACCGTACGTTTATTTAGTTATTATCTAGTAAGTATTATTGTTTTATTAATTAATTTTATGATTGTGCATGTATTTTTATAATGATGCATTCAGATGATTTACCGTATTCATGTAAGTAAGACATTCAGAGCACTGCAGCACCAGAAGCTTATGACAGTGCTGTCTTTTTGGAGTTATAACAGGAACGGTATTATAATGAGATTACATTATATTGAGTTTATTTCTTTAAGCAATTTATTTTTCGATCCATGTCTCGACCGAGTTATATTAGAATTTGTGTTGTAACTTGTAAGGAAGCGCATTGTAACGAATCTCCTGGGTATATATAAAAATATATACATATACTCTTAAGAAACCTGTTGAAAGTGATTCAATACATTTGTGAATATGGCTACTGTACCTGGATTTCTTTCTGCTAAATGATTTAACCTATTATGTAAATTTGCTTAGTATTACGATTTGTTTACAAGACTTCACCTACTATGTAAATTTGACATTATGATTTGACTACAAGACTTGACCTAATCTGTAAATTTGGTATTACGATTTGATTATAAGACTTGAGCTACTATGTAAATTTTCTATTATGATTTGTTTACAAGGCTCTTGACCTACTATGTAAATTTGCTATTGCAATTTGACTATAAGACTTGGCCTACTATTTAAACTTGCTATTTGATTACAAGACTTCACCTACTACAGATGTAAATATGCTATTACGATTGGACTACAAGGCTTGATCTACACTTCTTCTTTTTCTTTTTCTTCTTTCTCTTCTTATTCTTCCTATTTTTCTTCTTCCTCTTCCCCTTTTTCTTCTTCTTCTACCTCTTTTTCTTGTTCTTGTTCTTCTTGTTCTTGTTCTTCTTGTTCTTGTTCTTCTTGTTCTTGTTCTTGTTCTTCTTTCTGTTCTTCTTGTTCTTGTTCTTGTTCTTCTTCTTTCTCTTCTTCTTCCTCTTCGATCTCTTCTTCTTCCACGTCTTCCTCCTGTTTCTGTTCTTTGTCCTGTTTCTGTTCTTTCTCCTGTTTCTCTTCTTCTTCCTCTTCTTCCTCCTGTTTCTGTTCTTTGTCCTGTTTCTGTTCTTTCTCCTGTTTCTGTTCTTCTTCTTCCTCTTCTTCCTCCTGTTTCTGTTCTTTGTCCTGTTTCTGTTCTTTCTCGTGTTTCTCTTCCTCCTCCTCTTCCTCCTCTTCTTCCTCCCTTTCATTGGTTGTTGTCTGTTGTTTGCTTTTGCAGGCGTTGTTGTACTGTTATGTGGAGAGGCGATGAGTCATTCGTCAGTGTCCGTTGTCCTCGTGCGATGACCCGTGTCCTAGGACGCTTCTCCACTTCAGATGTCGACCCCATGACCTTTGAATGTAAGTCAACAAACGCGTTTCCGCTGTGGGCCTGTGCGTAGAATAAATATTTTTCTATCACCCGGCGTAAGCTATAGCAACAGGTTTATTTTGGGCAAAAAAGTTTCTCCTATAACTGTAAGTAGGCTACAAGGTTTGTTCTGTGACTGTGAGTAGGCATAAATGTTTCTCCTATAGCTATAACCTTGTAAGTAGGCTACACGGTTTGTCCTGTGACTGAGATTAGGCAAAAGGGTTTCACTTGTAACTGTATTAACTAAGGTTTGTTCTGTGGCTGTGAGTAGGCAAACATGCTTTTCCTGTAACTATGAGTAGGCAAGAAGGTTTGTCCTGTGACTGAGAGTAGGCAAAAAGGTTTCACTTGTAACTGTAGTATGCTACAAGGTTTGTTTCTGTGGCTGTGAGTAGGCAAACATGCTTTTCCTATAACTATGAGTAGGCAAGAAAGTTTGTCCTGTGACTGAGAGTAGGCAAAAAGGTTTCAGTTGTAACCGTGAGCAGGCTACAAGGTTTGTTTTGTGACTGTGAGTAGGCAAAAAGGTTTCTCGTGTAATTGTGAGTAGGCTACAAGGTTTGTCCTGTGAGTAGGCAAAAAGGTTTCTCCTATAACTGTAAGTAGGCTACAAGGTATGTTTTGTGACTGAGAGTAGGCAACAAGTTTTCACTTTGAACTGTAAGTAGGCTACAAGGTTTGTTTTGTGACTGCAAGTCTACAGGCTTTTTGCCTACTATTACTTTCTCCTATTTTCGCCTAATAGGCCTACTGTAAGTAGGCAACGAGGCTTGTTCTATGAGTTTGAGCAGATTAAAGGTTTCTTACTTGACTGTGAATAAGGAAGATTGTCATTGTCAATGCACTTTTGTAATTGTAACGGAAAAGTCATTGAAACTGTACCAAGATTAAAATGTCTGAAATCCTGCTTCTTCTTTCAAGCATCTATGAATTGCGAACGACATCAAGAGAAAACTCCAAATTCTCTGACACCTCACCGATCCAAATCGACTCCGACCACTCCGTACGTTATCACAGTTGGGATAGACAACAATTTTCCACTACCACCGTCTCCGCTGGTGACACAGAAGCCTTTTCCACCTGGTATTCATATATTCTTTACTTTACGTACACAGTCTGTATATGTGCCATATTTTGTTTTTCTGAGAGGTTTACAGTTGCGCTATATGAATGCCTAGAGAATGTATGTGTGTTGGTGTGTTTCTGCTCCAAGCAGGCGTACATTCCAAGTATACTACAAGTCTAAATAATGATTTATATAGCGCCGTTTCTAATGCACAAAGCCTCAGTCAAGCTTTGCCTCAAGTGAAACCAATTAAACTTTACGATTAGTTCGAAATGCCTGGTCGAGAACTAATGGGTCAGGGTCATCTGGTCGAGATCTAATAGGTCAGGGTTATCTGGTCAGACCTAATGGGTCAGGGTTATCCGATCGAGATCAAATTGGTCATTGTTATCTGGTCTAGATCCAAAGTGTCAGGGAATCCTAGTCACAATCCAATGGGCCAGGGGAATTCCGTCGAGATCTAATTGGTCAAGTTTACATGGTCGCGATCTATTGGGTCAGTTTTATATGCTCGAGATCTGATGGGGGTACAGGGTTATCTGGTCGAGTTTTAATGGGTCAGGGTTATCTGGTCAAGATCCAGTATGTCAGGAAAGCGCAGTTGAGATCTAATGGATTAATAAAACTGCACTAAGTAACAGATGATGCTTACTATAAGACCCACGAGAAGCTAAGAAGAGGCAGAAGAAGTCACGTAACTGGATGGCAAATTCCAGCAGACTGACACGCCGCAGTTAAAGAGAATCTATTATTGTTCTGATGGGAGACAAAACAACAATTATTTGTAGTTAGACTGCGTTTAAACGAGTGCAGCTTTTGTTGGTATGAGGGTTAGCAAGGACAGAGTATAAAAAGAGTGGTTATATATATATATTAAGGCCTTCTGATCTGTGCTATACTTGGGAGATACTAAGTACGTGGTATTCGGGCAGACATGGAATGAACCGTTTAATTGGTTTGTTTACAATTCTGTTGTCCTTAAGTTGATAAAGTGCTCAAGAGTTATTAGGCTTGATGACTAGCTTGCGTATACGATCAGATTCCTTATTTATGAGACTTTTATTTGTAAATCCAATGTCCACTCGGAAAGGTTTAGTTGTTCTAGCTTTCAATGCTAGAACTGCTTTAAGGAGTTCATTCCCCTGGATGACATATAGTACCAGTTTACTTTAGTTGCCTTTCACCGTTATGTACGGGAGTGGGAGTTCAAGAATTCGGGACCAAATTTAAGTTGATCCGTTTCGACTGAACCCTTTTAAGCATGCCTTAGATCATCCCTGCTGTAGAAAAAAAATGCGGAGACTAATGCGTATCTACATGTACGTAGCGTGTTTCGCAGACGAAACTAGTCGACGGTTGATCTGGGTGAAGCCTGGGAGACAGTGGGAGAGCCACAGAGGCCGCCAGGAAAGTCCATGGGAGCTATTTTACGGACGTCCGGCACCAAATATCCTGTCTTCTATCCGTAAATGTGGATCGGTCGCTGACCCCATTCAGACCTCGTGACCTGAGGGAGCAGTGACTATATCCTCGTCAGACTTTCTCCAAGAGAACGCATTCCTAGCAGGACTTTTACGACTCGCTAGGGAAGGCGAACGTGGAATGAAAACAAACTTGCCCCATACAGAATAAGAAACGAGAAATTCGAAGATTGCCTTGAAAGAAAGGAGTTTTAATAAGAAAAAATAAAATGTACGAAAGTCATGTGGATGTGAGATGGTCCTGATGAAGAGGCTGTAATGAAATGGAACTCTTCGATGTATCGATCAATGATGTAAGTGGTGTGCATGGATCAATACCGATCTGGTTATCGATCTAGCGCTGTCTGAAACCTCACAGCGGCGGTACATGCATTATCTTAGTGTTTGTATTTAGCTAAGTAACAATGTCAAAATCATATTATGTTGAAGACATGGTAAGAATAGGCCTATGACAATAGTCCCACAGTATGCTCCATATGTCGTACTTATGGGCCAATATGTAGGACGCATCCATGCCAGTATTTCTCTGAGCATTAGATGGGAACCAAAATAGGCTCTATTCAGGTTCCGTATGGGAGTATGGATCCTACACGAGGTCAGTGTGGGCATGCTGACAGGGATGAAACCCATATGGGAATATTGTCATTCTCACCATATCTTCAACGTAATTGCATTGATGTTGGGTTCCAACGAGCATTTCGTGCGAATTCTTGGGACCGGTGTGGGGTCTTAGGTCCCATATGGGAATACGGGTATCCTATATGGGTTCCATGTGGGTTGTCTGGTAGAGGGAGTGAACGGTTGATCCTTATAGAAGGCTAGCAGCCAATGGTCGGCCAAGCGAATGTTGGCCTTTGAAAAGCCTTAATTTGCTCAAAACATAAAAGGAGATTTTGCCTTCAATAGTTTCCAAGAATGAATGTATTAATATGTAATTGTGTTAATGTAATAATGATGAATTGACGACGACGACGACGACGACGACGATGATGATGATGATGACGACGATGATGATGATGGATGATGGTAGATGATGATGACGATGATGATGATGATGATGATGATGGATGATGATGAGGATGGTCATGATGATTGTAATGATGATGATGATGATGGTGGTGGTGGTGGTGGTGGTGATGATGATGATGATGATGATGATGATGATGATGATGATGGTGATGATGATGATAGTTACATGTATGGTGACGATGATGATGATTATGATTATGGTGGTGATAGTTATTTACTATTGTAACTAAATAAATAAGTGGTCTTTAAGTGATGTGTAAACGCCTGGTGGTTTCAGAGGCGAATCAGGACAACTGTCGGCTCTTGCTCTGTCCAGCTGTGTCATCGTCACGGTCTTCCGATAAACCGCCTCAGGTAATGAAATTAATAATTAATAATAGTGTGGCGCGGACCGATCATAGCTGAAAACAAGATTTGTAAACAAAGAGTAACAATAAATTTGAATTAGGAGCTTTTGTTAAAATTCTATTATTCGCTTCAGTTTGTTAATTTAATGGTTATTTTTGTTAATTCCATTTACTAATAAGTTCGTACCAGTATTTCTTTATAGCTCTTTCCCACTGACCAATCATTAATTAATTGCTGACGCCAGATCAAAGCGGCGCCGACATCGTGCATGTTAGCAGTGCCAGCCTTAATTAGGATATTTTGGGCCCTGCGCAGAGTATGCTCTACGAACCCCCCGCCCCTACCCCCGATGACACAGGTCAAATTGTGCTTCATTGTTATTATTATTAGGGTGTCTTGTTCATGTTAATTTTTTGTGACCTTTTCGGGCTACCCTCCCCCTCCTAAGTCGCGTACCCTGTGCGACTGCACGGTTCGCACATCCTTGAGGCGGTTCTCGTGTTAGGTCAACCTCCTAAGTTTAGGGCGCCTTTGTGGTGTACAGGAGCTAACAATAAGGTTCTCATTAGTATGAAAGACTAGTAGAGTCGGCCAAACAGCTTTATAGGATGTAAACAGAGCGACTTAGGTAGTCGAGTAATATCTGTCGTGCCATCAATTTTGACCGTTTGGTTAGCGATATGCACGTATACGGCCTATATAGTTCAGTCGTGTGCTGGGTGAACATATCGTATACATAATTAATTAAAGTCTGAGTTCGGGCCAGGTAGGCCTACTAATTGTATATATATACGGACATAGGCGGCGATCCGGAGGGGTCGAAGGGGACAAGACCCCCACCTTTAACAGTGGGGGGGGGGGCACAGACTACATGCACAGTTGTCCCCCAAATTTTGAAGAAACACCAAAAAAGGTAAACAAATTTTTTGGCGCTCAGGTGCGACAAAATGTTTTCACCTCTTTCCAGAGGCGGCGCTACACCAGGGCGCGCCAGGGCAAATGCCCTGGTAAAAAAGCCTTTGCCCTGGTCGATGCCCTGCCAGAATTTTTGCTCTGTCCAGAATGTGTTCGGGTATACTTGTTATATCCTGATATATAAATTCATTTAATTAACTGAAATGTTAAAATTTACTTTACAAATCTCAAAAAGCGTTCAGCTTCCGGGGGGCTTCGCCCATCTGACCTCCTGATTATAGACAAATATAATAGTGCTTGCCATGGGGCGATTTATGGCAAGCGCGGTAACGCGATCTTAGGCCCCCTATATGGTCAACATTTAAGCTCGCGCTACCGCGCTCTCCATAATTCGCCCTCTGAACTGGTTACTTGTATGACTGCCCTGGCTATGCCCTGGTTAGAAAAAGTGTCTGGCGCCGCCCCTGCCTCTTTCTTGACCAGATCAGTTCAAAAGTGTCCCGTATTCCCCACCTATGAAGCACGATTTTCGTCAGTGTGTACGGAGGAGAAGTTTCGGGATAGCATTGTCGGATAGGCCTACATGGGACGAAAAACTGATACCAGTTGGAGTGAGTCGGCACAGGTCTGTGTGGTCGCCAGACTGCCCACTGCCCAGATCACAATAGTGGGAAAAGAGAAACTGTTTGGTCGGTGTTTCCGGTTGAGTCACTGACGAAACACTACCCTCTGTGTGGCTCAGAAACAGGAAAATTTACCAGCGTTTCGTGGTTTGGTACACCCTCATTGTGTTAGGTCTGGAGCGCCTCTGATTAGTCTCTCTTGAAGTGGCGCTATATAAATTTGCAATTACCATTACGTACCATACAATTAAAGCTAGTGGTATGTAAAGAAAACAGCCTAGACGTAAGGATAGAAGAAGTTTGATTATGTTAGTCGTATTTATAAACTCCAGTTTTCTAAAGCACACTATACCCTAAAGGCTAAAGCTATAGGCACAGGACACATGCAGCTTATTCACGGGCGCTGCCTCGTCTGAGAAGGGTTGTCCAGATCTCTAGGAGGATCCAACTCTGTTGTCAGAGAGACAGGGAGAGGAGGAACAGGCGGGTTTCGTTGAGTACGAGAAAGCTTAAAAGACAGACGAATTCTTGAAGAGGTGATCACTTCAAAGTGGCTGGAAAGCTTGTGAAGTGATAATTAGAGGAGCCTAAAGCAGATAGCTTGATTGTTAGGTTGGTCTCTAAAAGGAGTTTATATTTTTCTTAAATGTTTTTCTGATAGCTGATTACAAAGCAGAGACCCTGCTTTCGAATGGAAGATGTTCGTATATTATTAGTCCTGCATTAGTCTACGCGAAAAATAATTTGACTTTAGCCGTATGCTGTAAAAGTGACTTTGCTCACTCAACATCATAAAAGATACAGAAAAGGGATATTAAAAGAGTGCCAGTGTTATAGGTATACCGGTTACAAACGGATAGGGCCTACCGGATACAAACGGATACCAGATACAAACGGATACCTGATATAAGCAGCTAAAGAATATTAATGTTCTGCCAAGAAACGATATCATGGCCCCCTGGGTCGGTTAGGTCGACCTTTATACTTACCTCAGAGAGTGGTTGATAACGACATCGATACTTTTGGTAAACCTCCTGCCACTCTCACTAGTGGCAGAACAAATATATATATATATATATATATATATATATATATATATTATATATATATATTCAACCGATACATGTATAGGCCTACATTATATGTATGATTTGAGTTTGTTTTTCCCTTAGGCTTCACGTATGTATGCTTGTGTGTGTGTATATGTGTAATGTGTATGTATACGTGCGTATACAATAGATGTATGTGGGGTGTGCATATATGTGGGCCTCTGTACGTGGCGATATTGATTGGAGATAGTGAAGAATAATGGACTTAGTGCCTTGTTATTGTCTGTTTGGGTTCACTGATTAAATGGAGCCTGACTTGTCCTTCGACTGTTTATCTGCTTGGGCGCCTGCCGACATCTGGCGGCTATTTATCCGTTGTCATGGCAATCGTCGTTTGGTAACCGGAAAACGGGTCGTCGTTTATTTCTACGGCAGTTATATGAACCAGAAACAGAGGTCCTGTTGAATTGCGCAGTCTACGTCTCTGACTTTGTCTTTATGTCTCGTTGTCTGTGTCTTTTCCTGCTGCTGTCTTGTTCTTTTAATTGTCTGTCCCCTTCTGTCGGACTGGCAGTGCAAGTTCCGATCTTTCTTTTTGCTAGTATCAGGGATTGCCAATTCAGAGAGAGACAGAGACAGCGACAGAGACATAGATAGATAGACAGACAGACAGAGAATGTGTGTGTCTTTTACTGTCTCTATGTATGCCTGTCTAGCTGTCAGTGTCTACCTGTCTGTTTGTCTGTCTACCTGTCAGTGTGTCAGTGTCTGTCTATGCCTCTCTATCTGTCATCTCTGTGTGTTTCAGTGTGTGGTTTTTCTACCTTGTCTCTCGGTTTCTGTGTCTGTCTTTCTCTTTTCACTCTGTGTGATTGTATTTACCTGTGTGTCTTTCCCCTTTCAAAACACTCTATCTCACTCTCTGTCACACCTGTTCGTCTGAATCTCTGTTTCTGTCCGTCTGCACTACTCTGTTTGTGCCATAACAGTCTCCTGTTCAGTCTCTCTGAGATGTCAACCCCTCCCTCTTTCTCTCCATTTATCTTACTCTGCGTCCGGAGTCCGATCCACCGTTTAATGTTGTTTGCTTCAATGACCCATGACCGGGTCCACAGACCGGCTTACAGCCGTCCACACGTTCACCCATCCATCAGTCCGTCCTTCCATCCTTCATGCGACGCCGGTCCATCAGTCCATACGTCCACCGGTCCGTGGAGTGGCCACTGCATGCGTGCAGCCGGAATTTATTTGCCCACTTGGCACAACAGCCATCGATGAAAAAATGCAGGAGGTTTGGATCCAACATGGCAGAAAATTGCTCGTCGCTCATGTTACGATGTTATTGACATCGAAAATCAATACGACCGACGGACAGCGGTCGCAAGGGTGCGCTCCACTCCGGATGTTCGTATGCGGAGTCTATGTTATATCCGTCGTCTTGTTGGAAAACAGACGACTGGTCGACGCGAGAAGAATATTATTATTTCGATTTAATTCACAATTTTGGTCCGTTTAAAGTATTATAGCTGTAAAAACGTTTTTAATTGTTAATATTTTCCTGATATTCACGTGTTTTATGCTTTGTGATTTTCGGGAACTGTGGTTATTATTTGGTGTTTGGGATTTTTCATGTCAGTTCAGTGCTTGCAGAGGGATACTTAGTAATTAGAGTATGTTTCTTATCACATTTTCTGTGTTTTTAGACAAAGGTCGCGTTTCAACATGTTTATTTCTTGGCTCAATGTCGATGTTATAGCCATGGTTTCAAGGGCACTTGTTTAGTTTTCAGCTGGGTGATATAGCTGGCTGCTGTCTCCGTTTCTTTATTTTTGTATACATTTTGCTGGAAGTGTGTGTGAATTAGCTGAAGAAAGTAGTCTATATACTATGTAGTCTCTTTGGGCAAATCCCAAGACCCATTTTCAACCGTGCCAGCATGCTCATGAGCATTTGGAAGAGCCCATATGGGGATATTAAATTATTAATATTGCATGGGCCCACTTGGGCATACGGTCAGGGTGATGGAGCCCACTCTTTTGCATACTGATACTTCTGTAGATGGTGTACAGTCCATGTTCTCATTTTATTGTGCTTTCTGAATATGTGCATAAAGGCAGCAATGTGGAAAACACTAAGCACCATTAAGGTGCATTTCCCCATAAATTTCCGTCCTGTCCAGACGTTCTGCCCCACTGCTGTCAACCACAAATTTCATCTTGCGTAAGAAGGTTACTGATAATATGCTGTTTTTTTCACTTTCTTTCATTAGTCTAGCCAGCTTCGTGGATCACGTTTAAAATTGTCGACCTCCACACGTGTGAACATATCGAATGTAATTTCTTATTATAGACCTACTCCAAGATCTCCGCTGATAGTAATACTGTGCTATGTGTTCATTTGCTTCCTATAGTCTAGCCAGCATCATGGATCGGAGCAGCCAACCAGTGAATGGATAGACACACAAGACGATCCATTGAACAACCGTACGCCAAGTCCTATGTTTAGCAAAGACAGTCCGTCGAGTAGCAACAGAAGTAGCACTTCTAGTAGCAACAGCAGTGGCTATCTGGTAAGAGAATTAAACAGCAACACTCACCATTAATCTAATCAAATCTAGTCTAAAGACTTCTGTAGTGGGACTATCGTAAAGTGTAAGGCATTAATCTTAATCGTTGGTCACTTCAAGTGAGGTCACAATTAAAGTTCATAATATATTGGAGAAATCTTGTTGAAAGTTAGGGAACCAGAAATCAGGCTATATGGTTGTAGTCTTAATTTTGGACCTGAATGATGAAACTTACAGAGCGTATAGAACTGGGAGTGAATTTCAAAGTTTCAGACCAGCAGACGAGAATGGGTAAGAGTTCCACATTTGTCCTGGTGCAAGTTACTACAAGAGTCGTTGTTCCAGTGCAATTTTGCTGGTTTCAAAGATGACCATGGAGTGGGCAGAGATTGAGATTAAATTGGCTTCTTTGCTCGTTGCGCGATCAGATCAGTCTAGTGCATGGAACATAGGTGTATTTATGTCCAATTTTTTATGTTTTAATGTATTTATCAAGATGCATGTTATATACTTTGTTATAAGAACTTCTCAAAGCATCCTGGAAAGTGAGCACAACTTTGAGCTAACCCTGAAGGGCAGCCATACTCATACTCATATCAGTGACTAAATTTTCTTAGCCTTGGCCTATGAGGGCAGGTGACAAGTCTTCTCACTTGCTGAGTAGTCTTCACATGATTAGTATTGTTCTATGTACTTCTTTTTTATGACAGACCTCATTAGGGGTGCTTTTGGAGCAGATATCTTCAAATATATTTTCTCTTTTGGCAGGGATTTGAACCCTGGCCTCAGGGTTGTTAACCCATCATGCCAACCACTGGGCTATCTCAGTAGATCCAAAAAGGCTGATATTGGATGTTATGCTGAGTCATACAAAGAAGCAAGATGCATGTTTTGGCTGACAAGAAAACAAAACAATGCGCTCCAGCTGGTAATGGAAGAGAGGCACAAGGCATTGTGTGCAATGCACAACGGACTGGAGAGTATAATGATTCTTTGGCTTAGCTGGCTATAGACTGGACCAGAATGTTCCCTGATGTATGCTGATGCGGTTGTAATCAGTGAGACCGTCCCAGCTGGTGAATTTCTGCTGGATCCATTCTTCAGCAGAATCGCACAGAGGATTGCACTTGTTCATGTTAATTCGTTCATTTGTTCATTTAATCCTTTGTTTGTTTATGCGTGTGTTTGTAAAGTCGTTCATGATGAAGAGGATGACTTAATTATTTATGCCATCAATGCATAAATCCATCCATTCATCCTTGCATCCATTCAGCCATGCACGAATCCATCCATTTATGCATCCAGGAATGAATGGACCCATCCATCTATATATGCATCCATCTATCCATCCATGCAAACATCCATCTATTCATCCATTTATCCATCCATCCATGAATCCATGCATGCATGCATGCATGCATGCATGCATGCATCCATCCATCCATCCATCCAATCATAGATCTGTCTATTCATCCATCCATGCATCTACCTATCCACTACCTATGCATTCATGCATCCATCAGTTCATCCATCCATTATTCTATCCATCCATCTGATTAAATAAAAAACGAAAGAACTAGTGAACAAAGGAATGAACGAATGAAGGAAAAGTTGAAGAAATGAACGAATGAATGACTGATTGATAAACCTCTGCATCTATATGTATAATGATATTAATTATGTATACATCTAGTGTAAGTTCACATTTATATATATATATATGTATATTTATGTATACATATATATATATAATTCTATGTAGCAGCTGTAGCTGCATATGTAATCGTGTATTGTTTACTTCTACGTGATCGATGTGTGTATATAAGGATAGACCTGTACATAATGAAAACTAATAATATGAGATTTACAACGTGCCAGACAGCAATGCTTGATTGAATCAGAGGCAAGTATATGTGTCGTAATTCATGATTCCTGTTAACGAAATTGATTTTGTGCTTAGGGAAGCAGCAACCAGGTCAACCATCCGTCGCCCTCCGGTGGTCGCCAGAGTCGACTGTCGGGCCAGAGCTGTGAGTCGGGCGTGTCAAGCATTTCATCCTCCCGCTACAGTTACCTCAGTGGTTCCAGTTCCAGCCAGAGCAGTCTGGATCGCCTGGAAGGGACGGCAACGCACTCCAACACAGTCCACGTCCATGAACTCTTCCAGCAAGGCCTCAAGGTAGACATTTGTGGCCGCTGACACATATGCATGAGTATTTGTATGCCTATATGTGTGTTTTTGTGCCTGGTTTATGTGTTCAAGTATGTCTGTATGTATGTATGTACATGTATGTCTGGATATAGGTAGGTAAGATTTTGTGTGTATAGAACTGTAGATAGGTATGTATGTGTGAATGTGTATGCATACTTATGTATGTATAATATATGGATGTGTATACATGTGCGTGTATTTATTCATGTGTGTATGTATCCTGCCAGCTATTGTAGAAATCCCTTAAATATTCTTAGTTGGGTAGCCAACAACTTTTTATGCATACACTTATTTAATTAATCGCACTTTTCGTTTGAGGAGGCATACATGTCAATCTGTTGAGTAAAAGGAGGCAAACATGTCAGTCAATTCAGTGACGTCTGTCGATCATTCTGTCAATATGTTGAGTGTTGTTTGTCAATCATTCTATGTGCCAATCAATTTATAAATCTGTGATTTAATCAATCACGTGTATCCATAAAATTATGGTTTACATGATCGTTATGTTAATCGATTTATCACGAGGTCATTCCTGAAGGTAGAATGGCCTGTCTTCTGGTCTATAAGACCTCCTTGAGCTCAACGAATTCTGTCCAAATGGTTTTGATTGTGGAAATACAGTTTCACTTGCAAGGGATAATCAGTTATCGCTTTACTAGGTAATCTTAACCAAACTGAAACGAGAACCACAAAAAAAAGTGTGATTACAGTTTTCTCATTTAAATCTTAGTTTGGAAGTTAAAAGTGCATTATGATTTATGTTTTTATAGTGCAGATATAATGAGGTTGTGTCGTATTGAGGTGATTTTGTAAAGCTTAGTTTAATCAGATTTCCACGTCCTTGACCGCATGAGAATTATCTGTGGTGTTTTCCTCTCTGAAGCGTTCATGTTCCACTGCTAGTTAAATGCCAGTTGTCTCTATCCTGGGCCATGTGTAGTGAAAGACTTAGAGGGTACACAGGTTGGACTCCATGTGTAGCGATAACGTGTAAGTGGTCTCCTCCAACCTCTTGAGAGAATACTGAGATTATGGCACGTAAAGCTCTGGCATAATAAGTATCCTGACCTTTTGACCTTTGTATGTATGCTTCATGGTCATGCTCACATTTGCAACAGAATGTGTCCAAAAAACCCAACCTCGTTAAAGAGGATTTATGCAATATCGACTGCAGTCTACAAGAAGGCTGTGGTGTATGTGGTTTCAGTTGAGAGGTGAATTAATCGCATGAGATTCGGTGATAAATCGACGAAATGGGCAATTCGCTATATATTGACAGTCCAATCACATGTGCTGTGGTGCATGTGATTGTGTAATCAGTGTCCGGACCTTGCCTGTGTGTTTCCGTTGCGATATCATGGTGTATGATGTTATTCCAGGAGGCGGAAGTGCTTCACGCTTGGCTGAGCGATCTCCGCCTCGCCGAATGCTATCCACTTTTCGTTCATGCCGGTTACGACATGCCGACTATATCGCGCATGACGCCAGAGGTTTGTCGGTTTTTGTCGTGGATTTTTAGTGTGTACGTTGTCGTCATTGTCTTCAGTTTTGTTGTGTTGTTATCTTTATTCTTTGTCATCATCAGCATCATTGCCATTATTGTCAACTGTGATATTAAATACCTATGTATTCATAGAATACCAGTTAAGAATCTATCAGAGATCTTTAGGCTTGTATCAAGTCCTGCATTTCAACTGATATGCACAACAAAAGGTGATTTTCGAAAGCCGACAGTAATACCCTTTCATGATTTTATCAGAATGGATGTTACAGTGATGTGTGATACAGAGGGCATCATTTGAGGTTGTGGGTTTAGATAGTAGGATGACTTTGGTTATTGCAGGCAGAGGGCTTCATTTGAGGTTGTGGTTTTAGATAGTAGAATAACTTTGGTTATTGCAGGAGGAGGCTTCATTTGAGGTTGTGGTGTTAGATAGTAGAATAACTTTGGTTATTGCAGGAGGAGGCTTCATTTGAGGTTGTGGTTTTAGATAGTAGAATAACTTTGGTTATTGCAGGAGGAGGCTTCATTTGAGGTTGTGGTGTTAGATAGTAGAATAACTTTGGTTATTGCAGGAGGAGGCTTCATTTGAGGTTGTGGTTTTAGATAGTAGAATAACTTTGGTTATTGCAGGAGGAGGCTTCATTTGAGGCTGTGGCTTTAGATAGTAGGATAACATTGGTTATTGCAGGCAGAGGGCTTCTTTTAAGGTTGTAGTTTTAGATGGTGGGATAACTTTGGTTATTGCAGGATCTGACGGCGATTGGAATAACTCAACCCGCCGTTCGAAAGAGGCTGACGTCTGAGATTAGCAAACTGCACATCTGTGATGGAATCCCAAACCACAAACCAGTTAGTTTGGCTGACTAATTATTATGATTACTCTTTATTTCTATTTATTTGCTCTTTGTCATTTATTCCATATTTTTATCTGATATTTGTTATTCATGTTACTATTATACTATTGCTCCTCATCTAACTCGTATGTGTGGATCTGGTTACAATATTTATATTGCTCCATTCGGAATTTTTCAAGGATGGCTATCTAAAAAATCTTAAGATGAGTAGGAAATGTTCTTGGAGTCAGCATTGCATGCTCCTTATGGGACACAGAGTCCAGTGACTAGTGTTCGGATGATTGGTTATCATGGTGGTGTGTTGGAGATTGTGTTCTTGTGATGAAGCCTATGTTAATCATGCATTGTTAATCATTGTACCTTTGGTGATTGAGCCTATGATTGTGTTCTATAACAGTCTCTTGTGATGTAAAATAAAACTCCCATGTTCCACAGTGGAACGTAAAGGGAAGTACTTACTTCCTACTCTTGGGTCTCTTGTGATGTAAAATAAAACTCCCATGTTCCACAGTGGAACGTAAAGGGAGGTACTTACTTCTTACTCTTGGGTCCTTCAACAGGCCAACCCTGAACATGGGGCCAGTGCATTTGCGAGACTTGTAGTTTTACTTTCCTCTCACACTGATACCAAATTATTATGGTTGGTGATAGAGATAAGCGTATACATGCCAAAAACGTGCCATGGTGTCACATGGAGTCAGCTCAGCAAACATGAAACTGCAGTCATTGGATTACAGACTAAACGTGCTACCGAATAGTCCACCATGTGTCGTTGATTGTGCTTTTTCAAACTTTTAGAGATTGAGGGTTTGAGTGTGGTTTTGTTTTTCTAGAACAGTCTTCTGGAATGGCTGCAATGCCTTCATCTCGAAGAGTACTACAAGGTCCTCGCCAGAGATGGATACGAAGACTTGGATCGCGTCACAGACATCATCTGGGAAGACCTAGAAGAAATTGGCATACATAAATTAGGTCAGGTCAAACGTCTTACCTTTGACCCACTTCTCAAAATGACTCAGACAGTCCTGTGCATTCTGTCAGTTCGTTAATGTCATTCTGGTCTAAACTTAAGACTCGTCTTTTTCAGCTGAACTTAAGACTTGTCTGTTTCAGCTGAACTTAAGGCTCGTCTGTTTCAGCTCAACTTAAGGCTCGTCTGTTTCAGCTCAACTTAAGACTCGTCTGTTTCAGCTGAACTTAAGACTCGTCCATTTCAGCTGAACTTAAGACTCGTCTGTTTCAGCTCAACTTAAGACTCATCTGTTTCAGCTGAACTTAAGACTCGTCTGTTTCAGCTCAACTTAAGACTCGTTCGTTTCAGCTCAACTTAAGACTTGTCTGTTTCAGCTTGCTTATCCAATGTAGCGGGAATTCTGGTTTCCATAATCTGATTGATTTCAAACAGGTTTCTTCAACAGATCACAGTTTTTACACTGGTTTAACTTGCAGGGACTTGATTGGTGCATTGTAGATTAGATTAGATCTGGGTTCTTTGCAAGGTCCTTTGGTGCATTTGACTTAGCTACAGACTATAAGGAAAACAGCTGCCTGAAAGTCGACGATGACCTTGTCCTTTCTACTGCAAATGGAAAATATTTTGCAGTTTGAAGGAAACTGCTTACCAGCACTCCGAATATATAGTGGCGTAAATTTGCTATCCCTCCATACGGACAGCTGATTTGTGCCTCAGGTCACAAGGCACCGAACTTACCACTGAGCCACCATGCTCCACGATATTGCTATTGTAGAAATTGTTAAGGTGCCCAAGGTCACGTGGCACACTTAGTCACTAAATGAAATTCAGTGATAAATAGTTTTGAGACATTTTTGGAAGAAATAATAAGATTTTTTAGGCATCAGAAAAACATGGGTAGTCAGTTCCATTCCTTTTCATAGTGGCATTGAATGGGTGCCAACCCATAAAATGTATATAGCGCATCTGTACTGGTTGCTGGTCTTTCATGGTGCCTGTCAGGTTTTCAGATGACTGTCTGTCTTTCTGTCTGTCTGTCTGCCTGTCTGTCTGTTGAACAAGATAGTCTTCATCCTCTGATGAAATGAAGGCAGGAGGAGACTCAAGAGACTTAGTAATGTTTCAGTATATTTGCTGGTTCTTAAAAACTGTGACAAGTGGCTGAACATTGTATCGCCTTCAAGGTACTCTAATTTAGCAGGTGTTTTGACCATAAACCACACGTAAGAATGATCTAAAGTCGGATCCAGTTGCTCTAGATCTTTTTCACAGTTGTCATTAATTTTTGGAGACTGCTTGTGCCAGAGTAGATAGCTTGAAGTTGTGCTGTGGAAATCGTAGATGTAGAAACCTTTTTGCTTTTTTACATTTTTCTTACTTTTTATGTTTTGTAACATTTCATATTTTTGGAATGTTTTTTATTTGATTTCTTGCATCGGTTAATCGTTTAAGTTTGTGTTTCAATGAATTTACATTACATCGAAGATGGTTTGCTCATGTCTCTGAGTGACCGTGATCATTAGAAGTAAGACTGCATCAAGGCAGACCAGTCTGGCTTTCAGTCGGCAAACAAACTCATTGCTTTTTAGAGCTTTTATAAATTGCATTTTTAAGTGTTCATATTCCTTGATGGCTTTCCAGGTCTATTGGAATTTGACTGGGCATCTTCAGTGTATTAAGATCTTTGAGTTAAGCTTTCTTTGATGCAATAATTGATATGTGTTTTGTGCAGTGGGATACTGGTGCAGTGGAAGTCATTATGCTAGATTAGGTTTGCGAAACTACTTACGAGTATGTCAGATTTAATAATAAGTTTCATTGTTGTATATGCATTTCATTGTGAAACAAGTTGTGGTTGAAATGAAACAGGACATCAGAAGAAGATCATGCTGGCAATCGATCGACTTAAGAAGCTGAACGTTTCAACACGTAGGCTGTCATCATTCGATCCAAGTGTCTCCACGGATCATCCAGCATCAGCAAGATCCTCTGTGATCAAGACTTCCACCTCGCCGTCTCATGTAAATCCTCACATCCTAGAGCAAGCAACTCGCAGGATACGCAGATCCTTCTCCGGGGAGAACATGAGTTCTCTTGTCCGCGAAAACGATCCGGTAGACATGTCGCGAATCCTTCACCTGCGACCCCAGGTTTCCTCAACGCCACAGCCAGAGCTCGTTGTCATCCAAGTGAACAATGCCTCAAGGTTTCTAGTTTTATTAGTGTGTTTTTACGATCATGACTGTAATTATAATAATTCGTAGCTCTCTTGTGAAGTATTTAAAAGGTGTTATATTAAGTGCCTACATGTAATATATACATGCATGTATATATTTATATTAATATATTTGTATATATAAAATGCTGACATATCAGTTGTAGTTAATGATCCATTTAGCAGTTCAACATAGCAGTTTGGGAGTAGGCCTGCAGTCCATCAAGTCCAGTTAAATGGAGAGCAGAATACAGAACAAGAGATCAAGAGAGGATTTTCTCCAGAAGGGAGAACTACCAGAGTGTGGATACTCTCTGCAGAGTAGACTAGTTATCATTATTATTACTGCTCTTATTCAGGCTGTTGTTGTTATCATTAATGTTATTATTGTTATTATGTTATTTCAGATAAATGAGTTCTTATAATTAAAAGCAGGGATCATGTCTTGTAGGATAAGTTGTTCATCTGGCTTTTCTTCGCTCTTCCTGTGAGCTTATTATTGTGTCTGGGTATCGGTCCCAGTGCAGTGAAATGTTATGTTATGTTATTCTATGTCATGTTATGCTGGTATGTTATATAACTTGTAGTTTCTTGTACTTGTTACATATGCTATGTTGTGTTAAGTAAGCTATGTTATGTTATTTTATGTTGTGCTTAATGTATGTTATGTTGTGCTAAGGTCTTGGACGAGCAGTGTGTCGGACGACACGGAAGGATCGGCACCAATCAAGTACGAGTCGTTCCACGGTAATCCCTTCCAAGACTTCCACTGCTTGCGGAAAGAAACGGACGGCGGCGACACTACTCCAACAAACGATAAAGGAGCCGCTTCCTCCGATGAGATGGAGTCGTCCGCTGCTTGCGTCCGATTCCGTCCACAGCTGGCACCAAAACCAAAACTCACCTGTCGAATGCGCCGTGCGAGTGGCGGATCAGCAATTTATGGAGAAACAGAGGTATCCTTAGACCCACTCCTGTGGAACGGTTCTTTTCATGGGTTCAGTGAGCGAGGCGTCGACGGTTTGGTAACTGCCCCAAAAAGCAGCCCCGAGTTCACGCGCCCCACATCAGCCACTGTGTGTTATCACAGCGTACCAAACACCCCAGCCCATTCGTCGTCTCGTGGAGGTGGATCGCGAAAGACTGCTCCACCTCCTCCACCAAAACGGACGAACTCCGTTAAGGGAGGAATGTCTCCACGGGCAGAATCAGATTATGTCAACGCCGTTGAATTTTCCAAACCGCTCAGTCCACTACTGCGCTCGAAAGCAGGAAGTACCTCGGCAGAACTCGTGATGACCCGTGCTCTGAGTAGCTCTGAACCTAAATCGGAAGCACCCATAATATCTCCGGTTTTGAGCCCATGTTCATCCCCACAGAAACCTCATGCAGTTATGAATTCGACTGAAGACCCCTCCATACTTTCGCTTGCCAAGCAGAAAGTTCAACCCACCGATGCTAGTCCTTTGAAAAGGAAGGCTCATCCACAGTCCGCTGCAACCGGTTCCGGCAGCGACTGCAACACCCTGCCGTTTGCAAATGAAAATGTCGGAACAATAAAACAGAGAGTTGCAAATAAACCGCTTGCTGCACTGCCTAATAAACCAACCGTTCGAATCGACTTAAAGAATTCAAGTAAAGCCAGTTCAGGTTGTACCGAGAAGACTCTACCACCTAGTAAAACTGATACAGGTCGGTTATTCTATGCTTATTTTATTAACTGGCTTTATTTTCGTCTGACAAGCGCATCTGCACTACTTGGTGTATGATGTTTAGAGAGATTATAATGCAAGGAAATAGCTCTTCCAGCATGCCCACGTGGAGCCAATGTAAAACCTATGTTTTCATATGGGACCTGTATAGAGCCCGTATTAGGGTGGTTCTGAAATCTGAAATTTTGAAATGTGATTATTTCCGCTTATTATCTTGTTCTAGTACATACTAAAATAAATCTGGCCAAATATGAGCTGATTTGAGCAATATTTAGAGGTAGCTCAATGAGGTTGAAGTTGTCAGAGCTGGTCTAACATAGCCTAATTACTGTGCATCCAAAAGATAGAGTTTCAGTTTTACGATTACAGTTACAATTAGTAATTATTATTGGATAAAATTTAAGAAAAATGTTAACAGGAAAACTGAGACTCAGCAAAAAAAATTTAAACAGAATTTGTTGATGCCTTAGATAATTTATTTGACATTGCTCACTTGGATGTCTTAAACATAATCGAAATCTAAAAGGATAAAGAGTGTCTGCTTGCCCAAAGAGATAGAGGTTACCGTTGTTGTATGGGACCAGTTGATATGGTACTTACTTCAAAAGAAATGAGGGCAACTAAAAGGCAAAGATCAAGCATGGAGAGAAAGCAGAAAGAAGATCAATATTTGGAAACCATGAATGAGAGAATTATTCTTGAAACCTCTAGTAGTGATGATTCAACTGAAGAATGCAAAGATGGTGGCAGTCAAAATGTAAATTTAGTGAAAAGGAAAACTCCTTTAAAAAAGCCACTAACAACAAATATTGTGACACCAAGACTGGCAGCAGCTTTGGACAGGACAAAGTTAAGTAACAGGAAGGCAACATACGTGTTAGCAGCTGCAGCTCAGAGTCTAGGCCACAATGTAGATGACTTGAAAATCAGCCGTTCTTCAATACTTAGGAAACGAGAACAATATCGAGAAGAAACTGCTAAGAAATTAAAAGATATATTTAAAACAACTACATCATCTACACTGGTTGTGCACTTGGATGATAATTCCTTCCGGATCTGACAGGCAAACATTTGGTTGACCACCTGTCATTTTATCTGCTGTTGGGAAAGCCAACTTCTTGAAGTTACCAAGCTACATTCTGGCACAGGAGAAGGACAGGCAGCCGCTGTTGCTAAATTGTTGCTGGAATGATTTATGCTTACTGAAAACTCTGGTTAGCTATCAACAAGAAAATCCTGCTCTCTCCAAGGTAGTCAGTAATAAATTTGCAGGTCATCTGTGGTACCTTAGTGAGGAGCTCGTGGCTTTGGCATTTTTTGATTTGGCATTGACAGCCAAGTAAAAACGAGCAATGGTGAAAGCTTTACACGAGCGACCAGGCCAAGGTGATCCTCCTAAGAGAATGTAGGTAAATGTTCAGAAATCTGTGGTCATGAACATATAATGAACATACAATGAACTCTATGCTATTTTTTGACTGGCTAAGAATCTCAAGTGATTTCTGAAAAGCGATCCTGAAACATGGGAACTTCAAGATGATTACAAAGTTGCCTCAGAAATTATTCATCATCTACAAGTTGTAAATGACAATGCTGAAAGAGGAGTTGCTTTGATTGAAGAGTACAATTCCATAATTACAAAGAAAACCAGAAACAATATCTGTTTCAAGTAGTGCATGATCACTGAAGCAACTTTCCAGAATGCAAGAAAGAAATGCTTGTCAAAATAAACTTCAGCAAATGATTTGTGAGCCATATATTATTATTACATAATAACATAAAGTCATACTAATTAATTGATATTATTTAGAACTACTACTTTAACAGTTTGTTCACTTAATAATAACAACAATTAAACATTGTTGTTTCATTAGGTAAAGAAAATATAAAAAATGATGGATAATGGAAAAATTTCTTTTAAAATACCTTTATGTCAAACTTAAATGTTATTGAGCTACCCCTAAATGACAAGATAATGTTCTAAAACTTTGCACAAATTTCTTTTATATTCATTGGAACACAACTAAAAGCGGAAAGTCAAGAATAAACAATTTTAATTTTTTCCCATGGAAGTCAGAACCACCCTAGCCCGTATGGGTCCCATCTAATGCTCGTGGAAGTGCTGACAGGGTGGACACACACAATTAGATATAACTTAATCTGTAATCAGAACTGCTGTGCAATTACCCGGTATGCAAGGTTCTTCATACACTATGTATCTGGGTACTTCTGTATATAGTTCATGTCGGTGTCTGATACCGTATTTATTAGTTGGCACTTTTATACCATTGAGGCAGACTTGTAACTATTTGAACTTGTATACATGTATATTTAAGTATTCATTCATACATATGTATTAGAAGTGGTGCTGTGTTAACTTTTAATTACAATTGCTATGTAGTAGACTGGTAGCGAGATGTTTGTAGGCTTTTAGCTGTGATTTTCTGCTTTGTTGTGAAGGTTCACCGAGCAAAAAGCCGGTTCGGCCTGTGCCTAAACAGAAACCAAAAATTATGCGGGCTGATCTAAAGAATCCTGATTCAGCAGGGTGAGAGCTGTTTATTCGTTCGTTTGTTCGTTTTTGATGCGTTAATTTGTTCAATCATTCGCTCATTCACTGTTCGGAATGACTTTTACATACTTACTGGCACATTCTGTGTAGTAAGTCACTCGCTCATTACGTCATTCACCTACTGGGTATTATTATCCATTTGTAGTCTCATTGTTAGTCCACAAGGTTTCTCACACACCCTGCTCTTTATTTTACTCTCACTTAGGACTTTTATCTTTAATGGTCTGCGAGGTTTCTTGCCCCCTTGCTCTTTGTTTTACTCTCACTTGAAACCTTATTTTTAATGTTCCACATGCTTGCCCGTCTTGGTCTTCAGTTTTACTCTCACTTTGGGATTTCTGCTCTCACTGTTGTCTTTCATGGATCTTTCGTGGACAATTTGCTGGATTTTGCCTTAATATTTCGGTTCAATGTTCTTGGCCTACTGACTTGGCTGGTGTGAGTGAATCTTGCCAATTTGCATTTGTCCGTAGAGTTGCATTTAGAACTCTGAACACATACTTGCTGATATGATTTTTCAGAGGTGTAAAAGTGGAAAACGAGGAGAAAGAAGGCGATGTTTTCAACGACATCGACGACTTGTTCCAAGGTCTTTCGCAAGAACTCGATCAGATGCTGACCTTTCATGGTTGACAAGAAAATGTGGGGTCGTGCCTTTAGATCCAACAAATTTCTCCATTACGTGAAATATATGCATTTAAGACAAGAGTGACAAGATTGAAAAAAAATTAACTTCAAGTGACTGTTCAGATATTGAAGCAGCTCATTCACAAGTGTGAAGACTATTGACTGTTTTTACCATTGGGTTACTGGGCCAGGTGGGTAGGTTAAGCCTTTCCTTTGGGTTTGTAGGCCCTAAGTTGTATGAATATAGGTTGAGCATTTTTTACGTTGGTAGGCCCTAGGCTGTTCATTTTGAGATGGTAGGGAATTCGCTGTGTAACTGATTGGAAAGGTTTGGGCTAGTTTTTTGCTTGTTTGGCTACTTGATAGAGTATTTGATGGAAGTGACCTGTTTGTTTGTAGATAAGAGAAATCATGTTATGTGGCTTTAGATAATGACTCAGAGTTGTTTTAAATTAAAACTGAATGTCTTTGTAAACAGTTTAATATGATCGACACCCGTGGAATTGAGATTAAATTGAGAATTGTAAGGGTTTTAAGTCTTTAGTCACCGCTTTTCTTTGCTCGCTCCTTGTAGCCAAGGGTTTCTTCAGTTGTGACCTAATAGGACTTCTTATATTATAGGTCTTAGGTCTCATATGATAGGTCATATATATTAAACTGCTACTAACTGTACAGTTCATTGCCTGAACATTAGGATTTTGCAAGCAAAGTAATGATTTGCATTGTAATTAATTAAACCTTGATTTCCCAAAATAAAACCTAGAAATCTTTTCTTAATGGTTGTTATACAGAGCAAGGGTGAATCGAGTTTGGGTCATTCTGGCATACTCCTACTATTGAACTCCGATGTGAGTGACCATAATATTTTGGCTGTCGTGGCTGCCTTCTGGAAATGCCAATATTAGAAAATTTGTACCACACGCAAAGTCACAGAAATACGAATATGAGGTGCCAGTATAGGCGTAGCCAGTATGAGGCAAGAGGAGACAACTGCTTCCTCTTGCTTTTTTATACTGGAGCTTTGATTGACTAGTGACAAGCAGTGTTTAATCTAGACACCTATTGCCAGCAATATTATAATGTAGAGACCTTTTGTGGAGGGAAATTTCCCCCAGGATACATATTACCCCCCCCCCCCGAGAAGGTGGGTAATATTGTTTTTGAGAGGTGAATTCCTAAGAAAAATGTCATCAACCTTTTTGAGAGAGAATTCGTATAGAAATGTGTTAAAAGTTGGACGAATGTCTAAAAAAAGGTCAACTGTTTTGGAAGATGAAAGTAGAAAAAAGTCCGAAAGATGGATCAAATGACCAAAAAAGTCATGTGTAAATTCGTTGGTCCCCCAGAAACCTTGTTTCCCCTACTAGATTAAACACTGAATGACGGATTTTGCCAATGGTCTGTGAAGCTTGATTGCTAACAAAATGATTGAAATTTCATAGCTTCCGGAAGTTCTGGAGCTTCCTCGGACTCCATCGCTCGTACTCTATACAAGTAAATCTGCATGCAATTTACTTACTTAAATGTCAGCATTTAATATTATACCGCTTAACATTCGCTGAAACAATCCCCACTACACCTGGATGTGTTGGAGTTGCCTCCTCTTCAATTTAAGTCTGGCTACTCCACTGGTTGTATACGCTAATTGTAGCACCATTGTAAGATTCTTTAAATTGCTACTGTGTATAAGTACACCTAAATAATTATGCATAAATTAATACATGGTGGTTTATTGGTCAAGCACTTTCCATGCTATCCTGGATGTGCACATTAATAAAAATTAATATTGATTGGCGTTGTTAAAAAAGTGGGGAGTACGGTACCCCAGTCCAAAAAGTGGGGGGTTCGGGTACCCCTCGTACCCCCATAAATTACGCCTATGGCCTACGCTGACTACATGCAGATTTACGTAAGTGTGCGACCTGCCACTCGTCTGCAGACGTCCGCTACTGCGTTTTGAGGATTCTGGAGGCGATCGCTGGCAGTCAAAACCCGGATGTCCTCCAGTCGGCTTCGGCTATAAACCCTGCGGTTCGGATGGTTCATTGGTTCGGATTTCGAGACTCAGACTATCATGACATTGACAAGACTGCGATTCTGACATCGTTCCCGAACTGGACTTCGCTGCATGTCGTTTGCGATCCGATCTTCTTCAAGACGATCCATTCTTCTGACGATGTTTAATGGAATTCTCATTCTCATCAATTTCTTAGCGTCACATGGACTGTACATTGTCATGGACTATACTCCTTGTTAGAATCTAGATACTAATACATAATCTATGTTGTGACGTCAGATCATCTACACACGAGATCGGCCATCACATATCGATATGGACACTCGGACATGATAGTTGTAACTTACACGTTTGCACATAAAAGAACTTACCAAGTTGATAAATAATAAAAGTGTTTAATTATAAACCTTACGAGCTTTACATAGAGTCGTAAACATAACATGGCGTCGTGAAAAAAAGTTGACATTGAACGTTAGCGTGGAGAGTGAAATAACATCGACACGTGCTACGGAACAATGGAAATTTTCAAGCAGCCTAATCCGCTTAATATGGACAGTATCAACTTGGAGGAGTCGTGGAAAAACTGGAAACAGAAATTCAAGAATTTCATGAAGGCGTCGGGGTCAGACCAAAAGCCAGAAGACGTTCAGTTGGCTATCTTTCTTCATATTGTAGGAGATGACGCAATAGCAGTGTATAATACATTCGCGTTCACAGAGGCCGAATCTGAAAAACTCGAGCCTGCGCTCTCCAAATTTGAAGCATATTGTTCGCCTCGCAGAAACGTCGTTTTTGAACGCTATAACTTCTGGAAAGCGACTCAGGCACCGGGTGAGTCGATTGATGCATTCGTCACTTCACTACGTCAAAGAGTCAAGTCCTGTGATTTCGGCGGACAGACCGACAGTTTGATTCGTGACCGTGTGGTTTTGGGATGTCCGGATGCTCGTCTTCAGGAACGTTTACTGCGCGAGCCAGATCTCGACCTGCAGAAGGCACTTCTAATCTGTCGAGCAGCAGAGTCGACAAAGACACAACTGCAGTCTATTCAAGGTGAGACGAGTTTTACTGCTAGGATAAATAATGTCCGCTCCAATGATAATGCCTGCTCAAAATGTGGAGGTACACATAAACCCAGAGCATGTCCAGCATTTGGTAAAGAGTGCATGAGATGTGGAAAGCCAAACCACTTCCAGAAAGTTTGTCGTTCCAAAGAACCCAGTCAGAAAGAACATAGTTGGTTCAAAAGTCCTCAGAAATCGAGAAGCAAGGGAAGAGATATCAAGGGTAAACCGAAACAAATCCCTACACAGAGAGAGGTTTATTCAGTTGATGATGTTCAGAACTTCTTCGTGGGAGTACTGTCAGTGGGACAGAGAACTGATGGGTGGTGGAAAGAAATGGACATAAATGGTGATTTGGTTCAATGTAAACTGGATACGGGTGCTGAAGCAAATGTTATGGCACTGTCTACACTGAACAGTCTCGCTAACCGTCCTAAAATAAAGCCTTGTAACACTACACTGACTGCTTATGGTGACAGCAAGATCACTCCAGTGGGACTAGTCTCTGTTACTGCAAAGACCAGTAGCAGGACTGTGGAAGCTGATTTCTTCGTTATTGAACAAGATGCTCCAACTCTCCTTGGCTTGCACAGCTGCATAGCACTGAACATTGTGCAAAGAATTGACTCTGTGTCAGAACCACAGAATGCTTCGAACATACTAGACAGCTATAAGGATGTGTTCACTGGACTAGGAGAGATCCCAGGTACATACCACATCATAATAGACAAGAACATTCCACCGGTTGTTCATTCCCCCAGACGAATTCCTCTTGCACTTGAAGAGAGATTAAAGAAAACACTGTGTGAACTGGAAAGTTTGGAAGTAATCAAGAAGCAAGATCAACCTACTGATTGGGTCAACAGCTTGCTTGTTGTTGAGAAAAAAGATGGCTCCCTTCGTTTATGTTTGGATCCAAGAGACCTTAACAGAGCCATTAAACGAGAACACTATCACATCCCAACTTGTGAGGATGTTATAGCTAAACTGTCTGGAAAGTCCGTCTTCACTGTTATTGACATGAAGGATGGATTTTGGCAGATCAAGCTTGATGAATCGAGTAGCCGCTTGTGCACCTTTAACACTCCATTTGGTCGTTATTCTATGAAGCGCATGCCTTTTGGAATCTCTTCGGCTCCTGAGATCTTCCAGAAGAGAAGCAATGGGCTATTTGGTGACATTCCAGGCGTGAGCATTGTGTTTGATGACCTCATCATAGCTGCAACTGATGACTCTGAACACGATCGAATCCTAAAACAAGTTTTGGATCGAGCACAGCAAAATGGAGTGAAGTTCAACCGAAAGAAAATACAGTACAAGGTTGGGCAAGTCAAATATTTGGGTCACATTCTGTCGAGTAGTGGTGTACGTCCAGATGAGGTTAAAGTTCAGGCAATACTCAACATGCCATCTCCAACCAACCAGAAAGAATTGCAAAGATTCCTGGGAATGGTAACGTACTTGTCGAAGTTTATACCAAACTTCTCCTCCCACACAGACATACTACGACAGATACTAAAGAAAGACATAGCATGGCATTGGTCAGACCAGCATGAAAATGCTCTGCAAGTAATCAAGAAATTGATTAGCGAAGCAGCAACGTTGAAGTATTATGATCCAAGCAAAGTCTTAATGATACAAACTGATGCATCATCCTTAGGCCTTGGTTCGTGTCTACTGCAAGATGGGCAGCCAATAGCCTATGCATCCAGATCTCTAACAGCAGCAGAGAAAAATTACGCGCAAATAGAGAAAGAATTGCTTGCTTGCGTGTGAGAAATTTTCACATTACGTTTACGGCAGAAAAACAGTTGTCCAATCAGATCACAAGCCACTTGAAGCAATTTTCAGAAAGCCAATATGTGATACATCACCTAGGCTTCAAAGAATGTTGCTCAGACTGTTGAAATTTCAGATCACAATTGAATACTTACCTGGAAGCAAAATGCTGATTGCAGATGCCTTGTCCCGAGCATGCATCACAGGTCACAAGGAAATTCCAGATGAACTGACAGAAGATCTTGAGGTTCTTGTACATGCATTACTCAGCGATTTTCCAGCCAGCCCACAACGTCTGGAAGAATTTCGCAAGGAGACTTTGAATGATGTCGTTTTAGCTCGTCTACGAAGTCTGGTTCAGGAAGGGTTCCCTGAAGCTAAAGCAGATCTACCAGTTGAGTTGAAACAATACCAGAAACTGGCTGCAGACATCTATGAACTCGATGGACTATTGTTTGTGCATGGAAAGCTGATAGTGCCACAGACAATGCGTCTTGAAATGCTGACCTTGCTGCACGAAGGACACCTTGGCATAGAAAAATGCAAGGGTCTTGCACGTTCATGTTTATTTTGGCCAGGACTGTCAAAAGACATCGAGCAATTTGTTGGTAAATGTACCACCTGCAATGCATTCTGCAGACAGCAACAGCAAGAACCATTAATTCCTCATCCAGTACCTGAGCGACCGTGGGAAAAAGTTGCTGCAGATATCTTCCAGCTTTTCGGAAATGATTACTTACTGGTGGTCGATTATTTCTCAAAATTCCCGGAAATTTGTCTGCTTCAAGGAAAAACAGCTAATTCACTGATTCTTCACTTGAAGTCTGTGTTTGCTCGCCATGGAATACCGTGTGAGATGGTGGCAGATAACATGCCCTTTGCAAGTGCAGCAATGCAAAACTTTGCAGCATCGTGGAACTTCAAAATAACGACTACAAGCCCACGTTATGCTCAGTCCAATGGGATGGCTGAAAGGGCCATACAGACAGTCAAAACACTTCTGAAGAAAGCAGAGAAAGATGGATCCGATCCATACATAGCACTATTGCAGTACAGAAATGCACCAGTCTCGGGTTTGCAACATAGTCCTGCTGAACTGCTGATGAGTCGCCTTTTACGGTCCAAGCTTCCAGTTATGCCGTCTCGTCTACAGCCAATGACAAGGAATGCCGCACCAGAACTAAAGATGCGTCAATCAAATCAAAAGAAATTTTATGACAGACATGCGAAACCACTTGAACTTTTGAACAATGGAGATACCATTCGTGTGAATCAAAATGGTGTCTGGCACTCTGGCGTGGTTTTGGATAAACATACAACTCCTCGCAGCTACATCATAAAGACCGAAGATGGATCAACCCTTCGTCGGAATCGTCGTCACTTGGTTCACACCGATGAACCATCTCCAGACTGTCAGCCTTTGGTCGAAGATGAAATTTATTCTGACAACAGAACTGACAACGGAACTCCAGTTGTCATGACTTCAAAGGACTCCACTCCAGTTGTCATGACTTCAAAGGACTCCACTCCAGTTGTCATGCCTCCAGTGGACTCTACGCCAGTCGTCTCATCTTCACCTGTCAAGAGTTGTTTACGGACAACTCGTTCAGGACGATCTGTCAAAGCACCTGTTAGGTTTAGGGATTTTATCACTTAAAAGGGAAGGTGTCATGGACTGTACATTGTCATGGACTATACTCCTTGTTAGAATCTAGATACTAATACATAATCTATGTTGTGACGTCAGATCATCTACACACGAGATCGGCCATCACATATCGATATGGACACTCGGACATGATAGTTGTAACTTACACGTTTGCACATAAAAGAACTTGCCAAGTTGATAAATAATAAAAGTGTTTAATTATAAACCTTACGAGCTTTACATAGAGTCGTAAACATAACAGAAGCCTCGTTAGGGAACCAGCTTAAGCACAGGCGCTATATCAAATCAAGTTCGTAATTACCAGGTTGTTTGGTCCGTTTCACTTCCGGGTCAGAATGCATGAAGGTCAAGCAGAGGAGACAGCATGGTGCTACGATAGAAATTATTGGTGATGGTGGTCATGGGGTGATCTCGGAGTAAATCAGGACAGCAGAGCTTGAAAAGTTCGGGTTTCAGTCGCTGAAGGAGAGAGGGCAAGCGAGGAAGAGGTCGAGATTGGCAAGTGAGACCTGGATCGAGCTCTTTTGGGAGTTCGTTCCAAAGAGGTGCATGGTGCAGCACAAGTTAAGGAGCGGTTTCAGAATTTTAGAGATGAGGACACTGGAGGCATGGGCATCCGGAGGGGGGCAAGGGGGCATTTGCCCCTTGAATTCTGAAAATTTTCTCGTTTCCTGTGTTCATGAACAAAAAGGCAAAAACGTCATTTTGTTCCCCTCTAGAAACATTTGGCCCCTCAGAAAATTTTTTGCCCCCCTAGAAAAATTCCTGCGGACACCCATGACTAGAGGCCGATTCCGTCAATTAGTTAAATGCTAGCACAGGTCAGCGCATGCATGCAGGATCGGTATATATCTATTCAGTCGTGTTGTAATGAGATTAGGACACCTAGAGCAGTTTCTGTTTAACGACACTGCAGTGCAATAATTGCTATAGCGGAGTTGTATAATGTATATACAGAAGTACCCAGATTAAATTCACAGACCCAACACTAAAATACGACTGCTAGCAGTGGGGGGCCTATTACTTCCGCCGATACAAACTCAAGACAAAATTAATTTAAAACAGGGTATGGCCTATATAAAAAGGCTGTAATTAACCTGGTTTAATTGCCATAGCAGTATAGTTCTACAACTTAGATTATTTGTGAATCATAATGCATTTATTCAAAGAACCCCTAAATTTCTCAGTTCAAGTTTCTTTAAGGTAGGCCCTATAGAGATAATGTGGTGTTCCATAGTAAAAAGTAATTAATTAATGCCGACTCTTTAGCTCGTAAGACCTTTGTCATTCGAATGTTGTCTTAATCCCAGGTTATATGCTTAAATTAAATTTATGAACTATGTACACCATCGACATATAGGTCGATGATCAGGGCTGTAGTCAAGGGTATACGCGGGTATACAGCGTATATATAGGCTACTCACCTCTAGAGAAATTTGAGAGCGTATACTCTGGGCTGTAGACGAGAGTATACGCGAGTATACAGCGTATACTTAGGCCTACCTCTCTAGAGACAGCGTAGCCACTGAGTAATGAAATTTTGAGAAAAAAAAGAGAGGTTTTGAACGGTTTTTAGGGCGAATGACTAAAAAAGGTCATCAACTTTTTCAGAGACGAAATCGTAACTAAAAAAGGTCTTCACATTATTTTTAGGGTGACACCAGCCCTAGTGACGCCGCTGCTCACCGGTAGCGTATACTCACCTCTAATTTTACCACTACAGCCCTGTCGATGATGTACACCAAAATACGGTTACCAGTTGGTTTTGAATAAAGGATATACTTACCTACTTACTTTAATTAAGCCTAAGTTTCCCGTACATACTTACTCACAGGAATAAGGCCTAATATCAGAAAACGATTGGGCACAAAATGCACGTGATCAACATCAGTTCCGTTATTGGATAATAATTGTTGACCGTTGACGTCAATTTGTAAAACAAAGGCCGACTGATGACGTAATAAGTTCGTTAGCTTTCTCTGCGGACGTGAACTTATTCTGAAATGTTCATTTCGAATAGGTTGATTTTTTAAAATTTCTTTCTGGCGTATTTTGGGCAGAAATAACACGCCTGACGTTCAGAAATAAGAAGATCGACGAGGTGATCGATATTACAAACTTAGGTATTAAAATCTTATCGAAACATTAATTTTGAAGACACGAACTGAAAGGACGCGTGAGAAAAACTGACGAGTTTAAGTTTGGTTTATTTCCAGTGTTGGGGTATATTATCGTCAAGGTCACTTAAATAGAATAGTAAATAGTACCTGTAGGAAACTATTTAAATAGTATTTAAATAGTTAATAGCTGTGGACTATAAAAAATACCACATGACTAGCCTATTTAGAAACTAGTTAGCTACGTACTATCAGTATTAGTTATAGATATTTGTTTAGAAATCTTGTAATTTCCTAAATTTGTATTAACATTCAGTTCGTAGTTAAATTTAAACAAGGGCAAGTTTTCAAAAGTTTCATCAGATAAGTGATTCTTTTTCTTGGTGAGAATTAGTGCTCCACTACTAGTCTCATTACTGGAGCACTGGATGGAATTTAAATATGTTCTACTGGTGGTTTACTATTTAATCTGTAAGAAAGAGTAAATAGGCACATTCTATTTAAATACTATTTCAATAGGTCCTCTTACATAACTCTTAAATAGTGAAGTACATATTCTAAATACTGTTTACATAGTATTTACTGTTTAGCAAGTACCCAACACTTATTTCGATGGTAATAACAGATCTTCTGAACTATTCTAAATAATGTTTACATAGTATTTACTGTTTAGCAAGTACCCAACACTTATTTCGATGGTAATAACAGATCTTCTCTCACCCAAATATTCAATTAATGAAGAATTAAAATCCTTTACGGAAATTTGGATAAACTATTTGCCTAAAAGAATTGAGCAATCCAAAGAAAAGGTAGTGCGTCAAGGCAAACAAAACACGCTCATTCAGTTATTCAGAATTTTTGCATCATTACGCCTACATAAATACTTGGATACATACATACATGCATAGTTGCATACACAGTTACAAACTTGCATGATGCATTTATATGTCGGCAAATTTCAAAAATTGTTCCAGAGTTAAACTATGCAGAATCCATACTGTAGAAAAAAACTCGCTCAAGTTAACTGGTGAGAGGCAGGTAAATAGCATTTATTTTAAATAGGGGCCTAATTATATAGGGGCCTAATTGGGACTATGTTGTGGCTGTATAAGAAGACTGGATCTTTGTTGCATGAAGCATTAAAAAATCATTTTATGCAAAGTACAGGAGGCAGAAGAATGCAGTTTATAGGAAGAGTAAGAAAAACGGAAGTTGAGATTTGTAGGAGGAGGTTCTCTCCACTGCTGCATACTATCTCCCACTAGATACATTTCCCCATGCATTTCAATCCTGTCCAATGTAGGCCTTTCAGTGCTTTCACGGTTTCACCCTTTACAGCCAACCAGAAATTGCACCTTGAACAGGTGTGCAGTTTACGACACACAGAGTGGTATTTATGGGTTCCTTAAAATTCAGCAGATTTTCTATAACTTTAAGGCACTTTAGGGGTTCAGCTGTAAACAAAATGTAATATTGCAGTATTACACAGACTATTGATTGATGCCATATGGTTTATGATAGAAGCCTTTAGATTTGATTAGTTTAGATTAATTTACAGCAATGCAAAGCTCAAGATAAAGGCATGGGCGGCGATCCGGAGGTTCGAGCGCGACAAGACCCACACCTTTAACAGTGGGGGGACACTATACAGTTATCCCCCACATATTGAAGAAACACCAAAAAAGGTCAACAAATATTTACGTGCATAAGCGCGAAAAAATATTTTGACCTCTTTTTTCACCAGATCAGTTCAAAAGTGTTCCGTGTCCCCCTCACCTGTCAAACAAGATCGCCGCCACTGGCAGATGCCATATTAAGTATATTGAAACATAAGTTTTTGAGTTCACTACCTTTTTTCTCAGGTTGCATGCAGCCTGTTTTCTAGAAACAGGTAATAGCACAATAATTAAGCTTTTTGAAGTTAGTTTTTGTTGACATTGCCTATTGTCACCTGTCATGAAAAACATAATCCTTAACTTTGCTCTGAGCTAAATACCACATTGTCAACATCGGTTTGAAAGTAAACTCAAACTGCAAATGTTTCAACATTAGGGTTTCATAATTGTTATTAAAATTTGCAAAATAATAAATCGAACTCTAACACCCAATGTGTTACAGTCGGCAGATAGCACTTGGTAAGTTATGTAAAGAGAAAGTGGCACACTTTGTAGAGACCTTTATAAAATGCCTAGAATCTTGAGTGGGCCTGAGATTGAGATTTGTTTCAGCTGAGATGCAAATGGGTTTAGGGGTGGCATGAGGTTCAGGTGGTATTCCATGGATGGTTGCCCATCTGAGTACTAACTCAACTCAGTGTTGCTTACTTTCTCCATGCCTGCCAAGAGCTCCAAGGGTCACTGTGATGTTATACTTACTTGGATTATTTAGATATTTTAATAAACTGTGTGCTTTGAAAAGGATATTTTTATTTTAAACATATAATTTAACTTCTATAGCAATTAAAGGTTTGCAGTCTAATTCTGAACTGGAGTGCAAGGATAAGACAGTTAAAAGCTTTTTCACACTCCCATGTGAAATCAAACTCAAGATAGCAAGGAGTCTGGCAGGTTTTTTCTGTAGTGTTATCCACATAGCAGGCCAAGGGAAAGGTGAGACACTAAGGGGAATGGCATTTGCAATGGTCTGATGAAGTTGGTATGGACATATGGAGTTTATGTAAATAAAGTAGTGCTGTCCAACCTTTTTGACACCGCGAGCCACCGAAATAATTATTACTGGGCCGCAAAAGTAAACTCAAAAGCAACGACTAAAATTTATTGAAAATTTTTAACTGTATTAAAATTTATTGTGCATGGCAATAATTATGTAATAACCAGTGAATAATAGCATGTATGTATGACATGCTTTATGATAGTTCAGCGCCTAAATGTGTATCAATAAACGTTCGAGCACGTTTTTAGTGAGATATTTGGCTTAAAATTGTTCTTGCAATTTTTTATTTGCAGTTGGTATTCAGCTCTGGTGGGCCACTTAAAACCAGTTCACGGGCAACATGCGGCCCGCGGGCCGCGTGTTGGACAGCACGGGAAATAAAGAGTCAATGTATATATGCATATTTCAGTTTTTGAGTGTGAGGCCAAAAGACACCGCCAGGAGCGGAAGAGGTGGATTTGATGATTTGATTTGGAGGTGATTGTCTTGAACTGATTGCTTTTGAACTGATTGCTTTTGCAGTATGTAGGAAGATTAGTAATTGCATATTTCATATCTGGGTGTATAAATGTGTGTTTCTATACATAATATTGTGAGTGTTTTACATGTCTTACTATTTTATTTAACAGCAGCTTCAAGTGGATCACGTGGTTCAGCGCGCTAAGTGAAATTGTGCTCTGTGCAGGGACTGGTTCTTATATGTCAAGCAGAAAGTATGCTCAGGAATCAGGTGGAAATTTGGAAGATGGACTGCCATGTGCCAAGGTTGTGGATGATGAAGACGACGCTGATGCGTTGGCTGCAGAAGACTGTTTTTATGAGCCAGACAGTAGTTACGATGGAGAAATCGCATTGGATTGTACAGATGTTACGTTTGTAACTCCAGAAGTGCAAAGACAAATGCCATTGTAGCAGCTGCACCTTCTAATAGGTCTATGACTTCAGAACAATGTGGAAAGTGAGCGACTGAGTCACATAATGCAGACTCTAGTTCAGCAGAGCAGTTGAATTTGAAGGCAGTTACAGTCGAAGATATGCGTCAGCTACCTGGTTTTGTTCTGGATGTCTTGTATAGCAAAGAATTGGGACAAAAACCTTGTGATACCTACTTCAAGAAATTCAGACTAAATCAGAATGCAGTCGAAAGCCCCTTTATCATCTGGAATGGCATTCGCCTCCTGTAGCTACTGATGATGTTCAGGGTGGACATCTGTCGCATCAGCCGACTGATACCTTTGTAGAGGCCCAGTATGAAGGTAGGACATGATTACGTAGTTGGTCAAGAAGTGCTTGTATTGTATGTGTGTATGTATGTATATTTTTATGTATGTTTTTTGTTTGTTTTTATCAAGCTACTTAGTACAGTGCCTTTTAACCCTCAGACTACCAAGGTTTTTTGCGACATTGGCTACCAAGGTGTGTGTGGTTACCAGCCCCTGGGATTTCGTGTTTGGTTTCAAATATCATCATGTAATACAGCAATTGATTCAGCATTCATTTCGGTCAAAAATGGTATATTTAGTTGTAAACTATATCAATGCACTTTGAAATTATATAATTTGAACAACAGAACCGGTCCATAATTAACGATATTTCATATTTTCCCGCCCAACTTGTATTTGTTGGATAAAAAATATAAGATGATGTGCATTTTGAAAATGAACTATGTATCCAAGAATATTTTAAATGTAATTAGGCGTAATTTGCAACGATACAATGTAGTCCAAAGTCTGTTTTAGTTGCAGGCAAAATCTAAAGGAATGCAGCTATACCAACATGAAACAAGAAATTATGTTATTGTTTCTGGCATTCAAATATGTCAGTGGTCCTTGCAGTTGTTGCAAGCTACTCCCATTGTTTTACATATATATTTTCAATCATATATGTTTCACATATATGATTGAAGTCTTACACTGGCTCCCGATTACTTCGCATATCCAGTATAAGATCCTCCTTCTGGTTTCCAAGTCGCAGCTTCGGCTTGCCCCTAAATACCTCTCTGACCTTATGCGGCAACCTCTCTCTGCAACTTCTGCTTGTACTTTGCGCT
Organism: Allolobophora icterica; assembly: GCA_963556255.1. Taxonomy (NCBI): domain Eukaryota; kingdom Metazoa; phylum Annelida; class Clitellata; order Crassiclitellata; family Lumbricidae; genus Allolobophora; species Allolobophora icterica. The sequence goes on from OY744608.1 coordinate 61,737,061, forward strand.
CTACTGGCCGTCTTGATCTTTTGTCCCTCGTACTAGGACCACTCTGGCCCAACGTCGAGCTTTTGCTGTCACAGGTCACTCTGCCTGGAATGATCTTCCATCTCGACTTCAAACTAAACTCATGATGGAAATCTCCCCTGCATCTACTCGCTTTCTCAAGACGTTTTTGTTTCCACGGGGCTCATGCACTGAATAGTTCATACTGCGAGAGGCGCCTTATAAATTACTAGATACGATACGATTGTTTTGTGCGAATGCTTCCTGCAAACCGGCTTCTTGCACACTTCACTTTGTTAGCAATCTGCTTAGACTGTTTATAGCCCTTTCCGTATCCAGCCATATCGGATTACGTTGTGATGTTGCATCAGCGATTTTCACACTGAGAAAGTGTATTATTATTTATTACTAGTGTATTAACCCGTCATAAATTATGACGTGACGACAGTGTATCATTATAGGCCTATATGTATCGTTGGCTAAAATGCTCTGCTCGCCGTCGTCAAGACGACCGTCGTCAAGACGGCAGTATAGTGACGTCACAAACGGTTTCACAATAGAACAGAAAGCGTTATACGACGGACAAATTTGCATATAAGGAAACTATATGTATAGATGATCAGTTCCGGTTTTCAAAAGACAAATAACTAAGCAAGCAAATATAGCCCTAGATTTCCTCTAAAGAATGGCATTGTTTCTCTTCCAGAAAGAATAATGAATACGCTATAGTCGACAAACTTTTGGGTGGGTGGATGCCACCCACCCTCTGGTACATCGGCCATTTCGAGTATAACTTTTTTATGGCGTGGGATACCACCACAATTTTTAGGTCAAAATGTGTGAAAATGGACCTCATTCAGCTACTTAAAATGTCAAAATTATATTCCAAGTTTGTGATCAGAAAAAACGTGGCGGGGGGGGGGTGGTGGCTCGGGAGCTTTTGTGTACAACGTATTTTGTACATTGTATTCGTATAGCTGCATATAGTACTTATCGAGTACGCCTATCTCAATTCAGTTCCGTTATCTGAGTAGGTCTCTTGAACAGGCGCTATATAAATGCTCAGAATGAATGAATGAATGAACATTCACTAGAAACCTACCATTGACATAAGATGACATGTGACGGCTGACTTCACAACGTCGGTTGAGCCTTCGGCATAAGTTGAACACTCATTTTGGCTAGACCTTTCAGCCGGCAGTCCAGTCGAATTTTGTCGGCGTGCTTTCTGCAGGACTTGCAGTCAATTTTGTTCACAGTCCGTCGGTTTTCTATCTCGACTACGTCGACATCGAACGAGTCGGCACGACAGATACGTGCTAAACAGTACATTAATCCATTTTTCGATTTGTCACCTGGACCGCCATTGTTGTTTAAAATAATTTCCGAAATTAGTAACCTGCATACGAATGATGTCACGACGTGTCGTCCGTGTTGTTATGGCCAATCATATTACACGAAATTGGAGTGATCAGTCAGTCAGCAGTAATTCAGACAGGTTACGGCACGCATACAATGCTGCGGCAAGTAGGGGGTCCGTAGAGTAATGGATAACACACTGGCGTGAAGAGCTGAAGGTACCGAGATCGAACCCAGTAGACTCCCGTAAGGTTTTTTCAGCCTTCCACTCGCTAGGTGGCAGTGGTTAAATGAATAGTAGGCCTTGATTGGCGCCGTATGATGGCTGCCGCTTAAACAGTTATATTCGACTCCTGTAAAACTGTTATCATGTGCTTCTACTGTATACATGTATGATTAACAAGATTATTATTATAAGTAAGTAAATTAAAGTTACGTAAATTAGGCCAATAAAATAATTTTGGCTCCAGGTTCGTCTACTCTATCGTCTTGGAGTCTAACTCAAACTCATCCAGCGATGGTGCGACCCCTTCGGTGTTGCGACAAATGGTTCACCGACAAATGGTTCACGACAAAAGGATCACGACAAAAGGATTCACGATAAATGGATCACGACAAATGGTTTACTGACGAAAGGTTCACGATCATCCAGCTTCTCGGATTTGTTTTCATCTTTATCCAGCTTTTAGTTTCACCTACGTTTTCAACGAGTATCCAGCCTCTAGTTCGAGCTTTGTATTCATCGAGAATTCAGCTTCTAGCTTGAGCTGTTTTCGTCGCTAATCCAGTTTCTAGTATGAGCCATGTTTTCATCGACCATCCAGCTTCTACTTCAAGGTTTAATATGACACACTTTCATCGCTCTTCCAGCTTTTTGTCTAAGTTTTAATATGACACGTTTTAATTGCCCTGCCAGCTTCCAGTTTGACCTCTACTTACATCGCTCATCCAGCTACTAGTTTTAGTTTTAATTTGACGTTTCATCGCTCAACCAGTTTCTAGTTTGAGGTCTTTTCATCGCTCATCCAGCTTCTAGTTTTAGCTCATTTTCATCGCTACTTCCAGCTTCTAGTTTATGTTTTAATATGATACGTTTTCATCGCTCATCCAGTTTCCAGTTTGAGGTCTATTTTCATCGCTCGTAAAGCCTCTAGTTTGACCTCTGTTTTCTTCGCTCTTCCAGCTTCCAGTTTTAGTTTATTTTCATCGCTCTTCCAGCTTGTAGTTTGACCTCTATTTTCATGGTTCATCCAGCTTCTAGTTTTAGCACATTTTCATAGGTCTTCCAGTTTCTAGTTTATGTTTTAATATGATTCGTTTACATCGCTCATCCAGCTTGCAGTTTGAGGTCAATTTTCATCGCTCATCCAGCTTCTAGATTCAGTTTATTTTCAACGCTCGTCCAGAATCTAGTTTGACCTCTGTTTTCATCGCTCTTCCAGCTTCCAGTGTTAATTCATTTTCATCGCTCTTCCAGCCTCTAGTTTAACCTCAATTTTTAGCGCTCTTCTAGTTTGAAGTATTTTTGCATCGTTCTTCCAGCTTCCAGTTTTAGTTCATTTTCATCGGTCTTTCAGCTTTTAGTTTAAGTTTTAATATGACACGTTTTCGTCGCTCATCCAGTTTCTAGTTTGACCTCTATTTTCATCGCTCATCCAGCTCCTAGTTTTCGCTCATTTTCATCGCTACTCCAGCTACTAGTTCATGTTTTAATACGATACGTTTTAATCGCTCCTCCAGCTTCCAGTTTGAGGTCTATTTTCATCGTTCATCGAGCTTCTAGTTTTAGTTCATTTTAATCGCTGGTCCAGCTCTAGTTTGACCTCTGTTTTCATCACTCTTCCAACTTCCAGTTTTAGCTCATTTTCATCGCGCTTCCAGTTTACGTTTTAATTTGATACGTTTTCATCGCTCTGCCAGCTTTAGTTTAAGTTTTAATATGACACGTTTTCATGGCTCATCCAGCTTCTAGTTTGACCTTTATTTTCATCGCTCATCCAGCCTCTAGTTTTCGCTCATTTTCATCGCTCATCCAGCTTCCAGTTATGTTTTAATTTGATACGTTTTCATCGCTCCTCCAGCTTCCAGTTTGAGGTCTATTTTAATCGTTCATCGAGCTTCCAGTTTTAGTTTATTTTCATCGCTCTTCCAGCTGCTAGTTTGACCTCTATTTTCATCGTTTACCCAGCCTCTAGTTTTAGCTCATTTTCATCGCTCTTCCAACTTCTAGTTTATGTTTTAATATACGTTTTCATCGCACATCCAGCTTGCAGTTTAGGTCTATTTTCATCGGTCATCCAGCTTCTAATTTTAGTTGATTTTTATCGCTCTTCCAGCTTCCAGTGTGAGTGAGCATTTTCATCGCTTTTCCAGCTTTTAGATTAAGTTTTAGTATAACACTTTTTCATCTCTCGTCTAGCTTCTAGTTTGACCTCTATTTTCAACGATTTCCCAGCTTCTAGTTTGAACTATATTTTGATCGATCTTCTACCTTCTAGTTTGATATATATATTTTCATCGAGAACACGAGGTTCTTACGTTCCTGTGAGAAAGAATCGTTACAAGTTTGGTTGACAGAAATTTATATGAGATATTGCAGTTATAAAACAAACTCTTCAAAAGCAACTTCAAAATGGAAATTCAATAATGCCATATGATAGAACTTGTCGCGACTTGGCATTGCGAAAATAACCAAAAATGGAGACTAGTCCATAACCTGACGGGTAAGTAGTTCAATGCATTCAGCGATAACCACATGACTGATCCTGAAGTTGCCACTGGTAGCGGAGAAGGTGGGGGTTGTATTACCACGTCGGAATGTTATTCATTCTGCTGGGAAACAACCGTGCTCACAACCTTCAAACAATCCGTGTGGAGTTAATTCCTGCATTAATCTATTACCTAGATGGGCGTTCATGTTTCGAGCAAGATCATATGCTGGCTATATTCTAAAACATACTGCAGGCTGTCATACCACGAATGCATACAACAAGTAACTCCATTCAACCCATTGTTCTACCTCTGTTCTCTGGTGAACTTAGAATATCAGTATGTCTAAGTTCTAGTGAATTACTATTGGAACTGCTCTAGTCTGAATAAAACAAACATAATTTTCATTTGATACTGTTCTAGTCGAGGAAAAGAAATATTATTTATAGGGCCTACTTTTCAGTTTCACTGAATACTTTCAATACCGCTAAATGCATTTAATACGTGACACAAATCATGTTTTAACTTAGGCAACTGTGAATTAAGATGTAATAAATAATAATTGTTCAAATGTGTAGGGAATGATACTTACAGGGTAACAAAGGGTACATTACCTAACCAATGGTTTCTCTTCTCTGTAAACTTTTTATTCCTGGTAAATTATTTAACAGAAATATAATACAAGTTAATTGTTTCAGTTTTTGGGGCTTCTTAAAGTTATCATATTTGATTTAAGAATTTCAATTTCTCAACAACACTAAACATGCAACATCTTTAAATTAACAGTTTACTTAGTCTGTAATGAACTATACTGTGTATTATTGGCAATATAGTGTCATGTCTCCAGGAAAAAATTTTCAAACTTCTGCAAAGTTTACTATAAAGAGAAAACTTTTCATGTTACCAGGTAAGAAGCCAAACTGTCTTTTGCAGTTTGTTTCATTAAGCAGTGTCCACCGTAGACAAAATTGTGACTAATTCCTTGCAAATTGGTTTCCAAATTCTGTCTCTGAGGCCAAGAAGCAGTAACGTTTGCAATTCGTTCTGCCAGGCGTACATATTCTAGTCTCTGTTTTCTTCCTATTATCCCTGCATTAATTTCCTCTAGAAGTTTCTCCGTTTCCACCTGAAGACCTTGAAGTTCTTTGAGAAATTTCCACAAATTTGAGAACTGAGCCCCGGTTGTACGTGCAACTTTCAAGTGGAATCCCTCCACCTCATTGTCTCTTCAGCCATAATATTCCAATGTTCGCATACTCACGTTCCAAAGTTCGATTGGCGCGACGCGGGGTTCACGTCTGACACCTGCTATATTTTGACCTATGTAGTTAGTTTCTAATGCATAAGATCATCAGTTTTTTGTTGCAAGTCTTGTGTATGCCGCTGAACCCGTGATTGCAGTATCTGCTCATCCCAACTGTTCACAACCTCTGCAGGCGGAACAAAGGCCAATGCAGATATCATCTTTAGTTTTGTAGCAGTCTCAGCATCTTCTACATAGGAAGCTGATAAACTCAGTTCTTGAATTCTTCTCCAAATATTTTGATTCAGGTGAAAGAAGCAGCAATTGATTTGTGAGTTTGGCCACTGTACACGTAATGCATTTATTGCTGCACGCTCAAAATCTAACACCACGCGGTCAGACTCCCAACCTGGAAGGAGTAAAGCCAATTGATTAAAACCTCGTCGATAAGTTGCTTCTGTTTTGTCCGAAGTAAGAAGACAATGAGTGGAACTGCCTTTCCAGGTTTTTGGTCTGGGGCCTCCAGTCGTGTTCCATGAATAGTATACAGTTGAAGAAAATGAGGAGCTGTTGTCTTACATCTATAAGAATACCGCTACAGCTACGTAGAAAAAGCAAATTCTTTTGCGTTCCAAACGTAAGAATTCGCTCTTCTGCTGCAATGGCATGTCCTGAATCCCACATGTAGCAAGAATGGATCTGTTTGGTTTATATTACCAGTTACTTGAAACTGCACAGGAATATTAATGTCATCTCGTGATTGTGGCAGAGGAATAGAAACTTTATGTCTATTTCTGCTTCGCTGGATTGTTCGTTTTAAACGGTCCAACCTGGGCAGTCTGGCTTTCGCTGCACTGGATCCGAGAAAAGTGAAGCCTGCATGACGTTCGTCGTAGTATTCCCACTAATAGCATTGGCAGCGGATTGTTTCATTCCGGTCTTAATAGTTCGCATTTAACTTCTAACTGCATCTGGGAGATGATTTTAATCGTTCGTTTGTCGGGACTGACGCAGGTTGTCGCTACTAATTCCACGTCCTGGACGCCTTTTCCTCTGTTCACATGTCCAATACTCCGTTCCTACTTTTTATTTATTTTATTTATTCCGGATATTTCTATAGCGCCTCTCGAAGTCAACTACTACTCAGAGGCGCTCCCGACTACAGCATTTGATACTGTGCCGGAATTTTCACGCTGAAGCGCCGCGAGCAATTGCGAGTGAAGGACTTGCCCAAGGTCCGTACGCAGCGGCTAGAGTGGGATTCGAACCTGCAACCCTCCGGTCACAAGGCGCCGAACTTACCACTGAGCCACCACTCAGTGTCACCCACTGATCTGTGTCGAATATAACTATAACCATCCTTACTTATCAGTAGAACCATATTCTTTTGTGTTGTTGCAAAACGTAAATTCTGCATTACCTTTACATTTACCTTTCAATTATAGCTCGAAATAATTTCATCATAATTAAAAGAAAATTAAAAAAAAATTGTTTCCTGGACACTAATGAATTTGAGGGTAGGTCCACTCTTGCATAACACGGTCAACATCCAATTTGAAGTTTCATAAAGTATTTCAGCGGAAGTTCTACACGGAAGTTGTTTACTCCAATTTGCGCGCCAACTAAATTACGTTACGTCGTGGCTATGATACCGGCAGCAGATTTCGCAGCAAAAATTACTTACTCAGCGGCAAGCTTTTAATGTCGCGTGTCTTATTTTTGATTTAATTTCTTAGTAAACCATTAGTTAATGAACCTTAGTTTCAGTTGAATATTCAACAATAATACAGCGTCTAGTTTGAAATTTACTATGGCATGTTTTCATCGCTCATAATAATGGGAAACGATTTCCATCGCTGAAGCCCGGGATGATGAAAATAAAGCTCAAAACTAGAAGCTTGAAGAGCAATGAAAATAGAGCTTACGCTAGAGGTTAGAAGAGCGATAAAATGGAGCTCAAACTAAAAGCTGGAGGATCGATGAAAATATACTTCAACTTGAAGCTAGAAAAGCGATAAAAATGAACTAAAACTGGAAGCTGGAAGAGCGATGAAAATAAGCTAAAACTAGAAACTGGATGAGCGATGAAAAAAACACCTCGAACTGGAAGCTGGATGAGCGATGAAAATAGACCTGAAACTGAAAGCTGGGTGAGAGATGAAAATAGACCTGGAACTGGAAGCTGGATGAGCGATGAGAACGTATCATCTTAAAACATAAACTAGAAGCTGGAAGAACGATGAAAAAAGAGGTCAAACTAAAAGCTGGAAGGGCGATGCAAAGAGAGGTCAAACTACAAGCTGGCTGAGCGATGAAAATAATGTTCAAACTAGAGCCTGGAAGAGCGATGAAAATGAACTAAAACTGGAATCTGAAATTACGATTAAAATAGAGGTCAAACTAGAAGCTGAAAGAGCGATAAAAAATGGGCTAAAATTAGAAGCTGGATGAGCGATGAAGATAGACCTCAAACTGGAAGCAGGATGAGCGATGAAAACGTATCATATTAAAACATAAACTATAGGCTGGAAGAGCAATGAAAATAGAGGTCACACTAGAAGCTGGAAGGGTTATGAAAGCGAGGTCAAACTGCAAGCTGGGAAAGCGATGAAAATAGAGGTCAAACTAGTAGCTGGATGAGCGATGAAAACTTGCCATATTAAAACTTAAACTAAAACCTGGTAGAGGTGAAAAGGAACTATAGCTGGAAGCTGGAGGAGCGATGAAAATAACTTCAAACTAGAAGCTGGAAGAGCGATGAAATAGAGGTAAACTAGAAGCTGGAAGAGCGATGAAAATGAACTAAGACTCGAAGCTGGAAGAGCTATGAAAACAGAGGTAAAACTAGAAGCTGGATGAACAATTAAAACGTGTCATATTAAAACTTAAGCTAAAGCTGGAAGAGCGGTGAAAGGGTGTCATATTAAACTAAAATTAGAAGCTGAAAGAGGTATGAAAATGGTTCAAATTAGAAGCTGGAACAGCGACGAAAGTTGAGTCAAACTTGAGGCTGGAAGATTGCGAACCTTTTGTCGTGAACCATTTGTCGTGAACCATTTGTCCGTGAACTTTTTGTCGGTGAACCATTTGTCGTGAACCTTTTGTTGTGGAACCTTCGGCTAGGCGAGCCATTTACTGCTCACCGAGCTCTTTGCTAGGTGAGCGATCAAGAGAGCGATCCATGGGCAGTTCTTGCGTGGTCTTCACTTCTCCTTTTTCCCTGCAGGGATCCAGATCACCATGGGCGTCCGGAGGGGCAAGGGACATTTACCCCCTGGATTTTACAATTATTTTACAAAAATAAAATCTTTTGATTATTATGATTATTACAACGGTCCCAACACAATTTTCAATGCAAAACCCACGTAATTATGTAGGTAAGTCCTTGACAATTATTTATTTTTAAACTTGTCACGTGTTCTGTGTTCCATGTAAAAACGTCATTTTGCTCCCCCTACACACATTTTGCTTACACACAAAAACATTCCCTCCAGAAAAATTCCTGCGGACGCCCATGCAGATCATCCCATTGGGTTGTATTCTACATGTATCATTGTCCACACAAACCAATCCATATGAATCTTCTCTTTCTAATAATGTTTCTTTTTATCCTTATATCCCGTCCGCGCAATATTGTGCTTTTATTCGATATTTTCATATTGGCCAATTTTTAATATAGGCCTATTTTTATATAGGTCTATTTTAATCATAGGCCTTGCACTCAAACAGTGCTGGGCTCTCGGTGGCCGGTCTGTTGGAATTCACTTCCCCGTTGTGTTCGCTTTGTAAGTTTTCTAGTGTCACTTAGAATTTAACTTTAAAGTCGGCTGTTACCCCCCACCGTAGCTTGAATAATGGTTTCCTTGACTTATACGGTTTCAACCTGGCTTTCTAGTGGATGAACTTGTGTATGCTATTTCACTTGAAAAGACCATCAACGTCAATTTAATGTAGTCCCACAGGTGAATTTGATATTCACTCTAGTAATGATCCCTTGTGCATTTTTATTACAGCACTAAAGAATTCATTACATAATAAGCTAATAAATAAATACTATCGTGTTTGCTAGTTGATCATTTATTTTAAGCAATTATTACGCATGCAAAGTCATCAAATCTGATTCAAAGCTGCAGATTGCTTTCAGAGTCTAAATTAAAATGACATATATACTGGTCAAATAGTCCAATGCTTTGCAGCAGAAAAGTCTTTCCATCTTCCTGTGATTTTTCCGATCGTCCAAATTGTTTAATTCCGGACGTTTCCGTGTAGATTGATCCAGTTCTTAACAGGGTCGAAATGTTTATCCTTCCAGCGAATATTGGATTGGATAGTTTCTTTGGCTAACTGTTTCTGCGCATCCGTAATATCGTGCGTATCGCAGAATTTATCAACCTACGCACACAGACATCAATGCGTTATCAGTGAGGCAGTGCTTCAGACTAAATGAAAACTAAATACAGACTAATTAAAATTCTCAGTTCGGTACTTCTGAAAGGCTATACAGCTGGTGTAACCGTCTGGGAGATTTGTTACTCAGTTACTAGCATTGGCGTAAACTTGTCCAAAATATTGGAGGGGATGGGGTCAGAACCAGAGGTGCAAAAAACCAAGTTTTTTTTCAAGATGAAAGGATGTATTTTGTTGTTTTCTGTTTCCTTTTGTTTAAATGGTTTTCGTTGCTTTGCTTATTTGTCTATAAGATTTTTGGATTTTGGATCATAAAAATCGTGAAAATGGCATCAACAAGGCTCCAACTCAGTTTAATTTAGTTGCGATTTCCGAAAAAAAATTAAATAAATGTTATTAAAATAACCTACAAGAATAAGAAATTTATTTTAAGAAAAAGAAATGGCTCTGTTTTTCTTTTTCTTGTGGTTTTTAAGCCAAAAGCCGAAAAAAGAACTTTTTGACCTCTCGATTATTGAGGGGATTCCCCTCCTCCTCAATAATTGGGCACATGCTTCGGCTGCCCCCCAGAGTCTACGCCTATGGTTACTAGCTCTATTCAGACTTATTGAATACCACTTTCTTTGCACAGCCTCTTATAGTCATTTCTTCAGGCTTGGATGAACAGCAAAAGAGAGTAAAAAGACGAAAAGGAACAAAGAAGAGGAGGAAAGAAGCAAACGACACACACTAAATAACACTAAGGTAAAACCATGTAAATAACATTCTAGATTAAATTTCCCAAAGACATATATCCATGTGATACATAACCAAGACAGGGTAGGGAGCAAACCCAACCCCGCTGCGTGAGCACAGGAAAAAGCCTACCTCCGGTCACCGGTAGCCAGCCATCGGAACACCTGTCTTGGACTCTATACCTTAACATAGGCCTATTGTCTTTGCACAGTGTTCTATAATTCAGTTCAGTTCAGTTCAGTTTTTTATTCGGTAACCATCCAGAGAAACAAAACTACATTGATACAATAATTCTTAACGAAACAGTATGTTCTGGGTTACACTGGAGACCCCGAAGGGGTCGCAGACCCCGCTAGATAGGGCCACCATAGTAGTTTATTACAGAGAAAGGGATGGCCTAAATTGTTCGTAGGCAAAAGTGTCAAAAGTAAACGAAAAAAACATTAACATAATCAAGGACACTACATCATGCACACGTATGGTAGACAAAATATCAACAGTAAATGACGCCTAACATCCTTGACATGGCGGCGTCGTTAAAAAACTGTTATCAAACCAACCAACAGTCTGAATACAATGCAAATGTTTACACTTTATGGCTTGAATTGTTAAGATTCCTCTCAACACGTACATCAGCCTAAAGTATTTATAAGCTGATATAATATCATTCAGTAGTTGTTGCAGTGTTCATTCGAAAAAAACATCTTGTTTTTTTTATCGTGGTCTAGTATACATGCATGTCTTAAAGTTTAGTGAGTGTCTTGTATCCGCTATTATCGTCTATTCTTTCTCCCCCACAGGTTTGATTTCTTTCCTCAAAACTGACGCGGGCATGAACTCTTTCTCTTAAAACGAAACTCTAACGTAGGTCCACAGCTAACATAGACCTGGCACCGTTATTATGATTGCACTGAGCTGATGGATCGGTCCATAAGCTGAAGATGCAGTCTGCTTTCGACGATAAGTTGAGTATTCTCATCGTAGTTTTAGTTTTTGGCATTTTATGCTCATCTGCCAAGCCATCAGTTTCTCCACAAGTTGTCACCACTCGAGATTTAAACTAACATGACGCTATGCCCCCTACTGTTCATTTAACCTAATATGTATTCAGTTTACCAAGCCATGGCCTCATGTCGTTGTTGGAAACTAAACTGGCTCCGTTTTAGGCTTGCTTCCTTGTCTTGCAATCTGGATTCTGAAGTCTATTGCTTTTCACCTAACCAGCAGGTCATGTCTGATATGCCGACATGACATCCTAAACGACCTGACCTAGCTGTAAAAACGATTTTCACAAGCTAATTTCTGTACTGCAATACATATAAGGTATATTCGTTTAATTAATTCTCCGTCTATCACAGCGCAAGCGATTACAATTGCAAAGGTGAGTCACTTTGCTCATGAACTATTAAAATATTTATATTTCAGGTGCAAAATTATTGCACGAACGTCGGGCAGTAGTAGCCCTATGAAGATACTTTAATTTTCCATCTTGATAGCGTAAGCTCTATAAGATTTTAGCGTGTAGAAATATACAAATCAAGACAGCAAGAGAATTAATAGGCAAACTGAAAGCTTTTTCTCGTATACAGAATCCAGTTTCATACATCTAAAAATTCACAGTGGTCATTTACATAATTGAGATGTTATTAGTAGGCCTAATAAATACATCCAGTCAGATGTATTTGTTCTCAAATAACTGTCCACTACAACTGCTCATCAGGCGCCACGTTTATTGTCTCTTGAAACTGTTTTCATGTAGGCCTAATGCACGCGTTATTTAAAACGTTAGTGAGTTATTGGCTAAGTTTATACAAACCTCTACAAATCGCACACGTGAGTTGAAGTTCTTAACCGCATGAGGCAACAAAAATCCAGCAGTCCCCTTGCCAAGTCTAAAGAACAAAATAATGCGAAATATATTTGCACACATAAACCTACAAACACGGACGAACACACACACACACACACACACACACACACACACACACACACACACACACACACACACACACACACACACGAACACACACACACACAAACACGTATTGTGTTGGTCTTACTTGGGTGTGCGCGTGCGCAGACATGTATGTTGGTGTGTGAATGTGAATTTAGTATAGTCCGAAAGTGATATATATATATATATATATATATATATATATTCCAAATATCGATCTGATTGCCAAAACTAACTGCTAATAAAGCATTAAGTTATTTTATTCGTAATCAAACCCAAAAGAGAAGGCGACTAAAATTCAGTAAAGCAACAGGTAAATTACAATAATAGTGAGCTCACGCGTTGGGTTATTGCCTCTATGACCATTGAATGAATAGTAGGCTATGAATGGCGCCGTGTGGCTGCCGCTTAAAAACAGTTATATTCGACTCCTGTAAAACTGTTATCATGTGCTTTTCTACTGTATACATGTATGTAAGGCGCCCTGCGTGGCTGCCGTTTCTACTATATGTATGTTCACTGTACAGCGCAGTGCGTTTGCAGGCGCTTCATTAAAGAACAGCTTGTTATTATTATTATTATTATCATCATCATCATCATCATCATCATCATCATTATTATGAGCTCACGCGTTGGGCTTTTGCCTCTATGACTATTGTCCTTAGTTGGTTCCTTCAAGAGATGAGCGGACCGGTTGGAAAATATGGATAAGATTATATTGGAATAGGTTAGAATGAATCGGATTAAATTGAACTGGTCTGGAATGGACAGGACGGACTGGACAGGGAGGTATATAAATCTACCCTGGTCCATGGACCACACTACTCTAATCTACTAGAGGTATATTAATCTACCCTGGTCCATGGACCACACTACTCTAATCTACTAGAGGTATATTAATCTACCCTAGTCCATGGACCACACTACTCTAATCTACTAGAGGTATATTAATCTATCCTGGTCCATGGACCACACTACTCTAATCTACTAGAGGTATATTAATCTACCCTGGTCCATGGACCACACTACTCTAATCTACTAGATTAAGACACGATTGCCTACGTACTGTTGTAGATTTGATCATGGATTAGATAATAGACTGTATTGTAAGTGGATTGAATAAGGTCAAATCCGAACAAAATTGGACCAGATTAGCTGCCAGGGACATATATTAATTCAGTGGAAACCGTGGCATCCAACACCTGCAGACTGAGTTGAATTTCTGTTGGGGTCCCGTAGTAATGCAGACACTAGATGTTGTTTAAGTCATAATTGAAGCTTTTGATATCAATGTCCAAGAAGACTTACTTTTCGTCGATTTCTACGTATTTACGTTTCAACCACTTCCAGGCGATGTTATCTACTAACGGATTTTTAGCAACGTAACTGACGACATCAGAGCAAATCGTAGCGTCCTCGATGTATTGGTCTAAGGAATAGTCCAATAACCTACAGTGACAACAGTTTCATCATTCTGAAAAGATCTAACAATAAAGCAAGTAAGTAAGTGTGAGTGCATTGCTTACTGAACGCTAGCAAACGCACAGCGCTTTACACACAATGTCACGCAGAGGAAAGAATATGGAACAATGAAGTAAAAATCACTTTGCATGAAAAATGAAATGATAATTGTAGCAGATGCCTAACTGTACAGTATTCTACCCAGGACACCTCGTCGAGAAACTTGTCGACAACTAAATAGTCTCTCAGAAATCCTGTTCTAATTGACCTCTTTATACAAAATTATTTTAAACCAACTCTAATAATTATTTAAGCTAATAGAATGAATGAATTTATACAACTAACGCTTGTAATATTTCTTAGGGTTTTCTTTAACAGCGCGCGTTACTTATTCTCTCTTAATCAAAGTCTCCCACTGAAGCATACGATCGGAGTTTAACCCTCCGTTCTGTGTTTACCCAAAACTTTCTCCCGATTACTTTATGGTGTCTGAGATGGTAAACCATGAAAGATTTCAGCCAGTTGGCCTATATGAAAGTGAACTATCGGATTACTAGTGGCGCGCTCGCAATGCATAGGCCCTACGTACATTGTCCGTTTTGGTTTTTTACGCCTGGACAAAATCTCGTATCAACTTTCTTTTAATACTTTTGTGTAATGATGTGAATGTCCTGCCTTAAAACATTCAACCAATTCAAATTGTGCCTTGACAAAAATAAGGCAAGCTGAGAAGAAAGTGCAAATTTTGAACAAAACTTATTGTCAAAAAATGTCATTACGAAATATACCCAATGTTACTGAAAACTAGCTAGAATCAGCATGGAAACATTTGAATAAAGGTGTTTTATTTATGTGAGAAAGGAGAAAATTATTTTGAATACAGCTAGAAACAAAACTAAAGCGTTGGATGAGTGTTAATATCTAATCGCCTTACCCGATCTTTTCCAGAGCAAATGACTACAATAGCAGGTACGAATCTATCGGTGCTTTTTTTGTCTTATTGTGCTATGTATATTGTATAATGTCTGTTCTGCTTGTTGTTAAACGGGGAATGAAGCAGATTGTGACATGTTTTACATCAGCAAGTTAATTTATTCAGCGTTATATCCGTTAAGAATAAAAAAGAGTTTTAACATCGTCGCAGAACAGACCTTTCCAGACGAGAAGAATCTTTTGAGCAGGCCAGAGCTCTAAGTAAATCTTCCGATTTCCTTCGTTTGTATCTCGCGAGAGTTGTCGACCAATCATGTTCGCTCGTAGAATTAGCCATACCAATGCAGTAGACTACACCATGGCAATTCTCAGGAATTGGGTTTGTGCTACAGTTGTAAGAATCGGCATTTTAATCTTTTGGTGCAGAAAATAGTTTAGCACTTAATTCTTTTCACCCCAGTTGAAAATCTTCCATTTGATAATATCAACCAATTTCAAATTGCGCTACGTAGGCTATGTATAAATATTAAACGCAAGTGGTAGGCTACCTAAATCATTTTTGGTTTGCATTGTTGTTTGAACTATGAATAAGTCTACACAGAGACTATGAACATGAAAACTCATCGGAAGCTGCTCATTGATTCTGACTTGTGATCCTGATCATAACTATTCTGCTATTGCTCATGAGCAACCCACAAGTATTTCGCTGCACTGAGACAAGTTTCCTACATAAACTACTTGGGGAGTGGGGATAGAGTAATGGTAACACTCGTGGCCAGGATAGCATAAGGTACGCGGATCGACTCCCGCAACCCCCTCAAGGGCGGCGTCTTGCATGGTTGCCAAACCGCGTGTTTAGTTAAGAACTTTGAATGTACTTTCATGTTTCAATGTATAATCTTACTGCGTCTGTCGGTTTGAAATAATAAAGAATATAATTATTATAATTGACCCATATCAAGCATTTTTGAAGGGTTCTGAAACGCGGCTAGAAGGTCGCTGTGAAGAAGGACGTTATTTAAATTCGCAGGTGGTATAGAATATCCAAAAACTGAACGTAATGACTTTAGGACCAACCATAATATCCGTCGTTTCTTTACTTCTTTCTCATTCCGTCCATTTCATCCGACTGACCCTCTGACTATTTCGTTGATTGACAACTTATTACCGTAGCTGATTTTCCATTTGAAAATTCCTGTCTGATTCTTTTCAATTATTTTTGACGTACTTCACAACGAAGATTATTATACATGGAAACAAAAAACGCATTAATTGTGCAAATACCGCCAATATAATTAAACTCACTGTTCGTATTGAATCCAGTCTCTAAATACTCGAGTCGTGTTTTGAATGCAACCTTGGTGACCAGATGAGCAGGCAAGCGACATTATCTTTGGACGCAACAGTCTAAAATTTAAACATCGCATACAGCACAGAATAGTTTAGTATGGTGTAGTTCAGTATTGTTAGTTTAGTATAGTTTATTATATTATTAATAATAATTTTAAACTTTTACAGCGCCATTGATTAGGCCTATTGCAGGAGGCATCAACCGCTGGAACATTGAAATCAGGCTGCTGGCAGGTCAAATACTAAGAAATTGAGACCACTAAAATAGAGAGGAAATTCTGTCTCTGTCTCTGTCTGTCTGTCTGTCTGTCTGTCTGTCTGTCTGTCTCTCACACACACACACACACACACACACAGGCACACACACACACACACAGGCACACACACACACACACACGCATAGGCCCTACACACATGCACATACACACTGCCTCCTGCGCACGTGATCAATTAGTTGGCCACAAGCAGATTTTGTTGAGGTCTATCGCGCAACCTCGGGAGCGTACATGCTATGAGGTTTCAGGATAGGCCATGGATGTTCATGGATTGGCGTTGATCGTTCTACTGCCATGATGATCTACGACCATTTGCGACTGCAAAGAATGCCTTACATCACAGTCCTGGTGTGGCAGAGGTATTCTCGGACTTCTACCATCTTCGAGGGACTGCTTGGTGTGTTGCGAACCTCATCACCCGCCGTCGCTCCTCTTCTACGACGCCATGCAGTCCAACATCTCTGTTCATGGCGTCTACTATCAGATCTGGATGGGAATTCATTAGTTAGGCTCAGCATGTCTACCGAAACTTCCCAGTGGTGAGTCTTCTACTTGCACTAAACAACGAAGATTTTGCTTCCTGAACAACTGTTGGGTCACTTGGGTGATAGAATTTGGGCTGCTAATCACAAAAATTACCTCACATTTTCTTGTCACCTGCCTTTTTGGGGCTCCAATTTTTGTAATTTCCTGTCACATTTTCGGTCTCCTAATATGTTGACCACAAAGTAAGTTCTTCTGTCCGTACATGTATGCCTGGGCTTGCACTCAGTGCAGGTAAAACAACACGTACTTAAGGTTAGACATGCCTAGACAAGCTAATCAGGATGGATGTTGGCAGGACAGATATTGTGCATTGGCATTTTATAGCAAAAATTACCTCACATTTTCCTGTCACCTGCCTTTTGAGGCTTCTATTTTTTTGTAATTTCCTGTCACAATTTCAATCTCCTAATAGGTTGACCACAAAGTAGGTTCTTCTTTCCGTACATCCCTGGGCAGTGGGCATGTACTAGGTGCAGGTAACACAACGCACAATGGAAATTCTAAGGCTGGGCATACCTGGGCATGCACTCAGTGCAGGTAAAGCAACGGGTCATTGAAATGCTAAGGCTACACATGCCTGGGATTGCCTAATTAGGATGGATGTTGACAGGACAGGCTATAGAAGATATTGTGCATTGGCATTTTATGGCATAGCATAGCTTTACTCCTAGCAAAGGGTAGGTTGACTCAGTCTGTTGTATCGCATCGTATGGTTTAAAATGCCACAACTAAACAACTATGGCATATATTGAAACTATTAGCATACCATGTCAAGTAGCTTTAAGGTTGGGCAGTATTTAGTGAAGTCCATTTTATGGACTTTACAGTCCAAACTCTGAGAGAACATAGGTTGTTGAGAGAAAAACTTGTAATATTCTGTTAAAGAAATGTCCGTCTGACCTTTCGATGTAGCTTCCTCCATCTTTCACTTGGAGTTTATCCATCAGATTACTAGTACGACCCAAAAAGTAAGTCTGAATAGCAACACAAGAGGAATTAAGCGAGCATGGGATTTAGCTGACGAATTGTAAGCGGGTGAGCGATTAGGTGGGTGACTGAGTGAGTGACCAAGCATATTGAAACTGTTTGTAAACCAGAACATTAGAACAGGCTGCTACATATGTGTGTGTGTATACGTGTGTATGTGCGTGTGTCTGCGTACGTGTGTGTCGACATCATTTCCTCAGTCTCTTTGGTACAGGTCGGGTCGCGATTTACTAGCACGAGTTTTCCATTCTTTCACTGACAGGATTTGCAGTTAACCATATTGCCAGCCGAGTTATGGTAAGGGATCTTTGTGTTTAAAATATAGTAATATTGTCAACACTTTCTCCTGTCGACACTGTCACTGTATATAGGCAAACAAAACTAATTCGACTACTTACCTGTTCACTGATTGCTCCGAATCCACGTATAAGCAGCCACCACGTAAGTTCGGCGCCTTGTGACCGGAGGGTTGCAGGTTCGAATCCCACTCTAGCCGCTGCGTACGGACCTTGGGCAAGACCTTCACTCGCAATTACTCGTGGCGCTTCGGCGTGAAAATTCCGGCACAGTAGTGGTAAGTTCGGCGCCTTGTGACCGGAGGGTTGCAGGTTCGAATCCCACTCTAGCCGCTGCGTACGGACCTTGGGCAAGTCCTTCACTCGCAATTACTCGTGGCGCTTCGGCGTGAAAATTCCGGCACAGTATCAATGCTGTAGTCGGGAGCGCCTCTGAGTAGTAGTTGACTTCGAGAGGCGCTATAGAAATACCCGGAATAAATTTATTAAAAATATAACGTAGCCTTCACTTCACGAAAACACAGTGCGAACAGTTTACACAACATTTTCTTTGCAATCCACACACGGGTTCAAATCTATATCATGATATAATGTACAGTCAGCACTCTACAGAAAACTTAAAACAACCTCTGTCAGGCACTCTTTCGCGCGCTATCGCACGTGAGCCTCCTAACACCCGAGCAGACAACTAATTACATCTGCACAGCCGCTGACGGCCTCCCGGCTTCCCAGCGCCCAGCTAAGTAAACACATTCAAGCGTTATATATTTATACTAAAATATATAACGGGTAAATAACCCGTCATATATGACGGTGTGATGAGTATGGGTGGCACGGTGGCCGACTGGTTCGAGCGGTTGACCTGTAACGCCGAGAGTACGGGTTCGACCCTCGTCCGGGGTGGCTTAACTGTGTAGAGACCTTGAGCAAGTTCCTCGCGCACAATTTCTCTGCAATATAATTGCTTCTGCGCCGCAGAGGCGTGTGCACTTCTGAGCTTGGGGCCACCTTAGGAAGAAGGGCTATATCAAAGGCAGTTGTATTGTATATTGTATACCCCCCCCCCGTCAGATCGTGAGCATAGGAAGAGGCAGTGCGGTAGGAAGTGAGGCAGAGACACCGTCCGTCCGTCTGTCTGTGAGTCTGTACGTCTATCTGCGTCCCTCCCTCCCGCGTAAGCTGTGTCCCTCCCTCTCTCATTCACTGCCTCCGCCTATATCAATCCCGTCTGTCTGTATGACCGTACGTCTGTCTGTACGTCTGTACGTCTATCTGCCTAGTGCCCAGTGTTTGTGGGCCTGTCCAATTTCGGGCAGGTCCAGTAACACTCCCTAAGCCCGGCTTCGCCGGCGGGTCGGCCAGCGGCCTGTCAGGCACATTCCATACATTCGACAGGGTGCATTCCAGACATTCCATTCCTTAATGTGTAACTGACAATTAAATAGGCCATGGCTCAGAGCCTCAGCCAATCAAATAGGCCGGCCCAGAGCCGCACACATTATGTTGCGCCCAGAGTGCTGCTTGTTTGAATGTGTACATGTGCATTGTCATGTATGTATGTCTGTGTGTGCCTGGGTCAAAGCCTCATCCAATCAATTTAGGCCTAGAACAGCACACAATTTTGGTTCCGCCCACTGCGCCTAAGCATGAGTCAGAGCGTTTGCCGACGCACAGATCTAGGGAATTATATATATATATATATATATATATCAATCAATCAATCAATCAACTAGACATTTATATAGCGCGCTCTTCAAGGCAACTATTCAGAGGCGCTCCCAGCCCAACCTCGACGAAAGAGAACAGTCTTAAGAGCAGAGAAGAAAGAGGCGGACGAGTCTCGAGGAAGAGACCGCAGCTCGACCGGAAGGCCATTCCAGATAGTGGGACCGACAACAGAGAATGCTCGCTGTTGCATGGTTGCAGTGCGAGCGAAAGGAACATGTAAGTCGCCGCGGGCAGTGGAACGGAGTAAACGGCGACCAAGAAGTGCGGAGGCCGGAAAGCAGAGCTCACGCAGATATAAAGGAGCGCGTCCAAGCTGACACTGCCAGACAATAGTAGCAACCCGGTATACAATGCGTTGCGAAAAAGGAAGCCAGTGGAGGACGTCACGCATGTAGTCAGACACGTGACCAAACTTAGGGATGTTCCCAACGAGGCGCGCAGCAGAGCGTAGAACGCGTTCAAGGCAGTGCAGTCGAGTGTTAGGGAGACCAATGTAGAGAGAACAGCAGTAATCAAGCCGACAGGTAATGAAGGCATGGACGAGGGTAGCTGCATAATTGGGTGAGAGAGAGCGGGAGACCACACGGAGCTGACGTAATTGAAAATAACAACCCCGGCTCAGCTGTGAAATATGCTGGGAGAGGGTGAGTTCAGAGTCCAGGGTGACACCTAGGTCACGCACAGAAGTGGCAAAGACGATATTAGGGAATTCAGTAGCAAGGCTAGCAAGATCAATTTTGGCAATATATATAGGCCTATGTATGTATACACACGATACTATTCAAAGCGAATTAATCAATAATGAAATGTCTCGCAATGAACTATAGCTGTTCTAAAAAACGCGCTGACAAATATATGTATTCCAGGGGTGGAGTTAAGGTCACACCCTGAATGGCAGTCTAACGCTAAATCATTTGCTTTTAGAACCTATAATCACAAAGTTAAAGTTACGCCAGTGTAGGCTTATGGTAAGCCCTACTACCTGAAATGGTTGGTAACTGGTCGTTTTAAAGATCCTGTTGAGTTCGTTGAAACCGTCGTAGATGTGGAGCCATGGAGTGAGACCTCTCTCTTTCACTGCATACCTGGCCAGAGACAGGAATACATCGAAGCCCAGTTGTTCAGCTTTGGCCAGAGCCACTGAATCGCTAAGCAGCATAGCTCGTGTCAGTTCGCTGAAAACCTAATAGAACACGATTCAAGATTTAAATCACCGATAAGGACTGACAATAAGAAAAGAAATCGTTTAACGATGGACGAAGTTTATATGACTCGATATTCTGTGCTTTCTTCGAAATTCATAGGAAGTTTAGTGAACCTTCCGGTATAATACATAGATCAGGCAGTGGATTAAAGGTGTTCGCAAGAAGGTGTAAGGCACAATCATAGGCGTAATTTTCGGGGTACGAGGAAAACCCGTACCCCCACTTTTTGGACTGAAGGGTACCGTACTCCCCACTTTTCATACCAAAAAGAAACGGTGCCCATTATTATTTTCTCAGAGGCAGGCTTTCATTTGGTCATTCTCAGAGACAGGCTTTCATTTAATTATTAAAGTGGATTACAAAAAAAACTACCCGGTTGCAGAAAATCGTGCAAACCTGCGAAAAGACTTTCTGTCATGTGAAAAGTTTGCCTTCACCAGAAAAAAATTTCCCAGGTCATGATTCGTGAATTCGTGCGAACTCAAAGTATTATCTACCGTGTAATCTTTGTCCATCTGCTTCGCTAACAGATCCCACATGATTCGGTCGTAGTTGACTCGATAATATCCAGTTCTGTCATCGTTGAATAAAACCCAATCGTCCTTCAAGTACCCAGGAATAGCAATAAGAACTGAAATTAGGAACCATTGTACTCATTATTCAGTAGTGTTTGTTTGTGTGTGTGTGTGTGTGTGTGTGTGTGTGTGTGTGTGTGTGTGTGTGTGTGTGTGTGTGTGTGTGTGTGTGTGTGTGTGTGTGTGTGTGTGTGTTGGTTTACGGTGCATTAGTGAGTGTATGTATGGAGGGTGCCACGCACGCGTAGTGACAAGAGCGTTGAGAGTGTTCAGTAGTTGGCAGCGTGAGAAAGTGTATACGTGTAAGTGCACTTGTTCTTACTAGTGGCATAGTGTGACAGGTTAAATCTATGTGGCGAGGATCTGTGTATAATTTATCGATCGTATAAGTTAATCAGATATTTGCTAGATTCGGTGTTCAGATGTTTAAGTCAACGACTTTGGGACTGTTTCATTGGATGTTTTGTTTTACCTAAACAGAAGTCAATACTTAGAGTCTTAGTTACTGTGTGTCTTGTGTTGAGTTGTGCTACGCTAGTAATCCGGTAGTCAGACGGTTCTATGACAATTCGGCGCCAGTCAGTTCGGCGCCGGTCAATTCGGCGCCTTTTCGTCTACGACACTTCGTATGCAGACATTTCGTCTACCAATATTTCGTCAACTATGCATAGATCAAAATACAGATTAAAATATAACTAAACTTGAAGCGGGATGAACGATCAAAATATAAATTAAACTAGAGGCGGGATCAACGATTAAAATATAAATAACAGTAGAACGTGGATGAAAGATTTAAATATAACTAAAACAAGAAGCGGGATGAATGATCAAAATATAAATTAAATTAGAAACGGGATCAACGATTAAAATATAACTAACAGTAGAACGTGGATGAAAGATTTAAATATAACTAAAACAAGAAGCGGGATGAACGATCTAAATATAAATTAAATTAGAAGCGGGATCAACGATTAAAATATAACTAACAGTAGAACCTGGATGAAAGATTTAAATATAACTAAAACCAGAAGCGGGATGAACGATCAAAATATAAATTAAATTAGAAGCGGGATCAACGATTAAGATATAACTTAAACTAAAAGCGGGATGAAGGAAAGTCATAGTATCCGAAATGTCGGTAGAAATAGAAGAGTAAACAAAAGGCGCCGAAATGACCGGCGCTGAACTGCTCATGCGCCGAATTGACCGGCGCCTAATTGATCGGCGCCGAATTGACCGGCCACCAGTCGGACAGTGATCGTTGGAGAACTTTGTAGTGCTCTGACAAGGTTTTTTTTAAGGAAAGTAACTTATTGGTACATTAATGGATTGTAATGTGCCACTTGGCGATAGCCTACTCCTTTCTATTTATCTACGTTAGATAAGATTGGTGTATTTTTCTATAGTCTTTGTGATGCTAGGTTAAATGTAGATATCCATTCATATAATTGCCAGCATCATTCTTTATAGGTGACCATCTTTGGGAATTAAATTAGTCACCGAACTGAAAGAAGACTAACTGCCTGATCGATAGTCTAAAAGCCAGGAACGCCCTCAGGAACTTAACTAGATTACAATCCTAAGTTTAGCTTGATCGGTGCTGCCTCAGGTAAAATAATCGGCTGGATTATTTTTCTAGCTGCGTTATTGATTATGATTTTCACGATTAGTGGTACAAAACAGGACTTAAATATTTGAATTTGAAAAGCGAAATAGCTTATTAAGAAGGCTACACTGCTCAGCAGGAGACATTCAAATTGTACATTCCGTCCAATGAACAATTCAACAATGGATATTTGAGATTCGTTGTCAGTGGGTTGCCATGGAAACAGCTAGGCATCGCAGCTCTGTTCATAAAGTGAAAGGTTCTGGATATAAAGGATAAAGTATATAGTAGGTCTACTTCATCTTTTACAACATTACAAGGTATGGTACGACATTATATTACTTTACCACTGACCAGGTATGGTGACTGTTCATTTTTTATGTTTATCCAGTTGTTATTACAAGTCGTTGTTCGGGAGGTTAACTGGACGAATATCGGATTTTTCCGTTATGTGTATGTTTCATTTTGGATCAAGACCCTTGCTTTGTTAAAATAGCGCAACAGAAATTACTATTTCTGAATCGATTTTAAGCGAGTTTACATAAAATTACATTACAGCGTAGGAGCTCATTTGAATTTAGTAACGTTATTTCTTAGATTGCTCACCACTCGATTCGCTCAACCAGGTCGTCCAAATTGTGCTGTCTTTTGGTCGGTAGGTAAGAGGAATATGCCAACTGGTTCTATAACGTCACAAGGAATATCATCTCATCAACCCCAAAAGAAAGAGATAACATGGGAATCATTATTGTCGATATTTCTGGACGTTGCTTTTTTCAAATCGAGGGCGACTTTAGTAATGAACTGAGCAACAGTGAGGGCCGAATCATAATCTTTATCATAAGCTCTAGATTTCTAAAGCGCTACTCTAAAGCTAAGTGCTGTGCAACAGCTTATTCACGAGCGCTGCGTCATATCAGATGGGTTGTCCAGAGAGCGATGTCCTATAGTGATCCGAGTCCGATTGCCCGAGAGATCAGAGAGACAGACAGACAGACAGACAGACAGACAGACAGACACAGACAGACAGAGAGACAGAGACAGACAGAGACACAGACACAGAGACAGAGACAGAGAGAGGAGGCAGAGCACCTGCTAATGCGGGTTCTGTTGAGGGCGAGATAGCTTGGAAGGCAGAGGATCAGATGGACCAGGGTAGGAATTCTTTAAGGGGTGAGACTTCAATTGGGAGTGGAAGGCCCGTGAGGTGATAAGTAGAGGAGGATGAGGCAGAAGACGGTAGGTATTGGCGAAGGAACTGAGAATATGCGGAATTCAGAGGGAAGTTCGTTCCAGAGTCATGGTTCGTGACTCTTGCTTTGCTAACAGGGCGCAACATAAGCCACTGTGTCTGAATCTATTTTAAGTTAGTTTACATAAATTACATTACAAGATATTAAAGCTGCAGTTCAGTTTACCACGACCGGTCTGGTGGAAATCCAGAAGAACCAATCAACAATACAATAACAGGACAATAATCCAGGAAAGAAAGTGTCGCGGTCGACTCCTTCGATCGCAACGACGAACCAACGAAGGAACTATTAAAAGATCTTTAATTAAAAATAAAGTCGATTAAGTGTAAAGTAAGTCAACTCGTCTATCAAATATCACAATCGTAGACAGCACACAGGTTGGCTGGTCTCGATTGAACGTTATACGATCAATGTTTCAACGTTTACAAATCTTCGTCAAAAGGCCCTTAATGTACATCAGGTCTATCTTATATAGAGTTCTCCCGGATTCCAGAACGTTCTGTGACGTCACTGTACTTTTCCCTGGAAAGCCCTACTGAACATGTATATCCTTGTTGCATGCACCGAATTAATGTTGACAGCTTGCTGCAGAATTTTCCGTGCGTTGTAAACAAGCTTGTTGACACGTCGGTTTTCTTCCCTTGATGCATGCACCCGCGTAGACCACGACATTCCCTCCGCCCTCAGATGATGACACGTCTTCAGCACCATCCCGAACGGGTCATCACGATCAAGCCGGGCCTCCAGACTCCATCTCGACACAGCATATACAAACAAAACAAAACACATCAGTTAGTCAATTTATCCACACAATTTGCGGGCTCGATCCTTGTGTGTCGGGCCATTTCCCCCCTTCACCATCCGAGTCACAACCGAGAGAGGAAATCAGCCACCGTGTTCTGACGTCCAGGACGATATCGAAAGTCCACGTTAAACTCTTGCAATGCTAACGCCCAACGAGTCAGTTTCGCACTCTTAGGGCTTGCATCTGTGAGATAAGACAAAGGATTATGATCTGAATAAATGATTATCTTGGATAAGAATATCCATGACTTGAATCGTTTAAGTGCCCAAATTACTGCGAAAGCCTCTCTCTCAATTGTAGACCAATGCATCTGTGTATCTGTAAGTTTAAGGCTAGCAAAAGCAATTGGTTTTTCTTGACCTTCTTCGGTCCACTGAAACAAGCAACACCCGACCGCGGTGGCACTTGCGTCAACACTTAAACCAAATTCCTTAGTGAAATCAATGGTATGCAACTGTGTAGCTTTACTGAGATCATCCTTTAACTTATCTAGTGCTTCTTGATGCTTTTGCTCCCAAGGCACCTTCGTAGGTATGTTATCTCGTATCAAATCAGTTATTATCCGTGCTTTTTCAGCTAAAGCAGGTATAAAATTTCGAAAACAACTGAAAAAACCCATAACCTTTCTAACTTCTTTCTTTGTTGTTGGAGGATGGATATCATTGATCGTAGCGATCTTACCTGGATCAGGTTCAATACAACCTGACCCTACTATACCAAATTCTTCATCTTGATCAACAATTACTGAACAGCTATTGATCATCGCTTGTTCGAGTCGTTCATGGTATCGCTTGATCTTATTTGCGTGTAAATGTCTTTGTCTTCCCTCTATTTCTACTATATAAGAATATGGGGATTTAACCTTGACTACGGTAGCAGGTCCTTGCCATCGACTATAAAATTTAGAACTACCAAAATCTGGTGCTAATACTGCTACTTTATCTCCAACTTCGTATTTTCTGTCAGTACTACGCAAGTTATAATAATCTGCATACCGCTTGGTTTCTATATCACTATAGTAATCTGCATAAACTTTCGCGAATTCGAGGTTTTCCTTCAGTGATTGGAGATACTCTTCGGGTGATTTACCTAAGTTAAGAGGTACTTTTCGTTCGCCAGCCCACGATTCCTTCAACACACTAAGTGGACCCCGAGGAAGAGTTCCATAAACCATAGTGAATGGCGAAATATGAGTCGTGCCTGAAGGTTTTTCTCTAAGGCTCCACAGAACAAACGGTAACAATTGGTGCCATCCACGAGGATCAGATTGAGCAAGCTTAAAGATCATGGTTTTCAAGCTTTGGTTGCATCTTTCAACCAATCCAGCTGCCTCAGGATGTCCAGGGGTATTAAATCTGGGACTACAACCCATTCGCCGCAAGAATTCTTTCGTCAAACGACTGGTAAAGTTGGTACCACAATCAGAACTGATGATCCTTGGAATAGAAAAAGTTGTAAAAACTTGCAACAGAGCTTCACAAACTCCCTTTGCATTCAGCGATCTAAGAGGATACGCCATCGGCCAACGAGAAAATTTGTCCACCAGAACCAGAGCATAATTGTACTGGGGTTTCGATTTGTTGGATTCTCCAGTCACTACCATAGGGCCAATACAATCCATATTTAGATGGTTAAAACAGAGTTCATCCGCCCTCGGAATAGGAGTGATCGGGACTCGATCTGCCACTTTAACTGGAGTTCTTAGTTGACAAATTTGACAAGACGCACAATATTCGCGAATCCTCTCATCCATTCTTGGAAACCAAAAGTTTAATTTGATCCTGGCTCTCGTTGCCTTAAAAGCCATGTGCCCAGCACATGGGGCATCGTGTGCTACTCGCAAGACAACCTCGATTCTATCTTCCGGTAAACATAATTGATTAACCTTATGTCCCATAATTTCCCCTTTGTGGTACAGGAGGTTATTATCTATAAAGAAATTATTTTTATTCTGTCTCGCTTGTTGCCAGCAAGATATAAGACTGTGACAATTCTGTTGCTCACGCAATAAAGTATCATTATTCGCTACTCCCTCATCAGACTTGAACTCTGTTGACTCAACATCAAGAAAATTATCTGAATCATCAACTAGTTGCTCCTGAGAATATTCATTCACTTCTGACGGCAAGGATTCGTTGCTGTTAACTTCTAAGTTATCTTCTTCTGCCCCTTTATTTATTTGTACACATCGATCTACGCCAGCTACCATCACTACATATTGCGAACTATCCCTTAATAGGTCCACAACATGGGGTGTCAAAATAACCCGTTCATTTAGTTCAGGGACTGCAGCGAACATGACGCACAAAGATGGCGCAATGTTCGTCGTTCCTTCCATTGAATTAGCTAATTTCATTTGTAGGTATACTACATCTGCCTTACATCCTTCTCCCTGAAAACCAATTATATTAATCCGTTTAATCACGGGTAAGTTTAGTGACTCAATTAATTTCTTATCAATACAACAAATTTCTGCTCCTGAATCAGATAATGCTGGCTGAGAAGGGAGATCTTCAATCTGTACATTGATATACGACCTCTCGTGTAATCCATCAATACTATTCTCGTATACCCTTACAGCAGTTTCCAACCCTATTGGTTTAGAATTATCCAATAAATTCCCTTGCTTTACCTGTTCAGGTATCTCATGCAACACGTTGACCTTCTCAACAACTAAGTCGATCACTTCTTCAGTTGGGTTCCCAGATATACAAGTACTCACCTTTTTAGAACTTGGTTTGGTCTGGCACTCCCTTGCCCTATGACCCTTCTGATGACATAGGAAACAGAGACCCTTTACCTTGGCCTCCTCCTGAGACACCCTCGCACCTATCTTGGCTTCACCCCTTATTTCCGGTTTGGGAGACTTGGGTTGAGCTGTCTGGTTATTGACTTGAACATGTGGTTGACCTCTCATCCAATTGTTATACTTCGGTGTCGGATGACTACGGCATACTAAGTCATTCCCACCATCATGCGACGCTACATAAATGTCAGCCGCATTAGCTATGTCTTCACAGCTCAACCACTCCCCTTTTTCTTGGGCTAAGATATAATCTAAACAAGCCTTCGACAAGGACTCCTTAAGCCGATCCGCAACCAATAAACTTACAAGTTTATCAAACTCATCAGTTATCTTTCTACTTTTCAAATAATACATAAGAGCCACACGCAATTTGGATGAATAGATCGTAAATGATTCGTCCGATGCTTTGTGCAACGACCAAAATCGGGCTCTAAGATTTGAAGGGCTTATCTTAAACTCCCTTAGCAAAAACTCCTTCAGGAATTTGTAGTCATGGAGCTGTGCCTCAGTAAGGCGCATGGTTAATGCCTTAGCTCTTTCACTTAAAATGGCTAGCAATAATTTTGCTCTAACATCTTCATCCACCTCATACACATTAAACAAACCATCCAAGTGATCAAAGAAACCTGGAATTTCTATAGGGTCGGAAGGAAATTTCCAAAGAATATTCTTGAGGGCATCACTATAACGCTTAGTACGACTTGCTAAAGAATCTCTAACATTTCGTTCTTCCTGCTTTTCCTTCCTCTCCCTTTCTTCTTTCTCTTTCCGTTCCTTCTTTTCTCTTTCTTCTTTCTCTTTCCGTTCCTTCTTTTCTTCCTCTCTCCTCTTTTCCTCCCTTTCTTCCTTCTCCTTCCGTTCCTCCCTTTCTCTTTCTTCCTTCTCCTTCCGTTCCTCCCTTTCTCTTTCTTCCTTCTCCTTCCGTTCCTCCCTTTCTCTTTCTTCCTTCTCCCTTTGTTCTTTCTTTTCTTCCTCTCTCCTCTTTTCCTCTCTTTCTTCCTTCTCCTTCCGTTCCTCCCTTTCTCTTTCTTCCTTCTCCCTTTGTTCTTTCTTTTCTTCCTCTCTCCTCTTTTCCTCCCTTTCTTCCTTCTCCTTTTGTTCTTCATATTTACGGATTTCGAACTCCAGACGGCGCTTCTGCAGCTCGTAATCCACTCCTGTTGGAGATATTGGACTACCCTTAAATTCCTCTTCCTCTTTTCCAATCTCCATGGCCCATTCTTCCATTAATTGATTTCGATCCCATGACATAACATCATCTTCGTCCCTTCCTGCCTTCATAAGATACACCCTAAGGCGCTCAGACGACATTTTGCGAATATTCGCTTGCATCTCTGTTGTCAACGCTTCCATTTTTACAAACAGTCAGTCAACAACAATCAACAAAAAAAAACAGACACCACGCGGCAAACCCGCCACACAAAAGGAAAATTCCACAACCCAAAGTGCAACTATTCAGTATCCAAAGAAGTACACTCGCCAAGTACGCAAAAGCTATACAAGCTCACGCAAGTCTGGCCTCGATCACAACAATGGATCAAATTGCAAAGAAATAATCAGCAGATATTGAAAGAGAAATAATGGCTGCCTCCCACTCGGCTGCAACTCCACTCTCTTTTCTCCTTCTCAGCCACGACAACACCTAGGATCTTACCCGTATGTTGACTGCTGTCTTCTGCTGTCTCAGCCGAACGACGCACTTCGTCCGTCCGACTGTCGTATGCCGATTCACCCGTCTCCCACGGTAGAAAGGCGTCTCGATCCGCTCGCTGTCTGGAACAGACCGTCTCTTGATCCTCCGGGTTGACTCCTTCCTCCGCCGGCTCGCGTCTTCTTCACCGGATCCAACACCGATGATCCCACCGCTGCCACCAATAATGTCGCGGTCGACTCCTTCGATCGCAACGACGAACCAACGAAGGAACTATTAAAAGATCTTTAATTAAAAATAAAGTCGATTAAGTGTAAAGTAAGTCAACTCGTCTATCAAATATCACAATCGTAGACAGCACACAGGTTGGCTGGTCTCGATTGAACGTTATACGATCAATGTTTCAACGTTTACAAATCTTCGTCAAAAGGCCCTTAATGTACATCAGGTCTATCTTATATAGAGTTCTCCCGGATTCCAGAACGTTCTGTGACGTCACTGTACTTTTCCCTGGAAAGCCCTACTGAACATGTATATCCTTGTTGCATGCACCGAATTAATGTTGACAGCTTGCTGCAGAATTTTCCGTGCGTTGTAAACAAGCTTGTTGACACGTCGGTTTTCTTCCCTTGATGCATGCACCCGCGTAGACCACGACAGAAAGCTACATGGAATTGATTTTTTGAGCGCATTGGTTAAGCTAGACTGACTTTGGAAAGTGGACACGCGCAGATGGAGCTCCAATGTGTGGACCCTATGCATGTCATGTATATTTATATTGTGCTATCAACAGCAATAATTACACTGGTCAACAATTTTTAAAAGAAATTTTGTATCTTTGATTTTCTTGCTTTTTTTCTATGTGTATCAATGCTGTGACTACAGAAATGTGTTTAAAAAAATTAATTAGCTCTACTATTGAAAATATTTGCAAAGATGGTTTTTCTTATATTTCGCAAAGTTCGAAACCTAAATTGACATTATTGAAACAGAACATTGATAGAAATTTTATAAAGACACTTCTAAGTACCTGTAGAATAGTTTTTTGTATTCATAAAGTATATAATATTATTTGGGTGAAACATAATTCCTCTGCATTAGACCGTTCTTTTTTTCTTTGCCTGTCGCTTGTACTCTACATCTGGGGCATCTCTCACCACAGTCCAGCAGTAGTCTGCTAACATCGCAGGACTCCATTTTCTCTGATACCTGTTTTCCATCGTCGATATGTCCTGATGGAAACGTTCACCATGTTCATCGCTAACTGCACCACAGTTATCAGGGAAAAAGTCCAAATGAGAGTGCAGAAAGTGAATTTTCAATGACATGTTGCAGCCTAATTTCTGGTAGGCTAGGAGAAGCTTTCGACAGAGTAGACTGGAGAAAGCTAATGGGAATACTGTGAAGAAAAGGGGTGGATTGGAGAGAAAGAAGATTGATAGGTAATCTATACATGGGACAAAGAGTGAAAATAAGAGTTGGTGGAGAGTACTCAGAACCAGGAAAAATAGGAAGAGGGGTAAGACAAGGATGCCCACTGTCACCAATCCTATTCAACATCTATATAGAAGAGATCATCAGAGAAACGCTAGAGGATATGGAGGAGGGGATAAAGGTAGGAGGAAAAAGGGTGAAGGCATTGAGATTTGCAGATGACCAGGCGATGCTGGCAACTAGCCAGGAGGGCTTACAAAGGATGATGGATCGTCTAAATACGGTATCGCTGGAATATGAAATGAAAATAAACGTAAAGAAGACAAAGGTAATGAAGATAAGCAAGAGAAGCGGTATAACACCACAAACAATAAAGATCACACTAAACGGAGAAGAAATAGAACAGGTGGAGAAGTTTTGCTATCTAGGAAGTGTGATCACAGACGATGCAAGATGCCACGAGGAAATAAAAAGAAGAATATCCATGGGAAAAGATACATTTTATAAAAGAGGAGAGCTGATGAGAGGAAGCTTAAGCAAGAAACTAAAGAAGAGAATGGTGAAGACACTGGTGTGGAGTATTGTTCTGTACGGCTCCGAGACATGGACAATGAGGAAGGACGACATAAAAAGATTGGAGGCCTTCGAGATGTGGGTGTGGCGCAGAATGGAGAGAGTTAGCTGGGTGGAACGGAGGACGAAGGAGGAAATCCTGCAAATGGTAGAAGAACAAAGATCACTCATAAGTACTATACGCGGACGACAAAGGAAATGGATCGGGCACATCCTAAAGAGTGAGACACTGCTAAGAGACATCATGGAGGGAAGGATGGAGGGGAGAAAGACGCGAGGAAGACCGAGGGCAATGCTGCTAGACTGGATGATGACAAAAGAAGAAGGATACAGTGGACTGAAGAGAAGAGCACAAGACAGAGAACGATGGCGTCATTGGTCATACGAACCTGCCGGTGGGCAGAGAACATAAAGACAAAGAAGAAGAGAAGTCTCGTCACCAGTTCTTTATAGTTATCTGCTTTCTTGTTTCCCAGGAAATTTTCAACCACAAGTTCGAATGATTTCCAGGCATTCTTCTCAAAACCACGGAGGATCTGATGAAAATGTTCATCTTTCAGAAGTGCACGTATCTGTGGACCAATAAACACATCTTCCTTTATTTTGGCCTCACTCAGTCTTGGGAATTTCTCTTTCAGGTACTTGAAAGCCTCACCATCTCGGTTCATTGCCTTCACAAAATTCTTTACAAGTCCCAACTTTATATGTAATGGTGGTAACAAAACCTTCTTGGGGTCCACTAGTGGGCTGTGCTGCACACTTTTAGTTCCTGGATCCAGAGACTTCCGTGACGGCCATACTTTTCTTTTATAGTGGTCAGACCGTGCTCTACTAAAACTAAAACTTACTGTATCATAAAAACTAGAGCTAAACAGCATTTCTTAATGTCATATTCTTTTTCAGCACAGCAAAAGTAGTTATAATTGACTGATTTCATCACCGATACATTTTGGCTGTTGACCAGTGTTATTATAGTCACCTACGTGTTATCTGGGACGGCCAGAGGATCCGACAGGAATTCTTTCTGCGTTGCATTGATTATACCTCCTGGAAGAAGTTCGACGTTTACGACCGGAATACCCTTTTTATTGATCCAATCGGACATGACCAACTTCAAACGATGACTCAATGCGAAATACCAGCCAGGTACCTGCAAAGAAAATAAACTGATATGCACATGGGCGTCCGCAGGAATTTTTCTATGGGGAGAAAATTTTGTGGGGTGTGGGAAGTAACGTTTTTGCATACATGAACGCAGAACACGTGAGAACTTTAAAAATAACAAATAGTCAAGGACTTTACCTAAATAATCATATGTTTTTCGCATTGAAAATCGTGTTGGGACTGTTGTAATAGTAATCACCAGATTTAATTTTTGTATAATATATATGTATATATATATATTATATATATATATATATATATATATTTATATATATATATATATGCTTACAAGCAAATCCAATCGCATGATGGTATCAGTCTAGGATATTCTTCCTTGTAGGTGACGATATTATTTTCTATGACAGTTAGTACATTGACGAATGGTTATAACTATGAATTAATTTATTGTAAGGTCGTACAGCCTGAAGACAAAGATTCAAAGTGATGTCGAGATATTTATCTTTAGGGCTAAAACACAGTGCGGATGAATAACACTGACAAATACCCTTTGTAGTTCACCCAAGAACTCATCTGTCACCACCGTACCGTGTGCGTTTCGTGTAAGATAATTCTGAAAAATTATAAGATAATTGTGAAAAATTATATACAGGGTGGGCCAAAAAAAGTGAGAACATATTGTAGCATACGAGTTATTTAAAAATATAATTCAATTAATTATATTGTTTCATGTAATTTTGTTTGCCATGTATTTAGCTAATCAGAAATCATGTTCAATGTGTCCTCCTTGCTTCTCAACGAGTTTTTCTAAGCGTCGACGCCACTCGTTTATGCTACTGTCAATAAAGCGCTGCCCCAGATTTCTCCATTCTTCGATTACTGCCAACTTGAGCTGCTCAACTGTGGTAAATTTTCGCCGAAGGTAGACTTTTTCTTGCAAAGCACCCCATATGGCATAATCTACTAGGTTTAAATCAGGACTGTTCGGTGGCCACATGTCTGGCTCGATGAAGTTAGCATTCTCCTGACGAAGAAAGTTGATCGTATTTCTGGCTGTGTGAGATGGAGCTCCGTCTTGCTGTAATGTCCAGTTTTGGCGACCACATGTCGCTTGAATTACAGGCAGCAAACCTTGTCTCAGAACATGTTCACAATATGTGAACATGTTTACTTTGGCGCCTGGTTCAACGAACACAATACTAGTTTTCCCCATTCGAGACACACCAACGGATACCATGATACCGCGGCTGAAATGGTCACGTTCTCGTATAAGTCGACTTTCCTGAACTTGCATTTTCTTTGTTTCAACGGAATAAACACGGTCATTTTGAGAATTAACTGGAGTGGCAACGGTGAATGTCTTTTCGTCTGTAAACCAGATGCTTCGTACACTTCTCTCATTAGGAAACGGAAACCGCTCAAGTAGCTGCCGACTGCGTTGCAAGCGTTTCAATTTGACATTTTCATTGAGCTTCTGCCCGATCACACGCTTGTACGTTTTGAGTTGTAAATCTTGCTTAACAATACGTCGAAATTGTCGAAATAAAGACATCATATAGCTAAATAGGTAAGTAAGTAAATGAGTAAACAATTTAAGCTATTATGGATACAGTTAAACAAATTTTGATGTAATTATATTTCTTTTACGCGATGTTCTCACTTTTTTTGGCCCACCCTGTAGGTGTAGGTTAATAATAATCAACAAGGAACTTACTGCTCACTACAAAAGATCTCATTCCTTCTTCGTATATCTCCGTAAGCGCTTCAAAAATAATTTCGTTTGACCGCAGCTATGTGTGGTTAAGTAGGGATGTCGCTGAGAAGTTTAGTTAGATAGGCGCTATATAAATTTGTGATTATAATGAGCACTAATTACACTCGTTACAATGCAATACATGTGAAACTCTTCTGCTTCTTTCTGACGCAGTTGGAGTTGTGAATCTGAAACTATTTTCATTGAAAATCTGTCAATATTGTAAGCTGATTGTTGACTCTTTAATAGAAGATGTCATTACATGTTAGATGTTTGAATTTCTCAGTTGCCCGGGTCGACGAACAGTTTCCGTTTAGTTTAAGTAGACTGTTTTAAAAAGTACAATGGTTTACCCTGATACCACGTTGGAAGAAGTTAGCACCAAGCAAGCCCTCTAGCATACGCACGATTGCAGCGCCCTATCGGAAATGAATCACAAGAAAACAGAAGAGCATGTTAAGGTAATGTAAATGTCTGAAATGTATAACCGTATATTACCGTATCAACCTTTATTATTATTATTATTATTATTATTATTATTATTATTATTATTATTATTATTATTATTATTATTATTATTATTATTATTATTATTATTATTATTATTAAAGTAGTTTTATATAGCGCCCCTTTAAGATTGCCTACTCAGGAGCACTCCCAGCCCAACCACGGTCAAATAACGCAGTTTTGAGGACAGCAAGAAACAGGGTAAAATGACCAATCGGTATTTGACGGAGCTTGGTAGGGAGCCCATTCCAGGCCATGGGGGCAGCCACAGAGAAGGCACGGCGCTGCCGCATGGTTGTCCGCGCGCGGGGAACTATAAGTTCACTTTGCGTAGCTGAGCGGAGAGAGCAACGGCGCTGCGAGCATGAGGTGGGACAGCAGAGCTCCCGTAGGTATGGAGGAGCCAGGCCTTCAAAGCACCGCCGGACCAAGGCAGAGATTCTATAAGTAATGCGCTGTGGGTAGGGGAGCCAGTGGAGGACATCCCTCATATATATGCAGACACTCTGCCAAACTTGGGGATGCGGCCTACAAGGCGGGCAGCAGTACGCAGGATTCTATTCAGGGACTCAATCCGGCAGGCCGGGAGTCCATCATATATTGCACTGCAGTAGTCCAATCGAGAAACCACAAATGCATGCATGGACAAGCGTGGAAGCTGCACCGGGAGACAAAGAACGGGAGATCACCCTGAGTTGCCGGAGCTGGTATTAGCAACTGCGGGAAAGAAGATTTATGTGCCGCGTGAATGCAAGTTCCTGGTCCAGGATGACTCCCAAGTCCCGGACCCAGGTCGAGAAAGAAAGGTGTGGGAATTGCAAGGCAAGAGAAGACAGATCTATTTTAGAGAGCTGCTGGGGAATTCCAAGCCATATAAACTGCGTCTTGTCGGGGTTTAGCCGCAGGCGGTTTGAGGACATCCAGGTCTGCAAGGATTCAATGGCATGGGTCATGGTTTCAACCGCTGCAACAGCGCAGACAGCCGGGCAGTGTATATAGGCTTGCAGGTCGTCAGCATAGGACTGGCTAAGGACAGACCCAGCCGCCAGCAAGGACCCCAGGTCGGCAATGTAAATTATGGAGTGCAGTCTGCTCAATCAAGTGACACAACTACCATTGATGTACCGTATCGGGGTATACAAGGACACCTTCACGATCAGGGTAACTCTTCTACAAAGACTTTCGAGACAAAGTACCTGTCGTATGCCACTTGGTTACTGTTGTTCAGGCTCCTCGGTTCTCATCGCCGTTTTTCTACAGCGTAGTGTTAGAGGTGTTAGCGCCCTACAACTGTCAAGTCGTCAGTATTGGCTGCCTTAACATCGATCTAGTGGAGCTTTGATCCCCGGAGACAATCGTTTTAGGCGACCTATTTCAACAGCTTCACTTGGTTCAGTGCGTCGCAGACCCAAAACACGAGTTGGGGCTCGTACTACTTGGACATTACGAGAGTTGCCTATTCGTTCAAGAACTTATAGGTGCAGCCTTCGTTTCTCTCGGAACTTCTACTTTTCAATTAGTCCTTATTACCGTTTCCACGAATTCTTGGAAACTGCTACACACTTTCTACTTAATTTGTGACTAATTTGTGGCGTCTTGTCAGAAGATCAAAGTGTGTTAGGTTCTCCTACAGCAGGGGTTCCCAAGCACCCCAGGGGTGCGAAATGGCATTTCAGGAGATGTGACAAAGAGGGAAAGTATGTTTTCTATTGTACTATAGTGAACGGATAGTTTCTACATATATAAGCTTACAGTACAAAAGAAACATACTCCCTCTTTGTATCACCCCCTGAAATGCCACAAAACAGAAATTTGACTTATTCATCTTCAAATATGATGTTAAGTTTGTAGCGGGTTCGAACATTAATCGAACATTTCCTAGATGTGCAGGGTATAGAAAAGATTGGGAACCCCTGTCCTACAGTTAGGGCTGTAGGGCTGTAGGATTGAGTATTGGATGGTCGTCTCTGTTGCACTTCCAGCCTTTTAAGCTTCTGATGCAAGCACCCATGCCTTCCAGTCCTATCTGCTTGGAAATGTGCAGACCAACACTGACGCACATTTTGAAATGACTGTACAACACTGTTGCGCTGGAAACTACACACCTTACCTCCATACAGTGACCTCACCCATTACCAACTTTATTGGTATAGGCTATCAAGTCAACATTTGCAACCACTCCTTTCGTATCAAATACCGATGCTTCCCATCAGACTCGTTTCAAGGCGTCTCTGTCTCATGCTAAGGCAACTGGGTTCATTGACCTCGAGACCCTTGGTCCTACCTCTTTGTACCGCTGACATTCGAGACCCTTGGTACTACCACTTTGTAGCGCTAACATTCGAGACCTTTGGTCCCTACCACTTTGTACCGCTGACGTTCGAGACCCTGTTTTTGGTGTCTGTTTAATGATTTTCAGTAACAATGAATCCACAAAAGGTATATCTATCTATCTATCTATCTATCTATCTATCTATCTATCTATCTATCTATCTATCTATCTATCTATCTATCTATCCATCCATCCATCCATCCATCCATCCATCCATCCATCCATCCATCCATCTATCTATCTACCTGTCTGTCTGTCTGTCTGTCTATCTATCTATCTATCTATCTATCTATCTCTGTTGGATTCTCTTATATAGTCCTTAGTTCCTTTGGGTACTTGGTGATAAAATCGAGACTAAATCTCACTTTGTAATTTCTGAAACAATATTTTTTTCTCATTCGACAGTTTGACAAGTTACCATAAGTTACCAGAAGAAAAAAACATGTTAGAAGGTGCTTGTACCTTAATGCGACGTATGATGTCAAAACTGGGTTTTGCTGCTTGGAACCGATCAGAGGGCGGTAGCATCAAAGCAGAGTCAACATCAGAATCATTGGCGGCATCTATGTTCATGACTATATCCACTTCCTTGCCATAGAAAAACTCCTTCTGCATGACATAGAGACACCGTCAAGAAGGATAGTAATTAAATGAACAGGTCGCAAGGAAATAAGAAGATAAGCAATCAACTTGAATCAAGTTAGGTCAATTTGATTTGAGTTAGTTAATTAGTCAATTTGATTTGATTTGAGTTGATCATTATGGGTTCGAGCCCGAGTAGTCAGAGTTTTGTGCATATCTGAGTTTATCAATGAGTTAACTTGGTTCCAGCATCAGCTACTATAGTTATTGTCAACACTTCTTTCTTGTCGACACTGTCCTATTAATCTCACTTCTATTAGGCCTAATTACGCCTAGTTAATTGTTCACTGTTTTAATTAACTCTACGTATAGGTAGCTTGTCTATACAGTACAACATAGCATTGAATCAACTAGAACACCATCTGAAACGTTTTCAGTATGTTTCTTTTCAAATCACACGTTAATATTCATTGGAACCACAGTTAAAACAGACAGCAGTTGCTATCGCCAGAACTTAAAGCACAACTGTCAGCAAAATCTTTCGCGCGCTTAGACACGAGCGCTTCTTACACCTGAGCGACATCTAATTATCTCTGCACAGCGGGTGCCGGCCGCGAGACAGCGGCGCGCCTCGCTAAGACAATACAGTCAAACATTATATATATATATATATATATATATATATATATATATATGCGCGATACTAATGCAAAGCGAGATAAATATATTATGCAATATCGCATACTGAACTAGACTTGTTCTCAAAACTGAGCCAACAGTTGTCAAATCCTCCGATGCAAAAGACAGTCGTACATGAATTATCCAACAGAAAGAGATTGTGAGATAGATAGATAGATAGAAAGATAGATGGATAGATAGAGAGATGACGGATGGATGGATGGAGAGACGTTAACCCGTTCCCTTTCAAATAAGAAGCTTCTTATCTGCCAGTTGCATCTCGATGTTTTCTGTTATTCATTGTTGTACAGCATTCGTTTTTCTTAATATACGCCTTAGCTATTCTCCGAACTCTTGTGACTTGTACTCACGTGAAAGAAATTGGGATTCACCCACGTCACGGCCTTGATTTCATAGAATGTTGCTAATCCTTCGTTCAACCAAACATGGTCCCAATATCGACAGGTTACGAGATTTCCAAAGTACTGAAAACATAAACAACTAGATGTTTGGCCGTCCTAAGACGGTTTCTAAACAAATTGAAAATGTATTTTACCATGTGCGTGAAATTTATTACGACATTCATTGTAAAGGAGGTAATTTTTATCCGTAAGTAAATTAGTTTATTGCCGCAGTGCCGGTGTCGCGTGACAGACTATCCGTCCTAAAACTATCCGGGGGATGAATAAATTTATCCCCCCGGATATAATCTACCGGTACAGAGTATCCGGGGATAAACCATTTCTATCCCCCATCGTGCAAAATCATCCCCCGGGGGATAAAAATTCACAGGCATAAGATATTATTGAAAATGCGTATAATTGATAAATCTATTATTATTTTTATTATTATTATTGTTATTATTAATATTGCTATTTTTTTTTTTTTTGCCCCGAGGTATACAGGATCCCTCAGGGACTTCAATATTAATTAATGTAACTTATAAAAAGTCCGGAATGGCCCTATTGATACGAATCGACCGATATCAAAGTCACAACTTGCCTAAGAGTAAATAGAGTACAGAGCAGAGAAAGAGAGTAATTGCTATTATTATTATCATTATTATTAAGGAGCTTTTAAATAGCGTCCCTTCAAGGTGATTTACTCAGGAGCGCTCCCAGTCCAACCACAGCTAAAGAGAGTAGTCTTTAAGTTAGTAAGGAACAAGGTAAAGTGAGTCGTAGGGAGTCTAGGGACCAGGCGGAGTGCAACAGGGAGACAAATCTATGCTGTAATGAAAATCGAAAACGAGAAATGGGTAAAGCAATTGACTCTAAGTGTTTTAAGTCTTCGAAGCAATGTGTAGAGCAAATGAAACAGAAGTTACAGTAGGAAGGATAACCACACGCGGAATTGACTTTCTTCCTCTTTCCTTAAAAGGTATTTTGGAGGAAAGACGTCATTACCTTGTCGTTGAAACATTTCTCAAGGTATTTTCGCATTTTTGAAGGCTCATCGAAGTCAACATCCAGCGTGGCAGAACCAGAAGCAATCTCAAAAGGGATAGGCAGCTGCGTACAGTCCGCACGAAGAGAAGTCCATTTGCTGCTGGCATGCAGGGGAGGAATTTAACATGTAGGTTTACCGATGTGGTTAGATGTATTGTGTGGAGCTGAGTGAGCTGACGCAATTGTCGGCTGAGATTTGCCGAGATCTTCTATATGAATCGACCGATATCAAGCGCGAGGTACCAATTCACCTAATTAGCACCTTAATCCCTTTTCATGACACGCGTCGTTTGTGATTGCTGATATTTGTCATCCTTGTTTTAGACACATCCATCGCAACAAGCCCTTCACGCAACTAATAATGCGAATAGACAATGTTTACTTTGCGTGAGATTACAACACCACAAAGAACACAACAGCCATTGAAGTTGGTTCAATGTCTCAAATGGCTTCACTGGCTTATTGATACCAATCGAGCGACATCAAGCGCGAGCTACCAATTCACCTAATTAGCGCCTTAGTCCCTTTTCATGACAATATCGTTCGTGACTGCTGATATTTTGTCTTCCTGGTTTTGTTGGTGTACCGATTGATACGAATCGACCGATATCAAAGTCACAACTTGCCTAAGAGTAAATAGAGTACAGAGCAGAGAAAGAGAGTAATGCGAGGCTCATTGACTTCACTGGATTCTTTTCCCACGCATACCAACAATAAGTATAGCATATGGCTTTGACTGATGAGTTCTAAACTGACTTAAATCGCACAATTTGTAATTATGTTGCACGGGGATACTTTTTGAAGGGGGATACTTTTGTACGACTCATGGGGGATACTTTTGCACGAGGGGGATAGTCCCTCCCGTTCACATTCATCCGGCCGGATACTCCATTCTGCTAAGGGGATATACTTGTATGGGGGATACTCTATTTCGTGACACCGGCCTTAGGGGCGCGCGAACCGTGCGGTCGCACGGGGTCTGCAACTTAGAGGGGGCCCGGAAATGTCACAGAAAATAAACCTGAACAAACACCGTAATAATAATATTATAGCTTCGATTAAATCTTCTCTTTTGTCAATAAAATAAAAGTCAACTTCGTCTATATCCCAGAATTCTCGTGTATAGTTAAATTTGACTTGTACTTCTTAACAATCTATACTAAAATAAAATGATTTGCAATGAAAAACTATTAGACTTGTTTCATGGGGGCCCATGCAGTATACTCTGCACGGGGCCCGAAATATCGCAAGGCCGGCACTGATTCCCGTGTATATATCGGCGCTGTATCAAATGAAGTCGCGAATGGCCGTTGTAAATTAGTTTAGTCGCGTCTATGTAAGCGTGGCGCCAGCTGGCGAAAAGCCCGGAATATCTTTGCTCATACGCATAAAACAATTCTGAAATTTATTTTCGTTCGTTCGTTTAAGTTTTTTCGTTCGCCTCATAAGTAAATAAGTTTAATTTATTCCCTTTTGAATGAGTTAGTTTAAAAGGGCAGTCTTTTACGGTACCGTAT
This sequence comes from Allolobophora icterica, assembly GCA_963556255.1. Classification (NCBI taxonomy): domain Eukaryota; kingdom Metazoa; phylum Annelida; class Clitellata; order Crassiclitellata; family Lumbricidae; genus Allolobophora; species Allolobophora icterica. The sequence goes on from OY744608.1 coordinate 61,778,888, forward strand.
ATTGCAATTTACGTTGAATAAAGAGTTAATCGAACGTCCGTTAAGAATGCGGCGATTTGTAAACAGTGATGTTACTGGTGATTAATATTCATTAGTTGGAAGCAGCCAACGACAGGAGCGTAACTGGATAAACATTTCTGTTCGCTTATATTATTAAATGTAGTTTTGACGCAGACCGGCTGTTACGCGTTTGTAGGAAATCGTCTAGGAATATATTTATGATTCACAATATGTGTAAAATTGTTCATATGCTACGAGGGATTAATGGACGGAGGTTTTTTCATGTACCGCCGACGTCATCACCCGTCGTCCTTCTTCATCTTGGACACTACTTGACCAATAAACGCTGAACATTATGTGAACAGCAAAGTCTGACTGGAACAAAGTCAAGTGAGCAGTTTGTGTATTCCAAGACCAATAGTGATGGCTCTTCTTTATATTAGAGCATTGTGTGCTTACTGACTAACGTTTTGTTCTCAATGACTTGAGCATAATTTAGGCCAAGTGAGCGTAGACGGCATTTAAGGGAGCGACTTACATTGTGCGCCAGTGAATGGGCGATGAGTTTCAGAGCTTCATATTTGGCGGCCTCACCGTCTTTCTCCAAATTAATGAAGAATTTTGATTCTCTGTAGATAGCTAATCCCCAGTTTTCTCTTTGACCGCTCAATAGCTCTCCAGGGACTGCAAGCTGATCTATACATAATAATAACAACATTGAAATTACTATCATCACCTCTGATGTAATAACTTTTTACCATTATCATAATTCAGAAGCTATCGAACTGTAATTGCGTCGCGTGTAACAGTAGCCAGGAACCAACTACGGTTGGTAAGCGAGTTTTAAGGGACAAGTCTTAGATTTAGACCTCAATGACACTGCAGATGGTCATTGTCATTGCTATCGATGTTTTTTGGGGGGTTCAGGCTAGAATTAAGCTCAAAACATTAATGTAAAAATCAATATTATACTTTAGATTTATTACGAATGTTATTAGTAGACCTGTTTGACCGATAAACCCTCTATCCCAGGGGTTCTCAAACTTTATTTTTAATGTACCCCCAGGTAAGAAAATCGAATGTTGGCGTACCCCCAGCCAAGGTACCGTCTGATCGGAAACAACAGGCGAGCGCGAAGTGCCCTTGCAATTAGCGTAGGACCATGGCATAGGTAGACAAATTTAAAATATAATTTTAAGAATGAAATCTTATCAACAAAAAGTAAAATTAAATCATTATCACAAAGTGTAAATGGGAGCTGTGGGCCAGTTCCGTCAAGCACAGATTTACAATATCTTGTTTAATATTTTTCAATTTCAAACGCAACTCTGATTCGAGTGCTATTCAAGCATTGTTCAGTATTTGTTTTTGATCGTAATGTCGCGTAACTACTACTTCCAGGTGACCGGACTTCTGTAAGGTATTTCTGATAAGGCAGCCGACGGCTCGTGTCGCGACCCAGGATGCCCCACGACCGTCGCTGATATCCGTTGAGTTCGACTACAGCTTTTTGGCTGAAGATTTAAAATATGAAAAGACCGTATTTCGCTGTAAAGTTAAACTCTTTTATTTCACAACGACCGAAATTCTTCTTTATTCAACACAGTACCTCAAATAATATATCAAACTAGCGCTTGATAACTTGTAAGATTCACGAAGAGCTACGATAACTACCCGAACGAAATCCATGCGCGAACACACGAAGAACAGAATCGAACAGACGACGACGAGAGAGAGAGCGCATGCTCTATACAATGTCCTTATATAGTGTACTTGGCGAACAACTACCTATTGGCGAACATAGACCAAGCCAAGCGAACAGGCAAAGTTCGCCACCAACAGGCGAACCCTAAAGGCGAACAAATCTAAGAGTTATCTATCTAAACATAGGCAAAAACAGTATACAAGTACGCCGGAAACGGCGTGGCGAAATTGTAACGTTCGCCACAACGGCCAATTGTCCTGTAGAACACACAAAAGTTCGCCAATGCCTAGGCGTACATACATAGTTCTTCAAGGCCTATTTCGGCCAACGAAACACCCGAAAGTTCGCCACACGCGGAAACCTATTTCCGTTACACTCTCCTCCCACCAAGAAGAAAGCCGAAGCCCTCTTCGGGTAAGGTTTTTTTTTTTTTTTTTTTAATCAACTAAACATTCCTTTAATTAACTAAAACATTATTATTCACCCTGGTGAACCATGAGAAACATTTTGACACGAGAACAACAGTAAACGCAAAGGCGTAATGAGTTTAGTAAGATTGCCATTCATGGAGAAGGCCATCAAAGCCACAGTCGACCTCTTCAAACGGCATCGGCGACCAGTCAACGGGCGGCAGAAGTTCCGACGAGGATTGCCTTGCCAGGTACGAGTTACGAATCAGCGACTCCGGACAAGTTGGCCAAAGTTTCTGTGTCTCCAACAGGAATCGATCCCATGGCCATTGGGTGGCCCACTCATCCGCCATGCATTCCACTCCTACGACCGCTTCAGACGGACAGTCCTGTGCCTCCAGATACTGAAGGGGGAAAGCCGAAGCGGAAACTTCAAGGTCCAGCGCAGGCAACGAGGTCCAATCGGCCTGCAGCTCTTCGTCCAAATTTCGGGTTCCTTTGAAGACCGACACGTCTGCTGTGACCACGTCCCCCGATAAAATAGGAACCGTAACTGGTACTGGCGTGGCATCGTCCGGTTCGTTCAGGAAGTCCAAGTAGGAGCTAAACGAAACGCTGTCTTTGTCGTCACCGCACGTCACCCCCAAGGGCGACCCCAACGAAGCACTAGGGTTGGCCGAGGATGTGACCTCACTCACCATGCGCACTAGTATCGGGTGCACACGGCGTTTATGCTTCCTCATAGCATCCAAAGACGACAACATGACTCCACATTCGTCACACAGGACAGGAGCTGTGCGTGGCATCTTTCGTCCTTCCTCTTCAACGATCTTCAAGCGAGTGACGCTTTAAATGACTGATGGTGTTGATCTCCACCAGCTGGCGAACATCGGTTACAACCACTACGCAGACGCAGCCAAGCTCAGCCTGTATTTTTTGCCAGAGCGCCGGCGAACAATCTTTCAGTCCTACCATGGTGAAACAGCCCGACGCTCACAATTGTTCGCCAAGCTGCTGGCGAACATTTCGTAGTCTTTCAGTGTGTTCTAGCGATCCAGCTTCACAGGTAAGTTCGCCGGGCATCACCCAGCAAGATCGCCGCCGTAATCGGCAAGGAGCACCCCGACTACGCCTCGGTAAGAATTTATCTCACCGACACACCAACTGCCCATGGTTGCAGCTACTGAAATCGGGTGGGTTTTCTTATCACCCGTCGTGGTCTCGACGGCTTACAGGGCTCGTCCGGCGGCGGTTCCGGAGTCGGTTCCGAGACCCCCAGGTCATCCTCCGTTGAAGATACATCATAAGCCTTCAGTTTGTCTATATGAGTTATGAACGGCTGCGTTTTCTTCGAACGTTGGACCAAATAATTCACCGGCCCACATTGCCGCAGGATGTGGAAAGGACCCGAGTACATTTTTGTCCACTTCGGACTCCGCCCTTGAAACCTGCGAGGTGAAAACCACCACACTTTATCTCCTGGTTTGAAAGCGACCGGACGAACTCGAAGGTCATAATCGTGCTTCCGGCGTTCCGCAGCCTTTTTTAGTGATTCCCGAACTTCTCGGTAGGCTGTCTCCATTCTTCTTGCCATGTCCTCCACATAGTTAACGTAGGTGGTTTCAGCAGACCAGGCTGAAGCGGGCCTTCCGTATACCAAGTCGATGGGAACACGCGTTTCGCGTCCGAAGAGTAGATAGTTGGGTGTGTACCCGGTCACCTCATGAACGGAGGCCCGGTAGGCGCCCAACACATAGGGTAGAAACTCGTTCCAGTCCCGCTGATGGCTGCTAACAACCTTACCTATCATAGCGTTCATCGTGCGATGAAAACGCTCTATGAGCCCGTTACAACTCGGGTGATAACTGCTTGTTCTCACCTTGTCTATACCTAGTAAGCGACAAAGCTCCTTAAAAAGGTGGCTTTCAAAATTTGTACCCTGATCCGTGAGAATTTGTAGGGGTGCCCCATACCGGACAATTACTGTCTCTACCAGGGCTTTGGCGACTGAGGTAGCCTCTTGGTTATAAAGTGGCACTGCCTCTACAAATTTTGTAAAGTTATCCATGATTGTAAGGATGTACTGGTGCCCCTTACGACTGCGTGGGTGTGGTCCGGTTATGTCTATGGACAAACGCTCCCATGGTTCCCCGCGAGGCAAAGGCTGTAAAGGGCCTTGTTGTGGAGGCTTACCTCTCCGATATTGACAACACTGTTGACAGCGTCGACAAAACCGCTGCACCTCCTGCGACCAACCAACCCAGTATGCCCTACGCCTAATTTGCATCCTAGTCCTACGGATCCCTAGGTGCCCACCAGTTAATCCAGTGTGCGCTAGCCTCAGAAACTCTTCACGTAGAGATTTCGGCAATAGCAACTGCTCTACTCCATCTATGCGCTTCCGGTACATTACTCCGTCTCTCATGCACAAGCTTTCTTTCTGATGCCAGTACACCTTAACAGTCGCGCTCTCATGCAATATTTCAACAAGGTCAGGTACTCGTCCTCCTTCCTCTAACCACTGGCGTACTATCTTTAAGTCATGATCCTCTCTCTGTGCGTTCAGAATAGGATCGCTATTCTCAGCCGTCGGTTCTGGCGTTGCAGTCACAACTTCCCTAGTGGCAGCTACAGCCAGCACTTCATCCTCGGCTCCGCACTGCCTACACGGCTTTCTCGAAAGGGCGTCAGCGTTTCCATGACGATGCCCCGGCCGGTGCAGGATGTCGAAATCAAATTCAGCCAATCTCTCCAGCCACCTACCTTGCTGTCCTATAGGCTCTGGCGTCCTTTGTAACCATCTAAGTGCAGCATGGTCTGTCCTCAACACAAAATGTCGACCTAGCAGATACTGTCTATAGTACTTGGTGAAGTAGACAACAGCTAATAACTCTCGCCTGGTAACGCAGTACCGCTGTTCAGCTGCAGAAAGAAGCCGACTGCCATATGCAATCACTCTTTCCTCTCCATCAACATTCTGTGAAAGCACAGCCCCAATCCCGATGTCAGACGCATCGCAGTCTAACACGTAAGCCATTCCTTCCTTAGGCAGCGTCAAGACCGGCGCCGTCGTCAACAACGCCTTAAGGCGGTCGAATGCTTCCTGGCATTCTTCAGTCCAAGTAAACACATGACCCTTCTTAGTTAAGGCAAACAAAGGAGCAGCCAGCGTCGAAAAATCTCTAACAAATTTCCTGTAATAGGAGCAGAGGCCTAAAAATGCACGAACCTCTCTTAATTTACTAGGAACCGGCCACTCAGTAACTTCAGAGATTTTCGACGGATCCACTGTCACTCCATCTGGCGACACTATATGTCCCAGGAAACCAACCGTTCTGCGCAATAGCCGGCACTTACTCGGCTTCAGCTTTAAATTCGCCTCCCTCAGCCTTTGCAGTATTTGTTCCAACCTCTCTAGATGCTGATCAATGTCTTTACCAAAGATGATTACATCATCTAAGTACACTAGGCACGTTTCAAAATTCAATCCAGAAAGGACAAGGTCCATAAGTCTTTGAAACGTCGCCGGAGCGTTACACAATCCATAGGGCATCACAGTCCACCTAAATGTTCCTCTCCGAGTGACGAAAGCAGATTTATCCGAATCCTTCGGATCCAAACCAACCTGGTGATATCCGCTTCGGAGGTCCAGCGTACTGTACCAGCTAGCCCCTGACAGCGCATCCAAACACTCATCACAACGAGGCAGAGGATATGAATCCTTCTTCGTCTTCTCATTTAGACCTCTATAATCGATGCAAAATCTCATCGATCCATCTTTCTTTCTTGCTAAGACAACATTGGCTGCCCACTCGCTAGCTGCAGGCTCTATGATCCCATCTGCCAGCATCTGCTGCAGTTGGTTATCAATCACCTCTCTATACGCAAAAGGTTGCCGCCTCAGCGGTTGCCGCACAGGAGCAGCATTCCCTGTGTCTATACGATGCATAGCAGCTGACGTCCTTCCAATGTCTCGTTCATTCTGCGAAAACACATCATGGTATTCATCCAACAACTTACTCAAACGTTCCCTCGCATCTGCCGGCACTTCCTCTGGGATGTCACTCATCAAAACATCTTTGACACCTGTGGCCTCCTTACTTACCTTATCTTCCATCCTATGCTCACGAGATTGTACTTGTACTGGGTGCAATCCCCCTAATGGCTTATCTTTTTCTAACTTGACTACTTCCTCCGTCAAGTTAATCACACGGATTTGCGGTGTGCCAGCGCCCTCCCCTACAAGTACCCGGGCAACATGGACTCCCGGCTGAAGCTCTCTGGCTTCAGTCATCCAAGCCGGTGCCGTCTGGTTCAAATCCAAATATAGGGTTTTTGCGCTGATATCTTGCTGGCACTTCGGTGGGACAATTACTTCTTCTGCGACTATCACCCGTCTGCACCATGCAGATCCATTACCCTTTACTAGGGGAATCCTCTTCCGCCCAACAAAGAGTGCACCAGTCCCAAAACCCAAGCGACAGCGGTGTTGTCGAAGAAAGTCCATGCCCAGCATTGCCTCAACTATCTGGTCAGAAACTAAAAATGTTGTAGTTAAAGCAAACCCACGCCACATCTTAAGCGGGGCCGTGACCTCCCCTAGGACATTAATTTCCGTCCCGTTAGCAGCCATCAAGCAGCGAGTACAAGGTTTAAGTTCTAACCCTTCAACAGCTGACAAAGGCACAAGGCTCACCTCCGAACCGGTGTCGATCAGGCACAGCTGGGTCCTTCCTTCGATGGATCCCCGGATGTAGATTGCGTTGTTGCTGGCTCTGTTGGATGTCCGAGAGCGCGTGGTGTGGTTCACTGCGGTGTCCTCGACTGCGACTTGCTCCTCCGGTTCGGCGGTGGCGGCGTCAGGAGTGCGATTGGCGAACCGTCGTCGTCCCTGACGGCAGTCCCGAACGATGTGGCCAGGACGACCACACCCGAAGCAGACCGCTGTCCGGCCATAGGTAGGCCGGTTCGACGATGAGTTGGTGGCTCCATGGTTGGCATCGAGGTTCGCTTCTTGGAGCCTCGACGCGCTGTTCGTCCAGCTCTCGAATTGTCGGTCGATCCGTTCTTCGATCTCCCGTTGCCATCTCTTCTGCTCTTCCCTCTGCGTTGCCAGGAACCGGTCCAATTGAGATTGGAGTTGACTTGCAGCGTCGGCCTCGGCGGTCCCGCGCACACGATTGGGCGGTGTCCGCCGATCCACCGACTCAGACGTTCTTTGGTAGGCTTCCAGTCGTAGAGCTGTGCGATATGCCTCGTCTAGCGTCTTCGGCTCGCGTTCCCGAACTTTCAGCGACAGCTCTCGATCTCGTAAGGCCTCCAGGAAAGCGTCTTTCGCAACTATCTCGGTAGTCTCGTTCGATGGCACTGGGTAGGCCAGCACCACCAATCTTCGTATATCGTGGAGAAGGGTACTCAGCGTCTCGTCCTGTCGTTGACGACGATAGTACAACTGCGCTCTGAAGGTCTCCGCTTGCCCTTCAGTGCCGTATCGTTGTCGTAGACGCACCACAAGTTCTTCGTACGTGACATCAGGTTGCGAACCGAAGTCCCATAGCAACTGGGTCGCCGCCTTATCCAAAGCGCAACGCAAGAAATCGACCTTGTCCTCCGGAGTCCATGCATTGTGGCGTGCGCAGACTTCAAATTGCGTAAGGAAGGAGTCCAACGACCCCGTCCCGTCGAACTTGCCCGGCTTCATCGGTGCTTTTCGATAGCCCAGAACCATACCGGCGTTCTCCAACGGTCTTGGCGTACTTGGCAGCACCCTTTTCATGCGCGACGGTTTCGGCTTCGTCGATCCCGGCTCATCAAAGTCAATGCTTTCCAGCAGTTGGTCCGGGTCAAAGGTGGCCCTCCTCGACGTCTTGTTCGCCGCAGGGGTCGACGTACTTGGCTGCAAGGGCGTCGGTTCTCCCACGTCTATTAACGAGTAAATTATCGTTCGCTCTTCGTCCGTCATTTTCGCTCGAGAGAAGAAATCTTGAAAAGTCACTCACCAGTCGTCGAACTCAGTGAATTTCCGGCGAACAGTCTTTTTCCGAACAGAATCCTATACCCCACTTCTGGTACCAATTTGTCGCGTAACTACTACTTCCAGGTGACCGGACTTCTGTAAGGTATTTCTGATAAGGCAGCCGACGGCTCGTGTCGCGACCCAGGATGCCCCACGACCGTCGCTGATATCCGTTGAGTTCGACTTCAGCTTTTTGGCTGAAGATTTAAAATATGAAAAGACCGTATTTCGCTGTAAAGTTAAACTCTTTTATTTCACAACGACCGAAATTCTTCTTTATTCAACACAGTACCTCAAATAATATATCAAACTAGCGCTTGATAACTTGTAAGATTCACGAAGAGCTACGATAACTACCCGAACGAAATCCATGCGCGAACACACGAAGAACAGAATCGAACAGACGACGACGAGAGAGAGAGCGCATGCTCTATACAATGTCCTTATATAGTGTACTTGGCGAACAACTACCTATTGGCGAACATAGACCAAGCCAAGCGAACAGGCAAAGTTCGCCACCAACAGGCGAACCCTAAAGGCGAACAAATCTAAGAGTTATCTATCTAAACATAGGCAAAAACAGTATACAAGTACGCCGGAAACGGCGTGGCGAAATTGTAACGTTCGCCACAACGGCCAATTGTCCTGTAGAACACACAAAAGTTCGCCAATGCCTAGGCGTACATACATAGTTCTTCAAGGCCTATTTCGGCCAACGAAACACCCGAAAGTTCGCCACACGCGGAAACATATTTCCGTCACAGTAAGCATTGCTGAAAAACCAGTTTCGCACAGATATGATGTCTCGGTAGATTCAGAGCTAACGGTTGCGTTGAGAGGTTCTGGGTTTCTTTTAAGCGGTTGTTTTTTCAACCATTTATCCATTGCTGGTTTAAAAAAATGATGCTACTATGCAGTATTGTAGTAATTTGTATTATAATTATTTGTTGTGAAAAATAAATGACGCGGCTGTAACGTTTCAACATAAAAAATATATCATAGACATATAGAATAGCTAATCAAAGAAAGATGGGCATTAACTCATGGAAAAACTTAAACTTTTAAGAAAAGGAAGTGCATGGTAGACGTAGAATAGCTAATAAAAGAAAGATGGACATAAACTCATATAAAATTTTAAAAAGAAGCGTATGGTGGACATAGAATAGTGACTTCAATAGTCAATAGCTAATCAAAGAAACATGGGAATAAACTCATAGAAAATTTATTTTTTTTTCAATTTTTTTCGCGTACCCCTTAGCGACACCTGGCGTACCCCTAGGGGTAGGCTACGCGTACCACCGTTTGAGAACCCCTGCTCTATCCGATACGTTGCACACAATCGGTTAGAATAATCTTCCTGCGGACATTCGAATTGTTCCATGCAACTGTGCTCAAGCTACATACATCGCCTTGTTATGTTAAGGCACACCTGTTTAGGTCCCGTAGACCTCCATTTCAAAGAGCTTTGTAGAGGTTCGTATGATGCGCTTTACAAAGTCCAGATAGAAACATAGGAAACATAGTTCAATCACCCGAGTCTGTATAACCACTCTGTTATCTGAGGTGTTGACAGTAAAAAATTACCTGACATATCCAAGAAATAAACGATCGCATTTCAACTTTACTTCATTACTAATGACATTCTCCTCCGCAGGAATTGGCAATATAGGTTCAAGTGTTTTTCTTGTTGGGGTTTTTCTTGTCACTCCTTACGTTTTGATGGTCTTTGTGACATTGTGTATGTGTGTATGTTGAAATATATAAATGTATTTGAGCTTACTTAGGGCCTATAGTATTGCATGCGTATGTTATACACATGCTTGCTTTCACATTCACATTCACATTTCGAATGCATGAACAGCGTTTCCATTCTTTGTATGTTAGAAAAAGTTTCTAACCTAAAACTGAAGACTGACATCAGACCAAGATACTTACCCAATTTCTCGAGTGAATACGACATGTTGAACTCTCGTTGGAGATAGTTTTGGATAGCCGGCGTCACATTCAAGGCGTAGTCCACTTTTCCCAAACTACCCAGTTGAGCCCACATGCGATACTTGAGTAAACAATAAGAGTCAAACAAGGAACTTAACTTCTTCCATAATCAATTTTGTCAAGTCCAATAAAAAAGCAATATATGCTAGTAGAAAATGATCAAACAATTATTCTCTTCTTAATTTTACCTATACATTTATTCTAGTTGATAAGCTGCTATTCTAAGAAGAACTTTATAACGTAAATCAAATCAAATCCGTTTTTATTACAACACACAAACTGCAGATTAACAGTGACAGAAAACAACAGTTATGAGTTTAGTGTTATAAAAGGATGTCCCTAAAGGACAAGTCCCGCTAAAATGGGACACCCTGATAGTTCACAGGCTGAGACGGACAGCATAGATACATATCTGGTTGAAAATTTATAAATCTTAACTAACAGTGAGCCAAAATTTAAACACAAAATAAAGCAAGCATTGAGAGTAGACATATTCATATCCAAGGTATAGCTATTTTACTATCTTAAAACTTAACCATAAATTCCTTAGTCCTGTTGTAAAGATCAGTTAATATAGCCAACCACGAAAGGCTGCTGTTGTCGCTATAATTGTAATAAAAAATCGTCTATGTGGCATTGTTTAAAGAGCAAAACAAATCAGAGGCACTCTCTGCTTCAGTCTATAATGTCAAAAGAACTAGGATATTTCATCAGCAAAACAATGCGCAGTAAACTAGAAGAGTCATCAGAGGCAGGAACATAGCACGTCAACACGTGGAAACAAGCAACGGGTTCCTTTCGACAGTTGACACCTTTGCACAGATGCTCAGAGACTCTGGACCAAGTTGCGTCGATAGAGTGGAAGAGACGACAGGTGACAGCGCTCGCAGCACACGATGACGCTGCCACCGAGCAATCCCTCACTGGTAAAAGATTACGTCAGTGTGGCTAATTTACCCAGAAGCCACGTGAACATCAAACAAGCATTCGCTGTGTCGGTCGAAAGACTGAAGGGCGACCAGTGACTAACGGGTGAGGTCACTTGAAGTCATTTTGCACTGTGTTGACGTCTCTTTGAAATCAATCTGACTAGAGTGCGATAATTGAACATGAATTCTTAACTCCATATATACGGTCCACGAAGTCGACAGGACTGTAAAACCAGCGCGCCAACCTGTGCATTGAACTTTGCTTCTGGTATAAAACAACTTAACCATAAATTCCTTAGTCCTGTTGAAAGCAAAAGAAAATGTTTTGGGTTACCTCTTTTCTATCAACGAAATTGTTCTTGTACGTGAAGTCGGTGATTGCGAAAGCGACTTGGTAACTACTCATTTTCGGTGATACTTTGAAAGTTGTCTTTCGCCATATTGAGCTCATATCAAACTGACTCTACCAAGAAACAATGAAGCGAAGTCTTAATATGAATGTCTAATAGCCATTTACTATGAATCGGTGTAGTGAATAAGGGCTTGTCCAGAAATCGATGTCCATTGGTGGTCCGAGTCAGATTCCCAGACAGATCATGGAGAGGTAGAGCAGCTGTTACGGCGGGTTTCGTTGAGGACGAGAAGGCTTGGAAGGCAGAGGATCAAACCGACCTAACACAATGATCCCAAGATCATGCGAGCAACACATCTAAACGTAGCTTTTTTGGGCTATGACCGTAATCCTGTTTTCAGGTTTGAGCTAATCCGGAACATGCGTCATGGCAGGGCAACTAGATGAGGACGCGATCACGAGGATGCGTTGATGAGGATGCTATCATTAAGATACGATCATGAGAATGCGAACATGAGGACGCGATCATTAAGATGCGATCATAGTTAGGCGATTAGACGAGGATAATCGAAATCCAAGACAGATGATCGACAACTTCCTACTTAGACAGACGGCAAAGGTGACTTACCTCTTTCGGCATGTTTGACAGAGCAGTGAAGTTCTTCCAATGCTGGACGGTGATTTTGAAATTCGCCTTGAATCGCGGCTCATCGAAATTAGGAAAAACGAATCTGGCACGACTTGGACGGAAATCAGTCACCAACAACCAACTGTTCACCAAAAGAAAGAGAAGACTAATCAGTTAACATCAAATGCTGGTACAATCATAAAAGCTTATGCCCGAAAGAGATTAATATTAACACTCATGAGGACTCTACCGCGCTGAGCATCTGTGCTAGCTCGGCAATAAGTCCATCCTGAAAAATTTTCTGTTGCTTGGTTCACATTTTTCTCTCCACTTCCTCCAGAGGCGCATTTACAGAAAACGGAGCCATAGGCGCAAACATTTTTGAGGCCCCTCTGAACTTGTAGACTGAGAGTCTGAGACTCTGGTGGTGCTTAGCCTACAATAATATACTTTTGTGTAAATGCTAAACTGTAGAAAATATACAATAGGTTATATTTGAAATAATTCAAAATTCATAAATATAATTTTTTTTATAATTGGACAAAAATATTCATTCGTTTGGGGCCCTTCGAAATTTTGGGCCCTAGGGGTGCGCCTAGTGCGCCTATGCGTAGATGTGCATCTGACTTCCTCCTTTATAACTTTCCTTCACCAGTGCTGGGGAGTATTTGAAATTCAAAGTAATTGAAATAGTTATTGAAACACATTTTCTTATTTATGTATTTGTATTTCAAATACAATTAAAATTATGTATTTTGAATTTTTATTTGAAATACTTTTCAGAGTATTTTGTATTTGAAATATCAAATACTTCGTTAGATGTACTATTTATTACCTCTTTACTCTCATAAATATCACGCAACATTAAATTTTCTGGGTAATAATAACTCAGTGGTTTTCTAACTTAAAATCTTTGGTGAACTTTGTATAGTTACCAGTGTTGATCACTAGGCCTATATCTTGGTTGCAATACCGCATCCATTCTTCAAACTACGTTGAGTACCTAATTCCCAGAAAGACACATTCCGAAAGCTTCTTGACATTTCTTAGGTATTCGCCTACCAAACACAATCTTATGAATATGAAGTTGTGAACCCACTGTGGCCACTGTGAACAAATCATGACAACTTTTACAACTACGACGTCCATCCAGCTGATTCACCTGGTAGCCAGGCATATCTGCAAGTTATGCAGTATCTTGAAGACCCATCGCGGAACCTCGAAACCCTTACATCCTTACATACTTTCGAGTAGTAAGGGACATTTTCATTTAGGTAGGCCAACAACACGGTCATTTCGTCGTCTACACTCGTTTAATATTTATTCAGTTGTGGTGGACGGATATGTATTCCACGACGCAATGGACCGTCTGATACAACTTTTGAGAAACTGTTGCTGGTAAAGCAGAACAAGGCTTTTTTCCTTTGAAAATGTTGCCAACCTGACGTTATGTTTTTGCAGCATGATGACTGTTTATTAGACATTTCTGACTGCGTATCTAGACTAATGTGCATTTAGTTTGTATTTCAAATACAAGATACAACAATTTATTTTTATTTTGTATTTCAGAAACATTTTGAAAAATGTATTTTGTATTTGCATTTCAAATACTTTTGAAAGGTGTATTTGTATTAAGTGTTGAAATGTAAATACATTTACAGAGTATTTTACCCAACACTGTCCATAGCGAGCGATAAACAATAATTACTCATCCTACCGGTGTGTCGGTATACTTACCTCTCTTTCTTGGTCGCACTGTTGAAATAAGAGATTTTATAGACGCCAGAAGGATAAAGGATCCGTTCTGTTAGGCCTAAGGAAGTTATCGTCCCATTGTAACTCATTTCTAATTTGGCTTTGCCATACAGAGGATCAAAGGTTTGGAACACCAAGTAATCGTTTTGCTTGTATGTGAAGTGCCCGGTTCCGTGGACAGGCCTTCCGTTGCTATGAATCTTATACGACGTCATAAGTAGTTGCTTCATGTGAACGACGATGAACTTTGTCGGGCGGATAATGTTCATTTCGATGGACACTTGTCCCATGAAAACTGAGTCGCTTTGGTAGTAGGGTGTAATAATAGTAAGATTGTAAAGTGTCGGTTCAATGTTATTCGGCAGAGAAGGCCTCTTCCATGGCTCACTGGCAGCATTCCTCTTTTGGCGGGATGATTGGGCTGCTGAGGAGTATGAATCCATCGAAGATGAATCGACGTGAGAAGAAAGAGCCAACATCGCAATCAGGAAGTACTCCATTCCGACTCGAGGATCAGAACCTACAACAATTAAGACAATGAAGAAATTCGAATTCTGTTCATTCCCTTTTCAGAGCAAAACACATAAAATGTGTAGGCCTAATAAATTAATTTTCATTGGTTACTATATTTAGCACTATGCTGATATGAGTAAGTAATCAACTACACGTGAGTAGAGAATCGGTTGAACTAAATTACACTGTGCAAAAAGGAGCCATGGCAGTTCATGGAGTTGTTGGAGAAGGAAGATGTGCGATTGGGTGTGCCGACAAAGGAAAGATCTACATCCAAACATCTGAGCAGATACGACAGAACTTCAGAAACCGAATTATTCAGCGCATTCCATGGCTTCGGAACAGTGACCAATACACACGAGCGCCCAACTTCGTTCGGCTTCGGTGCACAGCAAGGACAACAGCATCAATTGATTGAATCACAAAATTATTCATTGTGATATAGGAGGTGTGGTATTATTGTACATAATAGAAAAGCCGTTAGCCGTCTGGTTTTACAGTGTTAGTCTAGAGAGTAATGATTGATTCCGAATTTATCTAATGCCGTTTTCTAGACTCAGTGAGAGCCCCGAAAATAGTGACGAATCGGAGTAATCCTATAGCTCGTAGCAGCTGTGTAGCAGCTTATAGCTAAACAGAAGGAGCAGTATGTGGTGGGTAGTGAAGGCGGATTAATGGACAGATGAAAGAACATATAAACAGTCAATCAGACATTAGAGTCATTCGTTTGGGTAGTCTAGACTATAACTGAGTTTTCTGTAATGTATCTCAAGATATATTAGACCTTTGTAATCTATCCGAGATCGATAGACATTCAAATTCAGAATGACAGTGATCACAGTAGAATCACGCTGATGCATAGGCGGTCGGCTAACCATCCAGATGTTAGAAACCTACCTGAAGATGATGACTGGCTATCTGAGATATTTGTATAATTAGTGATGTCTAATGGAGACAGCGCAGTAACCGTAAACGTAATCGTAGACTCCAAATTTCTAAAGCGCTACTCTACAGCTAAGGGCAAAGCACCAGCTTCTACATCAGAGGTGGGCAAACTACGGCCCGCGGGCCGGATCCGGCCCGCCAACACTTTTTATCCGGCCCCCACAATTCTTCAGAAAATTTTAAACAATTCAGACTGCGAGAAGTTTTCTTCCTTATTCTCACGTGGCGCTGCTCTCTTACTATTCCGGTCTCGTCTTCAACAACAACTCTATGCATTAACCCTTCTGATCTGCCCCACTTACACGCAGAGGTTTTTGCACATGATCTGTATACGCAGAAGTGAAATCCGTTCAAATAAAGTTAATGTTGCTTTCAAAGCGGATGAAAGAACAAAACTACGGGAACTATCCTACCCTGCAGTTGCAAGCTGTCACAGTAGAGTGAGGAAAAATATAACCTTCAGCTTTCAAGTTTGACAGAAGAATCCTCCAGACAATTTGTGGATTTTAAATCAATTGAGACTGAACTTGCTTTGCTTACCATAGGCTACCGTTCACATTTGACATTGACAGTTAGCTCATATAGGCTACGGAACAATATACGGCGTTAACCGACCCACAACGTGACACTGTTCTCAAAGAACAGCTCAAAGGATCAGACTCGATAACATTCTTTTCTTCGCTCAGAAAGGAAAACTTCTCAAATCTACAAACTTTTACTTTAAAAAAGTGTGTGTTATTCGCATCTACTATTCCACTTACATCTGTCAACAAAGACTTTCAACTATACAGATAAACAAATCCAAGTAGGCCTAAAGGTCTCAGTTAAGTGATCTAAACTCGAACTTAAACTGTGAATTGCAACCAAGGCAATCACTCCGGAAACTTGTTTAATGCATGCATGTTCACAGTCGCATACATCTCATTAGTAACAGACTGAACAACCAAAGTGTATTTAATATATTATAAATAAGTAAACTTCTTTTCATGTTAGTCGTTATTAAAAGTTAAAAATTTGTTATCCGGCCCTCCGAATTTTTTGGGCGTTTAATGTGGCCCCATGTTCAAAAAGTTTGCCCACCCCTGTTCTACATGGTCCTGCCTCCTCTGCTGTCCAAATGGTTAAGCGCACCTGCGCCGCCTCCTATGCTCTGGATACTTGGCTATCCTCTAATGATCTAATCGCTTGCCAAGACTCAGTTTATCTGGCTTGGTGTCGCCTCCAACTCAACAACATTGATTTGGAATCTCTTTATCTCAGGTATCCCCTCATCCAGTTCTCCTCTGTTCGTGACTTGGGGATTGTCCTCGATCCTACCTTTCCTTTCACCGATCAAGTTAACCTTGTATTCCGATCTTGATTTTATCATCTACGCCAGCTTCGATCGACCGCAGGTCTCTTTCTGCCCATGCTGTCACTGCACTGGTTCACGTTTTGATCTGCACTCGGATGGACTTTAGCCATGCTGTGTACATTGGCCTTTCCTCCTCAAAAATGCACAAACTTAACTCAATTCTCAATGCTGCTGCTCCGCTTATCTGTGATATCCATAAGTTTGATAACATTTTGCCTTTATTCGTGACTCCCTCCAGTGACTCCCTGCTCAAAAGAGAATTCAGTTTAAAACCCTCACCCTCGTGCGTAACTGCCTCACTGGTTCCGCTCCGTCTTACCTAATGAATTTCAGCACCACGGTTTCTTCTTGCGATCCTCGGTCCGTGGCCTTATGGTTGTTCCTCGTATGCATGCACTCTTCCACGGCCCAATCCAGGAGTTTCGTCTATGCGGATCCTTCAGCCTGGAACAGTTTTCCCCAGTCCCTTCGCCAACAGCTTCTTGCTCTCTCCCCTCTTCAGTTGAATCATTTCCGTAGACGCTTGAAAACCTTTCTTTTTGCCGGTGCCCGAGGCGGGTCAGAAGTGCCGCTGATCTGAGTTATATGTTTCAGCGCTTCAGCGAGGTCGCTTTCCGGGGCACCATGTCGATGCTGCCCGGTGCCAAGGCGCGACCACCTCAACTACACTGGACCTTTGTAGTTTATTGCACAGCATAACATAAGAGATAATAATAATAATAATAATAATAATAATAATAATAATAATAATAATGACAATAATAATAATAATAATAATAATAATAATAATAATAATAATAATAATAATAATAATAATAATAATAATAATAATAATAATAATAAGAGTAATAATCAGTGCTTTTTTCTAGAAAAAGTCCCGGAACGGAACAATAGGTTCCGGAACGAAAATATTATGGGCGGGCTAAAATAACGAGAAAAACTAGATTGGGGGTTGGGATGGGTCTCAATAAACACTGAAAACAGTTCAAAACACTAAAATTAAATTAAAATCACTAAATTATTGTTTTTCTGATAAAAAATAAATTATTTTTTTGTAGCTGAAAAAAGGTGCCGGAACGCCGTTCCGGCGCGTTCCGGCTGAACAAAGCACTGGTAATAATAATAGTTATAATAATAAATATAGTAATAAATATAATAATAATAATAATACTAATAATAATAATTCTTAGAAGCCTTTTCAAATATCTAACCGGTGTGTTTCAAAACCTTGTAGGCCTATTTCGCTCTGCTCCTACAGTATTAAAAAAACCACATTCGTACAAGTAGTCATAATTACAATAATAATTATATCTTAATTAGCTTACTGATGCGCTTCAAAGCGGTCTTCTACGCTGGTTTCTGCTGATTCTCAGAAGTCAGGAAATTCCCGTCTGTCCGTCGCACGTTGTTGGGTCTACTTGCAATGGGCAACCATCTCGTATAATTATAAGAGAATTCTGAGGGGTTGTGATTAATTGGACTGGCAGATAAACTCTGGGTCCTTGTGCTTCAGTAGAGAACACCTGCTGTATGCAAGCTATCTATTCTCGTGTCTATCAGTGTAAACAAGTTGTAAATTTGGACTGTGTTGTGACTTAAGGGATGAGCTATAGAACTTGACGTACAGATTGTTATGAAGCGATGTCAGCTAAGGTAAATAATCGCTTATTGAAGTCTTATCTGTTAACTTTCCGTTCACGAACTACAAACCACCTGCACAACAAGATCGTTTATCCTCGCGTCTGCAGACGTTTTCGTAATCGTAATCATAACCTCCAAACTTCGAAAGCCACGCGCAGAGCACCAGCCTATTTACGAGCGCAACGTCGAATCAAAGAGAATTTATCCAGAGCCGTGCGGGGTTGCAAGCAGCGTCTAGCCTTAAAGCCTAAAAAGGTCAAAGTCCGGTTTCCAGAAGGCCAAAGCAAATCAGAGGGGGTTCCAGAGAGTAGTCCGAATGGAGGTCCGAGTCCGGTTTCCAGGAGGCCAGATCAAGAGAGGAGGCAGAGGAGCTGTTAAAAGGCTGGTGTCGTTTAGGGCGAGAATAATTGAAGCGCGGAGGATCACGTGAGTCAGAGGAGTGCTTGAAAAGGTGAGACTACGGTTTTGAGTGGAAAGCCAGGAGGTGATAGATAGAGGAACATGATGAGGATAGAGGACGGGTGGCAATGATGATGCAGGAACTGAGAATCTGCGGAATTCACAGGGAGATCATTCCAGAGCCGCGGGGCTGTGTTGGATATGGCTCGGTTGGAGAATCTAAGATGAGTAGTCATTGGGGGTCGAGAAAGACTGAGATAGGAGGAGGATCGGGTGGAGTGGGTTTGCTGGATGGTGATGAGATCACGGAGGTACTCGGGCTGGAAAATTGTAGGGAGTTGGAGGTTAGTGATAGGACTTTGAAGTGAATTCGCTATGGGATTTTTAGCAAATGGAGTGATTTGATGATGGGAGTGATACGATGATGTTTGGGCGTTCTAGTGACAGCCCTGGCTAGTAAGTTTTGGATAAGATGGAGACGCTTCATTTGGGTGGATTCAAGGTCGAGGTAGAGGGAATTGCGGTAATCAAGCTTTGAATGAACAATGGAGGTAGCAATGGTGGAGGCAGTTTTAAGGTCGAGCATGGGCCGGATGCGTCGGAGGTCACGAATGTGCATGAAGCAGGAGCGCGAGAGGTTGGAGATGTGGTTAGGGAAAGAGAGGTATGGATCAAAAGTAATACCAAGATTGCGGACGGGGGACTCAGAGTGAAGAGCTTGGGGAGCAGGCTGTGTAGAGTTGGGTGTCATCTGCGAAGAGATGGTGGTCCACATAGGAGGATTTTATTAGATGGCCTAAAGGTGTGGTATACAGGATGAAGAGGAGTGGACCAAGGACAGAGCTTTGAGAAACACCACAGGAGATCGGGAGGGGAAGCGAACAGTGTCTAAAGGCTTTAAGAGAGATGGATCGGGAAGACAAGTAGGACTGGAACTAGAGTAGAGCAGTGCCAGAGACTTCAAACCAAGAATATGGTCGTTTAAGAAGGATACTATAACAGGAAATAGACACTGCAGTGTAGAATATGAATGAAAAGTGACATAATATAAAAGAGAAAAACTCAATATAAAGTAGAAATGGCATAATATAAGACAGGCTGCATATGGAAGAAAGAGAGTAGGGGATAGTGAGAAAGAGAGAGAAACCGAATGAGACAGTAGTGAGAAAGAGAGAAAAACTGAATCAGACAGTAGTGAGAAAGAGACAGTAGTAAGAAAGATAGAGAAACTGAATGAGACAGTAGTGAAAAGAGAGTGAAACTAACTGAATGAGACAGTTGTGAGAAAGAGAGAGAAATTGAATGAGACAGTAGTGAGAAGAGAAAGAGATAAACTGAACGAGACGACGGTGAGAAAAAGAGAGAATCTGAATGAGACAGTACTGAGAAAGAGAGAGAGAAACTGAATGAGACAGTAGTGAGAAAGAGAGAGAAACTGAATGAGACAGTAGTGAAAAAGAGAAAGAAACTAACTGAATGAGACAATTGTGAGAAAGGGAGAGAAATTGAATGAGACAGTTGTGAGAAGAGAAAGAGAGAAACTGAATGAGACAGTTGTGAGAAACAGAAGGAAACTGAATGAGACAGAGGTGAGAAAGAGAGGGAGAGAGATACCGAATGAGACAGTTGCGAGAAAGAGGGAGAAACTGATAGAGACATTTGTGAGAAAGAGAGAGAAACTGAATGAGACAATAGTTACTGTTCAATTATTATTCGATTTGCTCATCTTCGCTGCCAATGTTGTTTAAAATAATTTCCGAAATTAGTGACCTGCATACGAATGATGTCATGCGGCGTGCCGCCTGAGGTGTCGGCAGTGATGTTATGGCCAGTGATGGGCAATAGTTAACTAAAAAGTTGCTAACTATTAGTTTAACTAAAAAATTTTAGTTAAGGAAGAAGTTTAACTTAAAAAAATAGTTTAGTTAAAACCATAGTTTAACTAAAAATTTTTAGTTGCTAACTAAAAAGTTTAACTAAAAAAATCAGCAATATGCAACTATTTTTCCACAGTGAACATTGAACACTGTCAGCAAAAAAGCATTTTAACACTGCATGGTTTTAGCATTTACAGCCTGTGTTTTCGAATTCATACACTACTTACAGTGCACATGTAACTGTATGCCAGAACAGTACACATTGCATAGTTTGAAGGTGAAATTGTCATTGACGCTTTGCATTATTACAGTTCACTTACGTCTTTTATTGCAAAAATGTTTGTCGTAAATAGTTGGAAAATAGTTGGAAAAAGTTTAACTAATTTTTTTTAGTTTAGTTAACTAATTTCCAAAATCAGTTGCCAACTTTAGTTTAACTACTTTTTTTAGGTGGAAAATAGTTTTAGTTTAACTAAAAAAAAATAGTTTAGTGCCCATCACTGGTTATGGCCACTCATATTACACGAAATTGGAGTAATCAGTCAGCAGTTACTAAGATAGGTTACGGCACGCATTCACCGCTGCGGCAAGCAAGTAAATTAAAGTAATGTAAATTTGGCAAATATGGTTCGTCTATCGTCTTGGAATCCAACTCAAACTCATCGAGCGACGACCGATGGTACGACGCCTTCGGCTAGGCGAGCGATTAACCGCTCACCGAGCCCTTCGCTAGGTGAGCGACCAAGGGAGCGATCCATGGGCAGTTCTTGCGATGTCTTCCCTTCTCCTTTCCCCTTCAGGGATCCAGATCATCATGGGCGTCTGGAGGGGGCAAGGGGGCTTTTACCCCTAGATTTTACAAATATTTCACAAAAATAAAATCTTTTGATTATAATGATTATTACAACAGTCCCAACACGATTTTCAATGCATACCCCACTTTATTATGTAGGTAAGTCCTTGACAATTATTTGTTTTTAAACTTGTCACGTGTTCGGTGTTCATGAATAGCTATTCCATGTAAAACGTCATTTTGCTCCCCTCTACACAAAATTTGCTTACCCAGAAACGTCCCCCCTAGAAAAATTCCTGCGGACGCCCATGCAGATCATCCCATTGAGTTGTGTCTTCTATCATTGTCCATACGAACCAATCCATATAAATCTTCTCTTTCTAATAATCTCTCTTTTTATCCTTATATCCCGTCCGCGTTATCTTATGGTTTTATTTGATATTTTTTATATAGGTCTATTTTTAATGTAGGTCTATTTTAATATAGGTATATTTTAAATATAGGCCTTGCACTCAAAAAGTGTTGGGCTTTCGGTGGCCGGTATGTTAGAATTCACTTCCCAGCTGTGTTCGCTTTGTCAGTTCTCTAGTGTCACTTAGAACTCAACTTTAAAGTCGTCTGTTTACAGAGGCGTCAATCTTCCCTAAGTCATTGGAGCAACTTCTCCTATCCCCCTTCTCTCTCCCCTCCTTCCCCCGTTAATGGTGGCATACACACTGAATATCCTTCCCCCTATTTGTTGAATGGAGCATTTGCTTCAAGGTTTCTATGGTGTAGACGCCCATGTATGTTTCACCTTGCTTACCCCCACCGTAGCTTGAATAATGGTTTCTTTGGCTTATAGAGTTTCAACCTGGCTTTCTAGTGGATGAACTTGTCTATGCTATTTCACTTGAAACGACCATTAACGTCAATTTAATGTAGTACCAAAAGTTAATTTGATATTCACTCTAGTAATAATGTCTTGTACATTTTTATTATAGCGCTAAAGAAATCATTACATAATTAGCTATTAAATAAATACTATCGTGTTTGCTAGTTGTTCATTTATTTTAAGCAATTATTACGCATGCAAAGTCATCAAATCTGATTCAAAGCTGCAGATTGCTTTCAAAGTCTAAATTAAAATGACATAATTATATACTGGTCAAATAGTCCAATGCTTTGCAGCAGAAAAGTCCTTCCATCTTCCTGTGATTTTTACGATCGTCCAAATTGCTTAATTCCGGACGCCTGCGTGTAGTTTGATCCAGTTCTTGACAGGGTCGAAATGTTTATCCTTCCAGCGAATATTGGATTGGATAGTTTTTTTGGCTAACTGTTTCACGTCATCCGTTATTTCATGCGTATCGCAGAATTTATCAACCTACGTACAAGACAAAAATAAATAATTGTTTTCATTCTGAATTTCTTATAGTATTTCAGTTCTGTGTCTCTGTTTTACTGTTTCTGAAAAAATTTGTCTATACTGAAACATAATATTTCAATATTTTAAGAAACCTCCTGTCGATTATTGGGGGACACGTGCCCCGGCTGCCCTCCCAGAGTCTACGCCTATGGTTACTAGCTCACTTCAGACTGCTTGAATACCACTTTCTTTGCACAGCCTCTTATAATCATTTCTTCAGGCTAAGATAAACAGCAACAGAGAGTAAAAAGACGAAGAGAAACAAAGAAAGAAGAGGAAAGAAGCAAAAGACACACACTAAAGAACATTAAAGTAAAAACCATGTAAATAACTGTCAACCCAATCCTTCCGTTGACAATCCTTCTGATTAAATCCTTGTTCTCTTCGTACTTAACGCCTATTTAACGTTCACCTTTTGAACACTAATTCTACGTATAAGTATAACCTGAATTAATCAGCAACACAGTTTAATATCTTTTAGTTTAATAATAAACAAACAGACAGAACTCAATTCGATTATAACTCAACTAGTCAGCCACACTACTACAGCGAACACACTCGAATTCAAACTTCTCTAGTCAGCATAATTCTTCGCGCCTCTTGACACACCTGTCTTCTGTGCGCCTAAGTGAACTCTAATAATATACATATAGCGCGCCGCTGCCAAGATCGGCCGGCCGCGCGTGTCACTAAGACTAAACGTTATACATCTATCATATATACATATACACATGAAACTAAAGTAAGCGCACTAAATATATACGCTAAATATCTCGCACTGCAAGACTCTACACAAAACTCAGTTCACATTACCTCCTTCCTTTTTCTGGAATTGAGCAAATTAAATTTCAAAATTTGCGAAATTACCAAAATACATGAAACATATATATATATCTAACTAATTAATAAACAGTCTTACGATTACTTATAACCTTGACAAACAATCAGCAATAATATTCAATCTGCCCTTCTTGTACTTCACCTCAACATCAAAAGTTTGTAAGGCTAACGCCCAACGCACAAGTTTAGCAGACTTAGACATTGACTCAGTCAAATATGTAAGAGGATTGTGATCAGTAAAAATGAAAATTTTTGATCCAATTATAATTTCTTTTAACTTGTTTAGAGCCCAAACAATAGCATAGGCTTCCTTTTCCACAGTAGCCCATCTCTTCTGGGTATCAGTTAATTTCTGACTGATAAATGACACAGGGCGTTCTATTCCCTTGTCGTCCATCTGTGTTAAAACAGCACCGACTGCAAAGTCACTACTATCGCAGTACAAATTGAATGGTTTTCCCACTTCAAAAACATATAACACTACTTTGGATCGCACAGCCTCTTTAAGTAAATCAAATGCTTGCTGATGTTCAACAGTCCAATCAATCTTATCAGAAACACGTTTACTAGTTAAATCAGATAGCGGTTTCGCAATCTGTGCAAAGTCCTTAATAAACTGTCTGTAATAATTAAAAAATCCAAGCAGTTGCTTAACTTGCTTCTTAGTTTCTGGGATCTTCAAATTAGTCAAACTTTCAATTCTGTCTGGATTCATCTTTATCTTACCAGACCCAACCACATGACCGATAAACCTTACTTCAGACTTACCAAATATGCATTTTTTCAAATTCAAAGTAACGTTATGCAATCTCATTTGCATCAAAAATGCATCTAACTGCTGTAAATGAATTTTCCAATTGTCAGAATGCACAGCAATGTCATCAACATACGGTTCTGCAAAGTCACTTATAGGCTGTAAAACTAAATTTATCGCCTTAACAAAAGTTCGGCCTGAATTTATCATTCCAAAAGGAACACGAGTAAATTCATACAGTCCATTATGTGTTACAAAAGCTGTCTTCCATTGATCAGATTGTTTTACAGGACAAGTCCAATAAGCACTTCGACAGTCCAAAATAGAAATCACATTAGACTTTCCAACTTTGTTTAAAACGTCTCTGACAATCGGCATAGGATATTTACAATCCACTGTGAATGAGTTAATGTATCTGTAGTCACAGGCAAG
This sequence comes from Allolobophora icterica, assembly GCA_963556255.1. Lineage (NCBI taxonomy): Eukaryota > Metazoa > Annelida > Clitellata > Crassiclitellata > Lumbricidae > Allolobophora > Allolobophora icterica. The sequence continues at coordinate 61,803,634 of OY744608.1, forward strand.
TCTTAAAGATCCGTCTTTCTTTTTAACAATTACCAAAGGGCTTGCCATTCTGCTCGATGATGGTTTGATAATGTTTGTTTTTAACATTTCTTTGATCTGACGTTCCACTTCTGCTCGATAAATCAAAGGAATTCGGTATGCTGCAAATTCCTTTTCACGAAATCCTGGCTTTAGTTCAATTCCGTGTTCGACCAATGTACATAATCCGGGTTTTTCTGAAAATCTGTCACAGTATTTGTTCAAGACTTTCAACAACTGTTCTTGCTGAGTTACTGTTAAATGGCTAATTTGTTCAGGATCGAGGTTAAGTGAATTCTTGTCATCTTGAACCTCATTCCTCATTGGTAATTCAACCACTGAACCAAAATCTTCATCTTCTTCAACAATTAGACCACAACTTAATGCTCGAGTAACATATTTTCTGATCTTGTTGGCGTGAATTATTTTTCGACCATTTTCACCCATATCAACTAAATAAGAGTACTTTGATCTTCGATGTATGATCGCACATGGACCATGCCATCGAGAAATAAGTTTGTTTGTTGACGTTGGATACAAAACTATGACTTTCTCACCAGCTTCAAATTCTTTGTGCTTTGCTCTCTTGTTATACTGATTCGTGTATTGTAATTGCTTTTCTCGAGAGTAAGATTCTGCAAACAATAATGCTTTCTCCATATTTTCTTTGAGTTCTTTCAAATACTTTTCTGGTTTAACTCCAACATAAGGTGGTAAGTTTATTTCTCTAGTCCAACTCTCTTTTAATATTGCCAATGGTCCTCTCGGAATTTTCCCATAGACAAGCATATATGGTGATACTCCAGTAGTTGCATTCGGCACTTCTCGTAATGCCCACACTGTGAAAGGAATTATCTTGTGCCATTTCCTCGGGTTGTCTATTATCACATGATGGATCATCTTTTTAAATGTCTGATTCCATCTTTCTACTAATCCAGCAGCCTCTGGGTGTCCTGGTGTGTCGAATCGTGGACTACAGCCCATTAAATCGAGAAATTCTCTTGTCAAACTGGCTGTGAAGTTCGTTCCTTGGTCACTTGTAATCACGGACGGCACACCAACGTTCATGAATAGTTCCATCAACGCTTCACACACAGCCTTCGCTGTTAGCGATTTCAATAAAAAGATTGTAGGCCATCTGGTGCACGAGTCCACAATGCATAAACAATACTTGTGACCTGCAGCAGATACTGGATCGATCGGGCCAACGAGGTCCATCGTCATTCTCTTGAAGGCGACCTCTTCTCTTGAGACCGGAGTGATAGGTACTCTATCCATCACCAGACTCCTTGCCTTTAGTTGACACTTCTCGCAAGACTTACAAAATTTCACAATGTCTCTTCTCATCTTTGGCCATACAAAAGACAATTTTATTCGTTCTCTTGTTTTCTCTTCTCCTAGATGTCCTCCAAATACCGATTCATGCGCCAATTCCATCACTTTAATTCGTCTCTCTTTTGGTAACACTAGTTGATATATCGTCTGGTCTAATATCTGATATTTCTTATGCAATAAACCGTTGATCACACAAAATTCAGATACTTTCTCTTGTGCTAACTTCCACCACGGCTTCAACGATTCATCCTTTCTCTGTTGCTCTTCGAACTTCTTCGAATCGGCAATCTGCACCTTTTGTTCTTCGTCCATTTCTTCATCTCTATACAAGTCTCCTATCCCCACATCACATTCATTGTCTTCTTCAGTTTCATTTAATGTGCCATTCTCGCATGCAACCATCTCTTGCTCGTTTATCTCTGATGTTACACCATCTCGCGATAAGCTTCGTTGCTCATTACTTTCGTTTTCCTCATCACTTGAACTTTCAGTTTCACTCTTCTCATCAACATCTACCATTTCCTGTTTCCGACTCTGCGCTCTCGTCATTACATTTGCTTGTACACTCACATCTCCTTGTATCGTTTTAATTTTCATCTGTGGTACGGCTTTTAATTCGGCAATTATCTCTGGATGCAACAAGAATCTTTCTGTACTGCCCATCTTTGCAATACTAGCACACATCAAGGTGACATAAGGTGTAAGTGAACACTGGATTTTACGCGGAAATCCCTCTTCTTCCACGTCACTACCACACAGTCTAACATCGACTTTCACTAACTTCGCAGGAATGGCATCTCCTGCCACACATTGCAAGTTCACTTTTCCAATTTGTTCCACCTTCATGCCTTCCAGTAATTCTTCACTAATCACCGGAATTTCTGCTCCCGAGTCGCTCAGTGCTTTGACTTTCACTGGCTCTTTACCGTCTACTGCACGAATTTCAACCTCGACATATTGCAAGAACGATTTCTTCAATATTCGACTGTCATCTTTTCCTATGACTTCTCTCTGAATTTCAGCATCCAATAGAATTTCTTTTTGAATACCACATTTCATTACTGACTTTACTTCAGTCTCTTGGTTTTCTTGACCCGTGGTTTGATTACCTGTATCACTAACCACTTGAATCAAATTCACCCTTGTGTGTTCTTGATTTCTGCTAGAACTAGCTGCTGCCACTGGAACTGGACAAAATTTAACCAAATGTTTGTCTGAACCACAGTTGTGACAACGCTTCACCACTGTATGGTATGGTTGTGAAATACCTCGTTGTTCATTTCCTTCATATCTCTTATACTGCGTAAACGATGTGTTGCCTTCCCTCTTGGCAAACGGCGCTGACGATTTGTTAAATTCCTGACGACCAAACGTCACTTCTCTGGTCTCATTGGGTACAGGGACATTAGCCTTGACTTCTTTACCTATGAACTGATTCCCTGTTCCTGGATTACTTTTCCACTTTCCACTCTGGCTTTGGTTTACGGAACGTTGAGAAGGATAACTGTTTATATTTGGAAATGCAAACCCAATTCGATTGTTTACATGAATGTCTGCTAGGTCTGCCACTGCACTAGCTTGGAGACAGTCAGTTCCTTCCTTCGACAATACAAACTGTAGTGGACCTGGTGGTAAACATTCTTTCAGCTTATCCGCTACCAGCAAATCAAAGAGCGTATCATACTCTCTGTTCACGTTTCGACTTCTCACGTAATAGTTTAGCAAGTTCTTCAGTCTTGCCGTAAACATCGTATAAGTCTCTTCTGTTGTCTTCTTAGCATCCACAAATCTGGCTCTGTATTCTCTCGAAGTCAACTTAAATTCTTTTAATAAGTGCTGCTTGACTCTATCATAATTGTCTAGATCATCGTATGACAATCTATTCAGAACGGTTCGAGCTTTCGGCGTCATCAATGGTAGTAATAATTTCACCCAAAACGGCTTTTCCACAGCAAAACTGCGAAACGCGTTCTCGACTGTTTCAAAATATAATGGCACCTCCATCATATCAGTTGGCATTTGAGGCAATACATGCTTCATTGCATCACCTATTTTCTTAATTTTTGACACCAAAGTTTCACTTTCTTGCTGTTTCCTTCTTTCTGCTTCCCGTTCTTCTCTCATTTGCGTTTCTTTCAATGTCAATTTTGATTTCTCCAGTTTCAGACGTTCTTGTCTTTCTGTCTCTGCCTTTTCCAAACTTTCTTTCTGAAATTTGAGTTCTTCTTGTCTGATCTGTTCTGCACGTTCCAACTCTAACGTTCGCGCTTTTTCTTTTTCTTCTTCACGCATTCTCTTTGCTTCAATCTGTTGCTGACGAACCTCTTCATCACTTTTTCTAGCTCTTTCAACTTCAATCATCTGCTCCAGTCTTCTTCTTTCAGCATCTTCTCTATCTCGTTTCAACTGTTCTAATTGAATCTCAAACTGATGCTTTTGCAATTCCAGTTCTGCCTTACGCACTTGTTCTGCTTTATCTTCTCTCTCTCTCTGCAGGCGCAATTCCTCTTGCCTTACAAGTTCTGCTTTCTCTTCTTTCTCTCGCTGCAAGCGCAATTCTTCTTGCCTTACAAGTTCTGCTTTCTCTTCTTTCTCTCGCTGCAAGCGCAATTCTTCTTGCCTTACAAGTTCTGCTTTCTCTTCTTTCTCTCGCTGCAAGCGCAATTCTTCTTGCCTTACAAGTTCTGCTTTCTCTTCTTTCTCTCTCTGACGACGCAATTCTTCCTGTCTTATCTCTTTCTCTTCTTGTCTTCGTCTATCCTCTCTTTCTTTCTCTTCTTGCCTCGTCATCATCATCCACTGCATCAACATCTCCATAGACATAGGCGCAGGAGGTTTTTCAATAGCCTTTTCGACGGCACCGCCAACTGCACCTTCTTCTTCGACTTCTTCTTTAACCCACACTTCAGCGAGTTCCTGTATCATGTCACCACGTGACATACCTTCTAATTGTTCTTCTTTAAAACCGGCTTTCAACAAACGCTGTTTCAGCCTTTCCGTAGACATCTTCTTAATATCTGCTTGTCTTTCAGCACTTAGTTTCTCCATCTTACTTGTTTACTTTGGTGATTTCTCTTTTCAAAGAAGTCACGGTTTTTCTGTTTGTGTGAATCGATAAACAAACGGGATTTCTTTTATATTTGTTTGTGGAAAACAACGAAATTTTTATACCGTTTTCTCGTGTTCCACCGTCGATGATATCGTAGACACGTCACACAGCAACAACGCGTAAATTCTTTTATCACCGTCGTAGATTCTTCTAACACCGTTGTAAATTCTTCAATCACCTTCGTAGATTCTTCTATCCGCCGAAGGAGGTGATAACGTGAATTTTAATCCACCGTGAGTTTATATCCACCGTGAGTATTTATCCACCGTGAGTTCTTATCCACCGTGAGTTCTTATCCACCGTGAGTTCTTATCCACACCGACGCTGCCACCAATAATGTCAACCCAATCCTTCCGTTGACAATCCTTCTGATTAAATCCTTGTTCTCTTCGTACTTAACGCCTATTTAACGTTCACCTTTTGAACACTAATTCTACGTATAAGTATAACCTGAATTAATCAGCAACACAGTTTAATATCTTTTAGTTTAATAATAAACAAACAGACAGAACTCAATTTAATTACAACTCAACTAGTCAGCCACACTACTACAGCGAACACACTCGAATTCAAACTTCTCTAGTCAGCATAATTCTTCGCGCCTCTTGACACACCTGTCTTCTGTGCGCCTAAGTGAACTCTAATAATATACATATAGCGCGCCGCTGCCAAGATCGGCCGGCCGCGCGTGTCACTAAGACTAAACGTTATACATCTATCATATATACATATACACATGAAACTAAAGTAAGCGCACTAAATATATACGCTAAATATCTCGCACTGCAAGACTCTACACAAAACTCAGTTCACAATAACATTCTAGATTAAATTTCCCAGACATATATCCATGTGATACATAACCAAGACAGAGGAGGGAATAAACCCAACCCCACTGCGTGAGCACAGGAAAAAGCACACCTTCAGTCACCCCAATGGGGTGTTCTGACTGGGTAACGAGCCATCGGCACACCTGTCTTGGACCCCATACCTTAACATAAGCCTGTCTCTGTACAGTGTTCTATAATGACGCCACACATCTTTGACATGGCGGCGTCGTTAAAAATGTTATCAAACCAACCAACAGTCTGACACATTGAAAATGTTTCCCGTTTCTGGCTTGAATTGCTACGATTCCTGTCAACACGTTGTACATCAGCCTAAAGTTTTTATAAGCTGATATAATATTATTTAGTAGTTGTTGTAGTTTTCATTCGAAGAAACATCATGTTTTTTTTATCGCAGTCTAGTATACATGCATGTCTTAAAGTTTAGCGAGTGTCTTGTATCCGCTATTATCGTCCATTCTTTCTCCCCACCGGTTTGATTTCGTTCCTCAAAACCGACGCGGGCATGAGCCACTCTTTCTCTTAAAGCGAAACTCTAACGTAGGTCCACAACTAACATAGACCTGGAACCGTAATTATGATTGCACAGAGCTGACAAATCGGTCCATAAGCTGAAGATGAAGTCTGCTTTCGACGATAAGTTGCGTATGTTTCATCGCAGTTTTGGGCATTTTATGCTCATCTGCCAAGCCATCAGTTTCTCCACAAGTTGCCACCACTAGAGATTTAAACTAAACTAGAAGTGGGATCAACGATTAAAATATAACTTAAACTAGAACGGGGTCAAGGAAAATCATAGTAGACGAAATGTCGGTAGAAACATAAGCGTTAACAAAAGGCGCCGAATTGACCGGCGCCGAATTGACCGGCGCCGAATTGACCATGCGCCGAATTGACCGGCGCCCAATTGACCGGCGCCCAATTGACCGACGCCGAATTGACCGGCGCCGAATTGACTGGTCATCGTTCATTTAACATAATATGTATTCAGTTTACCAAGCCAACGACTCATGTCGTTGTTGGATACTAAACTGGCTCCGTTATAGGCTTGCTTCCCTGGTTTGCAATCTTGATTCTGAAGCCTTTTCTATTCCTTTTTACCTAACCAACAGGTCATGTCTGATATGCCGACATGACATCCTAAACGACCTGACCTAAACCTATCTGTAAAAACGAGATTCACAAGCTAATTTCTATACTGCAATAAATAATATTCGTTTAATAAATTCTCCGTCTGTCACACCGCAGGCGATTAGGCCTACAATTACAAAGGTGAGTCACTTTGCACATGAAATATTAAAATATTAATATTCAGGTGCAAAATTACGCCACGAACGTCGGGCAGTAGTAGCCCTTTGAAGATGTTTTAATTTTCCATCTTGATAGCGTACCGTAAGCTGTGCAAGATTTTAACGTTGAGAAACATACGAATCAAGTCAGGTAGGCCTATAGAGTATTAGTAGGCAATCTGAAAGCTTTTCTCGTATACAGAATCGAGTTTCATACATCTAAAAATTCACAGTGGTCATTTACATAATTGAGATGTTGTTATTAGTAGGCTTAATAAATACATCTAGTCAGATGTATTTGTTCTCACTACAACTGCTCATCAGGCGCCACATTTATTGTCTCTTGGATCTTTGTTTTCATGTAATGCATCCGTTATTTAAACGTTAGTGAGTTATAGGCTAAGTTCATACAAACCTCGTCTAATCGCACACGTGAGTTGAAGTTCTCAACCGCATGCGGCAACAAAACTCCAGCAAACCTCTCGCCAAGTCTAAAGAACAAAATAATGCGAAATATATTTGCACACATAAGCCTGCAAACACGCGCGCACACACACACACACACACACACACACACACACACACGCACGCACGCACGCACGCACACACGTGTTTTGTGTGGGAATTACTTGTGTGTGTGCGTGCGTGCGCAGACGTGTATGTTGGTGTGTGAATGTGAATTTAGTATAATCCGAAAGGGAAGTTGATACATATTATATTCCAAATATCGATTTGATTGCCCTAATTAACTGCTAATAACATATTAAGTTATTTTATTCGCAATCAAGCCCAAAAGCAGTCATCACTAAGAGAAGGCGACCATAATTAAGTAAATGAACAGGTACATTACAATATGAGCTCATGCGTTGGGCGATTGCCTCTATGACCATTGTCCTGAGTTGGTTATTTCAAGAGACGAGCGGATTGGTGGGAAATATGGATAAGATTATATTTTGGAATAGGTTCGAATGAATTGGATTAGATTGAACTGGTCGGGAATGGACAGGACGGACTGGAAAGGTACGTAGATTAATCTACCCTGGTCCATGGACCACACTACTCTAATTTACTAGATTAACAGATGACTGGCTACTCATAGTCCCCGGCGCCGCCGCCGCCGCCGCCGCCGCCGCTAAGCCCTCAAGTCGAAACCAGTCGCTAAGCTATTGACTGCTAGCGACTTCGTTTACTTCATATTTTGCTTGCTGTTTTAATCACGGTTTCTAAGTTTCGGTTTGACGAAGACATCAGCAGCAAGACATGAGCAAGAACAACACTTATAATACAATACAATATTAGTTTGTTGAGGAAACAAGCTGAAATGCCGCAACTTGGTATAAGTGAAGAGTTTGCTCTATTAGTAAGAGTTTTAAACAGAATACGGGGGATACAGTTGTTTTTGTTTTTGTTTTTGGTAAAGTGAATATATGCATTCTGTTACGAAGATGGTGTTGATAATTACGAAGAGGGGGAATAAGAAGGGTGAGAATTGTCGGGGTTTGACGGTTTAACCCCCTAGTCTTTTGTAGGACTCCACAGATAAGTCTTCATTGCACACCCCAGAGGGGTCGTTTCTAATCCACTCAGTCGTGTGATATAGCATTATTTGATTCTGAATCTCTGAAAATGTGAAGAAAATTACATGGTGTATCATGTATGTATTTTTGAATTTTCTCAAGAAAGGAATTGATTCGGATTAAAGTTTGACTTACAAAACTACTAGCGTTGAAATCTGCTGTTTTCAAATTTCACTGACATCAGTTTGCAAAATACGAATAAAATATTCAACTCCACATGGATCAAAGTCCAACCCTCCCCCCAGTCTTTTTTCAACAATTTTCACACTGGGAAGAAGTGCCGGAGTGCTGGTTGGTCGTAAGATCGGGTACAGCCATAAATCCTCCTCACTTCATTCTATTTATCAAGCGCTCAATTTCACGAATTCACATTATATTAATTTCACAGTCATCGGTCTGTGCCCTATCAGCATGCCGACATGGAGTGGAGCCCATATTCCCATATTGGACTCGTATAGAGCACATATGGTTCCATCTAATTTCCACGGAAATGATTTCACGGTCAGTACAGAATACAGTAAAATGCATTATATTGTTAGGTATGTCCAATAGACATATCTGATTACCTGAGAAGTCGATAGCAAGTCGATAAGTCAGTCGATAAGTCTAAGCGACTTAGTCAGTCGATAAGCAAGCGACTTAGTCGACTGAGTCGCTAAGTCAGTCGCTAACTCATCAAGTCAGTCACTTACTCCTTAGCGACTGACTCCGGGTACTAGCTACTCACTGCAGTAGATTTGATCATGGATTAGATAATAGACTGTATTGTAAGTGGATTGAATAAAATAAAATCCGATAAAAATTGGACCAGATTAGCTGCCAGGCACATATATTAATTCAGTGGAAACCGTGGCATCCAACACAGACTATGTGGATTTTCTGTTGGGTCCCGTAGTAATGCAGACACTAGATGTTGTCTAAGTCATAATTGAAGCTTTTGATATCAACGTCCAAGAAGGCTTACTTTTCCTTGATTTCTACGTATTTACGTTTCAACCACTTCCAGGCGATGTTATCTACTAATGGATTTTTAGCAACGTAAGTGACGAAATCAGAGCAAATCGTAGTGTCCCCGATGGATTGGTCTACGAAATAGTCCAATAACCTACAATGACAACAGCTTCATAATTCTTAAAAGTTATAGAAGTAGAGTAAGTAAGTAAGTGTAAGTGTATGTTTTAATGAACGCTAGCAAACGCACAGTGCTTTACATACAATGTCACGCAGAGGGAAAGAAAATAGAACAATAAAGTACAAATCACTTTGCATAAAAAATGAAATAATAATTGTAGCAGATGTTTAACTGTACAGCATTCTAAATAATAATAATAATAATAATAATAATAATAATAATAATAATAATAATAATAATAATAATAATAATAATAATAATAATAATAATAATAATCTTTTTATTTAATTAAGCGCCTGCAAACGCACTGCGCTGTACAGTGAACATACATATAGTAGAAACAGCAGCCACGCAAGGCGCCTTACATACATGTATATATTAGAAGCACATGATAACAGTTTTACAGGAGTCGAATATAACTGCTTATGCAGCAGCCAACGTACGGCGCCAAATCACGGCCAACTCATTCATTTAACCACCTCCGCCACCTAGCGAGTGGAAGGCAGAAATTTTCCTTACGGGTGTCTACGGGTTTCGATCTTGGTTCCTTCAGCTCTTCACGCCGGTGTGTTATCCATTACTCTACGGCCCGCCCCCCCCCCAACTCTACCCAGGAAACCTCGTCGAGAAACTTGTCGACAACTAAATAGTCTCTCAGAAGTCCTGTTCTAATTCACCTCTTCATACAAAATTATTTTAAACCAACTCTAATAATTATTTGAGCTAATAGAATGAATAAATTTATGCAACTAACGCCTGCAATATTTCTTAGGGTTTTCTTTAACAGCGCGCGTTACTTATTATCTCTTAATCATAGTCTCCCAAAGAGGCAACCGATCGGAGTTTAACCCTCCGTTCAGTGTTTACCCAAAACTTTCTCCCGATTACTTTAAGGTCTCTGAGCTCTAAGTAAACCATGAAAGATTTCAGCCAGTAGGCTTATATGAAAGTGGACTATCAGGTTACTAGTAGCGCTTTCAAAATGCATACGTACATTGTTCGTTTTGGTTTCTTACGCCTGGACAAAATCTCGTTTCAACTTTCTTTTAATACTTTGTGTAATGATGTGCATGTCCTGCTTTAAAACGTTCAAGCAATTCAAATTGCGCCTTGACAAAAATAAGGCAAGCAGAGAAGACAGTGCAAATTTTGAACAAAACTAGAACTCATTGTCAAAAATGTGCCCAATTAGTTAATTAATTCATCTGCATTTTATTACGAAATATACCCAATGTTACTGAAAACTAGCTAGAATCAGCGTGGAAACAGTTGAATAAAGGTGTTTCATCTATGTGAGAAACGAGAAAATTATTTTGAATAGAGTTAGAAACAAAACTAAAGCGTTGGCTGAGTGTTAAAAACTAAACGCCTTACCCGATCTTTTCCAGAGCAAATGACTACAATAGCAGGCCTCGAATCTGTCAGCGCTTTTTTGTCTTATTGTGGTATGTATAAAGTCTGCTTTGCCTCTTGTTAAGTGTTTTGCATAATTAATGTATACAGGAAAGCAAGCAGATTGTGACGTGTGTGACACCAGCAAATTAATTTTCAGCGTTATATCCGTTAAGAACAAAAAAATGAGTAAACATCGTTGCAGAACAGACCTTTCCAGACGAGAAGAATCTTTTGAGCAGGCCAGAGCTCTAAGTAAAGCTTGCGATTTCGTTCGTTTGTATCTCGCGAGAGTTATCGCCCAATCAAATTCGCTCGTAGAATTAGCCATACCAATGCAGTAGACTAGACCATGGCAATTCTCAGGAATTGCGCTTATGCTACAGTTGTAAGAAACGGCAGTTTAATCTTTTGGAGCAGAAAACAGTTTAGCACTTAATTCTAATTATTCCAGGCGGAAATCTTCCGTTTGATCATGTCTTCCAATTTCAAATTGCGCTACCTAGGCTATGTATAAATATTAAATGCAAGTGGTAACTAAAACATTTTTTGTTTGCATTGTTGCTAGAACTATGAGTAAGGCTACACAGAGATCATGAACATGAAAACTCTTCGCATCGCAAGCTACTCATTGATTCTGACATCGATCCTGATCATAACTATTCTGCTATTGCTCACGAGCAATCCACAAGTATTCCGCTGCACTGAGACAAGTTTCCTGCAGAAACTACTTGGGGAGGGGGTATAGAGTAATGGAAACACTCATGGCCAGGAGAGCATGGGGCGTGGTGGCTCAGTGGTAAGTTCGGCGCCTTGTGACCGGAGGGTTGCAGGTTCGAATCCCACTCTAGCCGCTGCGTACGGACCTTGGGCAAGTCCTTCACTCACAATTGCTCGTGGCGCTTCGGCGTGAAAATTCCGGCACAGTATCAAATGCTGTAGTCGGGAGCGCCTCTGAGTAGTAGTTGACTTCGAGAGGCGCTATAGAAATATCCGGAATAAATAAAATAAATAAATAAATAAGGTACGCGGATCGACTCCCGTAACCCCCTCCAGGGCGGCGCCTTGCATGGCTACCAAACCGTGTGTTTAGTGAAGAACTTTGAATGTACTTTCATGTTTCAATGTAATTTTACTGCGTCTGTCGGTTTGAAATAATACAGAATATAGGCCTAATTATTATACCAGCGTTTTTGAAGGGTTCTGAAACGCGGCAATAGAAGGTCGCTGTGAAGAAGGACGTTATTTAAATTTACAAGTGGCATAGAATATGCCAAGACTGAACGGAATGACTTTAGGACCAACCATATATCCGCCGTTTCCTTTATTTCTCTCTCATTCCGTCCATTCCGTTCGACTGACCCTCTAACAGTACTGTAGTGTTTCGTCGATTGACAACTTATTACCGTAGCTGATTTTCCATTTGAAAATTCCCGTCTGATTCTTTTCAATGATTTTTTATGTAGTTCACAACTAAGATTATTAAGCACGGAAACAATAAACGCATCAATTATGTAAGTATCGCCAATACAATTAAACTCACTTTTCGTTTGGAATCCACTCTCTAAATGCTCGAGTCGTGTTTTCTATGCAACCTTGGTGACCAGCTGAGCAGGCAAGCGATATTATCTTTGGACGCAACTGTCTAACAGTCAAACTTCGCATACAGTACAGAGTAGTTTAGTATGGTGTAATGTAGTTTAGTGTAGTTAATTTAGTATAGTTTATTATATTATAATTAATAATTTGAAACTTTTACAGCGCTGTGATAAGGCTTATTGCAGAAGGTATCAACCGCTGGAACATCAAAATCAAGCTGCAGGCAGGTAAAATAGGTAAAATACTAAGAAATTTAGACCACTAAAATAGATTGGCACACACACACAAACACATTATTAGTGATGCGATCTGACAAAACCAGGCTTATATCACAGTATAAATAATTACACAGTACGTCGACTCTCATTGCTGGCTGTTGACAAGTTTTTCTGGTCACGTGATTACGTCACGTGATTACGACGCCACCTTGAAAAATAGCTTCTGAATTATAGATTTAAGCTGAAAATAATATTGCTAATTCTAATGAAGTCCTAAATGTTGTTGTAACGTTTAAAAATATTTTATTTGATGGATTGCGGTGTATCGGCGTGTAGTCCTCAATGTTGTTTTTAACGTTTAAAAAATATTGATGTGATTGTTTCCGGTTTATCGCTATGGTAAACGGTCTCTTTCAAGATGGTGGACGACAGTGGGCGGGGCTTAGGTATTTATAATGTCGTTACAGTGGGCGGGGCTTAGTTATTTATAATGTCACACATTCTGACTGCAGCAGCGGCGACGAGTCGATGTACTGTGTAATTATTTATACTGTGCTTATATCATGCAAAAATGAAATATGACTTTTTCATACCATATTAATCAGAAGAGTTTCCCCTTTAAAATGAGCCCTTATTTGGTCCAATATCTTAATATTTGACAGAGTTAGGACTATTTTAAACTCAGAAACTGCGATATTAAAGTTTTCGGGAAACGCGATGCAAAGATGTGACATAAATTGTCCATAGCAACGGGCAGATACGTTTACTGCAATGATATGTATTTGATATCAGTTTAAATAGCAGACATTTATGTGACCGCCGTTGAATAGCACATAGTCCCAGCTTTCCGACGATACCAAGTTTAATTGGGGTGGAACTTTTTTGAGAGACGGCAATGATTTGAAAATGCACTAAAAAGTCATTTTTTGACGCTTTGTAAACAACCAGTATTCATAAATAAAATTAATAAAAAAATATTTCTAGACTGATTTTAGCCATAATACTTGGCGAATAAGTATATTATACCATGTACTACACGAAAATGAAAAAAAAATAAAAATCGACCTCTGACACCCCTTTCACTAAAATCGACCATTATCTCGATAATGCAGTCTTCCGACATAAGCCTGCGGTCATGATCTACGACCATGTTCCGGCTGCAAAGGATGCCGTCCTCCGCAGACCCGGTGTGGCAGAGGTATACTTGGACGCAACGTCTTCTACCATCTTCGTGGGACTGCTTGGTGATGGGGTGAGTGTTGCGAACGTCATCACCCGCCGTCGCTCCTCTTCTTCGATGCCATGCAGTCCAACATCTCTGTTCATGGCGTCTACTATCAGTTCTGGATGGTCATCCATTAGTTAGGCTCAGGATGTCTCTCGGAGCTTGCCGGTGGTGAGTCTTCTTATTGCACTGAACAACGAAGTTTTTACTTCCTGAACAACTTTTGGGTGTATCTGATAGATTTTGGGCTGATAATCACAAAAATGACCTCACATTTTCCTGTCACCTGCCTTTTTAAGGCTTCTATTTTTGTAATTTCCTGTCACAATTTCCTAAGAGGTTGATCACAAAGTAGGGTCTTTAGTCCATACACCCCTGGGCATGCACTCAGTGCAGGTAAAACAACGGGTAATTGAAAACTAAGGCTACACTAATTAGGATGGATGTTGACAGGACAGGCCATATAAGATATTGTGCATTGGCACTTTATATCATAGCATAGCTTTACTCCTAGCAAATGGTAGGTGGACTCAGTCTACATGTATAGTATCGCATCGTATGGTTTAAAATTCCACAACTAAACACCTATGGCATATATTGAAACTATTAGCATGCCATATCAAGTACCGTAGCTTTAAGAATGGGCAGTATTTGGTGAAGTCCATTGTATGGATTTTACAGTCCAAACGCTGAGAGAACATAGGTCGTTGAGACAAAAACTGGTAATATTCTAATAAAGCAATGTCCGTCTTACCTTTCGATGTAGCTTCCTCCATCTTTCACTTGGAGTGTATCCATCAGATTACTAGTACGACCCAATAAGTAAGTCTAAAGAGCAACACAAGAGGAATTAAGCGAGCATGGGATTTAGCTGACGAATTGTAAGCGGGTGAGCGATTAGGTGGGTGACTGAGTGAGTGACCAAGCATATTGAAACTGTTTGTAAACCAGAACATTAGAACAGGCTGTTACATATGTGTGTGTATATGCGTGTGTATGTGCGTGTACCTGCGTACGTGTGTATCGATTTCATTTCCTCAGTCTCTTTAGTAGAGGTCGGGTCGTGATTTAGTCGCACGAGTTTTCCATTCTTTCACTGACTGGATTTGAAGTAAGCCATATTGCCAACAGAGTAATGGTGAGGGACCTTTGTGTTTATTTATACTAAAATATATAACGGGTAAATAACCCGTCATATATGACGGTTTGATGAGTACTCCCGTCAGATCGTGTGCATAGGAAGAGGTAGTGCGGTAGGAAATGAGGCAGAGACAACGTCCGTCCGTCTATCTACCTGGCTGTGAGTCTGTACGTCTATATGCGTCCCTCCCTCCCGCCTAAGCTCTGTCCCTCCCTCTCTCATTCACGGTCTCCGCCTATCAATTCGTCTGTCTGTCTGTGTGACCATCCGTCGGTCTGTACGTCTGCACGTCTATCTGCCTAGTGCCCAGTGTTTGTGGGCCTGTCCAATTTCGGGCCACGCCCAATAACACTCCCTAACGCCGGCTTCGCCGGAGGGTCGTCCAGCGGTTTGTCAGGCACATTCCATACATTCGACAGGGTGCATTCCATACATTCCATTCCTTAATGTGTAACTGTCAATTAAATAGGCCATGGCTTAGACTCGTAGCCAATCAAATAGGCCGGCCCAGAGCCGCACACATTATGTTGCGCTCAGAGTGCTGCTTGTTTGTATGTGTATATGTGCATTGTCATGTATATATATGTCTGTGTGTGCCTGTCAATCAAATAGGTTAGGGTCAAAGCCTCATCCAATCAATTTAGGCCTAGAGCCGCGCATAATTTTGGTTCCGCCCACTGCGCCTAAGTATGAGTCAGAGCGTTTGCCAACGCACAGATCTAGGGAATTATATATATATATATATATATATATATATATATATATATATATATATATATATATATATATATATATATATATATAATTCCCTAGATCTGTGCTCTGACTCACGCTCTGACTCATACTGACTCAGACATATATATAATTATATATATATATATATATATATATATATATATATATATATATATATATATATATATATAGGCGTATACATACGATACTATTAAAAGCGAATTAATCAATAATGAAATATCTCGCAATGAACTAAAGCTGTTCTCAAAAACGCGCTGACAAGTATATGTATTCCAGTGGAGTTAAGAAGGGCACAACCCTGACTGGCAGTCTAACGTTAAATCATCTGCTTTGAGAACCTATAATCACAAAGTTACGTCAGTGTAGGCTTATGGTAAGCCCTACTACCTGAAATGGTTGGTAACTGGTCGTTTTAAAGATCCTGTTGAGTTCGTTGAAACCGTCGTAGATGTGGAGCCATGGAGCGAGACCTCTCTCGTTCAATGCGTACCTGGTCAGAGATAGGAATACATCGAAGCCCAGTTGTTCAGCTTTGGCCAGAGCCACCGAATCGCTAAGCAGCATAGCTCGTGTCAGTTCGCTGAAAACCTAATAGAACACGATGCAAGATTTAAATCACCGATAAGGACTCACAGTTAGAAAAGAAATCGTTTAACGATGGACGAAGTTTATATTGCTCGATATTCTGTGCTTTCTTCGAAATTCATAGGAAGTTTAGTGAACCTTCCGGTATAATACCCAGATCAGGTTGTGGATTAAAGATGTTCGCAAGAAAGTGTAAGGCACAATCATAGGCGTAATTTTCAGGGTACGAGAAATACCCGTACCCCCACTTTTTAGACTGAAGGGTACCGTACTCCCCACTTTTCATACCCAAAAGAAACAATGCCCATTATTATTTTCTCAGAGGCAGGCTTTCATTTGATCATTCTCAGAAGCAGGCTTTTCATTTAATAATTAAAGTGATATATATATATATACATATATATATAGCCTATATATAGATTACTAACAAACTACCCGGTTGCAGAAAATCTCGCAAACCTGTGAAAAAATTTTCTATCATGTGAAAATTTTCCTTCAGCAGAACAAAAATTGAATGTTAAATTTCCTAGTTAAAGATTCCTCGGTCATGATTCGTGAATTCGTGTGAAGTCAAAGTTTTATCTACCGTGTGATCTGTGTCCAACTGCTTCGCTAACAGATCCCACATGGTTCGGTCGTAGTTGACTCGATAATATCCAGTTCTGTCATCGTTGAATAAAACCCAATCGTCCGTCGAGTACCCAGGAATAGTAATAAGAGCTGAAATCAGGTACCATTGGACTCATTATTCACTAGGGTGCGTAAGTGTGTGTGTGTGTGTGTGTGTGTGTGTGTGTCTGTGTGTGTGTGTGTGTCTGTGTCTGTGTCTGTGTCTGTGTCTGTGTGTGTGTGTGTGTGTGTGTGTGTGTGTGTGTGTGTGTGTGTGTGTGTGTGTGTGTGTGTGTGTGTGTGTGTGTGTGTGTGTGTGTGTGTGTGTGTGTGTGTGTGTGTGTGTGTGTGTGTGTGTGTGTGTGTGTGTGTGTGTGTGTTTACGGTGCATTAGGGCGACTGGTCAGTGTAACTTATCGGAACATTAATGGATTGTAATGTGCCACTTGGCGATAGCCTACTCCTTTCTATTTATCTACGTTAGATAAGATTGGTGTATTTTTTCTATAGTCATTGTGATGCTAGGTTAAATGTAGATATTCATTCATATAATTGCCAGCATCATTCTTTATAGGTGACCATCTTTGGGAATTAAATTAGTCACCGAACTGAAAGAAGACTAACTCTCTGTCTAAAGGTTATACGTCAGAAAAGTCCTCTGGAGCTTAACTAGATAACAATCCTAAGTTCAACTTGATTGGTGCTGCCTCAGGTAAAATAATCGGCTGGACTATTTTTCTAGCTGCGTTATTGATTATGATTGTCGCGATTTTTGGTACAAAACAGGACTTAAATATTTCCATTTAAAAACCGAAAGAGCTTATTAAGAAGACTACACTGCTCAGCATAAGGCAATCAATTTATACATCCCGTCCAATGAACAATTCAACGATGGATTTTTGAGATTCGTTACTTGTCAGTGGGTTGCCATGGAAACAGCTAAGCATCGCAGCACTGTTCATAGAGTAAAAGGTTCTGAATGTAAAAGATTAAGTATAGTAGCCTAGGTCTACTTCATCTTTTACAACATTACAAGGTATGGTACGACATATTACTTGACCACTGACCAGGTATGGTGACTGTTCATTTTTTATATTAATTTTATCCAGTTGTTATTACAAGTCGTTGTTCTGGAGGTAAACTGGACAGATTAATTATTTTTCCGTTGTGTGTAAGTTTCATTTCGGTTCATGACCCAAATAGCGCAAAACAGAAATGACTACGTCTGAATCGATTTTAAGTTAGTTTACATAAAATTACATTACAGCGTATACGAGTTCATTTGAATTTATTAACGTTAGGTCTTAGATTGCTCACCACTCGATTCGCTCAACCAGGTCGTCCTAATTTTGCTGTCTTTTGGTCGGTAGGTAAGAGGAATATGCCATCTGGTTCTACATGTATAACATCACACAGAATATCATCTGATCAACCCCAAAAGAAAGAGATAACATGGGAATCATTATTGTCGACATTTCTGGACTTTCTATCATATAGGCCTATTATTAGGCGACGTTATTAATGAACTGAGCAAATAATGAGGGCCAAATCGTAATCATAAACTTTCAATTTCTAAAGCGCTACTCTAAAGCTAAGCGCTGGGCAAAGCTTATTCGCGAGCGCTGTGTCATATCAGATGGGTTGTCCAGAGAGCGATGTCCAATGGAGATCCGAGTCCGATTGCGAGAGAGACTAGAGAGAGGAGGCAGAGCAGCTGCTAATGCGGGTTTTGTTGAGGGCGAGAAGGCTTGGAAGGCAGAGGATCAGATGGACCAGGGTAGGAATTCTTTAAGGGGTGAGACTTCAATTTGGAGTGAGGTTACAAGTAAAAAAAATTCAAATCCGTTTATTAGAACACCAGAATGATTAACAATAACTGATTACAAGCATTATTAGGATTACAGGCTAGTGTTATAATAGGGTACCCCTAAGGGACACGTCCCGCTATTGGGGCACCCAATGTGTTCACAGGCTGAACGGACATATGTATACAGTTGTATAAGAAAACGAAATTGAACAATCTTAACTAACACACAAGCCAAACTTAAAAAAACAAAGTGCTACAAGCAGCAACATGATAGGTAAAACAGGTTCTAAACCGCTACATGTAGTCATTTGATATTGACATTTTGTTTATAATATAACACTTCAGCAATATTTTAAACCGACTAATAGATAATATCGAAGTTAGTTCATCGGGTAAAGCATTCCACAACCTGGGGCCTGTACATTTAATAGAAAACCATTTTACATTAATACGAGCAAATTCTGGACGATATTTTAGGACATTACGAGTCAGACGTTGATGTATAGTTATACCCCTCTCAAAGTAGGATGCAAAGGACAAAGGCAGCAAGTTGTTATGATAACGATACATGAATAGGCCACATTGGTATATATTTATTTGTTTTATTGTCAAGATATGTCTATCTGCAAATATTTGTTTGGTGCTAGAACTCCAGTGGGTGTTGAACACAGTACGAATAGCAGCTTTTTGTAATTTATTTAGGGGGTCTAGGACAGCTGTGTAATTTGCTCCCCAGGAGATATTACAGTAAGCGATATAAGGAAAAATTAGTGTGTAATATAAGTTTAGCAGTATATTTGCAGGCAAGCAGTGTTTGACTCTTTTTAAAATTCCTATGTTTTTTGCTACTTTCTTTGATGCATGTAAAATATGTAATTTCCAGGTTAGATGGGAATCAACAATAACGCCTAGAAATTTGGTAGAATCTACCTGATCTATAGGAACGTCATCAATTAGTATAGATAAGTTGGACGGAGGGGGAGATTTCCGCTTAGAATAGAATACTATAAAATTAGTCTTCTTAAGGTTTAATGAGAGTTTATTTGCTTTGAACCAGATAGCTATTGAATTCAGTTCACAATTTGCTCTAGAGAATAGATTTGTTATGGATTTGTCGCAGAGGAACACGTTGGTATCGTCAGCAAAGAGAATAAATTTGAAAACAGAGGAGGAAGTGGCTAAGTCGTTAACATAAATCAGAAAGAGTAGGGGACCCAGTATTGAACCCTGGGGTACACCACATGTCATAGCCATAATGGAAGAGAATGCATCCTTAAAGGTGACAAACTGGGTTCTATTAGTTAAGTAATCATGAAGCCATGTAATTGCCGTTCCCCTTATCCCATAACTTTGCAGCTTTGTAATTAAAATAGAGTGGTCCACCGTGTCGAATGCTTTTGCTAGGTCAAAAAATATTCCCATGGAGTAATTATTGTTATTCATAGCCTCAGATATATTATTTTGGATATCTAGTAACGCCATAAAAGTAGAGTGGTTAGATTTAAAACCATATTGATTAGGAGTGAGTAGATTAAATTTGATAAAGAAAGCAGTGAGTCTAACTTGCATTAATTTTTCGATAATTTTAGAAAAAAACGAAAGTAAGGAAATAGGACGGTAATTATTTATGTTTTTCTTATCACCAGCTTTATAAACTGGTACAATTTTTGCAGTTTTTAGTTCACTCGGTAGAGTGAACTAAAGGAGGTTGAGGCAGATGACGGTGGGTCAGTGGGCGGTATTGGCGGAGGAACTGAGAATATGAGTAATTCAGATGGAAGTTCGTTCCAGAGTCACGGTTCATGACCCTTGCTTTGCTTACAGGGCGCAACATAAGCCACTGTGTCTGAATCTATTTTAAGTTAGGTTACATAAATTACATTACAAGATATTAAAGTTGCAGTTTAGTTTGTGACGACCAGTCTGGTGGAAATTCAGAAGAACCAATCAACAATACAATAACAGGACAATAACCCAGGAAAGAAAGCTACCGGTACATGGAATTGATTTTTTGAGCGCATTGGTTAAGCTAAACTGACTTTAGAAAGTGGACACGCGCATATAGAGCTCCAATGTGTGGACCCTATAGATACATGTATATTTATATTGTGCATTCAACAGCAATATTAAAGTCACCTACGTGTTATCTGGGACGGCCAGAGGATCTGACAGGAATTGTTTCTGCGTTGCATTGATTATACCTCCTTCACGAAGTTCGACGTTTACGACCGGAAGACCCTTTTTATTGATCCAATTGGACATGAGCCACTTCAAATTCAAACGATAGCTCGGTGTGAAATACCAGCCAGGTGCCTGCCGAGAAAATAAACTGATATGCACATGGGCGTCCGCAGGAATTTTTCTATGGGAAGGAAATTTTGTGAGGGGGGGGAGTAACGTTTTTGCATTCATGAACGCAGAACACGTGAGAACTTTAAAAATAACTAATAGTCAAGGACTAGACCTAAATAATTATGTGTTTTTTTCGCATTGAAAATCGTGTTGGGACTGTTGTAATAGTAATAAAAAGATTTAATTATTGTATAATATGCGCAAAATCCAGGTGGAAACTGCCCCCTTGCTCTCTCCGGAAGCACATGAATATGCATATATATATAATATATAATATATATATATATATATATATATATGCTTACAAGCAAATTCAATCAGTCTAGGATATTCTTCCTCGTAGGTGACGACATTATTTTCTGACAGTTAATACATTGACGAATGGCTATAATTATGAATTAATTTAATGTAAGGTCGTACAGCCTGAAGACAAAGATTCAAAGTGATGTCGAGATATATATCTTTAGGACTAAAACACTGTACGGATGAATAACACTGACAAATACCTTTTGTAGTTCATTCAAGAACTCATCTGTCACCACGGTACGGTGTGCTTTTCGTTTAAGATAATTCTGAAAAATTATATAGGTGTAGGCTAATAAGGTCTGCAAAGGTTCACCAGTCACTCTGTTACAGAGTAAAGCAGGGAGGCGACCTGACCGACGACTCTGATGAGCGTAGACTCGGATCCGACCTGGGCTGGTGAACCAAAGTCCTCCGTGCCCACCTTCTCGTGGTGCGGACCGTTGGTACCCTTCCTAGGAAGGGGAACGAACGGGCACGGCAGGCAAAACCAGGGGAAGGCAATGGCAAACCACCCCTGTTAATCATGCCAAGAAAATCGTCATGCGACACACCAAACCACGCCGATGCTCGCGGATGGAGGGACTCCCAGGCCGGAGCGCTGAGGTGGGACTCCCAGGCCAAAGCGCGACTCAAGGGCTACTGGGAGAAGTAGCAAGACGGCAACGGAGACTGTGTAGCATGACGATCGCTAGGGCTCCTAGAGCCGATAGCACAAACAAACAAGGCTAATAATGATCAACAAATTAACTTACTGCCAACTACAAATGCTCCTCAGTCCTGAAGGACGTATATCTACGTAAGCGCTTCAAATATCATTTCGTTTGACCGCAGCTATGTATTATTAAGTACGGACGTCGTTGAGTTTATTTCAAGAGGCGCTCTATAAATTTGTGATTATAATGAGCACTAATTATCACTCGTTACAATGAAATACATGTGAAACTTTTCTGCTGGTTTCTGACGCAGTTTGAGTTGTGAATCTGAAACTATTTTCATTGAAAATCTCTAAATATTGTAAGCTGATTGTTGACTCTTAAATAGAAAATGTCATAACATGTTAGAAGTTTGAATTTCTCAGTGCCCGGGTCGACGAACAGCTTCCGTTTAGTCTAAGTAGACTGTTTTAAAAAGTACAATGGTTTACCTTGATACCACTTTGGAAGATGTCAGCACCAAGCAAGCCCTCTAGCATACGCACGATTGCAGCTCCCTATCGGCAATAAATCACAAGACAGCAGAAGAGCATGCTAAGGTAATGTAACTCTCTGAAATGTAACACCGTGTCAACCATATCAATGGAGTGCCGTCTGCTCATTCAAGTGGCGCAGCTACATTGATGTATCTTATCGGTTTCTTTTATACAAGGACAACAGCACGATCAAGGTCACTCTTCTACATGATCGTGTAAAGACTTTCGAGGCAAAGTGCCTGTCGTACGTCAATGCCCGTAGTCCACTTTGTTCTCCTCGCTGTTTTTCTACAGTGTAGTGTTAGAAGTGTTAGCGCCCTACAACTATCAAGTCGTCAGTATTGGCTGCCCTAATATCGATCCAGTGGACCCTTGATCCCCGAAGACAATAATTCTTTTAGACGACCTAATTCAAGAGCTTCACTTTGTTCAGCGCATCGCAGGGCAAAAACACGAGTTGGGGGCTCGTACTACTTGGACATTACGAGACCCCATCACTCTATCTATCTATCAATCGGATAAATAGATAGATTCTATCTATCTATCTATCTATCTATTTATCTGTCTATGTTGGATTCTCTTTAATAGTCCTTAGTTTCTTTTGGGGTCCTTGGTGATAAAATCGAGACTAGATCTCATTCTGTAGTTTCTCAAACACTATTTTTTCTCATTCGACAGTTTGACAAGTTACCATAAGTTACCAGAAGAAGAAAACATTATAGAATGTGCTTGTACCTTAATGCGACGTATGTTGTCAAAACTGGGTTTTGCTGCTGTGAACCGATCAGAGGGAGGTAGCATCAAAGCAGAGTCAACATCAGTATCATTGGCAGCATCTATGTTCATAACTATATCCACTTCCTTGCCATAGAAAAACTCCCTCTGCATGACATAGAAACACAGGCAAGAAGGAAAGTAATTAAATGAACAAGTCGCAAGCGAAAAAGAAGATAAGCAATCAAGTTAGTTAATTAGTTAATTTGATTTGATTTCAACTACTGATTGGGGTTCGAGCCTCGGTAGTCAGGGTTTTTATTCATATCAATGAGTGAACTTGGTTCCGGCATCAGCTACTATAGTTATTGTCAACACTTCTTTCTTGTCGACACAGTCCTATTAATCTCACTTCTATTAGGCCTAATTACGCCTATTTAATTGTTCACTGTTTTAATGAACTTTACGTTTGGGTAGCTTGTCTATACAGTACAACGTAGCATTGAATCAACTAGGACACCATCTGAAACGTTTTCAGTATGTTTCTATTTAAATCACACATCAATATTCATAAGATAATACACAGTTCTAACAGACAGCAGTTGCTATCTCCAGAACTTAAAACACAACTGTCAGCAAATCTTAGATAGATAGATAGATAGATAGATAGATAGATAGATAGATAGATAGATAGATAGATAGATAGATAGATAGATAGATAGATAGATAGATAGATAGATAGATAGATAGATAGATGACGGATGGATGGATGGAGAGAAGTTAACCCATTCCCTTTCAAACAAGAGGCTTCTTATCTGCCAGTTGTATCTCGATGTTTTCTGTTATTCATTGTTGTAAAGCAATCGCTTTTCTTAATATACGCCTTAGCCATTCTCCGAACTTTTGTACTCACGTGAAAGAAATTCGGATTAACCCACGTCACGGCTTTGATTTCATAAAATGTTGCTAGTCCTTCGTTCAGCCAAACATGGTCCCAATATCGACAGGTTACGAGATTTCCAAAGTACTGAAAACATAGACAACTAGATGTTTGGCCGTCCTAAGACGGTTTCAAAACAAATTGAAATTGTATTTTCGAATGTGCGTGAAATTTATTACGACATTCATTGTAGGGTACAGGAGGTAATTTTTATCCGTGAGTAAATTAGTTTATTCCCGTGTATATCAGTGATGTAGTCGAGTCCACCTAAGCCGAGTCCGATTTAAGTCCGAGTCCATCTAAGCCGAGTCCAGTCCGAGTCCTGAGGTGTTCGAGTCCGAGTCCGAGTCACTAAAGGGCGAGTCCAAGTCAGAGTCCAAGTCCATCCACAGAAGAATAACAGAACTATTTAGACCCTGTGCAGAAAGAATTTTTACTGCAATTTACCCAAATTTCACATTAAAAAGACTAAATTAAATAAAGTTTTGTTCGATAATCTGGCACGATCCTGAGGACACATAAAAATTCTTCCACTGCTAAACACAAGTACTGTAGGTAGGAACAGCTAGATCTGTAGGCCTAAATGCCACAAGTGCAGTTGTGTCATGTTACGTCCTCGCTTCTTCTCTCTACACTGGAAAGGGCGATACGAAAGTTTCTTCTAATTCGAAGCGATAAATTAATAACTCCATGCACAGTTTAGCATTACGATTGAAGATATATTTACAAATCGACAATCTCTAGTATTCGGTTCAATATCATGCATTCACGGTGTTCGCCTCTATAAATGTGCCCGTCCACGCCGATAACAGACACATAAAACGCCAGTCCATTCATGATACTCGTCTTCACTTCATTAGTTTCCATTGTCTGCTGGTAGGAACTGGTTGGCCCCGGAATAATTCCACTATTATGCCTCTAGGCCTATATATGTCCATACCAGGCCAAATAGAGACCCTCTGCCTTATACCCCAGCTTATTGGCCCTATTCATGATACTCCACTTCAAACAGAATAGTTTCACCTGGTCTGGCTTATGCTTGTAGCGACGGTCGGCCGTGTAATCACGTCAGTTCTTGCATGAGGGGTGGTCTTAGCCGTGAAATGGCAATACAGTTGCCTGTTCTGCCCAGAAATTGTGACTCGGAAAACGAGTCAGCGAGTCAAATTCGAGTCCAGGGTTCGAGTCCGAGTCCGAGTCGTGACAGTCCGAGTCCGAGTCCGCAGAAAATCGGTCTTGAGTCGGACTCGAGTCCTTGGCCGGACTCGAGTACTACATCACTGGTGTATATTCGGGGCGCTGTATCACTATGAAGTCGCGAATGGCCGTTGTAAATTAGTTTAGTCGCGTCTATTTATGCGTGGCGCCAGCTGGCGAAATGCCTGGAATATCTTTGCCCATACGGCATAAAACAATTTTAAACTTTATTTTGGTTCGTTCGTTTAAGTTTTTTCGTTCGTTAGATAAGTAAATAAGTTTAGTTTATTCCCTTTTAAATCCCTTAGTTTAAAGGTATATTGAAATTTACGTTGAATTAAGAGTGAATCGAACGTCCGTTAAGAATGTGGCTATTTGTAAACAGTGATGTCATTGGTGACCAATATTTATTAGTTAGAAGCAGCTAACGAGAGGAGCGCAACTGGACAGACATTTCTGTTCGTTTATATTTAAATGTTGTTATTATTATTACTACCTACTCCGGCTGTTACGCGTTTGTAGGAAATCGTCTAGGAATATATTTATGATTCCCAATATGTGCACAATTGTTCATATGCTACGAGGGACTAATGGACGGATGTGTCTCCGTGTACTGCGGACGTCATCTCCCGTTGCCGTTCTTCATCTTCGACATTACTTGACCCAGAAACTCTGAACATAATGTCAACAGCAAACTCTGACTGCATGGGGCTCCGTCAAATGGGAAATTTGTGTATTCCAGGACCAGTAGTGATAGCTCATCTATCCATTAGAGCATTGTGTGCTTACTGACTAAAGCTTTGTTCTCAATGACTTGAACATCATTTAGGCTACGTGAGCATAGACGGCGTCTGAGGGGGCGACTTACATTGTGCGCCAGTGAATGGGCGATGAGTTTCAGAGCTTCGAATCTGGCGGCATCTCCGTCTTTCATCGGATCAATGAGGACTTTTGATTCCCTGTAGGTAGCTAATCCCCAGTTTTCTCTTTGACCGCTCAGTAGCTCTCCAGGGACTGCAAGCTGATCTATACATAATAATAACAACATTTAAATAAATATCATCACCTCTAATCTAATAACTTATTACCATTATCGTAATTCAGAAGCTGTCGAACTGTGTCTGCGTCGCGTGTAACAGTAGCCAGAAACCAAGTTGGCAATCGAGTTTCAAGAGACAAGTCTTAGTTTTAGACCTCAGTGAAACTGCAGATGGTCATTGGCATTGCTATTGATGCAAAATTGTTTTATTTGGGGCTAAGGCTAGAATTAAGCTCAAAACATTTTAATGTTAAAATCAATATTATACTTTAGATTTATTACGAACTAGCTGGTTTACCCGGCGTTGCCCGGGGTTATAAGTTTCAATCCCTGTAGCGAATAAGCAACAAATTTAGGTATAAGTTTAAATCCGTGTAGCGAATAAGGAAGAAATTTAGGCGACCTGTGGGGGAGACTGCTTCGCAGTCTGGTATACGCCTTCTGGCGTACAGCGGAGACTGCTGCGAATATACGTCTTCTGGCGTATAGCGACCTCTGCCGTGGACTTACTGCTTCGCAGTCGACCTCTGGCGACGACTGCTTCGCAGTCTTGGAGGCCCTTGTGGCGTCTGGCGACCTTAGGGGGAGACTGCTTCGCAGTCTCCCGTGGACTGACTGCTTCGCAGTCGAAGAGGGTGAACCCGGCGTTGGCGGGTTAAAGAAAACGCCAGAAATCTAGCCCTCACTGCCAGTCTGTAGTCGGCCTCGCCCTTAGTAAAGCAGAGTGGTTGTTTCATAAGAGAGATAATTTAGATCTTTGTCTTTGAACATACAATTTTGCTGTAAAACGATGAATATAGTTCGAATCGATCGTAATTAAATTTTGTGCTAAAGTAAACAACGTCGTTATGCGCATTATTAATGACGTTGGGGAATACCCGCGCCATAAATAGAACCGCTTGGCAGTGGCAGAGGCGAGCTGGGGCGTGAGGGACGGTGTCGTTATGCGCATTATTAATGACGTTGGGGAATACCGGCGCCATAAATAGAACCGCTTTGCAGTGGAAGAGGCGAGCTGGGGCGTGAGGGACGGTCGGTTGAGTAGAGTTTTGGGGGATTTTCACCATGTTAGCGGTGAAAAGGGGGTACGCGAACCCCTCCACTGGGTGTCCCATGCCGAGGCCGACACAGTAGTGAAGGTTTCGAGTGAAAAGGTGCAAAATTGTAGAAGTTAATCCCGGTCAAACAGACAGAGAGACAGACACACAGAATTCTCTCTTTATTTATATAGATGGATTATTAGTATAGACCTGTTTGAATGATAAACCCTCTATCAGATACGTTGCACACAATCGCTTAGAATAATCCTCCTGCGGACATTCGAATTGTTCCCTGCAACCGTGCTCAAACTACATACATCTCCTTGTTATGTTAAGGCACACCTGTTTAGGTCCATTTGACATCCATTTCAAAGAGCTCTGTAGAGGTTCGTATGATGCGCTTTACAAAGTCCAGACAGAAGCACAGGTCTAAAGTTCAATCACCCGAGTCTGGATAACGACCTTGTATTCTGAGGTGTTGACAGTAAAAAATTACCTCACATATCTAAGAAATAAACGATCTCATTTCGACTTTACTTCATTACTAATGACAGTCACCTCCGCAAGAAGTGGCAATATAGGTGCAAGTGTTTATCATGTTGGGGTTTTTCTTGTCACTTCTTACGTTTTGGTGGTAATTATGGCATTGTTGATGTGTGTATATTGAAATATATGCATGCATATGAGCTTACCAATAGTATTGCATGCGTATGTTATACACATGCTTACTTTCGCATGAACATTTCGAACTCATGAACAGCGTTTCCATTCTTTGTATGTTTGAAAAAGTGTTTAGCCTAAAACTGAAGACTGATATCAGACCAAGATATTTACCAAGTTTTTCAAGTGAATACGGCATGTCGCGCTCTCCTTGCAGATAGTCTTGGATAGTCTGCGTCACATTCAAGGCGTAGTCCACTTTTCCCAAACTACCCGGTTGAGCCCACATGCGATACTTGAGTAAACAATAAGAGTCAACCAAAGAACTTAATTTCCCCCAAAATCAATTATGTCAAATCCAATAGAAAAGCAATGTATGGTAGTAGAAAATAATCAAACAATCATTCTCTTCTTAAGTTTACCTATACATTTATTACAGTTGATAAGCTGCTATTCTAAGAACAACTTTATAACGCAAATATCAGTTAATATAGCCACCCACGAAAGGCTGCTGCTGTCGCAAATAATTATAATAAAAAAACATCTACAGGGTGGGCCAAAAAAAGTAACCACCTAGACGTTTTTGCTAATATTTCGGCCAAAAGTAAGAACTTGTAAATCAAATTTTACAGGCTGAAAGGTAATTCATATCTATATATGACAGCCAAATTTCACCAAATATTTGAAACAGAACCAAAGTTATATCACTTTTACGGAGTCTACCCCCTGTTTGTTGATGTTCAAAAAACATGTAACGCAACAAAAAGTAACAAAAAACGATTTCAATAAGTCACATCTCAAATAATTGGTATTAAGCTGACTTCATATTGCTTCACAACTTGTGTTCAGTGTGTCCATTACCCGTACCCACACATGTTCTGAGCCTCATTGTAACGTTTTTGATGGCTTGTTGATAGGTTCCAGAGGTAAATCTTCCCATATAAACTCCAATGCGATCTTAAATTCTCTTATCGTTTTTGGTTTTGGTCGCAGATTGTAGTATTTCTCCAGCATAACTCCCCACACGTGACAATCCACCGGGTTCAAATCCGGAGAGTTTGGGGGCCATTGGTCCTTCTCAATGAAACCAGGGCAATTGACATTGAGCCAATCTTGCGTGAGACGAGCAGTATGCGCTGGAGCGCTGTCTTGCTGAAAGATTAATCCAGCTGGCAGCAGACGCTTGCAATCTGAAATTAATTCTGGAAGCAGGCGAGAAACGTAATATGCATCATTCACTTTCGCCTTTTCATCAACAAAATGCATTGACACCTTGCCCATTTTGATTTTTTATAAATTATTAATCTGAAAAAATTTTTATTTGCCAAATTCATTATCTTCTTGCTAAATGACGTCACATTGACATGCAGCTACGCTGGTGCTCCGCTTCTTTTCTAAATAATATTAATACTAATTACATTTGATGATTTAAAAATTCTTACTTTTGGCCAACATATTACCAATTATTTGAGATGTGACTTAATGTGACTTTTGTTACTTTTTGTTGCGTTACATGTTTTTGGAACATCAAAAAACAGTGGTTGGACTCAGTAAAAGTGATATAACTTTGGTTCTGTTTGAAATATTTTGGTGAAATTTGGCTGTCATACGTAAATAGGAATTACCTTTCAGCCAGCAAAATTTGATATAAAAATTCTTACTTTTGGCCGAAATATTAACAAAAACATCTAGGGCGTTACTTTTTTTGGCCCACCCTGTATATGGCGTTGTTTAAACAGCAAAATCAGAGGCACTCTCTGCGACAGTCTATAATGTCATAAGTCATTAAGAACAAAACTATTTCATCAGCAAAACAATGCGCAGTAAACTAGAAGAGTCATCAGAGGCAGGAGCATAGCACGTCAACACGTGGAAACAAGCATCGGGTTCCTTTCGACAGTTGACATCTTTGCACAGATGCTTAGAGACTCTGGACCAAGTTGCGTCGATAGAGTGGAGAGACGACAGATGACAGCGCTCGCATCACACGATGACGCTGCCACCGAGCAATCCCTCACTGGTAAAAGATGACGTCAGTGTGGCTAATTTACCCAGAAGCCACGTGAACATCAAACAAGCATTCGCTGTGTCGGTCGAAAGACTGAAGGCCAGAGAAGGGCCACCAGTGACTAACGGGTGAGGTCACTTGAAGTCAATCTGCACTGTGTTGACGTCTCTTTGAAATCAATTTGACTAGAGTGCGATAGTTGAACATGAATTCTTAACTCTATATCT
This sequence comes from Allolobophora icterica, assembly GCA_963556255.1. NCBI lineage: Eukaryota > Metazoa > Annelida > Clitellata > Crassiclitellata > Lumbricidae > Allolobophora > Allolobophora icterica. The sequence continues at coordinate 61,833,946 of OY744608.1, forward strand.
ACAGTCCACGAAGTCGACAGGACTGTAAAACCAGCGCACCAACCTGTGCATTGAACTTTACTTCTGGTATAAAACAACTTAACCATAAATTACTTAGTCCTGTTGAAAGCAAAAGAAAATGTTTTGGGTTACCTCTTTTCCATCAACGAAATTGTTCTTGTACGCGAAGTCGGTGATTGCGAAAGCGACTTGGTAACTACTCATTTTCGGTGATACTTTTAAAGTTGTCTTTCGCAAAATTGAGCTCGTATCAAAATGACTCTACCAAGAAACAATCAAGCCAAGTCTTACTATGAATGGCTAATAGCCATTTACTATGAATCGGTGTAGTGAATAAGGGCTTATTCACTGGCGCTTCGACGTATCAGAGATCGATGTCCGTTGGTGGTCCGAGTCCGATTGCCAGAGAGACCAGGGAGAGGCAGAGCAGCTGTTACGGCGGGTTTCGTTGAGGACGAGAAGGCTTGGAAGGCAGAAGATCAAATGGATTAAACGAGTCTTCAGTTTGGAGTGGAAAGCCTTTGGGGTGATGAGTAGAGAAGTCCGAGGTAGATGACGATGAGTGAGTGGGGGTATTGGTGGAGGAACTGAGAAAATGCTGAATTCGGGGTAAAGTTCGTTCCAGAGTTGAGGTGCAGTATGGGATATGGATCTGTTGAACTTGAGGCAAGTATAGTTACTGGGGGACAGAAGAGAGTGAGATATGAAGACTGGGGTGGCTTGATGGTGAAGAGTTCGTGAAGGTACTTTGGCTAGGAGTATTGCAGTGTGTTGTAGGTTAGCGACAGGACTTTGATGTGGATGCGCTCAGGGATTTTCAGCCAGTGCAGTGATTTAAGAACGGGAATGATATGGTAATCCTTAGGTGTCCTGGTGAAGGCTAGGGCGAGAGAATTTTGGATGAGTTGCAGGCGCTCAATTTGGGTGGATTCGAGATTAAGGAAATAGAATCAGAGTAATCAAGCTTTGAGTGGACAAAATGGAGGTTGCGATAGTGGCTGCAGTTTTAAAGTCAAGAATGGGTCGAATGCGGCGGAGGTCACGAATATGTATGACGCAGGTGCGCGAGAGATTGGAGATGTGATTAGACAAGGATTAGATGTGGATCAAAGGTAACGCCAAAAATGCGCACAGGTGAGTCGGAGGTGAAAGTTAGAGATGAAGAGCTGGTGGGTAAATGTATGGAAGGGCCAGGGATTTTCTTGATCTGATCTGGAAGTCCAAGGATAATAAATTCAGGTTTGGCAGGGTTGAGACAGAGGAGGTTGGAGGACATCCATCTAGATAATGGGTTGACCACATCGAGTAGTTGAGCATTGGAGGTGGAGAAAGAGCGGGAGGAGAAGGAAATGAAGAGTTGGGTGTCGTCTGTATACAGATGGTGCTCAACAGGTGAAGATTTTTTAGATGGCCCAGTGGTGTAGTATAAAGGATGATGAGAAGTGGCCCTAGGACGGAGCCTTGAGGAACACCACAAGGGTGTCGGAGGGGTTGTGACGAGTGGCTCGAGGCTTTAGCAGAGAAGGAGCGGGAAGACAAGTAAGATTGGAACCAAAGTAAGTAAGACTGGAACCTAAATCATGCTTTACAAGGAGGTAACAAATAGCATGCAGTAGAAAGTTTATAGTATGTTCATTATGAATGTATATATAATATTATGACGACTTACACATTGCATTACATAGTCAGTGACAGATATAGTACGATCAAATACAATACAATATTCGTTTGTTTGATAGATACAGGCTGTCACAGACGCAACTTGTTTACATTTTCATTAATATATGTTAGAGGTAACAAATAGCATGCAATAGAGAGTTTATAGCATGTTCATTATGAAGTTATGAACGTATATATACGACGACTTACACATGGCATTTTATTATTAATCCAAAGTTTAACGTCGCCCTATGACATCAATAGTCAGTGACATGGCATTACATAGTCAATGACAGATACAGTAGACTGAAAAACAGCTCCAAGTTACAAGCAGCATCAACCAACTCAATAAATGAGTAACTAACAGAATTTAAACGATTTAAGCCATTTAGATTGCTGAGGAGTAACAACATTCATCACGGAGATTTTAAAATAGCGTCGTTCTCTATGGGTGGCTTCTAAGTCAGGGTAGACAAGTGCAGTCGTGGTAATAATAATGGTAATTGAAAATTTATATAGCGCCACTTCGAGAGAGACTCATCAGTGGCGCTCCCGACCGAACACAATGAAATCAAGATCATGCGAGCAACACATCTAAACGTAGCTTTATTTGGGCTTTGGCCGTAATCCTGTTTTCAGGTTTCAGCTAATCCGAAACATGCGTTAAGGCAAGGCAACTAGATGAGGACGCGATCAAGAGGATGCGATCATGAGGATGCGATCATAGTCAGGCGACTAGACGAGGATAATCAACATCCAAGTCAGAGGAGCGACAATTTCCTACGTATACTAAGGCGTCAACGGTGATTTACCTCTTTCGGCATGTTTGACAGAACAGTGAAGTTTTTCCAATGCTGAAGGGTGATTATAAAATTCGCCTTTAATCGCGGTTCATCGAAATTAGGAAAAACGAATCTGGCGCGACTTGGACGGAAATCAGTCACCAACAACCAACTGTTCACCAAAAGAAAGAAAAGACGACTATCAGTTGACATGAAATGCTGGTACAATCATAAAAGCTAATACCCGAAAGAGATTAATATTAACACTCATGAGGACTCTACCGCGCTGAGCATCTGCTCTAGCTCGGCAAAAAAGTCCCTCCTGAAAATTTTTCTGTTGCTTGGTTCACGTTTTTCTCTCCACTTCCTCCAGAGGAGCATTTACAGAAAACGGAGCCCTAGCGCAAACATTTTTGAGGCCCTCCTGAACTTGTAGACTGAGCGTCTGAGACTCTGGTGGTGTTTAGCCTACAATAATAATTTATACTAATGTGCCTATGCGTAGATGCGCATCTGACTTCCTCCTTTATAACTTTCCTTCACCAGTGCTGGGGAGTATTTGAAATTCAAAGTAATTGAAATAGTTATTGAAATACATTTAAATATTTTTGTATTTGTATTTCAAATACATGTAAAATGATGTATTTTGTATTTTTATGTGAAATACTTTTCAGAGTAGTTTGTTTGTGAAATATCAAACACTTCGTTAGATATACTATTTATTACCTACTTACTCTCATAAATATCACGCAACATTAAATTTTCTCGGTAATAATAACTCAGTGGTCTTCTAACTTAGAATCTTTTTTAACTTTGTATAGTTACCAGTGTTGATCACTAGGCCTATATCTTGGGTGATATAACGCATCCATTCTTCAAACTACGTTGGGTACCTAATTCCCAGAAAGACACATTCCGAAAGCACCTTGACATTTCTGAGGTATTCGCCAACCAAACACATTCTTATGAATATGAAGTTTTGAACCCACTGTGGCCACTGTGAACAAATCATGACAACTTTTACAACTACGACGTCCATCCAGCTGATTCATCTGGTAGCCAGGCATATCTGCAAGTTATGCAGTATCTTGAAGACCCATCGCGAAACCTCGAAACACTTACATCCTTACATACTTTCAAGCAGTCTTGTTGTCCTCGAGACCAAGGTCTTGGTCTCGAGTGCACTCGAGTTCGTTTTTAAAAGTCTTGGTCTTGGTCTTGGTCTTGAGGTTCAAGGTCTTGGTCTTGGTCTTGGTCTTGAGGTTCAAGGTCTTGGTCTTGGTCTTGATCTTGAGATTCAAAGTCTTGGTCTTGGTTTTGCAAGACCAAGACCAAGACTTTTGTCAATATGAACAGTCATTTATTTTGACAAACGGCAAGAATTTTAAAAATTTATCCAATATTTACTCATACAGTTATTGCTTTAGTATTTACACGGTGTGGATGAGGCTTCACTTTTGTTTTGGACAATTATTTTGACTTCCGGTTATTTACCATGGAATGATTTCAAAACAGACTCACGATTAATTTGTACATTTACATCCGGTTCTTGAAAAGCTGCTTTGTGTGCTAGCGATTTCAGCACTTGTAGAGTGTAGACCCTGTTTTTTCACATGGTAGAATTTTATGAGGCCCCCACAGGTCACGTCTTGGTAAGAAAATTCTGAGCAAATTGGTTTTTATAAAATTCAACAGGCATTTGGAATAACATTTCGCATGAAGGACTTTTGTAAACACGAATTCGGAATTCTCTGCAGTCTCAATTTAGAGTTGTTTTGCTTGAATAAAAGAAAAAACTCGTTTTCATTAAAATAACGAGTATTTCGACTTGACAATTTTTAGTAAGGATGTCTGGATACGACTGTGATTTTTTGGGTCTTGGTCTCGGTCTCGGTCTTGAGGTTCAAGGTTTTGGTCTTGGTCTCGAGGTTCAAGGTCTTGGTCTTGAGGTTCAAGGTCTTGGTCTTGGTCTTGAGGTTCAAGGTCTTGGTCTTGACGTTTAGGGTCTTGACAACAAGACTGCTTTCAAGTTAAGTAGTAAGGGACATTTTCATTTAGGTAGGCCTCCAACACGGTCATTCCATCGTCTTAGACTCATCTACACCCGTTTAACATTTATTCAGTTGTGGTGGACGGATATTTATTCCAAGACGCAATGGACCGTCTGATACAACTTTTGAGAAACTGTTGCTGGTAAGGCAGAACAAGGCTTTTTTCCAAAAATTTTGCCAACCTGACGTTGTGTTTTTGCAGCATGATGACTGTTTATTAGACATTTCTGACTGCGTATCTAGACTAATGTGCATTTATTTTGTATTTCAAATACAAGATACAGCAATTTATTTGTATTTTGTATTTCAGAACATTTTTAAAAATGTATTTTGTATTTGCATTTCAAATACTTTTGAAAGGTGTATTTGTATTAATTATTTGAAATACATTTACAGAGTACTTTGCCCAACACTGTCCATAGCGAGCGATAAACAATAATTACTCATTCTACCGGTGTGTCGGTATACTTACCTCTCTTTCTTGGTCGCACTGTTGAAATAAGAGATTTTATAGACGCCAGAAGGATAAAGGATCCGTTCTGTTAGGCCTAAGGTAGTTATCGTCCCACTGTAATTCACTTCTAATTTGGCTTTGCCATGCAGAGGATCAAAGGTTTGGAACACCAAGTAATCGTTTTGCTTGTATGTGAAGTGCCCGGTTCCGTGGACAGGCCTTCCGTTGCTATGAATCTTATACGACGTCATAAGTAGTTCCTTCATGTGAACGACGATGAACTTTGTCGGGCGGAGAATGTTCATTTCGATGGACACTTGTCCCACGAAAACTGAGTCGCTGTGGTAGAAGTGTGGACTAATAGTAAGATTGTAAAGTGTCGGTTCAATGTTATTCGGCAGAGAAGGCCTCCTCCATGGCTCACTGGCAGCATTCCTCTTTTGGCGGGATGACTGGGCTGCTGAGGAGAATGAATCCATCGAAGATGAATCGACGTAAGATGAAAGAGCCAACATCGCAATCAGGAAGTACTCCATTCTGACACAAGGATCAGAACCTACAAGAATTAAGACAATGAAGAAATTCGAATTCTGTTCATTCCCTTCCAGGTTAGAGCAAAACACATAAAATGTGTAGGCCTAATTAATTAATTTTTATTAGTTACGAATTTAGTACTATGCTGATTTGAATTTGCAATCAACTACACGTGAGTAGAGAAGCGGTTGAACTATATTACACTGTGCAAAAAGGAGCCATGGCAGTTCATGGAGTTGTCAGGGAAGGAAGATGCGATTGGGTGTGCCGACAAAGGAAAGATCTACATCCAAACACCTGAGCAGATACGACAGAACTTCAGAAATGCGGGCCACCCAGTGTGATTCTCGTTAACGAAAACTGTAACGAAAAGGTTCGTTAACGAAAATAAAATGATTTCGTTAACGATAGCTACAACTGTAACTAATAAATAATAAGTCCTACCCTGGGTGTTCTGAGGGGGGAGAGGCATTTGTCTTCTGGATTTTGAAAATTGTTTTATGTGTTCATAAAAAAGCTATTCAATGCAAAGACGTCCTTCCCCCTAGAAAAAGTTTGTCCCTTCCTAAAAAATTCCTGCGGACACCCATGGGTCCTTCTAACTATAACTGTAACTATACAATTAAAGTGAACCATAACTGATACTAAAATAAAATCTGTAAGGAGAATCACACTTGGGCCTCATTGAAAAAATGTCGAGATTCTATCTTGACGAGTGATGTATACTATATATCTAATCTACTCTAAGGACTTCTATTGCGCCGTAATCGTAATGTCCAACACTTCAGTCGATGGTCGCTTCGAGTGAAATCACAAATCGAAACCCGATATATCATGGAAACCAAAAGCAGGTAACGATGGATAAGTAAGAGGTGAATCTTTAGCATGGATCTGAATGACATCAATGAATTGATGAATCTAACTAAACTGAGCAGCGAATTCCTAAGCTTCGGATCAGTGATCAACACACGCGAGAGTCCAACAATGTTCGGATGTGGTTCACAGCAAGTACCGCGGCATTTAATGATCGAATCACAAAGAATTATAATTCGTTGTGATATGGCAGGTGTGGTTCATTGTACATAATAGAGAAACCGTTATTCGTCTGGTTTTACAGTGTTAGTCTAGAGAGTAAAGATTGATTCCAAGTTTTGACTAAGATCAGTGATGGGCACTAAACTATTTTGTTTTAGTTAAACTAAAACTATTTTCCAACTAAAATAAAATAGTTTAACTAAAGTTGGCAACTGATTTTGGAAATTAGTTAACTAAACTAAAAAAAAGTAGTTAAACTTTTTCCAACTGTTTTTCCAACTGTTTACGACAAACATTTTCACAATAACAGAGGTCAAGTGAACTGTAATAATGTTATCGAGACTTATGCAATGTGTACTGTTCTAGCATACAGACTACATTTACAGGCATACTGCAAGTAGTGTATGAATTTGAAACACAGGCTGTTAATGCTAAAACCATGCAGTGTTAAAATGTTTTTTGTTGACAGTCTTCGATATTCATTGTGAAAAAATAGTTGCATATTGCTAATTGTTTTAGTTAAACTTTTTAGTTAACAACTAAATTTTTTTAGTTAAACTATGGTTTTAACTAAACTATTTTATTTTAGTTAAACTTCATCCTTAACTAAAAATTTTTAGTTAAACTAAAAGTTAGCAACTTTTTAGTTAACTATTGCCCATCACTGACTAAGATTGACAATGCCGCTATTTAGACTCAACGAGAACCCCAAAATAGTGACGAACCAGAATTCTGTAGCTCGTAGCACAGTGATGGGCATAGGTTTTTTTCCGAGGGCCAAATTCTTTTTGTGGGGAATGGGCGCGGGCCACAAAGAAATGTGCCATATGAAATTGAAACTAATCTATAGTTAACAAAGTAATTCAGCCCAGAGGTTCAATAAAGTGTGTACAGTCACAATAGTTTGAATAGTGACTGATTCTATTCAATCGGCAATGTACTGAATGTTGTCGTAACGCGGTGAGTAGCTGTTAATACTTGTACGTAGCTGACATATCAAGTGGTCTTGAGTAAGTCGATTTCGCAATTTGTTCTTAACAACATTCATCTGTGAGAACAACTGTTCGCAGCAATAAGTACTCCCAACCATACAAAGCAGCTTGTTAGCAGCAGTCTTAAGTGTTGGATATGAGTTCTGATTAACAGTCTGCCAAAATTCGGCTGGATTCACTTTTGCATGAGATCGAGCAAGTTCATCGTCACTTTGAATCTCCAATATTTCTAATTGTGCTTTACTGACATCATTTACGATAGAGTCAGTGAAGTCGTTCGGATCAAACGTGAAGGGATTTCTGAAAAAGTGAAAGTGTACTTTCATAGCGTTACACTCACGAAATCGTAGTTGAAACTCTTGCAGCAGATTGTCTACTTCAGCAACAAAGTCACACTGTTCAGGATACGTTCTTTCTGCTTGCATTACTTCCCCAAGACAAGGGAAATGTGTCCAGTTCATCGCAGACAAGTGTGTTTTGAACAATGTCAATTTACTCTTAAATGCATCAATTGTCAAGATCATGTCTGACAAACATTTCATCTGCCCTTGCAGTTTTAAATTCAAGTCATTTAGGTGTTTGGTGATGTCAGTCAAGAACGCAAGTTTTGTTAACCAACTGTGATCACACAATACTTCGTGTTCTCTCTTATTATCATGCAGAAACGCATGTATTTCAGTTTTCAAATTAAAGAAGCGTTTAAGCACATTTCCACGTGAGAGCCATCTGACGTTATTGTGATAAGTGAGGTCATCAAAGTTTTTATCCTCTATATCTGAGATAAATTCTCGAAACTGTCGGTGTCGCAAGGGTGACGCTCTGATGAAGTTCACAATCTTAACAACTTCTTTGAACACTTCTTCAAACCCAAGTTTACCGGCACAAAGATTTTCTTGGTGAATTACGCAATGATAAGACAAAAATGCAGGAAATTTGTCGTCTGCACGCAGAAGACCAATTAATCCGTTGTGTGAACCCATCATGGATGGAGCACCATCTGTTGCAACCGAAACAAGTTTCTCCGGTGGGATATCAAAACGATTAAGTACAGAAATTAATGCATGATAAACGTCTTGCCCACGCGTTGTCGACAACAAAGGCTCCAGAGACAGAAACTCGTCCTTTGTGCAGCCGTCTGAAAAAACCATTCTTATGAATACTGCTAGCTGTGCAATATCGGTAATGTCACAAGATTCATCAAGACATAAGCTGTAAAATTGGCACCTTGTTATGTCTTCTTTCAGTTGATCTTCTATGTCCACATTTATTTCATCAGCTCTGCGTGTTATACAGCGCCTGCTAAGAGAAACTGCGTTGAATTCAGCACGAACTCTATCTTGCATTTTCTTATCGTCACTAAACAAAGTAGACGTAACTTCAGAAAAACACTCCTTAACAACATCAACGTCCGAAAAAGGCTTCTTATGTTTACACAATGTCCATGCCACTTTCAGCGACGCAACATATGCCTTCTTCTGTACAGTCTGTGCTTTACTGAAAATTGTCTGCTGTCTAGTAAGCTCACTTTTCAGGAAATCAACGCGCTTCTGCCGCTCGGTAGACTTCACAGGATATTTCGTATTATACTCAGCATGTCTGGACTCGTAGTGGCGCTTAACGTTGTATTCCTTGTTCACTGATATTGATTCCTTGCAGATTAAACATATACTACCGGAGCCTTGTAATATTGTGTTTGGTGTAACGAAATAATGTAACAACCATTCGTCGTGAAATAATCTTTTCTCTGCCGACAATTTCCGTTTCTTGTTATTCGACGCCATTACGTATCCGAAAGAATAAATAATCTTTCAAGAATGATCTACTTTACTGCTTCCCTAGGCGGCGCTAATTTCACTGCAGCTAAGGATAATAAGTAAGCAAAGTCAACACATGATGTCAATATTATGCTAGACGTCGATGATCAACTGCCAAAATATATTTACGGCATAAAACTGAATTTCAAAATTTGAAGTGTCTTAGCATTCTCGGCGGGCCGTACAAAAGGAATCCGAGGGCCACATGCTGCCCACGGGCCGCACGCCTCGGCGGGCCGCACAAAAGGAGTCCGAGGGCCGCATGCGGCCCGCGGGCCGCACTTTGCCCATCACTGTCGTAGCAGCTCTAAATCAGCTTATAGCTAGAAAAAGGAGCAGTAAGTGGTGGGTGGTGAGGACGGACTAATAGAGAGATGAAAGAACACACAAAACAGTCGCTTGAGTCAATCAGACACTACAGTTATTCGTTTTGGTAGCCTAGATTATAAGGGAGTTTTCTGTAATGTATCTCAAGATATATTAGACCTTTGTATTCTATCCCAGATCGATAGACATTCACATTCAGACTGACAGTGAACACAGTAGAAACACGCTGTTGCACAGGCGGTCGGCTAACCATCCAGATGTTAGAAACCTACCTGAAGACGACGACTGGCTATCTGAGATATTTGTATAATTAGTAATATCTAATGGAGACAGCGCAGTAACCGTAAACGTAATCGTAGACTCCAAATTTCTAAAGCGCTACTCTAAAGCTAAGGGCAAAGCACCAACTTATACAATCTACATGGTCCGGCCTCCTCTGCTGTCCAAATGGTTAAGCGCACCTTAGCCGCCTCCCCTGCTTTGGATACTTGACTATCCTCTACTCGATTGCGGCTGAACCCTGACAAGACTCAGCTTATCTGGCTGGGTGTCGCCCCCAACTCAACAACATTGATTTGGAATATCTTTATCTCAGATATCCCCTCATCCAGTTCTCCTCCTCTGTTCGTGACTTGGGGATTGTCCTCGATCCTACCAATTCTTTCACCGATCAAGTTAACCTTGCATCTCGATCTTGTTTTTATCATCTACGCCAGCTTCGATCCATCCGCAGGTCTCTTTCGGCATTTGCTGTCACTACACTTTGATCTGCACTCGGGTGGACTTTGGCAATGCTGTGTACATTGACCTTTCCTCCGCAAAAATGCACAAACTTCACTCTTACTAGTCTTAATGCTACTGCTCGGCTTATAGCTGATTTTCCTAAGTTTGATAACATTTCTGCATTTATTCGTGACTGCCTCCAGTGACTAATTACCTAATTAATTTCAGCACCCCGGTTTCTTCCTTGCCTGCGAGGGCTTCCTTGCGATCCTCGACCCGTGGCCTTATGGTTGTTCTTCGTATGCACTCTTCCACAGCCCAATCCAGGAGCTTAACCTATGTGGATCCTTCAGCGTGGAACAGTCATCCCCAGTCCCTCCGTCAAGAGCTTCTTGCTCTCTCTCCTCTTCATTTCCGTAGACTCTTGAAAATTTTTCTTTTTGCCGGTGCTGGCAGTGATGCGGGTCGAGAACGCCGCTGATCGGAGTGGCGCTATATAAGTGTTCTGTTACAATTACAATTACACATTACAACTTATTCACGAGCGCTATGAGTTATATGTTAATGATAATAATAATAATAGTAGTAGTAGTAGTAGTAGTAGTAGTAGTAGTAGTAGTAGTAGTAGTAGTAGTAGTAGTAGTAGTAGTAGTAGTAGTAGTAGTAGTAGTAGTAGTAATAATAATAATAATAATAATAATGATAATAATAATAATAATAATAATAATAATAATAATAATAATAATAATAATAATAATAAATGATAACATTAACAATAAATCTTAGAAGCCTTTTCAAATGGCTAACCGGTGCGTTTCAAAACCTAGTTTTTCGCTCTGCTTAATAATAAAATGACAATCGTTCTAGTAATCATAATTACAATACAATTAGCTTACGGTGCGTTTCAAAACGGTCTTCTTCGCTGGTTTCTGCTGATTCTTCGAAGTCAGGAAATGGCCGTCTGTCCGTCGCACGTTGATAGGTCTACTTACAATGGGCAACCATCTCGTATATGTTAGAGAATTTAGAGGGGTTGTGATTAATTGGACTGCCAGATAAACTCTGGGTACCTTGTGCTTCAGTAGAGAACACCCGCAGTATACAAACTATCTATTTTCCAGTCTATCAGGATAAACAAGTTTTAAATTTTGAATCCAAATTACCGCGTTTCACTTAAGAGATAACATACAGAACTTGACGTACAGATTGTTATGAAGCGATGTCAGATAAGGCAAAGTAATCGTTTATTGGTGTCTTATCTGTGTACTTTTTCGTGCACGAACTACAGACCACCTGCACAACAAGGCCGTTTTTCCTCGCGTGTACAGACGTTTTCATAATCGTAACCGTAATCTCCAAACTTCTAAAGCGCCACTTGAAAGCCACGCGCAGGGTACCAGCCTATTCACGAGTGCTACATCAAATCAGAGAGCATTTTACCAGAGAGTAATCCAAAAGAGGTCAGAGTCCGGTTTCCAGAAGGCCAAATCAAATCAGAGGGAGTTCCAGAGAGTAGTCCGAAAGGAGGTCCGAGTCCGGTTTCCAGGAGGCCAGATCAAGTGAGGAGGCAGAGCAGCTGTTAAGGCGGGTGTCGTTTAGGGCGAGAATAATTGAAGGGCGGAGGATCAGATGAGTCAGGGTAGGAGTACTTGAAAAGGTGAGATTTCGGTTTTCAGTGGAAAGCCAGGAGGTGATAGATAGAGGAACATGAGGAGGATGGAGGACGGGTTGGAATGATGATTGAGGAACTGAGAATCTGCGGAATTCAGAGGGAGATCATTCCAGAGGCGCGGGGCTGTGTTGAATATGACTCGGTTGGAGAACCTAAGATGAGTAGTGGCTGGGGGTCGAGAAAGACTGATATAGGAGGAGGATCGGGTGGAGGGGTTTCCTGAATGGTGAAGAAATCACGGAGGTTCTCGGACTGTAAAAATTGTAGGAAGTTGTAGATAAGTGATAGGACTTTGAAGAGAATTCGCTCTGGGATTTTAGCCAATGGAGTGATTTGAGGATGGGAGTGATATGATGATGATTGGGCGTTCTAGTGAGAGCTCTGGCTATTGAGTTTTGGACATGCTGCAGACACTTGATTTGGCTGGCTTCAAGGTTGAGGAAGAGGGAATTGCGGTAATCAAGCTTTGAATGAACAATGGAGGTAGCAACGGTGGAGGCAGTTTTAAGATCGAGCATGGGCTGGATGCGTCGGAGTCGTGAACGTGCATGAAGCAGGAGGGCGAGAGGTTAGAGATGTGGTTAGAGAAGGAGAGGTATGGATCAAAAGTAGTACCAAAATTGCGGACAGGGGAGTCAGAGGTGAAGGTGAGGGAAGACGAGTCAGTAGATAGGTGTATGGAAGAGTCAGGGATATCTTGATTTGGTCAGGAAAGCCTTTGATGATTAATTCAGTTTTGGAAGGGTTAAGGCAGATGAGATTTAATGACATTCACTGTGAGATAAGGTTAACCACGTTGAGTAATTGTGTGATGGAAGTGGAAAAAGAGCTTGGGGAGCAGGATGTGTAGAGTTGGATGTCATCTGCGTAGATAAGGTGGTCAACAGAGGAGGATTTTATTAGATGGCCTAAAGGTGTGGTATAAAGGATGAAGAGGAGTGGACTAAGGACACAGCTTTGAGAGACACCACAGGTTATCGGGAGGGGTTGCGAACAGTGTCTAGAGGCTTTATCAGAGAAGGATCGGGAAGACAAGTAGGACTGGAACCAGAGTTGAGCAGTGCTAGAGACGTCAAACCAAGAATATAGTCGTTTAAGAAGGATGGCATAAAAAGAAATAGACATTGTTGAATATTAAATGAATGAAAAGTGACATAATATAAAAGAGAAAACTCAATATAAAGTGGAAATGGCACAATATAAGAGAGGCTGCATGTGGAAGGAAGAGAGTAAGGGATATTGAGAAATAGAGAGAAACCGAATGAGACAGTAGTGAGAAAGTTAGAGAAACTGAATAAGACAGTGGTGAGAAAGAGAGAGAAACCGAATGAGACAGTAATAAGAAAGATGGAGAAACTGAATGAGACAGCAGTGAAACAGAGAGAGAACTAACTGAATGAGACAGTTGTGAGAAAGAGAGAGAAATTGAATGAGACAGTAGCGAGAAGAGAAAGAGAGAAACTGAATGAGACAGCAGTAAGAAAGAGAGAGAAATTGAATGAGACAGTAGTGCGATAGCGAGAGAGAGAGAGAGAAACTGAATGAGACAGTTGCGAGAAGGAAAGAGAAACTGATTGAGACAGTTGTGAGAAAAAGAGAGAAATTGAATGATACGGCAGTGAGAAGAGAAAGAGAGACGGAATTAGACAACAGAGCGAAAGAGAGAGAAACTGAATGAGCCAGTAGTGAAAAGAGAAGAGTGAAACTGAATGAGACAGTTGTGAGAAAGAGAAACAATGAAACAGTAGCGACAAAGAGAGAACCTGAATGAGAGAGTAGTTATTGCTCAATTATTATTCGACTTGCTCATCTTCGCCGTCATTGTTGTTCAAAATAATTTCCGTAATTAGTGACCTGTATACGAATGATGTCACGCGGCGTACCGAATGAGGTGTCGGCCGTACTGTAATGGCCACTCATATTAATCTAAATTGGAGTGTTCAGCCAGCAGTTACTAAGACAGGTTAAGGCACGTGTTCACCGCTGCGGCAAGTAAATAAATTAAAGTATATATATACATAGTTCGAGAATTCGTGACTTTCGGTTTTAAAATTCGTAAAAATTCGCGAATTTTTGGCCTTTTTTTAAATTCGTAAAAATTTGTAACAATTCGTTGAGCCATTATTGAGCCCTTTTTACATTGACAGTGACGTTTTGCAAAAACAGCGTAAGCAACAGCGACAAATGTGATGACGTCATGATTTATTGTGTTAAGCTTCTGCTTAGAATTTAATGTAAAATTCAACATAAAAGTTTATCACAAAACGAGTTAATTTAGTTATAATATAATTTCTTAGGGATGAAAGAACATGACCGGAGTGAAAGTATGTAGGCCTAGTTATTTTGGAGGAGAAGGAAAAGGTAATCCAAAAATACAGTGTTGTTTTTGTGACAAGGAATTTGTTGGTTGTTCTGCCTGAATTCCAGAGCATTTGCATGGCGAAAATACAGAAACCAGAGTCGAGTGGAAGCAACGGGCTGTTCTTGAATCAGAATCAGAGGACGATGAAGTAGAAGACACAGCTCAGTGAACGTTGAGTTAACAGAAAGTAAAGGGAAAACAACCCCTAAGGGACCTAGATCCCTCTAGCGGGGTTACCCATAAGCATAAACATACTGGCAACTGGTTAAATAGTATAAGGTAGGTGAAATATAAAAGCTTAACTAGTTGACTAAGATTCAGAGTTAAATCACATTGGATTTCAACCTCATAACCTAGTGCGCACACAATGCAGTGATTTATTAGTATAGTAATCGTGGGGAGGTTAGGGAGCATAATTATGTGGTTAGATAATTGCGGATTTTTTTTGAAGATGAAAATATTGGGCAGGTTTCTTATGATTATTGGAATATTGTTCCAGGCGGACCAGCACTCTTAATTGAGAATTTCCGGGTGTTTGTTCTCGTGGATATTCCTCTATAATTGGTAGATGTTCTAATGTTATAGGGGTTTGTTTGGGATATTAGATTAAAGAAGTCATTAAAAGCTGGGGGCAGAAGATTATGCATATATTTGAACATGAATTCGGAGGTCTGCTGGATTCTAATCTGCTCAATTGATAAAAATTTTAATTTATATAAAGCCGGTTGAAAAGACTTTGGACCTGATATGCCAGCAATAATTTTGGTGGCCCTCTTTTGTAATAGGGTTAACCTAAGTAGCCGAGAGGAATAATTTGAGGCCCAGACTATATTACAATATGAAAGATACGGGTGAATTAGAGAATAGTACAAGTTCAATCTGATGTGTGGTGGTAGTAAGAAAGCAATACGGGCCAGGATGCCTACGCTTTTTGCAATTTTTTTGGAAATATTCTCAATATGCACCTTCCATGTTAGATATTGGTCCACATGGACACCCAGGAATTTGACCGAAGTTACCTGTGGTATTTGAATATTGTCCATAAGAAGTGTTGCCTTATTCTCTGGAGTATGCTTGCGGTGTGAACAAAATAGGATATAGTTATTTTTTTAGGTTCAGTGATAATTTATTGACTCGAAACCAATCAACGACGTTTTTTAGTTCTCGAGTCATAAGCTGAAAAAGTTTCTCATATGAATTGTGGGAAGCAAAAATGTTCGTGTCGTCAGCGAAGAGTACGAATATATATATATATATATATATATATATATATATATATATATATATATATATATATATATATATATATATATTCGTTTAATATCCATTCGAAGTGACAAACCGCAGACGATTACACGTGGGAAGAAATGGTGTTATATTAATATAATGTAAAGAAGTTAACGAGTCTGAGTATGAGCGATTTCGGGGTTCTTAAACAGGCTCCTATAAAGCACCCTAGGTATGTAGTTAGAGTCGTCTTTTGCGGGTAGCACATAGGCCTAATCATGGGTTCTAGGGCGAAGATTATAAAGTAATGTAAGTTGGGCAAATAAAATAATGGTCTGGCACCAGGTTCGTCTATCGTCTTGGAGTCTAACTCAAACTCATCGAGCGACGACCGACGGTGCGACGCCTTCGGCTAGGCGAGCGATTTACCGCTCACCGCGACCTTTGCTAGGTGAGCTACCAAGAGAGCGATCCATGGGCAGTTCTTGCCTGGTCTTCCCTTCTTTTTTCCCATCAGGGATCCAGATCATCATGGGCGTCCGGAGGGGGCAAGGGGGCATTTACCCCCTGGATTTTACAAATATTTTACAAAAATAAAATCGTTTCATTATTATGATTATTACACAGTCCAAACACGATTTTCAATGCAAAACCTACTTAATTATGTAGGTAAGTCCTTGACAATAATTTATTTTTAAACTTGTCACGTGTTCTGTGTTCACGAATTCCATGTAAAACGTCATTTTGCTCCCCTCTACACAAATTTTGCTCACACAGAAACGTTCCCCCTAGAAATATTCCTGCGGACGCCCATGCAGATCATCCCATTGAGTTGTGTCTTCTATCATTGCCCGTACGAACCACAAGTCCAATCCATATGAACTTCTCTTTCTAATAATCTGTCTTTTAATCCTTATATCCCGTCCGCGCTAGCTTATGGTTTTATTCGATATTTTAATATAGGTCAATTTTTAATATAGGTCAATTTTTAATATAGGCCTATTTTAATATAGGTCTATTTAAACATAGGCCATGCACTCAAACAGTGTTGGGCTCTCGGTAGCCGGTCTGTTGGAATTCACTTTCCAGTTGTGTTCGCTTTGTAAACTTTCTAGTGTCACTTAGAATTCAACTTTAATGTCTCCTGTTACCCCCGCCGTAGCTTGAATAATGGTTTCCTTGACTTATAGGGTTTCAACCTGGCTTTCTAGTGGATGAACTGTCTATACTATTTCACTTGAAAAGACCATCAACGTCAATTTAATGTAGTCCCAAAGGTGAATTTGATATTCACTCTAGTAATGGTGCCTTGTGCATTTATTATAGCGCTAAAGAATTCATTGCATAAATATACTATGATTCCCGTGTTAATGTTCCTGGGTGCGGTGTGCCATCCAATTTTTTCAATAAACGAATATATATATATATATATATATATATAAAGAAGTCATTGCATAAATCTGCTATATATATTTATATATAAGCTACTAAATAAATACAATTATGTTTGCAAGTTGTTCATTTATTTTAAGCAATTATTACGCATGCAAAGTCATTAAATCTTATACGAAGCTGCGGATTGCTTTCAAAGTCTAAATTAAAGTGACATGTACTGGTCAAATAGTCCAATGCTTTCAGCAGAAAAGTCTTTCCATCTTCCTGTGATTTCTCCGATCGTCCAAATTGTTTAATTCCGGACGTGTTTTGTGATCCAGGAAGTAACATTGGTGTAATGTTTATCCAGCCAGCGCATATTGGATTGGATAAAATGTCTGGCTAGGTTTTTTTCATCAACCGTAATACTTTTATTATGCGTTTCGCAGAATTTATCAACCTACGCACACATACATCAATGTATTATCAGTCAGGCAGTGCTTCAGATCAAATGAAAACTATTAACACAGACTAAATAAAATTTTCAGATCGATACTTCTGAAAGGCTATGCAGCTGCTGTAACCTATGGGAGATGTGTTATTCAGTTACTAGCTCTCTTCAGACTGCTTGAATACCACTTTCTTTGCACAGCCGCTTATAATCATTTCCTCACGCTAAGATGAATAGTAAAAGAAAGTACAAAGACGAAGAAGAACAAAGAAGAAGAGGAAAGAAGCAAAAGACACACACTAAAGAACACTAAAGTAAAAAAATGTAAATAACATTCTATATTAAATTTCCCAAAGACATATAATCCCTGTAGGCTAATACTGTTACATAACCAATTTAAGACAAGGGAGGGAGCAAACCAAACTCCGCTGCATGAGCACAGGAAAAGGCCTACCTCCAGTCACCCCAATGGGGTGTTCTGATTGTGCCGTCGGCACACCTGTCTTGGACCCCATACCTTAACATAGGCCTATTGTCTCTGTACAGTGTTCTGTCATGACGCCAAACATCTTTGACACGGCGGCGTCGTTAAACATTTTATCAAACCAACCAACAGTCTGGATACAATTAAAATGTTTACACTTTATGGCTTGAATTGCGAAAATTATTGTCAACACGTTGTACATCAACTTAAAATTTTTATAAGCTGATATAATATTATTTAGTAGTTGTTGCAGTGGTCATTCGAAAAAAACATCATGTTTTTTGTTTTTTTATCGTGGTCTAGCCTACATGCACGTCTTAAAGTTTAACGAGCGTCTTGTATCCGATATTATCGTCCATTCGTTCACCCCCTCTACCGGCTTGTTTTTTCCTCGAAATCGACGCAGGCATGACCTCCTCTTTCTCTTAAAGCGAAACTCTAACGTAGGTCCACAACTAACATAGACCTGGCACCTATGATCAGTGGCGGCGCCCACGATTTGAAAAGTAGTACGGAAAATTAGGGGTACGGCAAAAAAGCGGTACCTGGGGTACGGCAAAAGTATGATGACGTACCACTTCTTAAGGTGTTACGGCAAAAGCCGTACCTCAAGTAAAGGCAGCGCCGCCACTGATTTTGATTGCATTGAGCTGATGAATCGGGCATAAGCTGAAGATGAAGTCTGCTTTCGACAATAAGTTGCGTATGTCTCATCGCAGTTTTAGTTTTGGGCATTTTATGCTCATCTGCCAAGCCATCAGTTTCTCCACAAGCTGTCGCCACTAGAGATCTTGCTTCTGAAGCCTATTCCTTTTCACCTAACCAAAAGGTCATGTCTGATGTGCTGACCTGACATCCTAAACGACCTGACCTATCTATAAAAACGATTTTCACAAGATAATTTCTGTACTGCAATACATATTAAAATTTCAAGTGCAAAATTATGGCACGAACGCCGGGCAGTAGAAGCCCTATAAATAAAATTAATATTCCATCTCGATAGCGTAAGCTCTACAAAATGTTAGCGTTTAGAAAAATACGAATCAAGACAGTGAGAGTATTAATAGGCAAACTGAAAACCTTTCTCGTATACAGAATCGATTTTCGTACATCTAAAAATTCACAGCGGTCATATACATAATTATGATGAAGTGAAGTGTTTGTTGTTATTAGTAATAAATAAATCCAGTCAGTTCTTGAGATTTGTTCTCAAATGGCTACCACTGCAACTGCTAATCAGGCACCACGTTAATTGTCTCTTGGAACTTTGTTTTCATGTAATGCATGCGCTGTTTTCATTCATTCATTCATTCATAGATTTATATATAGCGCCTCTTAAAGAGAACTACTCAGAGGTGCTCCCGACTCAAGCACGGCCAAAAAGAACAGTTTTCAGGCGGTCATAGAAGGTGACAGAGGAAAACCTATAGGATGTAGGCGCAACTCAGGACGAAGGCCATTCCATATGGTCGGGCCGACCATCGAGAAGGCGCTGGTCTGCATCATAGCAGTACTGGCAAACGGGACGGAGAGCACCCACTCCCCGCCGAGCGGAGTACTCGAGCAGTCCGTGAAGCGGACACAGGCCGGAAGAGGTCTATCAAGTATGATAGTGCGAGACCCAGTTGACACCGCCAACCCAAGGAGGCGATCCTGTACTCAATGTCGTACAGGGAGCCAATGAAGGACATCCAGCATATAGTTAGTCACCTGGCTTATTTAAACGTTAGTGAGTTATAGGCTAAGTTTATACAAACCTCTAATAATCGCTCACGTGAGTTGAAGTTCTCAACCGCATGCGGCAACAAAAATCCGGCAATCCCAAATCTAAAGAACAAATGCACACTCATGCCTACACACACGCACGAACACACACACACACACACACACACACACACACACACACACACACACACACACACACACACACACACACACACACACACACACACACACACACACACACACACACACACACACACACACACACACACACACACACACACACACACACACACACACACACACACACACACACACACACACACACACACACACACACACACACACACACACACACACAAACACACACACACACACACACACACAAACACACACACACACACACACACACAAACACACACACAAACACACAAACACACAAACACACACAAACACACAAACACACACACACGCGCGCGCGCGCGTGTATTGTGTAGGCCTTACTTGGGTGTGCGTGCGCAGGCGTGTGTATGTTGGTGGGTGTGTCAATATGAATTTAGTTTAGTCCCAAAGTGAATTTGATAAAAATTATATTCCAAATATCGATTTGATTGACAAAATTCACTGTTAATAAATTATTAAATTATCGAATTCGTAAGCAAGCCCAAAAGCAGTCATCACTAAGGGAAGGCGACTAAAATTAAGTGAAGGAACAGGTAAATTACAATGTGAGCTCATTTGTCGGGATGGCCTATTGCCTCTATGACCATTGTCCTTAATTGGTGCTTTCAAGAGATGAGCGGATTGGTAGGAAAATATGGATAAGATTATATTGGTATAGGTTAGAATGAATCGGATTAAATTGAACTGGTCGGGAATGGACAGTACAGACTGGACAGGGACGTAGTTTAAGCTACCATGGACTGGACCACACTAATCTACTAGATTGACAGACGATTGGCTACGTACTATAGTAGGCCTAGATTTGATTATAGATTAGATGATAGACTGTATTGTAGTCAGGGGCTTCTATCCCTAATCAGGGCGGGCGCAAGTTGAGCCCAGTGAAAAACAGGGGGGAAGTATTTCTTTCAATTTTCATCACACTCCTACAAGTTACAGAGTCTTCGCTCACAGTTCTGTGCAGGGCCTACTATGTAGGGGTAGGAAGTAGACTGCTTCCAATTTTTGCCAGGAGGAAAAGTCCCCCCCCAGTGAAATGGATGTTGCTGTTCAACTGACAGTCAGGCCAGCAAAATGCTTCGTCCTGCAACATCCAAGGACTGAACATGTTAAATTAAACATTGCTGTTGGCCATTATTGACAATATGTTGCAAAGGCCTTTGAACAGCATTTTTAATTTAATATTGTGATGTATCATTATTATGGGCTATGCAATATTTGCTTAGATTACAGTGTCTAAGCAGGGTTATAGATTGTCATTATTACTTGTATCAGTATTATGGGCCATGCAATACTTGTTTAGGTTCAGGGGCATAACTTTTGTCTACAAAGTGGGGGGTACCAATTTCTTCTTCACTTTCGCTTTTCGCATGGAGAGCATTTCGGACATATTACCCTGCCAGTAGCTATTCTCATTAATTTTTTGTCAGTGAAAACAAGCCATCTTTTAGTTGCTGTAATAATAAAATTCTGATTGGCATTGTTTAAATAGCGTGAAGGAACGGTACCAGTCAAAAAAGTTGGGGGGGGGGGGCAGGCAGGAACGTAGCCAGACTTCAATTCAAGAGGAGGCAACTACTGCTTGTCAAAAGTTTTCATGACTTTTTGGGGAATTTCCTCACCAAAAAATTTGATGACCTTTTTTTATGAATTTCCTCACCAAGCAATTGATGACTTTTTTGGGAATTTCTTCACCAAATATTTGATGACCTTTTTGGGAGATTTCTTCCGTTCCAAAAGGAGGCAACATCCACCTCTAATGAGGTGTACTTGAGGATGCAGGCCTATAACCCAAGGAAAATATTTAAATCTGAAAAACCAAGAGGAGTCTTGCCTCAATGTAGCTACGCCTATGGGAACAGGTACCCCTCGTATATCCCTCAAATTACGCCTATGCTTAGTTTACAGTGTCTAAGCAGTGTCATAGTGTATCATTATGAGGCCTACTTGTTTTTCTTTAGCTATTGGCTATTATGTTGTGCTATTTTTCTGTTGATGTAAGATGCAAAAAAGTTTAAAAAATTGAAAAAATCGTTCATAATCTATTGATTAAGAAAATCTAGTTGGTCCATGCTACAATTTGTGTCGTGTAGTGCAGTGAAAATGGGATTATCAGGTCATGAAATATTCCTGCAAAATAATTGTCAGTTTGGTAACACTGCAATAGAAAGGGATGGAGCCTGTTGCCGCAGCATTACACCAGAAATATGCATTCATAATGCAGTCTTTAAAATCCCTATATATTTGCTGAACAGTGTCCCATATTGCCCAATATTTTAACATGTGTCCCATATTTTGGAAATTTTGTCCCATATTTATTACAGCCTGTCCCTTAAAATTTTTACAGTGCACTGGGAACCCTGCAGAAATTAATTCAGCATTCAGTTGAACTAAAATGTTTAGTTTTCCAAAACCAGTTTTCTTTCTCCAAAAATGCACTAAAACTCACCTGTATACGACAATGTAGAAATCCAAAACATTTTCGGAGAAGAGGACCCCGGACCCCTCCACTTCAAGGGGAGGGGAGGGCTAGGGAGGGAATGGTACAGGTGTGGTAAAGGGAGAGGGGAGGGGATAAGGGTAGCGATGGGGTGGGGAGGGTGGGGAGGAAGGGAAGGGGAGGTAGGGAAGGGCTTTACAGTAAGGGGATTGCTTCAGGCTTACAGTAGGATAGTAGGCCTTGGTTCTGTGTAAGAGGGGGGGAGGAGAGGGATTGAGCCCGGTTGTTTAGGGAGATAGAAACCACTGATTGTAATGGATTGAATAAGGTCAAATCCGATCAAAATTGGACCAGATTAGTCTGATTAGATGCCAGGCACATATACTAATTCACTGGAACTGTGGCATCCAACACAGACTATGTGGATTTTCTGTTGGGGTCCCGTAGTAATGCAGACACTAGATGTTGTTTAAGTCATAATTGAAGCTTTTGATATCAAAGTCCAAGAAGGCTTACTTTTTGTTGATTTCTACGAATTTACGTTTCAACCAATTCCAGGCGACGGATACTAACGGATTTTTAGCAACGTAACTGACGACATCCAAGCTAATCCTAGCGTCCTCAAAGGATTGGTTTAAGGAATAGTCCAATAACCTACAGTGACAACAGTTTCATAATTCTTGAAAGTTATAGAAATTAAGTAAGTAAGTGAGTGTAAGTGTATGTTTTAATGAACGCTAGCAAACGCAAACAATGTCACGCAGAGGGAAAGAAAATAGAACAATAACGTAAAAATCACTTTGCATAAAAAATGAAATAATAATTGTAGCAGATGCCTAACTGTACAGCATTCTACCCAGGAAACCTCGTCGAGAAACTTGTCGACAACTAAATAGTCTCTCAGAAATCCTGTTTTAATTGACCTCTTTATACAAAATTATTCTAAACCAACTCTAATTATTATTTAAGCTAATAGAATGAATAAATTTATACAACTCAAGCCTGCAATATTTCTTAGGTTTTTCTTTAACAGTGAGCGTTACTTAGGCCCTATTATCTGTTAGCCAATGTCTCCAAAGGAAGCAACCGACCGGTGTTTAACCCTCCCTTCTGTGTTTAGCCCTAAACTTTCTCCCGATTACTTTAAGCCTTTAAGGTGTCTGATATGGTAAACCATAAAAGATTTCAGCCAGTAGGCCCTATGTGAAAGTGAACTATCGGATCACTAGTAGCGCGCTCGCAATGCATACGTAGCCTACATTGTTCGTTTTGGTTTTTTACGCCTGGACAAAATCTCGTTTCAACTTTCTTTTAATACTTTTGTGTAATGATGTGCATGTCCTGCTTTAAAACGTTCAACCAATTCAAATTGTGCCTTGACAAAAATAAGTCAAGGAGAGAAGAAAGTGAAAATTTTGAACAAAGCTTATTGTCAAAAATGTCATTACGAAATATACCCAATGTTACTGAAAACTAGCTAGAATCAGCGTGTGAACATTTGAATAAGGTGTTTCATTTATGTGAGAAACGAGAAAATTATTTTGAATACAGTTAGAAACAAAACTAAAGCGATGGCTGAGCGTTAAAACTAAACGCCTTACCCGATCTTTTCCAGAGCAAACGACTACAATAGCAGGTGTCTATCGGCGCTTTTTTGTCTTATTGTGCTATGCAGGCTATAAAGTCTGTTCTGCTTCTTGTTAAACTGTGAAGTGTTTTGCATTATTAATGTATACGGGGACGGAAGCAGATTGTGACGTGTGTTACATCAGCAAGTTAATTTTCAGCGTTATATCCGTTAAGAATAAAAAATGAGTGTTAACATTGTTGCAGAACTGACCTTTCCAGACGAGAAGACTCTTTTGAGCAGGCCAGAGCTCTTAGTAAATCTGATCTTTCTCTTACCGATTTCGCTCGTTTGTATCTCGCGAAAGTTGTCACCCATACATATTCGCTCGTAGAATTAGCGATACCAATGCAGTAGACTAGGCCATGGCAATTCTCAGGAATTGCATTTGTCCTACAGTTGTAAGAATTGGAAGTTTAATCTTTTGGCGCAGAATATAATTTAGCACTTAATTCTTTTCACCCCAGTTGGAAATCTTCCATTTGATAATGTCAACCAATTTCAAATTGTATAATATTAAACGCAAGTGGTAGGCTACCTAAATCATTTTGCGTTTCCATTGTTGTTAGAACTATGAATAAGTCTACACAGAGACTAGGAACATGAAAACTCTTCGCAAGCTACTCACTGATTCTGACAACGATCCTGATCATAGCTATTCTGCTAATGCTCATGAGCAATCCACATGTATTCCGCTGCACTGAGACAAGTTTCCTGCAGAATCTACTTGACCTCTGTCGAGCCTGTTGAAGGGTTCTGAAACGTGGCTGGAAGGTCGCTGTGAAGAAGGACGTTATTTAAATTCACAGGAGGTATAGAATATGCCAAGACTGAACGGAATGACTTTAGGACCAACCATATATCCGCCGTTTCCTTTATTTCTTTCTCATTCCGTCCATTTCGTCCGACTGACCCTCTAACTATTTCGTTGATTGACAAATTATTAAAGTAGTTGATTTTCATATGAAAATTCCCGCCTGATTATTTTCAATGATTTTTGACGTATTTCACGATCAAAGATTATCATACAGGGACACAATAAAGGCATCAATTATGCAAATACCGCTAATATAATTAAACTCACTCTTCGTATCGAATCCAATCTGTAAATGCCCGAAGCGCGTTTTCTATGCAACCTTGATGACCAGCTGAGCAGGCAAGCGACATTATCTTTGGACGCAACTGTCTAACATTCAAACTTCTCATACAGCACAGAATAGTTTAGCATGGTGCAGTATAGTATAGTTTGGTTAGTTTAGTATAGTTTATTATATTCTAATTAATAATTTGAAACTTTTACGGCGTTTGTGTTTAGGCCTATTGCAGAAGGTATCAACCGCTGGAACATGAAAATCAAGCTGCAGGCAGGTCAAATACTAAGAAATTCAGACCACTAAAATAGAGTGACAGTTTACACACAGACACACATACACAAACACACACACACACACACCTACACACACAAACACATACACACATACACATACATCTACACACATGCACACACACATACACACCCTGCCTCTTGCGAAGGTAACCATTTTAGTTGACCACAAGGAAATTTTGTTGAAGTCTATCGCGCAAACGTGGGCTCGTCCATGCTGTGAGGTTTCAGGAAAGGCAACGGATTGGCGTTGAAAGTTCTACTGCCATGATGATCTACGACCACTTGTGACTGCAATGAATACCGTACACACAGAGACCTGGTGTGGCAGAGGTATACTCAGTATCTTCTACCATCTTCGAGGGGCTGCTTGGTGATGGGGTCGAGTGTTGCGAACCTCATCACCCGCCGTCGCTCCTCTTCTTCGATGCCATGCAGTCCAACATCTCTCTGCATGGCGTCTATTATCAGATCTGGATGGTCATCCATTAGTTAGGCTCAGCATGTCTACCGAAACTTCCAAGTGGTGAGTCTTTTAATTGCACTAAACAACGAAGATTTTGCTTCCTGAACAACTTTTGGGTGTATCTTATAGATTTTGGGCTGATAATCACAAACATTGCCTCACATTTTCCTGTCACCTGCCTTTTTGGGGCTTCTATTTTTGTAATTTCCTGTCACATTTTCTGTCTCCTAATATGTTGACCACAAAGTAGGTTCTTAATTAGTCCATACATCCCTGGGCATGTACTCAGTGCAGGTGAAACAACGCGCAATTGAAATGCTAAGGTTAGACATGACTGGGCATGTACTCAGTGCAGGTAAAACAACGCGCATTGAAATGCTAAGGTTAGATATGACTGGGCATGTACTCAGTGCAGGTGAAACAACGCGCAATTGAAATGCTAAGGTTAGACATGACTGGCATGCCTCATCAGTATGGATGTTGGCAGATATTGTGCATTAGCATTTTTAACATAGCGTAGCTTTACTCGTAGCAAAGGGTAGGTTGACTCGTCTATGGCATCGCTTCGTATGATTTAAAATGCCACAACTAAACTTTAGCATACCATATCACGTTGCTTTAACGATGGGCAGTATTTGGTGAAGTCCATTGTATGGACTTTAAGTCCATACAATGGACTGAAAGAACTAGGTCATTCAGACTAAAACTGGTAATATTCTATTAAAACAATGTCCGTCTCACCTTTCGATGTAGGTTTCTCCTTCTTTCACTAGGAGCTTATCCATCAGATTACTAGTACGATTCAACAAGTAAGCCTAAAGAGCAACACACAAGAGGAACTAAACGAGCAAAGGATTCAGCTGACGAATTTTGAGCGGGTCACCCACATTATCGCTCACCGTGAGCGATAATGTGGGTGACTGAGTGAGTGATCAAGCATATTGAAACTGATCCTAAGAAGAACATTAGTACAGGCTGCTGTAGGTATTGTGTAAAAGTGTGTATGTATAATGTACGTGTGTCTGCGTACGTGTGTATCGATTCCATTTCCTCAGTCCCTGTTGTAGAGGTCGGGTCGTGATTTAGTCCAGTGTGAGGATTGTAGAAAAAACAGTGGGGCGGGTGGGTTGTACATTTCATCCGTATTTTACAAACAGATGTCGACGAAATTTGAAAGCAGTTGATATTCAGTGCTAGCAGTTTTGCAAGTCAGACTCGAATCAAATGCAATTTTTTTGTTGAGAAAATTCATACAAACTGGGGTGTGTAATGAAAACTTAATTGTGGGGGTCCTAGAGACTAGGGGGTTGAACACCTTTCTAACAAAGACTGGGGGATTGAACCAGGCCGCCGAGAGGGGGGCTGAGGGACAAATGCCAAGGGGCCCTGCGATATTTTGGGATACGGAAATTTCGCCCCCGGAAGATTCGCCCGCGGAAAATTCGCCCCCGACATTTCGCCCCCAGGAAGATTCGCCCCCGGATGAAAATGTAACTAAGACTAGAAGCGGGATCCATGATGAAAATGTAACTAAGGCTAATACAGTTCAAGCCAGAAGCTGGATCTATGATGAAAATGTAACTAAGACTAGAAGCTGGATTAACGATGGATCTTCCGGGGGCGAAAGTTCCGGGGGCGAATTGTCGGGGGCGAATCTTCCGGGGCCAATCTTCCGGGGGCGAATCTTCCGGGGGCGAAAAGTCCTAGAACCGATTTTTTAGGGTTCCGGGCCGGGCCCGCAATCAACTTATGAAAAATATTATAATCAGTTATACAACGTTTATGATTTATGCCTTTTTAAATATATTACCTGACGTTTAACTATAATCAGTTTAAACTAAAAACATCTGAATAAAATCATAGTTGTATATATATATATATATATATATATATATATATATATATATATATATATATATATATATATATATATATATATATAATATCGTAGGTCCTACTCCTCGCACTTTAATTGTTTCATTTTGGTTTTTTTTCGTTCGACCGTACGATATTATATTTATATAAAGTCTCAAGATAGTTTAGAGGTCCGTGACTTCTGTGCCTAAGGGCCCGTGACTGTTCTGCCTATGGGCCCACGACTGCTCTGCCTAGAGGCCCGTGACTGCTTTGCCTAGGGGCCCGGAATTTCTGTCGGCGGCCCTGGATTGAACCCCCAACCCACCGACATTGCCCACCATGAATATTAGTCGTATGAATTGTCCATTCTGTCACTGACTGGATTTGAAGTAGGCCACACTGCCAGCCGAGTTATGGCACGGAACTTTGTGTTAAAAATATATGTATTCCAGTGGAGTTTTAGGCAGTCTAACACTAAATCATTTGCTTTGAGAACCTATAATGGCAAAATTAAAGTTACACCAAGGTAGGCTTATGGTCCTACCTGCAATGGACGATAACTGAGCATCTTGAAGATCCTGTTGAGTTCGCTGAAACCGTCGTAGATGTGGAACCATGGAGTCAGACTTCTCTCGTTTAATAAGTAACTGGTCAGAGACAGGAAGACACCGAAGCCCAGTTGTTCAGCTTTGGCCAGAGCCACTGAATCGCTAAGCAGCATGGATCTTGACAGTTCGCTGAAAACCTAATAGAACACGATGCAAGATTTAAATCAATTCCAGTAAGAAAAGAAATCGTTAAATGATGTGTTCACTGCTGGATATTCTGTGCTTCCTTCGAAATTCATAGGAAGTTTAGGCCGTTATAATACCTAGATCAAGCTGTGGATTAAATATGTTCGCAAGATAACGGCAGGCGCAGTCAAATGCGTAATTTTCGGGATAAGAGGGATACCCGCAGGGCTGTAGTGGTAAAATTAGAGGTGAGTATACGCTGCCCGTTAGTTTTCCGAAACAAATTAGAGGTGAGTATACGCTAATGGTTAGTTTTCCGAAAAATAGTAGAGGTGAGTAGAAATATTTTGTGAGGTGAGTATACGGTCTCTAGAGGTGAGTATACGCTGTATACCCGCGTAGGCCCTATACCCTCGACTACAGCCCTGGATACCCGTATCCCCACTTTTTGGACCCAAAAGAAACAGTGCCCATTTTTATTTTCTCCGAGGCAGGCTCTTTCATTTAATTATTTCACAAGAATTACCGAGCATCATCAGTTTCTTGATGACAACTATTGAGAGCGAATAATATAATAATATAATATTTTCGTTTAATATTTTCAAACTGACAACAACGCAGTATGATTACAAATCAGTATGAACGGATGATCACAAGTTATTACAGGAGTAGAATTTAACTGTATACGGCAGCCATGCAAGGCACCCATCACGTCATAATCTCATTTTTAACAACGCGCCATCTCGCGAATGAAAATAGGTTGAGTGGACCTTTTTTGGAAGTGTTCGTACACAATGGTCCAGGATTTGTGTACAAGGTTTCTTTTGTCAACTCTGAATAGGAATACGTTGGTTGAGTTCCACGTATGTACATGTACTTTCCTTACCTTACCTCTGGTGACTCGCAGAGGCGTCTACCCCCTCCCCCCGAAGTCATTGGAGCAACTTCCCTTCCCCTCCCTCCTCTTCCCCATTCCACTTCCTTTTCCCGTAATAATGATGGGACATACATTGACAGATCTTTCTTTTATTTTTTGGATGGAGCATCTGCTCCAAGGTTTCTATGGAGTAGATGCCCCTAGTCATTCGTCTGATTATCTGTGTGCATAGTGTGCCTGTTGCTGAGTTTTCTGTCTTTAACGACATTTAACATCAGTCAGATTAGCTGAGGTTGCGCATTTTTTAGGTACTTGAAAGGTGAAGGTGAGGGTCAGAAAAGGTCAGATACTATACACATAAATCACATACAAACTAACCTAGTTACAGAAAATCGAGCAAACTTGCGAAAAGATTTTCTATCATGTGAAAAGTTTGCATTCAGCAGAAACAAATTTGAATGTTAAATTTCCTAGCTAAAGATTCCTCGGTCACGATTCGTGAATTCGTGTGAACTCAAAGTTTTATCTACCTTGTGATCTTTGTCCATCTGCTTCGCTAACAGATCCCACATGGTTCGGTCGTAGTTGACTCGATAATATCCAGTTCTGTCATCGTTGAATAAAACCCAATCGTCCCCCGAGTAACCAGAAATATTAATACGAGCTGAAATTAAGTACCATTGGACTCATTATTCAGTAGTGTGTGTGTGTGTGTGTGTGTGTGTGTGTGTGTGTGTGTGTGTGTGTGTGTGTGTGTGTGTGTGTGTGTGTGTGTGTGTGTGTGTGCGTGCGTGTGTGTGCTGGTTTACGGTGCACGAGGGCGACTGGTCAGTGTATGCATGGAGGGTGCCGCGCACACGCGTAGTGACAAGAGCGTTGAGAGTGTTCAGTAGTTGGTAGTGTGAGAAGGGGCATACATGCAGGTGCACTTTTTCTCACTAGAGGCATGTTGTGACAGGTTAAGTCTGTGTGGCGAGGATCTGTCTGCAATTTGTCGATCGTATGAGTTAGGCTAATCAGGTATTTGCTTGATTCGGTGTTCAGATGTTTAAGTCAACGACTTTGGGACTGTTTCATTAGAGATTTTGTGTGTCTTGTGTTGAGTTGCGCTACGCTTCTGTTCTGGTAGTTGGACAGTGATCGTTGGAGAACTTTGTAGTGATCTGGCAAGGTGAAATTTAATCTTTAAGGAAAGTAACTTATTGGTACATTAATGGATTGTAATGTGCTACTTAGCGATAGCCTATTACTTCGTATTCGAATTTATCTACGTTAGATGAGATTAATGTATTTTTCTATAGTCCTTGTGATGCTAGGTTAAATGTAGCTATCAGTGCATATTTTACGAGATTTTGACTACTAGGATAAAGTCGACCTTATCTCCAAAATTTGACGACCTTTTTTTTAGGAATTCGGCCCAAAAAAGTTAAAATATGCCCTGGTAGCTATCCATTCACATATATGCAGCATCATTTTGCATAGGTTACCATCTTTGGGAATTAAATTAGTCACCCCACTGAAAGAAGACTAACTGCCTGATCGAGAGGCTACACGCCAGAAAAGCCCTCTGGAGCTTAACTAGAATTCAGCGGTTCCCAAACTTCTCTTATGAATATCTTGGCAGTCTCGATACCCACTCTGTAAAACTAACCATTGTGTACTAAAATATGCTTTGTAAATTGGTATTGAAATATGCGGATTTACGTATAGCGCTTAGAAATTTAAAGCATTAAATGGAAACTTAGGTGAAAGCAGTTCATAATTTATTGTAATCCAGCCCAATCACAGCAAAATGTTGTTGCTGCAATAAATAAATGTTTCTCGAAATAAATTTGGCGACTCACTTGCCAGAGCTTCGCCACCCACTTTTGGGTCGCGACCCACAGTTTGGGAAACTCTTAACTAGATAACAATCCTTGATTGGTGCTGTCTCAGGTAAAATAATCAGCTGGACTAGTTTTCTAGATGCGTGATTGATAAGGGGATTGGCCGTTATAATTGTCGTGATTATTGATACAGAATAGGACTTAAATATTTACATTTATAACTGAAAGAGCTTATTAAGAAGGCTACACTGCTCAGCACGGGACATTCAATTTATACATTCCGTCCAATGAACAATCCAACGATGAATTTTTACGATTCATTGTCAGTGGGTTGCCATGGAAACAGCCAGGCATCGTGGCACTGTTCATAAAGCAAACGGTTCTGAATGTAAAAGATAAAGTATAAGCTTATAGTAGATCTACTTCATCTTTTACAACATTACAAGATATGATACGACATTATATTACTTGACGACTGGCCAGGAATGGTGACTGTTCATTTTTTTTATATTTATCCATTTGTTACATAAAATTTCATAACAGCAAAGGAGTTCATTTGAATGAATTTAACGTTAGGTCTTAGATTGCTCACCACTGAATGCGCTCAACCAGGTCGTCCTAGGATGGCTGTTTTGTCGTCGGTAGGTAAGAGGAATATGCCACCTCATTCTATAACGTCACAAAGAATAATCATCTCATCAACTCCAAAAGAAAGCGCTAACATGGGAATCATTTTTTTAATATCTCTGGACGTTGCTATTTCATATAGAGGGCGACTTTAGTAATGAACTGAGCAACAGTGGGGGCCGAATCGTAATCTTTATCATAAGCTCTAGATTTCTAAAGCGCTACTCTAAAGCTAAGCGCTGGGCAACAGCTGTGTCATATCAGATGGGTTGTCCAGAGAGCGATGCCCAATCATGGTGATCCGAGTCCGATTGCCAGAGAGACCAGAGAGAGAGAGGAGGCAGAGCAGCTGCTGATGCGGGTTTTGTTGAGGGCGAGAAGGCTTGGAAGGCAGAGGATCAGATGGATCAGGGTATACGAATTCTTTAAGGGGTGAGACTTCAATTTGGAGTTGAAGGCCCGTGAGGTGATAAGTAGAGCAGCCTGAGGCAGATGAGGGCAGGTCAGTGGAGGACCGCCACTGGAGGTATTGGCGAAGGAACTGAGAATATGCGGAATTCAGAGGGAAGTTCGTTCCAGAGTCATGGTTCGTGACCCTTGCTTTGTTAAAATGGCGCAACACAACCTACTGTGTCCGAATCGATTTAGGTTAGTCTACATAAATTACATTACAGGGTATTAAAGCTGCAGTTCAGTTTATGATGACCAGACTGGTGAAAATCCAGAAGAACTAGTCGACAATACAACAGCAATTAATCAATCAATCAATATTCGTTTATTGCAGAAATTCCTATCGACACAAACGCGACAGGATTACAAATCTTTAGAAACATAGACAGAAATCAATTAGGTATCAGTGACTAGTTAATAAAAAAACAAGACAAAACAAAAAAACAAGACAATAATCCAGGAAAGAAGACTAGACTGGAATTGATTTTAAGCGTATGGAAAGTGACTTTGGAAAGTGGAGACGCGCAGATAGCGCTCCAGTGTGTGGACGCTATAGAGTATAGAGTATAGATACTACATGTATTTTTATGTACCCATAATTGTGCTATTAATATCAGCATTATAGTCACCCACGTGTCATCTGAGACGGCCTTTGGATCCGACAGGAACTGTTCCTGCATTGCATTGATTACACCTCCAGGAAGAAGGTCGATGTTTACGACCGGAAGTCCCTTTTTATTCATCCAATTGGACATGACCCACGTCAAAACAGGTCTCGATAAAACAGGGCTCGAGTTAAGTACCTGCCGAGAAAACAAACTGATGCATATGGGCGTAATTTTGTAGGGGGCAAACTTTGTAGGAGGTTGGGGGGGAATGTTTGTAGGGGGAGCAAAATGAGGTTTTTGTATAGCTATTCATGAACTCAGAACACGTGATAACTTTAAAAATAAATAATGGTCAAAGACTTTACCTAAATAATGAAGTGTTTTTCGCATTGAAATAGTAATAAAAAGACTTAATTTTTGTAAAATATGCGCAAAATCCAGGGGGCAGATGCCCCCTTTCCGCTCCGGACGCCCATATGAAAGCATATAAATATATATATATATATATATATATATATATATACAGTGCCTTTTTTCTGGGAAAAAAGGTTCCGGAACGGAAAAATAGGTTCCGGAACGGAACAATCATAGTTCGAGAATTCGTGACTTTCGGTTTTAATATTCGTAAAAATTAGCGAATTTTTGGTCTTTTTAAAATTCGTAAAAATTCGTAAAATTTCGTTGGGCCATTGTTTGACCCTTTTTTATATTGACAGTGGCGTTTTGCAAAAACAGAATAAGCAACAACAACAAATCTGATGACGTCATGATTTGTTGTGTTACGCTTCTGCTTAGAATTTCATATAGAATCAAAATAAAAGTTTATTACGTAGCGAGTTAATTTAGTTAAAATCTAATTTCTTAAAGATGAAAGAACATGGACCAGAGTGGAAGTATGTAGTAATTTTGGAGGATAAGGAATGGGTAATCCAAAAATCCAGTGTTGTTTTGTGGCAAGGAATTTGTTGGTTGTTCTGCCCGAACTCCGAAGCATTTGCATGGCGAAAATACAAAAACCAGAGTCTAGTGGGAGCAGTGGGCTATCCCTGACTCAGAATCAGAGGACGATGAAGTAGAAGACACAGCTGGGTGAAGTTGCCAACCCTTTTAAACCATGTTTTGTTGCAAGCTGTGTTAGTGACTGACTGGTCACACTGGAGCTGGGGCACTGGTGGTTTTTCGTTCTGCTGACTGACACTCACAGTCACACACCTCAACTATGACAGAAATCGAAATTCAAGACTCCAAGTAGAACAGCGAGTATCAGCACTATTGTGTTGCCACTCAGCTATCTTTCACGGCTGATTAATTGATTCCCTATGACATCGACATTTACTTGCTAAAAACGTTGAAAAGTCAACAAATAATAAAATTCGTTGCCATGGCAAAGAATTCTATTATTTTATTATTTCACGAATTCTAACGAATTTTTAAACTGCAGTTTTAAAATTCGTTAAAATTCATGAATTTTTTAAATTCTTAAAATTCGTAAAATGCGAATTCTCGAACTATGGGAACAATTAGCCTATGGGCGGGCTAAAATCCCGAGAAAAACGAGATTGGGGGTTGGGAGGGGTCTCAATAAACACTGAAAACAGTTCAAAACACTGAAATTACGTTTAAAATAACTAAATTACTGTTTTTATTGTTAAAATAAATAAATTATTTTTAGTAGCTGAAAAAAGGTGCCGGAACGCCGTTCCGGAGCGTTCCGGCTGAAAAAAAGCACTGTATATACATACACACATATATGTATATATATACACATATATGTATGTATATATATATAAATTATATATATATATATATATATATATATATATATATATATATATATATATATATATGCTTACAAGGAAAGCCAATCGCATGATGGTTTTAGTCTAGGATATTCTTCTTTGTACGTGGCGACATTATTTTCTATGACAGTTAATACATTGACGAATGGCTATAATTATGAATTAATTTAATGTAAGGTCGTACAGCTTAAAGACAAAGATTCAAAGTGATGTCGAGATATATCTTTGACATAAACTGCCATCGACTGATTTCGACACAGCACAATTACACAGCAATACATTAATACACCTGTCTTCATTATGATCTTTAACATGCGCGCATTTTTCTGTACATTGACCGTTGTATTCATATCCGTGATTTCTATCTTGGTCCGAACACGTGAGTATGAAATCGCGTGGCGCGCTCTAAGACGGGCAGCGGTGCTAATGATCCTGATCTGCTTAATTCGACGAAAATGAGCCGGATTATACGATGGCTATCGTACTTATATGTACGTACATACTTATAATTATGCATTAAATGCATGTAGGACAACATCACAGCAGAAATGTTACAGGCAGGAGGGAGTTGCTCGATAGAGATGCTACACAGACTGTGCAGCAAAATCTACCAGGGCAGAGAATGCCCTAAAGACTGGTGCAAAGCCATAATTGTGCCAATATATAAGAAAGGAGACAAAACGGAATGTAGCAACTACCGAGCAATTAGCTTGTTAAGCACACCAGGGAAGGTATACACCGGAGTACTACAACACCGACTGAAGAGATACATGGAGGAAGCGATGAGTGAAGAACAGGCGGGATTTAGAAAGGAGAGAGGCACAATAGATCAAATATTTGTGATAAGACAACTGTCGGAAAAATACATTGAAAAGAATAGATTGCTGTACAATAACTTCATAGACTACAAGCAAGCATTTGACAGCGTATGGCAAGAGGGGCTGTGGAGAACAATGAGACACTGTGGAATACCAGAGGAACTAGTGATGCTGATAGAAGACATATATAACAAGTCTGAAAGTGCTGTGAGAGTGGATGGAGAGCTGACGGAATGGTTTGTGGTCAAAACAGGAGTAAGGCAGGGATGCAAAATGTCGCCGGACTTGTTCAATCTGATGCTGGAAATGGTGATGAGACTAGCGGAAAAGGAGGATGAAGAAGGAGTAAGCTTAAACGCAAGACCACTAAACAACCTCCGGTTCGCAGACGACATAGATCTGATGGCGGACACCCAGGAGAAGCTGCAAGATCTAACGAGTAGGGTGGAGGAAAGTAGTAGAAGAATGGGACTTAAAATAAATGCGGAGGAAACAAAGACAATGGTGATCGGAAAACAACAGGAGAAGCTAAAGATAAGAATAGAGAACAGGGAACTGGAACAGGTTACTGGATTCGTCTATCTCGGAGGACTGATAACGGAAGATGGCAGATGTGAGGCGGACATCAAACGAAGAATTGGCCTGGCGTGTGCGGCATTTGGAGGATTAGGAAAAATGTGGAAGGCAAAAAATATCACCACCAGAGTCAAAATGAAGCTATATCATGCTTTGGTAGAACCGGTGCTACTATACGGGTCGGAATGCTGGTGCTTGAGGAAGGAGGACGAACGAAGACTGCTGGTGGCGGAGATGGGCTGGCTAAGAAGAATCATAGGCAGAAGCAGAAGAGAGAAAATCAGAAATGAGAAAACAAGAGAAGAGCTGGGAGCAGAAGAAACAATAGTGGAAAAGATCGGGAAGAGGAGACTCAGGTGGTTTGGCCATGTAAGCAGGATGGGAGAAAAGAGGCTACCAAATGCTGCATTACACGGACATGTGGAGGGGAAGAGAAGTAGAGGGGGGCAGAGGAAGACCTGGATGGACAACATCAAGGAGGACTTAGGGGAGAAAGGCACCGACTTAGCCGGAATCGGCGAGACAATCAAGAATAGAGAACTTTGGAGAAGTTTCGTAAAGGCCTCATCGTCAGATCACTGATGGAAGAGAAGAAAGAAGAGAAGAAGATTAAATGCATGTATGTTATTCTCATGGGCCAAATCACTGTACGGATGAATAACGCTGACAAATACCTCTTGTATTGCAGCAAAGAAATCATCTGTC
This sequence comes from Allolobophora icterica, assembly GCA_963556255.1. Lineage (NCBI taxonomy): Eukaryota > Metazoa > Annelida > Clitellata > Crassiclitellata > Lumbricidae > Allolobophora > Allolobophora icterica. The sequence goes on from OY744608.1 coordinate 61,870,586, forward strand.
ACTACAGTACCGTGTGCGTTTCGTTTAAGATATTGCTGAAAATAATTATTATATAGAAGCAGGTTAATAATAATCAACAATGAACTGTCCGTTACAAAAGGTCCCCAGTCTTTACTTTGTCTATCTTCCGTAAGCGCTTCAAACCCATTTCGTTTGACCGTATCTCTGTATGGTTAAGTAGAGACGTTGCTGAGAAGTTTATCCGAAGACGTGCTCTATAAATGAGTGATCTTAATTACACTCGTTACAATGTAATACATGTCAAACTCTTTTGCTGATTTCTTACGCAGTTATAGTTGTGAATCTGAAACCCTTCTCTCGTATGCATTAAATGCATGTATGTTTTTTCTCATGGGCCAAATCACTGTACGGATGAATCAAACTGACAAGTACCCTTTGTATTGCATCCAAGAAAGCACCTGATTAGCGAAGACTGTTAGAGGAGCTTTATAAATGTTCAGATACAATACAATACAAATCTCATTGAAAATCACAAACCACAGTAAGCTGATCGTTGATTCTGAAATGGAAGATTTCATAACATAGGTAATATATATTTATGTAAGAAGTTTCAAATTCTCAGTTGTCTTCTAGTCGAAGTACCGTTTCCGTTTAATTTAAGTAGCCCGTTTAAAAAAGTACAATGGTTTACCCTGATACCACGTTGGAAGATGTCATCACCAAGCAAGCCCTCTAGCATGCGCACGATTGCGGCTCCCTATAGGCAATAAATCACAAGAAAGCAGAAGAAAATAAGAGCATGTTAATATAATGTAAATCTCCGAAAGGTATAACCGCATATCACCGTATCAAGCATATCAATGGAGTGCACTCTGCTCATTCAAGTGACACAGCTACATTGATGTATCGTATCGGAGTATACACTGCAATACAAGGACACTTTCACGATCAAGGTCATTCTTCTACATGATCGTGTAAAGACTTTCGAGGCAAAGTACCTGTCGAATGCCACTTGATTACTATTGCCCAGGCCCCTCGGTTCTCATCGCCGTTTTTCTACAGTGTAGTGTTAGAGGTGTTAGCGCCCTACAACTGTCAAGTCGTCAGTATTGGCTGCCTTAATATCGATCCAGTGGACTAGAGCTGTACCGATATGGCTTTTTGCCGATTATTCCGATACCGCGTATAGCCGATTATTGCAATAGCCGATACCGCGTACGAAGCCGATTATTTTTTATTTGCTTAGTAAAAATGTTCGGTTCCCAAACATAAACCTACTAGTACTATAACTACTATTACAATACATTATGCAAGCATGTGTTTTGCTGCATGCACTTGCAGCGATAAAAATGAGCAAAGCGTCTAGTGATTTGAATTTTTAATTTTTTTTAAATTTTACGAAGAATTGTATGGGCCGCATAAAGTGTTGGGGTGGAATAAAGTGTTGAATCTGGTCCGCGGGTCATAGTTTGTCCACCTCTGTGTTAACTGTATAATATGCCCTTGGTTTCTACGGTGCCTACTAAGTAGTGCAATGCTAGATATAAATCAATTATAAGAAAAAAAACATAAGATATTTGTCCTCATTTCTATTTTTTAACGATTATTGTGCAAAATTACAAATTGTAAAATAATTTGCATCGGCGCCGATACTTTTTTGCCGATACCGATTATGCCGATTCCTGTAATAATCGGCCCGATTACGAATGCTCCCGATGCATCGGTACAGCCCTACACACTCTACTTATTTGTGAATTCTTGTCAGATGATCAAAGGCTTTTAGGTTCTCTTTCAGATACGTTTGCAGGATTGAGGCTCTTTTGCGCTTCCAGCCTTTTAAGCTTCTGATGCAAGCACCCACGCCTTCCAGTCCTGCCTGCTTGGAAATGTGCAGATGAAGACTGACTCACAACTCGAAATGATTGTACAGCACTGTAGCGCTGGAAGCCTCACACTTCGCTTCCATACAGTGACCTCGCCCATTACCAACTTTATTGGTATAGGCTATCAAGTCAAAATGTTGCAACCACTCGTGTCGCATCAAATATTGATGTTTACCATCAAACTTGCTGCGTCTTGCCAGGGCTACTGGTTCATTCACCTACCAATAACAACGGTGGCTTGCGACTGAACGACGAGGGTGCTGTCGGTCCTCCCGTCGATACAAGCAAACGAGAACGACGTGAATGTTCTTAAGGACCACTTGTGAAGACTGATGTTTCGCGTGGAGATCCTCTTGCGATCTTGGGACTTGCCGTATATTCAGATATGCCGTTCTCAATGACCTGAATGATCCATCCATCCACCCGTCCTTCCGTCCGTCCGTCCGTCCGTCCGTCCGTCCGTCCGTCCGTCCGTCCATCCATCCATCCATCCATCTCTGTCTGTCTGTCTGTCTGTCTGTCTGTCTGTCTGTCTGTCTGTCTGTCTGTCTGTCTATCTATCTATCTATCTATCTATCTATCTATCTATCTATCTATCTATCTATCTATCTATCTATCTATCTATCTATCTATCTATCTATCTATCTATCTATCTATCTATCTATCTATTGGTGTGTTGGATTCCCTCTTATAATCCTTGGTTCTTTTGGGTCCTTGGTGATAAAATCGAGACTAAATCTCTTTCTGTGGTTTCTCAAACAATATTTTTCCTCAGTCGACAGTTTCGCAAGTTACCATAAGTTGCCAGAAGAAAAAACACTCTAGAAGGTGCACATACCTTAATGCGACGTATGTAGTCGAAACTGGGTTCTCTTTCCGTGTAAAGATCAAAAAATTCTGGTATCAAAGCACAGTCATCATTATCTTTAGTGGCGGCATCTCTGTTCATAAGTACATCCACTTCCTTGCCAAAGAAAAACTCCTTCTGCATGACATAGAGACACAGTCAAGAAGGAAAGTAATTAAATGAACAAGTCGCAAGGAAATAAGAAGTAAGCAATCAACTTGAATCAAGTTAGTTAATTAGTCAATTTGATTTGATTTCAACTAATGATTGTGGGTTCGAGCCTCAATAGTCAGAGTTTTGTGCATATCTGCCTTTATCATTAAGTTAACTTGATTCTGGCATCAGCTACTAGAAGTCAAATCGCATACGATGCAAGAGACCGTCGTGCAGGAATTATCCAACAGAAAGAGATAGTGAGATAGTGAGTTAGTTAGTTAGTTAGTTAGTTAGATAGATAGATAGCAGTGGCGGCGATCTTGTCTGAGAGGTGGGGGGGGGGGACAAAGTCGGCCACGATCTCGTCGACGACCTGTTTTTGGAAAATCTTCTCTAAAAAAAATTTCTGCCACTTCATCTCCGAAAAATTTCCATTTCATCTCCGAAAAAAGTTGATGACCTTTTTTTTAGTCCTTCACCTGTTTTTAAATACTTTTTCTTCCACTGTCCTTTCTTTTTTCCCACCATTGACCACCTTTAACACTTTTTCCCGTCTCCCAACAACAACTTTCTCATAATTTTCGGGGGGACACTTCTCCTACCTATTTTTATTTTTACCTTGTCTGGTCACAATCTCTGCAAAAACCCTCACGCGCAATTACATTTTTCCGCCTTTTTTGGTGGAGTGTCCCCCCACTCTTAAAGGTGGGGGACATGTCCCCCCGTCCCCCTAGGTCGCCGCCCATGATAGATAGATAGATAGACAGACAGACGGACGGACGGACGCACGGACGGACGGACGGACGGACGGACGGACGGACGGACGGACGGACGGACGGACGGACGGATGGATGGATGGATGGATGGATGGATGGACGGATGGATGAACGGATGGATGCAGGGCTGTAGTGGTAAAATTAGAGGTAAGTATACGCTAGCAGTTAGTTTTCCGAAACAAATTACAGGTGAGTATACGCTACAGTATTTTGTGAGTATACGCTACAGTATTTTGATATAAATAAATATAAATATTTTGTGAGGTGAGTATACGGCCTCTAAAGGTGAGTATACGCTGTATACCCGCGTTTACCCTCGACTACAACCCTGGATGGATGTAGAGATGGACAGGTGGATAGATGGATTGACATTTCTTTCGAGACATCAAATTATAATATGATCTAACAGCGTTCAGTGAATTAGATGTTTACCCCTTCCCTATCAAATAAGAAGCTTCTTGTCGGCCTGCAGTTGCATCATAGATGTTTTCTGTTATTCACTGTTGCACAACTACCGTACCGTTTTCCTCATTATACGCCTTAGCCATTCTCCGAACTTTCGTACTCACATAAAGGAAACTCGGATCAACCTTCGTCACTGCACGGATTTCATAAAATGTTGCTAATCCTTCGTTCAGCCAAACATGTTCCCAATTTCTGCAGGTTACGAGATTTCCAAAGTACTGAAAACGTAACCATTAAACAACTGTATTTTTAGACGCAGACCGGCTGTTACCCGTTTGTAGGAAATCTTCTAGAAACAAAATACAGTATATTTATGATTCACGATACGTGTAAAATTGTTCATAACGTGTAAAATTGTTCATATGCTACTAATGGACGTCATCACCAGTCGTCATTCTTCATCTTCGACACAGCTTGACAAGAAACGCTGAACATTATGTCGACTGCAGAGTCTGACTGGTATTCCGTCAAATGGGCAATTTGTGTACTCCAGAGCCAACAGTGATGGCTTTTCTAAATATCAGAGCACTGTGTGCTTACCGACGAAAGTTTTTTCTTAATGACTTGAGCATCATTTATAGGCCACATGAACGTAGACCGCGCCTGAGAAAGGTATATATCTGTGATATATATATATATATATGTGGTATATATATGTTGTATATATATATGTTGTATATATATGTATATATATATGTTGTAGACAGCGTGAAGTTTGTCTTGTAGTGGAGCAGTTTGATGGCTTGCAATGCAGGAAAGTTGGTTTATGTCGTAATGTTGCAGGAGCGATCGTTATCGACTCGGTCTAATTCCAAGTCCTGCAGGATGATCGCTCGTCCTACGGCCTTACGGGTCCAGAGGCCCTGGCGACTGAAGCCTCCCAGCAGTAGCTGATGTCGTTTATTGAAGAATCACGATGCAATGTACATCAATGATGAAAACGAAGACGAAGGAACTCTGACTTCTGATCTGTTGTGCAGCTTGTAGAAATTATACTACTTCCCTATATAATAAACTTAGACCACTAAAGAATTCCAGATCAAATGTTTTTAATTTTAAGCAGCGTAAGAACATCTTGGAAAATACCGACTAACCTCAAAATACACAAATATTAACGATGGAATTTAAGAGATGCTTCTCATATTTACTGAATTGCATGCATGTTGTGTTGTCTTCCTTGCTTATCTCTAAAGAGTGAAACTGAGCGTATATATATATATATATATATATATATATATATATATATATATATATATATATATATATATATATATATATATATATATATATATATATATATATATATATATATATATATATATATATATATATATATATACAGTCGCGACTTACATTGTGCGCCAGTGAATGGGCGATGAGTTTCACAGCTTCAAATCTGGCGATTTCTCCGTCTTTCTTCGGATTAATGAGGACTGTTGATTCCCTGTAGATAGCTAATCCCCAGTTTTCTCTTTGACCTTTCACTAGCTCTCCAGGGACTGCAAGCTGATCTATACATAATAATTACAACATTTGAATTACTATCATCACCTCTAATCTAATTCAACATTACAACTTAAGTACCAGTAGACTATCCTAATTCAGAAGCTGTCGAAATGTAGCTGCGTCGCGTGTAACAGTAGCCAGGAATCAACTACGGTTGGCAATCGAGTTTCAAGAGACAAGTCTTAGTTTTAGACCTCAATGACACTGAAGATGGTCATTGGCATTGCTATTGATGCAAAATTGTTTTCTTTGCAATTAAGGCTAGTATTAAGATCAACAGTATTAGTGTTGTAAGCAGTATTACATTTTAGAATAATTACGAATAGACCTGGTTGATATTATGTAACTTCACCGAAGACTAATAAACCCTCCGCCCCATCAGATACAAAACCACCGTGCACTCTCTTATATTCGCTCAATCACTTAGAACAATCTTCCTTCAACTGTGCTCAAGGCACATCTCCTGCTATACACATGCTTATTTTCACTTCACATGAAAATTTCGAATACAATGTCATGAACATTGCCCCATTCTTTATATGTTTGAAAAAGTTTCTAACCTAAAACTGAAGACTGATATCAGACCCATATATTTACCAAGTTTCTCGAGTGAATACGGCATGGCGAACTCTCGTTGTAGGTAGTTTTGGATAGTCAGGGTCACATCTAAAGCGTAGTCCAGTTTTGCCAAATTACCCGGTTGAGCCCACCAGCGATACTTGAGTAAACAATAAGAGTCAAACAAAGAACTTATTTCCCCCCATAATCAATTGAGTCGAGTACAATGAAAAAAACAATGTATGGGTAGTAGAAAATAATCTAACAATTATTATTCTCTTCTTAATTTTACCTATACATTTATCCAGCTGATAAGCTGCTATTCTAAGAACAACTTTATAATGCAAAGATCAGTTAATATAGCCACCCACGAAAGGCTGCTGTTGTCGCTATAGTTATAACTAAACACCTAGCGCTGTTCAAAGAGCAATAAAAATCGAAGGTGCTCTCTGCGTCAGTCTATAATGTCAAATGTCATTATGACCTAGACTATTTCACCAGCAAAACAATGCGCTGAGTCATCAAAGGCGAGGACATAGCAGGTCAACACGTGGAGCTAAGCAATGGCTTCCCGTCGACATCAGATCTGTGCATGGATGTTCAGAGACTATGGACTACGTTGCGTCGATAGAGTGGAGAGACGACAGGAGACAGCCCTCGCAGCACACGATGACGCTGCAACCAAGCAGTCCCTCACTGGTAGAAGATACTAATTTATCCAGAAGCCAGGTGAACATAGAACAGGCATTCGCTGTGTGTCGGTCGAAAGATTGAGAAACCATGAGTGACTATAACTTTACTTTTGATATAAGATAACTTAATCATAAATTTCTTAATCCTGTTAAAAGCAAAGTAATATGATTTGGGTTACCTCTTTTCCATTAACGGTTTTGTTCTTGAAACGGAAGTCGGTGATTGCGAAAGCGACTTGGTAGCTGCTCATTTTCGGTGACAACTTAAATGTTGTCCTTCGCATATTTAAGTTAATATCGACATGCCTCTACCAAGAAACAATCAAGCCAAGTCGTAATGTGAATGGTTAATAGCCATTTACTATGAATCGTTGTAGAAATAAGGACGATTGCCACACAGGCGGTGGTTAAATAACTAGACAATTATTGAGAGCTGGCAATTCATTCTTTACAAGGATGTAACAAATAACATGCAACAGAAAGTTTACAATGTGCTTCTCATGAATGTACATACATCTATACGAAAGACAATGTAGCTCCAAATTTCAAGCAGCATCAGCAAACTCAATAAATGAGTAACTAACCGAGTGACACTATTCATCACCGAAATTTTAAAACAGCGTCGTTCTCTATGGGCGGCTTTTAGGTAATGGTAGAGAAGTCCAATCGTGGCAATGGTAATTGCAAATTTATATAGCTCCACTTCGAGAGAGACTCCCGACCGAACACAATGAAACCAAGACCATGAGAGAAACACGATCTAAACGTAGCTTTATTTGGGCTTTGACCGTAATCCTGTTTTCAGGTTTGAGCTAATCCGAAACATGCGATCACAGTTAGGCGATTAAATGAAAATGCGATCATGAGGAATTGAGGATCATGATGATGCGATCATGAGGGTGCGATCATGAGGATGCAATCATGAGGATGCGATCATGAAGATGCAATCATAGTAAGGCGACTAAAAGAGTATGCGATTATGAGGATGCGATCATGGTAAGGCGAATTGGCGAGTATAATCGAAATCCAAGTCAGAGGAGCGACAATTTCCTACGTATACTAAGGCGTCAACGATGATTTACCTCTTCCGGCATGTTTGACAGAACAGTGAAGTTTTTCCAATGCTGGACGGTGATTATGAACTTCGCCTTTAATCGCGGCTCATCGAAATTAGGAAAAACGTATCGGGAGTAACTTGGACGGAAATCAGTCACCAACAACCAACTGTTCACCAAAAGAAAGAGAAGACGACTATCAGTTAACATCAAATGATAGTACAATCATAAAAGCTAATACCCAAAAGAGATTAGTATTAACACTGAGGACTCTACCGCGCTGAGCATCTGTGCTAGCTCGGCAATAAGTCCATCCTGAAAGATTTTCTGTTGACTGGTTCACATTTTTCGCTCTACTTCCTCTCCTGTAGCTTCCTTTCACTTTCTTCCGACCGAACTTCTTCTTTTTGCGTTTTCGTGACCACATCTCTGGGGAGCAACGTTGACAGAGGCACGTATCATATTAACTTTTACAATGCCGCATTTAGAAATTCCGTGTCGGGGTCATTTCTGCGATGTGTGCCATGGATGGTGAATGTAAGAGTCTACGAGAAAACTTTCAATACTCCTAGAAGTGAGAATGCTCGATATATAATTAGTTTGGCGTTGAACTGCACAGCAGGCATGTTTGTCTATTTGTGCAAAACGCTGCTTTATCTGATCTGTACTTTAAGGGTTGCAGATTCGAACCTTCTCAAAGGACATCTTGTTGTCATACCGAGCAACTTGTTCTCACACGCTTGCAACCAGTCAACCGCTGCCATTCAGTGTCACCAATCAGTGTAATTTTATTAGGATGCTTTTTGATGTTGTTTAATTAGTAAAACTTCTCCAATTCTGCTACCATTTGTAGATAATAGTAACTGTTATAGATCTAAATGTGCTCTCTTGTTATGATGCTTTGATTTAGTGTTGTTATTAGTAATATTCTATTTTTTTTTAAATTTAAATTTATACTCTTTTTTCAAATATTATCTTCTTATTACTTCTATGTTTTATATTTTTCTATACTTGTTCACCAATGTGCGGTTCGCTTTTGGTTTATCAATAAAGAATAATAATAATTTGGTACCAAGGTAAGCTGCGAAGTAAAGGCTTCTTCTTTATGTTCTCTGCTCACCGGCAGGTTCGTATGACCAATGACGCCATCGTTCTCTGTCTTGTGCTCTTCTCTTTAGTCCACTGTATCCTTCTTCTTTTGTCATCATCCAGTCTAGCAGCATTGTCCTCGGTCTTCCTCGCGTCTTTTTCCCCTCCATCCTTCCCTCCATGATGTCTCTTAACAGTGTCTCACTCCTTAGGATGTGCCCGATCCATTTCCTTTGTCGTCCGCGTATAGTTCTTATGAGTGATCTTTGCTCTTCTACCATTTGCAGGATTTCCTCGTTCGTCCTCCGTTCCGCCCAGCTAACTCTCTCCATTCTGCGCCACACCCACATCTCAAAGGCTTCCAATCTTTTTATGTCGTCCTTCCTCATTGTCCATGTCTCGGAGCCGTACAGAACAACACTCCACACCAGTGTCTTTACCATTCTCTTCTTTAGACTCTTGCTTAAACCTCCTCTCATTAGCTCTCCTCTTTTATAAAATGCATCTTTTCCCATGGATATTCTTCTTTTTATTTCCTCGTGGCATCTTGCATCGTCTGTGATCACACTTCCTAGATAGCAAAACTTCTCCACCTGTTCTATTTCTTCTTCGTTTAGTGTGATCTTTATTGTTTGTGGTGTTATGCCGCTTCTCTTGCTTATCTTCATTACCTTTGTCTTCTTTACGTTTATTTTCATTTCATATTCCAGCGATACCATGTTTAGACGATCCATCATCCTTTGTAAGCCCTCCTGGCTAGTTGCCAGCATCGCCTGGTCATCTGCAAATCTCAATGCCTTCACCCTTCTTCCTCCTACCTTTATCCCTTCCTCCATATCCTCTAGCGTTTCTCTTATGATCTCTTCTATATAGATGTTGAATAGTATTGGTGACAGTGGGCATCCTTGTCTTACTCCTCTTCCTATTTTTCCTGGTTCCGAGTACTCTCCATCAACTCTTATTTTCACTCTTTGTCCCATGTATAGATTACCTATCAATCTTCTTTCTCTCCAATCCACCCCTTTTCTTCTCAGTATTCCCATTAGCTTTCTCCAGTCTACTCTGTCGAAAGCTTTTTCATAGTCGACAAAGCAGATATATATGTCTTGGTCATGTTGGATGCTTCTTTCTGCTATTACCCTCAATGCTGCCACCGCGTCTCTTGTCCCCTTTCCCTTTCTAAACCCATATTGGTCCTCTCCCAAGAAATTTTCTGCTTCCGCCTTTGTCTGCAGTCTCTTTGTTATAATTCTTAGCAGGATTTTTGATGCATGTGTCAGAAGGCTTATCGTGCGATGGTCTTCACAGTTTGTTGCATTCTGCTTCTTCTGTATTGGTATAACAATTGTCTGCAGGAAGTCCTTTGGCCATTCTCCCGTGTTGTAGATGTCCTGGCATAGCTGCACCACCTCGTTCATTGCCTTCTCTCCAAGATTGCCTTCTCTCGAAGTAAAGGCAAGACCAGCAATTTTCGGTCTCCGTTTAAAGGTTATTAGGAATCGTTGCTTGCTGGTTAAAAGGTCGAGGAGTTAGTAGGCCTACGTAAGTCAATAAACAAGTTTTTAAGTAAGTAGTCTCTTACTGATGCAATCCCAACGCGGAAATTTTATAAAAGACACAATTGTTGTAAAGAGTTACTGTAGTTGAACCAGGAGAAGCTCTCCCCCACCAACGACGTATAACTAAAAAAAAACTCCAGATGAATAGTTGTAGGAGTTACGCAGTGACATAGAGAGAGAGATGGAAAATATAAGTCATTCAGACATGACAGGAATTCGTGTGGCATGTCCAGACCGTATTATTATCTGCAGCAAGCGATAAACAATTATCCATCTTACCGGTGTGTGTTTACTAACCTCTGTTTCTTGGTCGCAGTGTTGAAATAAGGGATTTTATGCAAGCCAGAAGTTATTGGCCCATCGTAATTCACTTCTAATTTGACTCTTCCAAACAGAGGATTCAAGGTGTGGAACACGCAATAATCGTTGTTGCCGCTTTTGAGGTGCTGTGTTCCGTTGAGAAGCCTTCCATTGCTGTAAATCTTATGCCACTTGATAGTTAGATGCTTCATGAGAACGATGATGAACACTGTCGGGTTGAGAATCTTCATTTCGATGGACAATTGTCCGATGAGACGTGAGTCGTTGAAGTAGAAGTGTGGATCAATAGTAAGATTGTAAAGTGTCGGTTCAATGTTATGCGGCAGATAAGGCCTCCCCCCTGGTTGAATGACAGGAGTCTCTTGTGGCGGGATGAATGGGGTTACTGAGGAGAATGAATCCATCGAAGATGAATCGACGTAAGATGAAAGAGCCAACATCGCAATCAGGAAGTACTCCATTCCGTCTCGAGGATCAGAACCTACAACAATTAAGACAATGAAGAAATTCGAATTCTGTTAATTCACTTTCAGGTGAGAGCAAAAACATAAAATGTGAAGGCGCAATTAAGGGGCGTGGTGGCTCAGTGGTAAGTTCGGCGCCTTGTGACCGGAGGGTTGCAGGTTCGAATCCCACTCTAGCCACTGCGTACGGACCTTGGGCAAGTCCTTCACTCGCAATTGCTCGTGGCGCTTTGGCGTGAAAATTCCGGCACAGTATCAAATGCTGTAGTCGGGAGCGCCTCTGAGAAGTAGTTGACTTCGAGAGGCGATATAGAAATATCCGGAATAATAATAATAATAAGTAATTTTCATTAGTTACGATATTTAGTACTATACTGATTCGAGTAAGTAATCAATTACACGACACTGTGACGTGAGTAGATAAGCAGTATAACTATATTAGGTCCTACACTGTGCAAAAAGGAGCCAAGGCAGTTCATGGAGTTGTCAGAGAAGGCAGATGCGATTGGGTGTACCCACAAAGAAAAATCTACATCTAAACATCTGAGCAGATACGATTGAACTTCAGAAATGCGGGCCACCCAATGTGATTCTCGTTAACGATAACGGTAACGAAAAGGTTCGTTAACGAAAATAAAATGATTTAGTTAACGATAACTTATTCTGAGTGATATCAGAATAAAAACTGTAACTAAAAATAATAGGTCCTATCATGGGCGCCCGGAGGGCGTAAGAGGTACGGGCATTTGCCCCTGGATCTTGAAAATTGTCTCGTTTTGTGTGTTCATGAATAGTTATTATATGCAATAACGTCATTTTGCCTCCTAGAAAAATTTTGCCCCCAGAAAATGTTGTCCCCCAAGAAAAATTTTGTCCCGCCCCCATCGGTCCTACTAACTAAAACTGTAACTATAACTAAAGTGAAAAACCATTAACCATAACTGTAACTGTAACTAAAATACAATATGTAAGGAGAATTACACTTGGGCAACGTTGAAAAAATGCCGACTTAAATACTGGAGCGAGATTCTATCTTTGTCGAGATGAACTATATATCTAATCTACTCTAAGGACTTCTATTGCGCCAACACAATGGTCGCTTTGAGTGATATCAGAATAAAAAAATTAGTCCATTGGAAAAACCAAATCGAAATCCGATATATCATGAAACCAAAGGCAGGTAACGATGGATAAGTAAGTTGAAAGAGGTGAATCTTTAGCATGGATCCGACTGACATCAGAGAATTAAATAAGTAAGTAAGTATTTTCTTTATTGAGAAGTACTGGCAAACGCACAGCGCTGTACATGGAAAACATATTACAGGCAAATAATCAAACAATATAACAATAATATAAAAAGAGAAATTACTGCAAATTAAGTGATACATGAGGAGGATAGCAGAGGAGAAGAACAAGGTAGCCAAATTTAAGAGAGCATAGTTATTTTTTGTATAGCATCCTAGCGAGGAAACCCTTCTGAGACAAGTTGTCATACCTAGGGAGCTCACGGTTGTGAGACCGAGGTCGCAGAGTAGCGAGTGTTTGCTTAATCGGCGGCAGCATTGTATGTAATACATGGCAAGGATTGAACAAAACACTGTTAAAGTGGCTAGCGTCAGCATTATTACAAAGTGTCTCAAATAAAGGGGATGGTGAAGGTAAGTACCTCTGACGCACCAGCCTCCGTATTACTCCCTCCAGGGCCTCAAGCACTTGCCCGCTCGCAAAACCCCACCAAACGGAAGAGCAATAATGCATCCTGCCAACTGCAGTGGCGCGTACCACGTCAAATAAACAATCCCCGAAAGCGCATGCGACTTCAAAGCCCGAAAAGCGTAAAAGGACTGCCTTGATGAATCCAACCGAATTATTCAGAGCATTCCAAGACTTCGGATCAGTGACCAATACACCCGAGAGTCCAACAATGTTCGGTGTGGTGCACAGCAAGTACCACAGCATCAAATGATCGAATCACAATTCATTGTGATATGGCAGGTGTGGTATAATTGTACATAATAGAGAGAGAAGCCGTTAGCCGTCTGGTTTTACAGGGTTAGTCTAGAGTAGAGCCCTGCGCCGATGTCATAGTGTCGGCGGCGGCGTGCCGGTCATTTTTGGTCGGCGGCGGCGGCGCGCCGACGAAAAAAAAATCGGCGGCGGCGTTCACAAAATGTCGGCTCCGGCGCGGCGCGGCGTGCCCTAGTCAGAAACATAAGTCAAAATGGGCATAGTTTTCCGGAGGGGGCAAAATTTTTCTAAGGGGGCAAAATTTTTCCAGGAGGCAAAATGACGTTTTGCATGGAAAATCTATTCACAAATCCAGGGAGAGGCAAATACCCCTTCCCCTCCTTCGGACGCCCATGTGATTCACTATGAGAGCTGAACAGCCGTTGGTCCTGTGACCAGTCAAAGGGCCAAGTTCTCTAAAACCACTCCATCACACTGAAGCTCAACTACATATAAAGGGACTGAAAGAGAAGACACCTTCAGACATTTGCCTTACAAATATGAACATCCTTAATTACACTGCACATCTGTATAGGTATTGGCAAATTGTAATCAGATGAAGCAACATGCATTTGCATACTGCATGAATAAGCTTACACTTGCATATGCACTGATACAGTGTAGGCCCACACACCAAGTCACGTGGCATATGCTGGATAACAGCATCCTCCCAGGGAAGGAACGGAGAGGTTGCTGAAGCCATGAAGTGAAATGTAAATATATACGTTTTCCCTATGGTAATACACTGGCCGAGTGGCCTCACTCCTGCTAATTTTCAATGAATTTACCAGGTGGTCTGCTGCCCGTTTGAATTGGTGCTACGCCATTTAAACTTTCCACATATAGACCATTGTTTGTATCAGACTAAACTGAAAAGACCATTTTTTATACTATACGTACTAAGTCAAAACCTGTGTCAACTGATACTGTTTACCTGAATTGATTCCAGCCAAAAGTATTAATCAATTTTACCTTCCCTTTTGCAGGATTATTACTTAAATGGCATATCTTGTAATTTTAATTGTAATTGAACATTTATATAGCGCCACTCAAATCAGCGGCACTCTCGACCCGCATCACTGCCAAAACCGGCAAAAAGAAAGGTTTTCAAGCGTCTACGGAACTGAAGAGGAGAAAGGACAAGAAGCTCTTGGCGGAGGGTCTGGGGTCTGAAAGAGAAGACACCTTCAGACATTTTCTGAAACAAATTACAGGTGAGTACAAATATTTTGTGAGGTGAGTATACGGTCTCTAGAGGTGAGTAGGCCTACACGCTGTATACCCACGTATACCCTCGCAACAGCCCTGATTATAAGTGAGTCTTCTGTAATGTATCTAAAAAAATATGTTAGACCTTTGTAATCTCTCCGAGTTCGATAGACATTCAAATTCAGAATGACAGTGAACACAGTAGAAGCACGCTGATGCATTGGCGGTCGGCTAACCATCCAATATCAGAGATTAGAAATCTATCCGAGGATGGTGACTGGCTGTCTGAAATATTTGTATATCAGTTAAATGTAATGGAGACAGAGCAGGTATCGTAATCGTAGACTCCACATTTCTAAAGCGCTACTCTAAAGCTAAGCGCAAAGCACCAACTTATTCACGAGCGCTATGAGTTATGTTAGGCCTAATAATAATAATAATAATAATAATAATAATAATAATAATAATAATAATAATAATAATAATAATAATAATAATAATAATAATAATAATAATAATAATAATAAGATGAGGTCGCCTTCCGGGGCACTATGTCGATGTTGCCCGGAGCCGAAGAGCGACCATCTCAACATTAATAAACCTTTCCAAACAATATAGAGTAATAATAATAATAATAGGGCCTAATAATAATAATAATAATAATAATAATAATAATAATAATAATAATAATAATAATAAAATAATTCTTAGAGCATTTTCAAATAGCTAACCGGTGCTTTTCAAACCCTGGTCTTTCGCTCGGCTTCTGTAGTAATAATATTAAAATTATGATAATTGTACTAGTAATCATAATTACAATAATAATCATATCTCAATTAGCTTACCGATGCTTTTCAAGTCGAGATCTTCTTCGCTGGTTTCTGCTGATTCTCAGAAGTCAGGAAATGGCCGTCTGTCCGTCAAACGTTGATCGACCTACTCACAATGGGCAACCATCTCGTATTAAAGAGAATTCAGAGGGGCTGTGATTAATTGAACTGGCAGAGATTGTCTGGGTCCTTCTGCTTGAGTCGAAAACACCAGCCGTATACAAACTATCTATTTTCGAGTCTATCAGCATAAGCAAGTTTTAAATTTTGAATCCAGATTAACGTGTTTTCACTTAAGAGATACTGTAAGATACAGAACTTGACGTACCACATTGTTATGAAGCGATGTCAGATAAGGCAAAGTAGTCGTTTATTGGAGTCTTATCTGTGCACTTTTCGTGCACGAACTACAGACCACCTGCACAACAAGATCGTTTATCCTCGCGTCTACAGACGTTTTCGTAATCGTAATCGTAATCGCCAAACTTCTAAAGCGCCACTCGAAGGCCAAGCGTAGGGCACCAGCCTATTCACGAGCGTTACGTCAAATCAGAGGGTGTTTTCGGAGAGTAATCCAAAAGAGGCCAGAATCCGGTTTCCAGAAGACAAAATCAAATAAGAGGGAGTACCAGAGAGTAGTCCGAAAGGAAGTCCGAGTCCGGTTCCGGAGGGCCAGATCAAGACAGGAGGCGGAAGAGCTGTTAAGGCGGATGTCGTTAAAGGCGAGATCTCAGAATTGGAAAGCGGAGGATCAGATGAGTCAGGGTAGGAGTACTTGAAAAGGTGAGACTTCAGTTTCGAGTGGAAAGCCCGGGGGTGATAGATACATGTAGAGGAACATGAGGAGGCCGGAGGACGGGTTGCAGTGATGATGGAGGAACCTAGAATCTGCGGAATTCAGGGAGATTATTCCAGAGGCGTGGGGCTGTATTGGATATGGCACGGTTGGATAACCTAAGATGAGTAGTGACAGAGGATCAAGAAAGACTGAGAAAGAATGATGATCGGGTGGCGCGGGTTGCCTGGACGGTGAAGAGATCACGGAGGTACTTAAACTGGGAATATTTTAGGGAGTTGTAGTTAGTGATAGGACTGTGAAGTGTATTCGCTAGTTTAGTCAATGGATTGGTTTAAGGTTGGGAGTGATATGATGATGTTTGGGCGTTCTCGTGACAGCCCTCGCTAGTGTGTTTTGAATAAGTTGCAGACGCTTGATTTGGGTGGATTCAAGGTTGAGGAAGAGGATATTGCTGTTATCAAGCTTTGAATGAACAATAGAGGTAACAATGGTAGAGACAGTTTTAAGGTTGATCTTGGGTCGGATGCGACGAAGATCACGAATGTGCATGTAGCGCGAGCGCGAGAGGTTGGAGACGTGGTTAGAGAAGGAGAGGTTTGGATCACAAGCAATACCAAACTCGTTTCTTAACCTTCACCTTGGGGTCCGAGGTGAAGGTTAAGAAACGATGAGTTAGTCAATAGGTGTATGAAATGGTTAGAACTTTTCTTGATATGATCAGAAAGGCATAGGATGATGAATTCTGTTTGGGAAGAGTTAACACAGAAGAGATTGGACGACATCCACTGTGAGACTATCGGTTAACCACGTTGAAATATTGCATCGACGGTAGAGGGCAGAAGGCATCATTTGAAATTTAAAATATTTGATGTGTTTCTTTCTCTACCCAAGTTGCATCTTTAGCCTACTATTAGAATTTATTTATTTAAAAATATTCACTCCACCCTACTAAGTATCTAACCTAAAACTCATTATTGAAATCATACCCAGATATTTACCCAGTTTCTCGAGTGAATACGGCATGTCGAGCTCTTGTTGCAGGTAGTTTTGGATAGTCAGGGTCACATTTAAAGCGTAGTCCAGTTTTCCCAAACTATCCGGTTGAGCCCACATGCGATACTTGAGTAAACAACAAGAGTCAATCTTTGTGAACTTGTCCAAAAGGAGCTACATAAATTTCCAGATACACGTGTGCATATAAGAATTTAGTTGCCAAACAGTTTGAAATAATCTCAGCTGCGTAATCCAACCGTCTGTTATCGCAAGAAAAACGACCTTGTTGTGCAGATTCTCCGTTTCTTAGTGCAAGATAAAGTTGAAAAATAGTCATATCTTCATAACAACGCGTACGTCAAGCTCTGTATCTCATCTCTTAAGTGAAAACGCGGTTCTTTGGATTCCGAATTTAAGGTTCTTACTTGATAGACACGAGAACAGATAGTTTGTATACGGCATGTGTTTTCGACTCAAGCGCAAAGACATTCTCTGGCAATCCAGTTAATCAAGAGCCCTATGAGTTCTTTTATGTAGGCCTATTCGAGGTGGTTGCCCATTGCTAGGAGACCCATCAACGTGCGACGGACAGACATGAATTTCTTTGAGTTTGGAGAATCAGTAGAAACCAACGAAGAAGACTACGCTTTGAAACGCACCGGTTAGCTATTTGAGAGATTATTATTATTATTTTCATTATTATTTTTATTATTGCTATCATTATTATCATTACACTTTATTTCTTTGTAGAGCCAACGAACTTATAAACAGACTAATTAAACTGACTGTTTTCAGATCAGACGGCAGCAACCACAGATCATCCTTCACCTTCTCTCACATATTTCCAGTGCATATTAGGCCTGCACATTTTGTGTTTGTTTCCTTTAACATTAAAAGTGAAAAAAGAGAATATGAATAAAGTTTCTTTTTTTGGTGACTTCATTTTATTAGCAATGGTCTTAGGTTCTGATCCTTGCGTCAGAATGTGGTACTTCCTGACTGTGATTTCGGCTGTTTCTTCTTACGTCGATTGCTCTTCGATCGATTCATTTTCCTCAGCAGCCCAATCATCCCGCCACAAGAGGAATGAGGAAGACATGAGTGAGCCATGGAAGAACCCTGACCTGCCGAATACCATTGAACCGATACTTTACAATCTCAGTATTACTCCAGACTTCTACTACAATGGCACAAAATTCAGTGGAGACGTTTCTATTGAAATAAACATTCTGAATCGGACGAAAACCTTCATCGTTCACAAGAAGCAATTAACAATCACAAGTCGGAGGGTTTACAACAGCAGAGGAGAGCAAATGAGCTTATCCAGACACTTCGACTGGGAGGAAAACGATTACTACGTGATGCAGACCAGAGAATTTCTGCACGGCAGAGCCAAATTAAGTTTCAGTTTTAAAGGGAACATGACCTTCGTAACAGATTCCTACTTAGATTCTACACACGGCATGTATAATATCCCGTGTCTCGACGCGGACGGACAAGAAAGGTGAGCAAAAAACACATAGTCACGATGGAACTATTACTGTGGATGATGTGCTGCAGAAAGTAAATATGGTTGATTGAAATAATAATAATAATAATAATAATAATAATAATAATAATAATAATAATAATAATAATAATAATAATAATCTTCTATATTAATCAAACTGACAGAGGCAGTAAGATTACATTGAAACATGAAAGTGCAATCAAATTCTTAATTAAACACACGGTTTGGCAGCCATGCAAGGCGCCGCTCTAGAGGAGGTTCTGGGAACCGATTCGCGAACCTAATGCTCTCCTGGCCATGAGTGTTACCATTACTCTATCCCCCATCCCCATGGAGTAGCGTATCAAGAACCACAGAATGACATAACAAGAGCGAAATAGAATTACACAACACGAGCCAAGAGTTCCCTCCTTCATTTCTTTTCTAGCGATTCCAGCACCCATGTACCAAAGGCAGTTAATGCTACAATCTGTGGTGTCCTGCTTACAATCCTTAAATAGCCATTTGAATAGGACACGCAATCAGGCTTGTATTATTCATACTTTAGACACAATTTCTTTAAAACAGGCTCTGAATTAGCAAGAACAAGGTTGAAAGAAAATGATTTGTTAGACGGGAAAATAGGTTAATAATCATTATCATTAAGGAACATTTATATAACGCCCCTTCAAGGCTGTCTACTCAAGAGCGCTCCCTGTCCAGCCACGGCTAAAAAGAGTAAGCTTGGTCTTTAAATTAGTATAAAAAGTAGCAGGATGATCCATGGGGACCAGACGGAGCACCACTGAGAGCCCGTTCCAGGTCGTAAGGCCAGCAACAGAGAAGAAGCGGCGCACCTTCTCTGTTGCTGGCCCTATTACTGGTATGAATTTTTTAGGTGTTCGAAATGAAACTAATTTGGAGCATAAATTATTCCGTGCGAGAGTTGTAGTCTTGTGGAAAGGTTTGGATGATAAAACTGTCTTAGTGAATATGATCAGAGCTTTTATGAGTGTAGAAAGTTTACACATAATAGACTTCGTTAATTTCGCCTTCCTTTTCTCCCATCGTATTACTGACCCTAACTCGGAATTTCTCCATGGGACAGTATAATAGGTGATTTACATGATCATATAAACAAGAAAACAAGAAGTACAGTAGGAGTAAAGCAGAGGGTAGGGGTAGAGGGAACTGGGAAGAGGGATAATCGGAAAGAAATAGGTAAATTTTCTCAGATGGGACATGTTTATGAACTAGCATTCAGATACTAAACGCAGCTGAGACTAGAACTGTCTTCAATGATTCTCGCTTTATTATTGTATTAGCATTTGGTGTTATATGATGCGTTTTCTCTCTCTTTTGGTGAACAGTTGGTTGCTGGTGACCGGTTTTAACGCCCGATACGTTTTTCCTTGTTTTGATGAGCTGCGATTCAAGGCGAAGTTCAGGATCATCCTTCATCACTGGTCAACCTTCACTGCTCTGTCCAACATGCCGGTCGAGGTAAATCACCACTACGGTCAGATTAAGTTGGAAATTATTCGATTCTGTGACTTGCATTTCGATTGTCCTCACCCGCTGTCATAAAAATGATCGCATGAGTAAGGTTAACTCAAACCTGAAAACAGAATCCTGTTCATAGCCTAGAAAAAACTTATCAGGTCGTGCTTCTCGTATGATTGCACTTGTCTACCCTTACTTTAAAGAGCCATCTCTTTGACTCTATAATGGTATTTGGAAAATGACGCTGGTTCAAAATCTCCGCCATGAACGTTGTCATTTCATAGCAACCTAAGAGATTTCTGTGGCTTAAAAAAATCGCTTAAACTGCTCTAGTTATTTCCCGAGTTGGCTTAAACTACTCGCTAAGTGGAGCTGTTTTGTATTCAATTGTGTCTTTCACTGACTATGTAAATGTCATTTGTAAGTCGTAATAGATGCACTTTGGATATATATGACCTTTGGGGAGGGGATAGAGTAGTGGTAACACTCATGGCTAGGAGAGCACAAGGCACGCGGATCGGCCTCCGTAACTCCCCTCTAGGGCGGCCCCTTGCATGGCTGCCAAACCGTGTGTTTAATTAAGATCTTGATTGTACTTTCATGTTTCAATGTAATCTTACTGCGTTTGTCGGTTTGCAATATAATAAAGAATATTATTATAATTATAATTATAATTTTTATTATTATTATTATTATTATTATTATTATTATTATTATTATTATTATTATTATTATTATTATTATTATTATTATTATTACAGGGGGGTGCTCGGTCTATAATGAGTACACTGACCGTACACTGTCAGTGGGAAGATTAGACGGCGAGGGAGAGGACTGGCCACCCGCCCTCATATGCCGAGGCTAAGAAAATGAAGTCGCTAACACTTCATACCCACGGCTGCCTCAGGACTAGCTTAAGGACTCTTCTTCTTCTTCTTCTTCTTCTTTTTATTCTTATTATTATTATTATTATTATTATTATTATTATTATTATTATTATTATTATTATTATTATTATTATTATTATTATTATCCGAGAATTCATGTCTAGGTTCTGTTCACTCTCAAAACGAGTTTCCCGCCGCTACCTCCGTTAAGAAGGCGATGTATAAAGACGGGTTTGTTGTTCTTTGGCTCCGGGCAGCTTTGACAAAGCGCCTTGGAAGGCCACTGCGTTAAAGCGCTGCACCATCACTGAAAGACTCTTGAATAGGAAGTTTGATTCGCGGGAGTCATCGGTGGTTTTCGACAGCCGGCGACCAAGTTCAGATAGAAAGGCAAGGCCTTCTCTGTTGAGGGGACCGAAGGTTTCCACCGCTACAGGTATGAAAATGTATCTCCTCTGTAGTTCAGAGTACTTTATGTTCTTTCTCGTAGCAGCCACCTCCGCGGCCCCTCCTGCCGCGGCCGCCGTTTCCGTGATATAAGAGGCAGCCACCGTGTCTACCACCGTCGCGTCCCACAATAAGGACAGCCCGCCGCTCCACGGTATTAGGGTCTGGCCATCCGGTCTCTTTCCATCCGACCTGGATAGGCCGGACGGCTCCTTGACTGCCGGGATGCCGGCTCTGTTGAGGCTGCGGTGGATGAGGTCGTTGATGTTGCTGTGCCGAGCTTGTCGGCCGAACCCCAGTGAGCATGACAGCCCATGCGCGCCTCTGGACGAGACGTAGGCACCGCATGCGCATTTGTGCGGTTCGCAGATTGCCAGACCCAATCGTAGGCCGACCGCAACCCTCATTGTCTCGTCATCCACTCTGAGGCCGCGAGCAGCGATCGGGAGGGCGTGTAGCCAGTCCGAGGCGTGCGGTGACTGCGACGCCTTCAGTCTCGCCTGGTCGTAGGGATCAAGCAGTTTATCCTCGAGCGTCGAGAGGGCTGCGTGTAGTAGCGGACCGTCCCAGTGTCTCTGTCCACGACCGGGCGTGACCGTCGGGATCGGAACCCCAGAAAGCTGAAGCCAGGTAGTCTTCGCCGAGTCATGTGCCGCGTCAGGGGTCACCGAAATAGTACCCAAGATGAGGGACTGCGTTTGGAGGGTGCCCGCGGCCGAAGCCAAGAAGGCGGGAAGTGCCAGCGAGGACACCCTCCTTACTCCCAATCCCCCCATCCTAATCGGAAGAGAGGCTTGAGACCATTGGTCGTCGTTCATCGAGACGTTAAGCATCCGGCCGACTCCTGTCCGTAGCAGCTCATCATATGCCTCCAGGCGCGGTTGATCGTGGCAGGGGGCGCTTCTCAATATGTGCATGAGCCTCGGCGAGCCGAGGGAGCATCTGAGTATCAGCAGAGCACCCTGTCTGTCGATGTGTTGGAGTTTGTCGAGCGCCCTCCTGAGGTTGGCCACGCAGGTGTCGAGGGTAGAGGAGAGGGCCTCCGTTGATGAAAGCGGGGCCCCTAGGAGTGTGGCTGTTGTTGGGCTCACGCGGACGAACTGTATCAGGGCGTTCTCGGCGCTGATTTCGGGGCCCGCGGTGATAAGTTCGCACTTGGCGCGATTGAGCGAGAGGCCCAGGACTGAGCAACCTCTCTCGATTTGATCCACGTCCGCTTCCACCCCGTCAGGACTGCCGCCCAAGGTGAGGTCGTCCAGATATCCGAAGGCCAAAGGAGATTCTAGCCTGGCCAGAATCGGCTGGAGTGGTAAGCAGAAAAGCAGGGGCCCGAGGGGATCTCCCTGCTGTGCGCCTTCTTGCGAGAGAATGGTGAATCGGCCGAATTGGAGGAACGAGGGCTCGGCGTAGGCTAGGTTGCAGTACGCGGCCAGTTCCGGAATTATCTCGGTAACCGATGCCAACATGCTGTCCCGGTGTAGGCTGTTGAATGCATTTGATAGGTCCAACTTGACTATTATAGCTTCCGAGCTCATGTTGGCCAGAAAACGTCTGGTGGCGTGGATCGCCGCCTCGCAGCCCCCGGGGACGCCCACTCCCAACTGTCTGGGGCACAGGTACGGTGTAATCTTCGGAATGGCGTGTGCGTTGGCGCATTTAGAAGCCAATCTGCGCCAAACGTATCCAATGGCTATTGGTCTCAGGCCGCCAGACTTTTTACGCAGAGCGAACAGCGTCCCACCGAACAGGACGGAGCGCATCTCCTGCGGGCAGGTGCCGGCGAGTAAGAGATTAACGAGCGCCGTCAGCGCCCCAAGCAAACCAGGCCCTGCATCCGGGTCGCTCGTTAGTTCCGTCACGTGTTGGGGTCTTAGGCCGTCCGGACCCCCTGATGAACCCATGGGGAAAGAACGTAGCATGGATCGTATTTCCGTCTCGGTGGTCTGGAGAGGCGTCGAGGTCGGGCAGAGGATGACTGGGCGGTCGATCGGTGGAGCCGGATGTTTCTGACGCAGAAGCTCCAGTGTTTCCTCGTTGATAGGTGCCGGAACGTCATCTGAACAGAGGATGCGGGCCGCCGCAGTGATGTTTCCGTCCTCAAGTTTTGCGGCTACCGCCGCCGCCAACGCCTCATCCGAGCTTAAAGTCGGAGGTTTGCGCTGATTGGAGGTTTCCTCGGGCGGCGAGGATAGGGTCTCATCTATGCTTAGCCAGCTGTCGTGGAAGCAGTCGACGCGTCTTTTGATCTGCTGTGTGAGGTTGCGGCGTCGGCCACCTCTCAATGGCACCTCCAAAATCCCAAATCCGAAGACTAGTAGGCGCCGCCAATTATCAAGTTTCTGTGGGTCCAGTAGGATGGATTCGATGATTTCGGTGAGGAGGCGGCCAACGCACGACCTGGCACCTCTGGGTATATGTCTGAGCAAGCTCCTCGGAAGGTTAGGATGTCCTGTTGTTCTCGTGGCCTCTGGTGCACCAGGCAATGGAGCGCAAGATGGTTTTGCAGCTATATGAATTCTCTTAGTGGTGAGACTAGGTTCGTCCGCTGACAGCCCCGGTGAGGGAGCGATCTGTCCGCTCGCGGTGGAAATGGATTGCGTTGCGGACGCAGGTTTTGTAGGGCCGAACGCGGGGGGTTGGTCAGAGCCCGGACACGGGGCGGATCGAGGTCCGTGCCGGTGAATCGATCCGTCAGAGGAATGAGTCTTAAAGGATGACCAACACACCCTGCAAACGCCCTTCCCTTTACATGGTTTTTGACTCATTCGCGATAACGTGAGATTTATCGGTTTTCTGATTGTTTACAGTTACGCCGCCATTTAAAGAACAATGCGTCGCCATTAGCGACTATGACGTCGTCGGCCTTTAAAAATGGCAGATAGACATTTTAAACGGTTGACTGTCGATGGTGATGGAAAATAAAGTTTGTCAAACCTAATGTGTCGTGTTCTGGGCGGATAAACCTCAACAAATAGTATCCTCTGAGTCACGAGACTAAATTCTTTGAGAATGTATGAAAATCCAGATCTAACAATTTAGAAATCCGTAGGTTTTTGGTTAGAATAGCGAGACGTTTAAATGTTCCAACCTACAACGACCGCTGATGACGTAACATTAATAATAATAATAATAATAATTATTATTATTATATCCGACAAACGCATCTGTCCCCATTCGCTTTGATTACTATAACTCGCCTCTTGCTGGTGTCAATAAGTCAAGCATGCTGAAGCTACAAAGAGTTCAGAACTAAAACATCAAAATGTGAACATATTACCACTGTGTTCAAATCTTTGCATTTGGCTTCTAGTTAAGAAAACGATGATTTATTTTCAAATTGTAGCTATCTAATTTCTGATTGCATTCTTGAATAACACTTAAAATCTCAATACTTAAAATCAGTCTTTCTCTGGTCATAACTAAAAGTAGAATTGTTCTTGTTGCATGAGCGTTCCTGCTCTTGGACCTAGTTTTTGGAACTCTCAACCTGTACCTATTAGCTCGGCTGAGTCGCTAATGTCGTTTCGTTCTCCACACAGTCTACCTTTTCAAACTGCTCTCTCTCTCTCTCTCTCTCTCTCTCTCTCTCTCTCTCTCTCTCTCTCTCTCTCTCTCTCTCTCTCTCTCTCTCTCTCTCTCTCTCTCTCTCTCTCTCTCTCTCTCTCTCTCTCTCTCTCTCTCTCTCTCTCTCTCTCTCTCTCTCTCTCTCTCTCTCATAGCTCCACATGTCGACGCCTAATGCATTTAGACACCGGCGCAATAATAGTTACTAGTTAAAATTGCAGTTACGCTTTTATGACACAGGTTAACGTTTCAAAGGTATCATCCTCTGTCTACAAGGCGTTTCATAAAATAGCATCATGAGAATTTGCTGATTTGACGTGCGATCCACCCTAACTTAATTCGAGTAGGCAAAACTTAAGGTCAACTTTCCCTTCAACGTTGTTTGTTACATCCTTGTAAAAGAATGATTTACGGTTACGTGCCAAAGTTTTATTTGACCACCGACTTTCTGGTAATGAATTAGCCATTCACATTGCGACTTGGCTTAACTCTTTCTGGTAGCGTCGAATACCCTCTCGTGGTGCGTACGACACAATCTTCAAATTATCACCGAAAATGAGCAGCTACCTTGTCGGGTTCGCAATCACTAACTTCCATTCCAAGAACAAAACCGTTAATGGAAAGCAGGTAACTCAAATCATACCTCTATACATGTAGATTAAAATTTACAGGCGCAATGAATTTTACGATAAAGTTATCGTATACCAAAAGCAAAGTTTAGTTACAGGTTAGCCCGCAGGTCGACACACACATGCACACACAACACACACACACACAACACACACACAACACACACACACACACACACACACCTGTCGACTTTCTGTAGGATAGACATATATTTCAATATTTATGTTCAATCATCGCCCAGTGGTCATTTTGGTTATAGGAGACATCAACTACTGTAGCTGTAACTTAGCACTAGTACAGCGCAACATGCGGAACACTCATAGGCGTTCTTTGCGTTCAAGTCAGTCAAATGGAAAAAAGATATCTTAGATATTCGAGAATAGTGTTACATCATCAGCAATATGAGGAAAAGAACGAATTTCACTGGAAATGGTATTCCAGGAGGACGGTCCAAAGATGTGCACATGTCGACTTACAGAAGCGCAAAAAAAACGAGATTGCTCCAAAGCGGCACCAGATATAAAAAGCCCATAAAGCATAGCGATCATATGTTGACAACGGGAGCAGTTGCAGAGAGGACCGGTGCCAAAATAAAATCGATAGGAATGTACTCATAAACTAGCAGCTTGTCAGGAGTGGCTTTAATATCTGAGTCTGAGCAGAATAGTAGCTTACCAACTGGATTGAATTTCTAAGTAGCATTAAAATTCAATATGTTTCTAAAATGAAACTGAAGACTGACTTCAGACCCAGTACCACGTTTCTCGAGTGAATACGGCATGTTGAGCTCTTGAGTGAACGTTTAATATTTCCTACTAGTAAAACATTGTTTAATTTCATTATACATAACTGATTATTAAAATAAATTTCTTTTTTGACTCTTTTTATTCACGGAAGCTACGTGTGTGGGCTCAGCCGGATCGTTTGGGAAAAGTGGACTACGCTTTAAATGTGACACCGACTATCCTAAACTACCTCCAACAAGAGCTCAACATGCCGTATTCACTCGAGAAACTGGGTAAATTTCAAATTATAAACATGTTTAATTTTAGACAGAATGGATATGCCGTTCATGCATTTGAATTTATCTGCCAGCGCTTTTTCTCCAGACAAGACCGTGGAGTCCTCTGGCGTCAACTCTCTCGCCACACTGAAACAAATGTGGTTCGCACAGAGTCGTTCCAAGTCTCATCCCAACCGCGATCCGTATCACTTCATCGGACAAGCGGAGGCCCAATGAAGTAACCGGGGGAGATAGCAGCCAATCGCCCGCGTGTGGCGCCGAGAAGCTAAGAGACGAGCCCGGTCTAGCGCATTGTTCGCAGACTCGTGCAGAATTGTCCACGCCTTACTTATCCATTCTCTTTGACGATGAGCTGTTGATCCTGTTGGTGGTTCCGCACCCGTGAGTATTATCCATGCTTTCAGTGCTGTGGTTACTAGATCGTCTGAGGCATCAGCTAATTCTGGTAGCAGCATGTGGGCTTGGAGTTCGCTTGTGCTCGCAGCAGAGGCCAAGAAGAGGCCAAGGTTATTATTATTATTATTATTATTATTATTATTATTATTATTATTATTATTATTATTATTATTATTATTATTATTATTATTATTATTATTATTATTATTATTATTATTATTATTATTATTATTATTATTATTATTATTTTTTGTCCCGAGGTAAACATGATCCCTCGGGCGTCACAAAAATTTGTCAGGAGACAAAAGAAAACTAGTTATTCTGGAATGGTTGCATCTCCTCCGGGTCGGGCTCAACTAAAGTGCCATGAAAAGCCACCGAGTTAAAACGTTGAATGGTGATTGAGAGGCGTTGCAGCAAGAAGCAGGTCTCCCTATTGTCTCCTGTTGTCAGTGTCAGATTGCGACCCAAGTCTGTTAAAAAGTCCATTATTATTATTATTATTATTATTATTATTATTATTATTATTATTATTATTATTATTATTATTATGATTATTATTATTATTATTATTATTATTATTATTATTATTATTATTATTATTATTATTATTATTATTATTATTATTATTATTATTATTATTATTATTATTATCATGATTATGATTATTATTCAATCAATCAATCAATTAGACATTTATATAGCGCGCTCTTCAAGGCAACTATTCAGAGGCGCTTATTATTATTATTATAAACAAATTTTATTATTTAAAATGATCCCTCAGACACTTTGAAACTGCCTTAGAAGAGTTAAGTTCCAGAGTTTAGCGGTCATCGTCCACGCTTAACTGTGCAAATGTGCCTCGAAAAGCGACGGCGTTAAATCGTTGAGTGCATATAGAGAGGCGCTGGAACAAGTGAATTGTCTCGAGTGGGTCACCCGACATTGTTGTCAGTCGCCGGCCTAACTCTGTAATTATTATTATTATTATTATTATTATTATTATTATTATTATTATTATTATTATTATTATTATTATTATTATTATTATTATTATTATTATTATTATTATTATTATTATTATTATTATTATAATTTTTTTTCCCCGAGGTACATATAATCCCTCAGGAGTCAGATACTAAGTATGTGAAAATTATTCTCTGTTATTATTATTATTATTATTATTATTATTATTATTATTATTATTATTATTATTATTATTATTATTATTATTATTATTATTATTATTATTACTATGTATCACGTCACGCCCAGGGCTGTAGTGGTGAAATTCTAGCAGTGCATAGTTTATTTAATTAAATTAGATAAGAGATGATTATAGTAATATAAGTGTTTTAACTGCAGATCAGCTTGCAGTTCCTGGATGGACTGTGAGCGGGCAAAAGGAGAACTGGGGATTAATTACCTACCAAGAATCGAAACTTCTGTTTGATGTGAAGAAAAGTGGAGATATCGCCAAACACGATGCTCTAGAACTCATCGCCAAATCACTGGCGCACAATGTAAGTCCCGACTTTACGCTGACTTTTGTTCTTAAGATATAGAGAAGTTATGGATACCGGTTAAATTTTATAAAAGAATAATTATGAACTTAAATGTTGAAATGATAAATTGATATGACATTGCTAAATTTATGTGATGGTATCGACGAGCATTATTGTTCCACCTGTCAATATTCATCTCAAGTTCTGCAACCGAACCATATCCAATACAGCACCAAGCCTCTGCAACGATGCACCTTTGAGTTCCGCAGATTCTCCTTTTCTCCATCATCGTTGAAACCCGTCCTCTGCCCTCCTCCTTATGCTCCTTTATCTTTTAGCCTCGGTCCACTCAAAACTGAACTCTCACCTTTTCAAGAACTTATATCCTGACGCATCTGATCCTTCGCCTTCCAATTATTTTGGCCATAAACGACACCCGCCTCAACATCTGCTCTGCCTCCTCTCCTGATCTGGCTCCCTGGTAATCGAACTCGGACCTTTTGGACTACTCTTTGGAAAAACTCCTCTGATTTGACGCAGCGCTCGTGAGTAGACTGGTGCCCTGCGATTGGTCTTCGAGTGGCGCTTTAGAAGTTTGAAGATTACATTTACGATTACAAGTAAGCACCGCCAGACCAAAGCAGAGATCCTGATGCAAATTTGCTGAGGCAGAGGTTACCAATGCAGAACATCCTGCATATAATCAGGGACATGACCAAACTTAGCAATGCTACCAATAATAACTTGCCTTATCTTTGTAAGTCCCTCTACTCACATTTCTTTAGCTGTGGCTGGGAGCGCCTCTGAGTAGGTCTTTGAAGAGGCGCTATATAAATTATCAGAATGAATGAATAAGACGAAATCCCAACGCAACATACTCCAAGTACCCGATCTGCCCCAGCGGGAGGTCAGCGCAAATTGAGACGACTTGTGACAAAAGCATGTACAACAGTGACTGAATCTCTAGAGGTAAGGGAACGAGAAACTACACGTAGTTAGCGCAACTGGTGAAAACAGTTGCAGCAAACAAGATTTATTTGCCCTGCCGGAGTAAGTTCCTGGTTAAGTATTACACAGCGATTACGAACTGAGGAAGAAAACGTAAATTGTGGAAACTTTGTCGCGAGACCGGTAAAATCAGTTTTGGCTGAATGCCGTCAAATGCCCAACCACATAAACTACGTTTTAGAGGGATTGAGCTGCAACCGGTTGGACGACATCCAGTCCGCGAGTGCCTCAATACCACCACATAAATCGGGTATCATCAACTGCACCAGACGCAGGGCAGTGCAAATAGGCCTGGGTATTATCATCAGCGTACGATTGGCTTAGTACAGCATGTGGAGCCACCCCGGGCCAGAAGAGCGCTGATACCTGACGAATAAAGGATATGTTCGTTAGCCAGCGCACAATGCACAGGTAACCAGAAGAACCATCATTTTGAGGCCCTGTTTACACGAAGAGCACATCCGAGTCCTAGTAAGACTTTGCTGTTGACATTATGTTCAGGGTTTCTGGGTCAAGTTATGTCGAAGATGAAGAACAACGACGGGCGATGACATCCGCGGTACACGAAACCATCTACGTCCATCAATTCCTCGTAGCATATGAACAATTTTTACATGTATTGTGAATCATAAATATATTTTGTGTTCTAGAATTTCCTACAAACGCGTAACGTGTGTTTGTGTTTAAAAATACGATTGTTTATATTTTCAGTACTTTGGAAATCTCGTAACCTGTCGATATTGGGACCATGTCTGGCTGAACGAAGGATTAGCAACATTTTATGAAATTCGTGCAGTGACGGAGGTTGATCCGAATTTCTTTCATGTGAGTACGAATGTTCGGTGAACGGCTGCGGAATATGTTCAAACAAATTGTAGAATTACAGGGGTCTTAATTAACGGTAAGCTATCTACTGTATTTGATTTGGCAGATGAGAAGCTTGTGATTTGAAAAGGAAGCGCCTCTGAGTAGTTCTCTTGAAGAGGTGCTATATAAGTCCTCAGAATGAATGAATGAATGAAAGAGGTTAATTCTAATTTACTGGCTCAGATCACTACTTCAGTGCTTGTTATTCTGACTGTGATTATAATTTGTATAGCGCCTCCTCAAGAGAAACTTATCAAATGCTTTCTCTAAGATTGCCCGAATGACGTTGAAGTTCATAAGGAAAATGGTTCATCAACAGCAAAATTGCACTCATATAAATACATTGTCACCGCAGGATGGCCCTCGCACACACTCGGAGAACTAAACCATGTTTAGAGTTACTAGACCCTGTCTCTCTGATGACCAGGAACTACAAGGACGTCGAAGTCCTCAAGGCATGGATTACCTCACCGTCAACCTGCTCCTGGTAGATCGTAAAACGCACCGGCAGGACATCCCACAGGCAAATAGGTCTGCTCAGGACAGATATTCATTCATCAGAAGTGTTTTCCTTCCATCCAAGATACCTTCAACATCGACCTCAATCCTTTTGTTTTTAAACCAGTTATGCTCATTCAGTAAGTTTTCCTGAGTCGCCATTCTTCACAGTTGTATATGGTGACTGGCAATGTCAGTTCCATCGGAAGTCTTTTCGTAGTTAACTGATGATCCATGTTTCCATAGTTTCAGATTCTCCTGAATATCTTACCCTGTTCAGTTTCGCTTTCATTTTTACATATTGGATCCCCGCTGATGAGAGTTCCAATTTGTGGGAACATATCAACCTGTTCCAGCTACTCGCCGTAAAACTTAAAACAGCAGCTATCCTTTCACACTACCGTTATCATATCGATATAAATTGTTAGGTCACATTAAAGAAAATTAATTAGCTAACTTAACGGCTGATCTTCTTACCCGCCTGCTACTTTGCTTAATTTCTTGTCTTCTTGACAACATTGTGATTCGATTCGCTGTCAAGCAGAAAGAGTACTCCTATGGGTGGGTTGTGGAGCCAACGATGAAAGCAGATGCCCGCAATCTAGATGCGGCGCTGAAAATGACCCCAGATTACTCTATACAAAGAGACAAGGTAAATGCACCCTTCAATATAATTATGTATATGGTAATTAATGCCTAATGTTGAAAGTGTCAGACAACAAAATATAATTTTGGAAACTGGAGAGAGAAAGAGAGCAACAAGGAGAAGGAGAAGAAGAATGCGAAAAGCATTCAGAGACAAAGAGAAATGTAGACAGTCACGAAGCAAAAACATATTAAAAGACTTTCCTTAACTAATGTAAGCTCAAAACGACCAAAAGTTTGAATAGCGAATCGCGTCATGAACTATAAATGCTTATTCCAGAATCATAAATAAGGAGAACTTTCTGAAGTTTCTCAGTAGTCGAAAGATTTGGTAGTTTCTGCCTTACTGCCAATATGAACCGCCCGAGCTTTGGGACCGGACGGCAAGAGACCGGGTATACGCACACTCTGATGCCTTACGGGTATGAAACACTGTCTCGCCTGGGATATCACACAGTTACTGACACAAAGTCTTCCTCTTACTTGAAGGCGGAAGCGGCAGTGAAACTGGATCCTTCCGGGAAAAGTATCTGTACCGGTGTCTTGCAATTCCAATTCAGCGATTCAATGCTGTTGCCTTCCATGGCACATTTGCTCATTAGGATATTTACAAGATTTAGCCGTCCCATTTCGTAATCTCCTACAATGGTAAAGCTACTAGCATCGTAGTGTAGAATCTAGGTGAAGGTGCCAGTGAGCCAGGGTGACGGAAGTCGAGCATCATTACAGGACCATGGGAAGTGTGCGTATGACAGGTACGTTATCCTTAGACGGTAAGAAAAAAGTGTTCTGGAACCTGGAAGTGTCCTTGTTTTATACCGCAATACGTCATTGTGCATGTATGCATGACGTATGCAATGTATACTTTTATGTCACTTTGTATTATCTTGCTGAACAGAGGATCACCTGAACGCTTTCAGAGTGCACCGCGTTGATAATGGTTGATACAATAATATTGCAACATTGCTATTGTAATTGCAATTGTAACCGAAAACTTATATAGCGCCACTCAAATCAGAGGCGCTTTCAGCCCACATCAATGCCGCACCGGCAAAAAGGAGTTTTCAGGCGTCTACGAAACTGGAGAGGAGAGAGGGCAAGAAGCTTTTGGCGGAGAAACAAGGGGAGACAATTATGTAAACGTGTTGTTATTCTGTTCTGCTTCCTGGTCATTTTTCCAATTCCATTAGGGAGCTGCAATCCTGCGTATGGTGGAGAACTTCGTTGGTGCTGACACCTTCAGACGTGGCATCAGGGTAAGCCATCGTACATCTTAAAGCGCGCGACTTAATTTAAACCGAATTGTATTTGGAGTGGAATAGTTGAAGACAACAGAGAATTTTAAGCTTCTGACATTGCAAATGTTATGAATTCCTCCATTTCAGATTCAGCGTTTATGCTACAGTAAAATGTGGTATTCAGGGAGAAGCCAACTGGTAATCGCTTTTATATCAAGTTTCACATTCACAAATCCAGCTCTCAAAATATATGAAGTTCAGATTTTAACACGTTGCACACTATGATAATTGTAATTACAATCTCAAATTTATATAAAGACTTTTCGAGAATAAACTTGTCAGCAGCGATCCCTTACTTAGCCACACATAGTCCTACCCACGATTAAACGGAATGGGTTTGAAGCGCTTAAGGAAAAAAGGATAACTTATGGAACTCAGTTCAATCATTGTTCGTTAACTAATGCGTATGATTTTTCCTCAGCTATATCTTACGGAACATGCATACGGCACTGTGGTGACAGATAATCTCTGGCTTGCACTACAACAGGTATTTGTCAGTTTGATTCACCGCAGAGTGTCAATTTTATCCATAATGTGTTAATTAATTGTTTTTATAATAATAATAATAATATTATTATTCGTGTTTATTGACAAGCTCACTGACAAACCGCAGTAAGTAACATTGAAACACATGACAGTACAATTATGGAGATCTCACAGAACACACGTATTGGCAGCCTGTTAGGCACCCGCTCATTTGACAGCTTCTGTCTAGGGAGTGGAAGACTGAGGGGACCTAGAAGGCTTATGGGTACCGAACCGCGTCTTTCAAGATCTTATGAGTGTTACTATCAATCTATTCCCCTCCCCGTTGCTCCCTAATAGTTTCTGTCATCTTTGCGTTGAAGTCCTCGTATATGTACATATATATATATATAATTATATATATATGTGTGTGTGTGTGTATGTGTGTGTGTGTTTGTGTGTGTGGCGTTCGCCCGCCCGGACCCCAACCCTCGTTGTGCCGGGCGGGTTATGTGACTCCAGCCCACTACCCGTCTGGAGCCACCCGAGTCACTGTCTTGTCTTCTTCCAACATAAAATGGCTGTTCTCTATATCTGTCCAAAGGGACCGGTCCTGTCAGAGGAGGTTCAGGTTTAGCCGCTTCCTTAAGACAGGCAACTCTATACAGTTCTATCTCGGGGTCTGACTCTGCCTCTTCCGCGACCGCGGAAGAGGCAGAGTCAGACCCCGAGATAGAACTGTATAGAGTTGCCTGTCTTAAGGAAGCGGCTAAACCTGAACCGCTATTCAGAATTAGTCTGTATCGAGACCTGTCCAGCAGAGTGGGCCCTTACTCCACAAGCAGTATCTCTTAAACCAAACTTTCTGATTCCAATGGTGAACGTTACGTTACTGGTTGTGTCTTTTTCCGGAAGCGCACAGACTGGTAGGCTTCGTTTCTGGGTACCTGCGGGACAAATGTCAGTAACTTTACCCCGTTATTTCACACAGACCTGTGTATTCACTTTCCACAGTGGACTTTCCTGAACAGCTGAACAGACCACGGTCGGATCGTTCATTTGGCACTCCGCACTGATATTTGCCGGTTGACCGCGGGAGTAACTATGACGGAGCAAGGGAACCAAACACGGTGACCGCGAATTGAGAATTTACTGGTAGTTCCCCGATGTTTTTGAACGGTCACCTTCCCCGTATTTATCGAATAGCTTCAACAAGATCGTTCCTGTACTTCACCGGATGTCACCAGCGGAATGTTTCTCCGCACTTTACCGATACAGACCTGTGTTTTCTTTATTACTCAAGATCGGTCTCTCCCCGAGGGTTACTCAGCCCGTTAAACTTCCACAATCAGGATTGGGATCGGCTCGCGATCTAACAGAAGAGTGGGCCCCAGCCCTGTTGAATCGGCGGTCAATCCAACACCCAAGAGTGTTGCTGTAACTCGGGATCGCACTGGTTAGCTTTTTATGGACGATATCTGAACTGGTTATCACCAACGGTGTCTCTCCCGTGTATCTCAGACGGTCACCACGGGGTCTTTGCCCGCGTATATCAGACGTTTATCGAACGGAACCACGGGGTCTTTCCCCGGACGATCGTACGGTCACCGACGGGACCTTTCCCGTATACATCGTGACAGACACCAACGGAGTCTTTTCCCCGTCTTAATCGAACGTCACCGTCGGGGTCTGCTTCCCCGTCTTTTGTACAGAGCTGTGTGTGTATCGAAAGGAACCGCCTGGGTCTTTCCCCGGACTATCGAAAGGTCACCAGGGGATCGCCTTCCCCGGACTTTACCTATACAGACCTGTGAGCCTTTCTCTCGCGATCGGTCTTTCCCCGGATCGGCCTTCCACGATCAGACTCGGTACTTCTCGCGATCTACAACAGGATAGGCCCAGCCCCGTTGGCTCGGGGCCAGCAGCACCGGTCAGACCGCGTTTGGAGCGGCTGTCACTCGGGAGCGCACTGATTAGCCTTGTAAATATATATGACGTAACCGAACTCGGACTCGATCAAAACACTCGCCGAACCAACGATACTGAAGCACCGTGTCGTACATGCAGAGCGAAACGTCGCCGCTCTTCCAAATCCACTTACAGTTATCACTGTTCTAACATGAACGGTTAATGTCTGTCGGGCAATGCGAATGCGACTGATAATAAAACATTTTTTAGGTAGACACACTAAAAAGTTAGCAGTCAATTTTTTTGGGCAGCTTAAAAATTAATTTATTATTTTATTCCGTTCTCGTCTTGAAAATTAATTTTTATTCTATTCCGTTCTCGTTCTCGAAAAATATTGAAATTTTTATTCCTATTCTATTCTCGTTCCACAATTATTTTTCGTTCCAGTTTTCGTTCCGTGGAACTAATATTAAATAATTATTATTCCTATTCTATTCCCTGGAACGAAAATAACACTGGTGTTCAGCAGTGAGAAGAGATTTCTGTAGACTGAGCTGCATGCCACGGATGGGCTGAGCCTGTTTA
Organism: Allolobophora icterica; assembly: GCA_963556255.1. Taxonomy (NCBI): domain Eukaryota; kingdom Metazoa; phylum Annelida; class Clitellata; order Crassiclitellata; family Lumbricidae; genus Allolobophora; species Allolobophora icterica. The sequence continues at coordinate 61,906,475 of OY744608.1, forward strand.
TCTCTATCCGTGTTTTCTTATTTTCTCGGCAGCCAACTGGTAATCGCTTTAATATCAAGTTGATCATGACGAATTGGGTCGAGAAAAAAGGTATTCCGGTTATTCAAGTCGAACTTCTAAGTGGAGATAAAATCAGGGCAACGCAGAAACATTTCCTGAGGGATCCTTTCGCCGTCCAAGACGAAACGTAGGCAAATATAATATTACTATTAATATCACAATACATAATACATGGACCTTATGCAATCATGTATAGAATACTTACTGCCTGCGCTTGTTCGTTCTGCTAAGTCTGTTTTGGCTTAACCAAGGCGATTCAACAATATCTGTTTCATATCTCTTTCTTTTCTGGGTTATTTTCTTTTGAATTGTATTGTACTGTATTGTATTTATGAATTTCTAAAGCAACTCTCGCAGTACAACCTCATCAGAGGCGCTCCCAGTGCGAATAGCTCCGTGAGAAAAGAAAAGTCAAGACAGCGAGAAGCAATAGAAATGCCCCCAGTTAGAATATGAGAACGAGTCAAAGGAGAAAGATCATTCCAAAGAGATGGGCCAGCAGATGTGTAGTGCCTGGTGCAGTCCGTGCAGAGCCATAGAAGTCCAGGTCCGAGGGACCAAGAGGTCAGGTCGGTCTAAAGAACGGAGAGAAAGGCCAGAGGCAGCCGAATTGATCTTCTAAATTTCCACAAGACTGTTCGTCGTGAATTGCAGCTTACCGCGACCATTAACTGTTGCTCAGCTTATTACTAAACTCGCCTATGGAATAGCAAAGTCCTGCAGAATATTGACAATCTTATTCCAGTGGATGTAAGTATCACCTCATGTTAGTGCTTTATTGCTGAGTTGATGAGATAATAGGCCTACACTTTATGTCGTTGTAGGTACAAGTGGTATGTCCCTCTTACCTACCGGACAAAAAGAAACACCGAAAAAGTGGTTTGGATGAATAAAACCAATGGTGAGTAAATCTTCGATTGTAAATGCTCTAACGTAATTTTTCATAAATTAACTCAAGATGTAATCAGATATATAATAACTTCCATTGCACCATTTAAATAAAACAGCAGTCGTCATACGAAGTGCGATCGAAGGCAATTTGAAATCCTTTCAGTCGACCTGCAGAATAACAACAAATGTAGCATTCATCAACAATTGTAACGAATGATTGCAAACAAAATGGAAAAATATTAAGTGCACAATTACCACATCTTGTAATTTAGTTCAAAATTGTGTCACTTACTACATACAGGTAGTGTTATACTTTATCTCTTTCATGCAGCACTTTTCTTTATGAACAGGATTGTGATGTCTGGCTGTTTCCATGTTCCCCCTTCTGCAGCTTCTCACCGATCTCTCCGTTCTCGCGACCGGCTTGTCCTCTTGTTCCGCGTGCCAGGACCACTCTAGCTCAAACTAGATCTTTTACCAACATAGGGCCCTCCCTGTGGATTGCCCATCCCTCCTCTCTACAGTTAACCTCACTTTCTGGATCTCTTTCTACATCCATTTCCGTGCTTAAACCTTTTTCTTCTCTCGGAGCCTTCGCACTGGGAACGTTGTTGATTGGCCTCAGCTATGAGCGGCGCAATACAAATCCCCAAATACGATACGATACATACGCTGTCCAACTCATACTTACACACTCTACTAAATAATGAGTCCACTTGTAATTAATTTCAGTTCGTTTTCAATTTTTTCCACGCTCGAGCGACGATTGGATTGTATTCAACTGTGAAAGAACTGGGTATTACCGAGTCAACTACGACACCATTTTGTGGAATAGGATTGCGAAGCAGTTGAAAGAAGATCACACGGTAGAGAACACTTTGAGTTTGTTTGAGATTGCCAATCGAGACAGTTCTTTAGCTAGGAAATGTAGAAATCAAATATGCTAGTGTTGATTGTGTAGAATTTCTCTGAGAAGCTCACTTCATGGGCTTCCTTAGTATACTAAAATCAGGTTATTTAGTTTGGTATTTATACATTTAATATCGTTCCTTTTAAATATCTATTAAAACCGCTGCCTAAGATAGGCCCTAGCAGTGTTTTGTCTTTTGTATATCGTCTTGTCTTTTTTTTATTGCTTTCAATCATCCCGTAGTCGGGGATTGGCCGCACTACGGACAATTTGGTTCCACTTGCTCATGTCTCTTCTCTTCCTACGTACTAAAAGCGACTGGGAAACCAATGCAGCTCGTCGTTAAGATGTTAGAGTTGTTCATGCTACAGTGGCAGGGTAATAAGCCGGCTGTTCGCCATAGTTATCATACCGGAAGATGTAGTAATCTTGTAATTTCGAAGAAAGCGCAGGCAAGCAAGGAGTGAACTCAATAATTAACCTTCGGTCAGTAATTAAACGATTTCTTTTCTTGTTTTAAGTCCTTTATAGGTAAATATAATCCTGTTTGTTCTTGCAGGTTTTCAGCGAACTGACTCGAGCAATGTTGCTTAGTGATGCAGCGGCTATGGCCGACGCTGAACAATTAGGCTACGACGTGTTCCTAAACCTGACCAGGTACGCATCGAAAGAGAAAGATCTCACTCCATGGCTTCACATCTATGATGGCTACAGCGAGATCCTGAGGATCTTCAACACGACTATTCTCCGTTCTTTTCAGGTAACGAACACCCACATCGGCGTGACTTTAATTATGCGACCACAGGTTTACAAAGCAGATATGTTAGAGTTCGACTGCCATTAGGAGTTGCGATCTGTTTAAAGCAACTGGAATAGATAGGTTTTGAACATTGCTTCGAAAGTCTCTTACCAGAACTCGGCTGGCAATATAGCCTAGGTCATATCCAGCCAATGAAACGACTAGACAATTCATAAGGCCAAATCAAGATCCGTCCTTATTATCAAGGCTGAGAAAATGATATCGCTAGCGTTTGATACACACAAGCACACAACCGAAGACAGGCCCTAATTAGAATAGATATCGTATTGTATGTATTCTATTGTGTGGACAGTTATAATATTGCCCGATGGCTCGGTCATTTATCCACCTGACCGCTCACGCGCTCAGAATCATTAACCATGCAGTTGAATCCTGTATTTCTCTTGTGTTGCTCTTTAGAATTACTTGTTCAGCCTTACTAAAAATCTGATGGACAAACTCCAAGTGAAAGATGAAGGAACCTATATAGAAAAGTAAGATGGGCATTGTTTTACTACAATACTACTATTTTAACTCTCAACAAATTGACTTCTTCGGGCGTGCAGAGTATAAAATCCGTAAAATGGAATTCACCAAAATATACACATCATTTAAATTATTGATATAGTATGCTAACACATTCAAGCTATGCCAGAGCGGGTTACGTTTTGGTATTCTGAACCATGCTAAGTAAGTAAGCGGGGAGCAATTGTCGGGCGCATTTGTCATGAGCGCTTTTGTCGGTATACTACCTTTCGGACAAGCAGCAGTTATTATTAAAACGGCAACGACGAAGCAAACGAAACAACCAGCAAGTGTAACAAAGACTTAAAGCGCCTATTTCGAAAACGAATATGAACGTCATCCACAAGAGGAGACCAAAGAAGCGGCTGCCTAATTAGACTGGCAACGAACACAAGATGTAAATCCAGTCTGACACGAATACACCTTGCTCTCATATTTATACCTATGCGGCACTCCCCCACAATCAGGGTCTACTCAATATTAGTGGGCTGACTCTCGGAGAAGTGACCTATAACTATGGCTTGGTTTTGGTGAGTTGTCGGTTGGGTTGTACGTTTAGCATCAGCGCTGTAGCATATGTTAATTAATAATGATAAACCACACTTAACTAGACCCCACTATTTTACACCACGAAATACTATTCTATGCTCAATGAGATGTTTGAATATTAGACAGTTGCGTCCAAAGATAATGATGATCGCCTGCTACACTGGTCACAAAGGCTGCGTAGACAACACGACTCTAGTGTTTAAAGCTTGGATTAAAAATGACCAGTGAGTTCAATTAATAATTGTCTTGGCTATATACTTAATTGATGCGTTCATTGTTCCAGTTTATACCAATGTCATTGATGATTTCTGCCAAGTATCTTTAAATGAATCGTGAAGAGAATTTTGAAACTGGCAAATCTGCTAAATTGTGAATCTGTGAAGGAGCTGGTCAGAATAGTCGCCAATAATAGGCCTAGGTACGGAGAGAATGGACACAATGAGAAGCTAAAGTTGGTCCTTGAGCGAGTCTGCTCAGTTACAGCATATTCTATACCATCAATAAATTTAAGTGACGTCTCGTTTAGTAATTCAACATCGATCCAACCGAAGCTTCGTGCGCCATATTTACTCTGCAACCTCGTTTATAATTCTCTGAGGACGCATCCGCGCATCGGCCGTGCAGGCGCGTATCTCCACCAACCTTTGCACTCGCCCAAGTCACCCACAAGCCCACGCCCATCCATTATACATGCGCTGATATTGATACCTTTTTAAATTCCACACTTATTTGAATAACTAAAGCGTAGGTCGATTTCTTTGATAGGAATATACTGATGTTATGAGACAAGATTATAATGGCGAATGCTTCAGATATCATTCATCTAAACCAAACATAACAGCGGGAACATTTGAAGCTCTGTGGCCAATGAGATCAGTTACCCTAATGAGATCAATATTCTATTAGTATTGGCCATATAACTATAGCTCGTACTACTGCTCCCACTTAAACTACTTCAACTCAAACAATAAAGATCTACTACTACTACTACTACTACTACTACTACTACTACTACTACTACTACTACTACTACTACTACTCCTGCTGCTGCTGCTGCTGCTGCTGCTGCTGCTACTACTACTACTACTACTACTACTACTACTACTACTACTACTACTACCACTGCTACTACTACTATCACTACTACTACTACTACTACTACTACTACTACTACTACTACTACTACTACTACTACAACTACTATTACTACAACTACTACTACTACTACTGCAAAGAAGAAGAATTAATCTCTTTCTTCAACAGAAGAACGTGATATTTGTTTTTAACAACTCTAGGACAAGTGCTGTTCCCAAGAACTTCCGGGGCGAAGTTTACTGCATTGGTATGGCTTTTTCTAAAGTAGAATCTGAATGGAACACAACTTTCGAGAGATTCAGACGAGCCCCAGCGAAATCGACCGAAAGATTAGCGTTACTTAAGGCTCTGAGCTGCTCCAGAAATGTGACCCTCCTGGAAAGGTCAGTTTTACGTTGGTGTTAAGACTCCTGTTACATGTAGGTTATGTCTGTTGATATAGCACTGACAATTGACACGCCATAATCATTTTTCTGCTACCTATTAATTATGCAAAACACTACCTGCAGCCAATTAAAATATTTTTCCCGTTTCTCACCTAAATTCAACGCTTTCGACGAGTAATTCAACATATCGGTACCGGTACTGATTCTTATTTTCAGTGACGTGGGGTATATTTTTGAAATTCCAAAACAGAAAATGATTTTTTGAACACATTTCTGGGATTCTAACATTCAGGACCAATTTGCGATCACATTTTCGTAATAACTTCAAGTTTTTTCCAAACTTGCTCTGTGTCCTCAGTTAGAACATTTTTGTCAAAACTCAATAATTTGCTGATTTTTTTTAGTGTTTGATAGTTTTTTTAGTGTTTGAAGAGTGCTGACTGTACATTGTAAGAGAAATCTGTTGCAGCCAGTGCCTTTTTTTCTAGAAAAATGATTCCCAAACTAAACAATAGGTTTCCGGAACTAACCATTTATGGAAGGACTAAAATCCCGAAAAAAACGGGATTGAGGGTTGGGAGGGGTCTCAATAAGCACTGAAAGCAGTTCACAAAAATGAAATAAAATTAAAATAACTAAATTATTGTTTTTATTATTAAAATAAATAAATTGTTTTTAGTAGCTGAAAAAGGTGCCGGAACGCCGTTCCGGCGCTTTCTGGCTGAAAAAAGCACTGGTTGTAGCATATTGTGTGTGAATTGCAAGAAGAAATAAGTGAAAAGTGTTCGGCCTGTTTTTTCATGAAGTGAGAGCCACGCTATACTATTAACTTAATTGTAGAAATAGAGAAGTATAGAACACAGTTAAGTAGCCTACAGTAGGTTAGGAATACAGTGACAGTGTCAGTAGAAGAGAGTGTTGACAGCTGACCTATGCTTTCATGGCAGTGTGTTTTTAGTTAACAATTCAGTTAACGACGAGAATGTACTAAACCAACCTGGAAACCAATGCAGTTTGTCTTTAAAGTGTTAAACAGGTATGTATAACGCGCATTTAAACAAAAGCCTCAGAAAAATTTGAGGCACTATACAAATTCTTGAATTCTTCGTAGGCCTACTTGGTTACATAATAGGCCTAATTATTAAAATTGTTTTAAAACATTTTTCATAACTTGCGTGGTGTTAAGATATCATGTTCGACGCTACAGAAGAGTATTAATTAGAGAGACGATCAAGTTGTGGAAGAGTTTCCTATAGTGTGCATACATTTATTTTATTCCGGATATTTCTATAGCGCCTCTCGAAGTCAACTACTATTCAGAGGCGCTCCCGACTACAGCATTTGATACTGTGTCGGAATTTTCACGCCGAAGCGCCACGAGCAATTGTGAGTGAAGGACTTGCCCAAGGACCGTACGCAGAGGCTAGAGTGGGATTCGAACCTGCAACCCTCCGGTCACAAGGCGCCGAACGTATACCACTAAGCCACCACGCCTCACAACTCATCAGTGGCGCTCTCGACCCGCATACATGTATATATACGGAACTACAACGAATAATGAAGCTGTTGTATCCGTAGATTATTGGATTTTTCGACAGACGAAACCCTCATCGATAACCGTACTGCCGAATTTGTGATTCTTTTCACTACTACAAATCCGACATCAGGAATAAGTGTCTGGAATTGGTTGAAACGCAAATACGCTGCAATCGCCAACGCGTAAGCCCTCGTGCAATTTGACATCAATAGTAAGCTTCAATTTGGACTTAAATGACACACAGTGTCCGAATTAGCCACCTCGGCTATATTAAATGAGTACACTGACCGTAAAGTGTCGGTGGGAATGTAAATGTAATGTATATGATCGGAATATCTCATTGCCACACAAAAGCCGCGTCAGAGAGATCAGCTTATTCACCGGCGCTATATCAAATCAAGCCCGCAAAAGCCAGGCTGCTTTGTCCGATCCGGTGCCAGGTCAAAGTCCTGGGAGGTCAAGCCGAGGAGACAGCATGGTGCTACGGTGGTAATCGATGGTGCTACGGTGGTAATCGATGGTGCTACGGTGGTAATCGATGGTGCTACGGTGGTAATCGATGGTGCTACGGTGGTAATCGATGGTGCTATGGTGGTAATCGATGGTGCTACGGTGGTAATCGATGGTGCTACGGTGGTTGTTTGGTGGCACAGGAATGGAAGAAGAGACTGACAGTAATTTCACTGGTTCGGGTCGAGAGCGCCACTGATGAGTTTTGTTCTTGCAGTGACGCTTTGCAAGTGTCAGATTACAATTATTACATTGATAAGAGATTTTTGCATTTGTTCTTTAGAAAGGGGAGCGAATTTGTCAGTGGATGCGTTTGGCTAGCAACTCAGCACTTCAATACACGAGCGCAATATCAAGAGGTTTGAAGGAACTTGACCTATAATTTACTAAAGTTTTAACGCATGCATTACATGAAAATAATGTTCCATGAGACACTGATTGATTAGTATTTGTAGTGGTTAGTACTTTAGCTTCAAATTCCAAGCAACGCAATGAAATTTACTATCTGTCTATATAGTTTCCCAGCTCTGTGTGTCCATCGTGATAAACGCACTTGAATGTCTGGAATAAGTTAAATTTGGTCAGTTGTACACGTCATGATTCATACTAATATATGAGTAAAGCCTGGCCTTTTTGTTTACGTCATAATACAGACTAATATATAAGTTAATCTTGGCTTATTTCTGACGTCATAACATATTTTGATAAATAGGCCTACATTGGGCGAATGCAGGCACAAGGGCCCTTTTAACCCACATGGCCAGCTTGTGTTGCATTGCCGCGTTGACGAAACAGAGACAACCGTCATATATGACGGGCAAATACTCTAGTTACTGATAAGAATAATACTTCATTTCATCGTAATTCTGCTAATAGCCACTGTGAATTTTAGGTGCATGAAAAGCGATCTTGCACACAAGATAAAGCGTCTAGTGTGTCTATGAATTGGATTTTTCTCAACACTAAAAGCTTATGGAGTTTACGGTAACTTTCAGGATGGAAACAACATGAAATATCTTAATGAGTGAAATGAACAGAAGGAGGGAAAAATATAGCCTAATAAGAACTGCTGCAAATGAAACGCACAGCGTCATATGTTAGTTTAAATCTGTAGGGACGCCAACTTATGGAGAAACAGATGGCTTGGCTGTAAATCATAAAATGCCCGAAACTCAAATTGGCAAACCGTACACCAAGTGACACAGACGGAGGAGCTTGTTGCATAAACATACGCGTAAAGAATCTTCATAGGCGTACTCACAGGCTGAGTGATATTTAAATAATGCCATGCCTATGTTAGTTGTGGGCCTATATGAGAGGTTGCTAACGAGAAGATCTTCGTTGCGGGATGGAGTTGGAAGATAGAGTAAAAGCCGGCGGGGTGAACGAATGGACGATACTAGAGAACACAAGACTAGTTAAATTAAGGCCTAAATACATAGATAACAAATTTTAAACTGTAAATTGTATGAAGCACTCCTTGATTGAGAAAACTTTGATTTATTTGTTTATGAAATATGCTTTCTGTAGGTCCTTAATTTCTACAATGTCTATCGCAATGTTTCGGAAGAGCACAAAATTGCTACAAAGGAGGCTATCGACGACAACATCCGTTGGATGGATAGAAACCTCGTTCCTATTAGGACCTGGCTTGACAGAAATGCTCGTCGCAGTTAAATAATCTTTAAGCACTGGATCTACAGTTGGACGAATGGAAAAATTGCATAAGATTGAAAGATTAGATTTTGCTGCTCAGAGTATGTATTATTTAGGCCTAACCATAGCTCGCTTTTAGACTTTAAACACAATCCGCGCCTTTGAATCAGACTTGGCCTACTGACTTCGCGTGTGTAATAAGTGCATTAAAAATTAAAAAAAGTAAACGCGTCATCATTTAACTGATATAATTATAGCGTAACGTTTCAACTTCTACATCACCATCGTTTTCAAAATTCACAAAGTATCAATCGATGGCAACTTCAAGTGAAGTGGCGTCATTCATTGGCGAAGGCAGATCGAAACCCCAAGAACCAGAGAAACTACGAGTAAGTCAAGCTACAGAGTTTCGGCAAGCTGAAATGGACGAGTTGTATGACATTACAGAAATGGCAGAACGTGCAGAACTTGGCTGTGGACTCAAAAGCTTCGGAACAGCCACCAAGACCTCACTAGAGCTCAACATTGGTTTGGCTGCATCTATGGTTCACGCTAAATTAGACTGCTGCAACTTACTCTTCCTGTGTGTAGATAAACCAACTAAACCGCCGATAGGCTATTCAGAATGGTCTCGCCCGTGCTGTGACTAAAACTCCCAATCACCACGACATCACGCCCATCCTCAAATCACTGCAGTGGCTTAAAATATCCGAACAAATCGAATATAAAGTCATATCACTCACCTACAATACACTTCAATCCTCCCAGCCCTCCTATCTCTGTCCACTGTTCACGGTCCAACCACCTCGCTCAACCCGCTCCTCTTCCGACCTAACACTTCTCTGCTCTTCCGTCACCTCATCGCTAAAATTTGTGAATCGCTCCAGGAGCTGTTCCACCTCTCTGGAACAAACTCCCTCCAGTTTTATGACAAATATCTGATCCTAGCCTTGTTTTAACTCTGCAATTTCACAGCCATAGGTGCCTCAGAAGTCAACTAGTCTATAGCCTCAATTGCTTCTAAACGTTTTAGATTTAAACAACAATGTAACCTTGTACGAACACTTGTTTCATCTGTCAAATGTCTGCCTACATAGCTAGGCCTAGTAGGCCTAAGAGTTCTTATAGAAAATATGGGAGCTATAGTTGTTGTTATCTTTAGGCCTATGTGGTCAAGTGAATTTATACATTCTATTAAGAGATGGTGTTGATGATTACGAAGAGGGGGACATAAGCAAGGTGAAAATTGTCGGGCGCTTTGGGGGTTCAACCCCATAGTCTTTCTTAAACCCCCACAGTTAAGTCTTCATTGCACACCCCAGAGGGTCGTTTTCAACCCTCTCAGATGTGCTGGTCTGGTGTGATTTAGCATTATTTGATTCTGAATCTCTGCCAAAGTGAAGAAATTTCCATGGTGTAGGCCTGCATGCATGCATTTTTTTTATTTTTCTCAACAAAGAATTGATTTTGATTCTAGTTTGACTTGCAAAACTGCTAGCGTTGAAATCTGCTCCTTTCAAATTTCGCTGACATCAGTTTCCAAAATACGAATACAATCTTCAACTCCACCTGGATCAAAGTTTAACCCCCTTTTTTTTACAATTCTCACACTGGAAATAAGTGCCGGAGTACATGATTCTCGTTCTCTGCTACTGCCTGAAAGCCACGCACCAGCAGTTTCGGCCTACTGCTATATATATCTTCCTCGCTTCATTCGATTTATCAAGCGCTCGACTTCATGAATTCACATTAACATTAATTTTCAGTCATCGGTCTGAACCCTGTCAACATGCCCACATAGAGCGAAGCCCGTATTCCCATACTGAATCCGTATAGAGCTCATATTTTTCCATCTAATGCCCACTGAAATGATGGCATGGTCAGTACAGTATGCGGTAAATGCATTATATTGTTAGGCAATCAAGTATGACCAATTATTATAGACATGTCTAATTACATGAGAAGTCGATAGCAAGTCGCTAAGTCAGTCGATAAGACTAAGCGACTTAGTCAGTCGATAAGCATGCGACTTAGTCGACTGAGTCGCTAAGTCAGTCGCTAACTCATCAAGTCAGTCGCTAACTCCTTAGCGACTGACTCCGGGTACTATTCTGTTGAGCCATGTGCACTGTTAACTAATAAACGTTCTGAAACAATTATGCACAACTAAGCCTCAGGCAGAGCCTATTTGTCGGTTCTACGGGCCTTACTCTTATTATGGGTACAGTACCCAACAATTCTTCATAGCGATTTGTCACGGAAAGAAAGTGAATGAAATGATGAACGAACGAAAAGGTTTTGTGTCCGATTGGTGGTTATTTCTTTTAGAAATCTTGAAGAATATGTCAAAAGTCAAGGACAACTGGATATCAAGTAGACTCAGATATTGCGACCTCATCTCATCGCAATACATGACGTCTAACTCTCTTCTTATGTCTGTGTGGCAACATGTAAAATTATGTCCTTAATCTCCTCTTTGCCTCACTCTCTCTTCTATCTTTCCTATCTCTTCCTCTTTAGTAGTTGCTTTCTACAGCGTTCTCTCTTCTGTAGGCCTATGTGTTTCTCTCTCTTCTTTATATGTTTCTCTGTCTCTGTCTCTTTGTCTCTCTTTCTGGCTTTCTGGCTCTCTGGCTCTCTGGCTCTCTCTCTCTCTCTCTCTCTCTCTCTCTCTCTCTCTCTCTCTCTCTCTCTCTCTCTCTCTCTCTCTCTCTCTCTCTCTCTCTCTCTCTCTCATGTCTCGCTCTCTTTACTCAAGCTTTCTATCTTTTCTATCTCCTACTGGGTCTCTCTTCTTTCCCATCCCCCTCTCTCACTCCCCTCTCACCGTTTATAATTTTCTTTCTGCTTTCAATCTCCTCTCAATTCTTTCTCTAGTATCAGCTGCAGTCAATCAATCTCCTTCAATCGTTGTTTTGCTCTTTCTTCTCTACTTACTCGTCTGAATCTGCTTTGCGGTCTGTCTCAGCAAATTCGACTGCCTGCATGTTTCTCTTGTTGTCTCTGACTATGACCTAAACTTCTTGACTTCAGTAGTGCAGTTATCAAAATTCGGAGACATCGGTTTATAGTCACTTCAAGTAAAATCGCAATCAATAGTTCAAGACTCATAATGTGTTGGAGAATCCAGGCTGAACTACAATGGATTAGGTATACCAGAAGCAGCTTACGGTGGGGATACATGTTGAAAGAGACCCAAATAACATCAATGAATTGATAGACGGACTGGACTGGGTAGCGAATTCCAAAGCTTTCGCCTAACGACCGAGGAAGCCGAAAGCCTATGAGGAGACGTAGATTCTCAGTCAGGATCGTCGACCATGTCATTCTCGAATCCCTCGCCGTTATGTGAAACGGGGGAGGGGGATGGGTTAGGAAATTTTTCATTTTTCCAAATAAGCGTTGTATAACTTGCTCAAACATAACATTTGTTCGGCTACCACATCGTTTAAAAATAAATTTCAGGCTGTGTTATGACTGTAACTAATGCAAAACGTCGTAAACGCTGGAAAAACGACCTTGTTGTGCAGGTGGTCTGTAGTTTGTGCAAGAGAAAGTTCAAAAGTAAGACTTAATAAACGATTATTTTGCCTTATCTGACATCGCTTCATAACAATGTGTAAGTCAAGTTTCATAGCTCATCCCTTAAGTCACAACACAGTCCTTTGGATTCAAAATTTAAAACTTGTTTACACTGATAGACCCGAGAATAGATGGTTTGTCTACAGCAGGTGTTTTCGACTGAAGCACAAGGACCCAGAGTTTATCTGGCATTCCAATTAATCACAACCCCTCTGAATTCCCTTATATACGATGTGGCTGCCCATTGAAGGTAAACCTATCAACGTGTGACGGCAGACGGGCATTCCTTGACTTCGGAGAATCATCAGCAACCAGCGCAGAAGACTTCGTTGTGAAACGCACCGGTTAGCTATTTGAAAGACTATTATTGTTGCTGTTTAGTTAATATTAATGCTAATTATTATGATGATGATAATAATAATATTAGTATTATTAGTTTCACCGGAGGTACATGTGATCCTCAGTATTTCAAACATCAGGGATAGAATTTTTCTGGGACGGATAATCTTCATTGATGTTGTGCTTGGTAGCATTACTACAAATATGATGACGACGACGACGACGGTGATGATGATGATAACAATAATGATAACAATAATAATAATAATAATAATCATTATTATTATTATTATAATGGCCATCATCGTCATCGTCTTCACCATTATTATCATCATTGTTTTTACTGCAGGTTATTAATTTTGTCTTGACAATTTTTATTTTTTAATATTGTAGTACCGTAATTAAATTTTGTACTTTTATTATTATTATAATTATTATTATTATTATTATTATTATTATTATTATTATTATTATTATTATTATTATTATCATCATCATCATCATCATCATCATCATCATCATCATCATCATCATCATCATCATCATCATCATCATCATCATCATCATCATCATCATCATCATCATCATCATCATCATCATCGTCATCATTATTATTAAATTTGTTTTTCCTTTTTAGTCTAGTTTTCGTCTCAATTCTGATTTGTCCCGCGTGCTTACTTGCTACCTTCACGTTTTAATTGCTTTTATCGCAAATGCGCACGCATCAATGATAGCAGAAGTATTTGGGACTAGACAGCAGCTTGCTAAACTCAACTGTCCATTGCTCACTGAGAAATTTCCGGCTTACAGCTACTCTTCCACCGTCCGCGACTTGGGTGTTACACTTGACTCCTCCCTCACATTCACAGAGCATTATCGCTAACATGACTTGCTCCTGCTTCTTTCAACTGAGGCGTCTCAGGGCCATCAGACGCTCGGTCTCACCCTCTGTTTTTACCACCATAGTTCACGCATTTGCCTGCTCACGCTTGGACTACTGCAACTCGTTCTCATGGCCCATGGGTCTCCCCAAGCAGCGTAACTTTCCCCTTCAATCTGCCAGGCTCATCGCTCGACTCCCCTGGTTTGCCCATATCTCTACTTACATGCTTGATGTCCTTCACTGGCTCCCTATTGCTGCGCGCATCCGATATAAGATCCTTTTCCTTGTCTCTAAAACTCAGCAGCCTACTGTCCCGAAATATCCCCCGAACTATCTGCGAAAACCGCTATCTGCATCGTCTTCTCGCTCATTGCGCTCTGTAAATCGGCTTGATCTTTTTGTTCCCAGGGCTAAAACTGCCTTGGCCAGCACTGGGCGTTTGCTGTAGTGGGTCCCTCGATGTGGAATGACCTTCCCCCTCTGCTCAGGGCCAAACTAATGACTGCCTTTTCCTCATCGGTCTCGCGTTCCCTAAAGGCATTTCTGTTTCCCCTTGGCTTCTGTGAAATCTCCATCGGGCGCAATTCTCAACCATGTCCCATTAGAATTCAAAAACCAAGACCATGAATGGCTGTCCGTACTGTAAGCGATCCTCTTCAGAGGTTCTGCTTTGTACGCAACATCAGAGATAGATTGTGAGGTCTTTCGGGAGAACCTCGTCAGTCTTAACCTTCACTAAGTAATCAATTACTGCTAAGACCATCTTTTATTACTCCCAAAATTAGTTCCATGCTATGTCAATGAGAAACACTTATTATCGAGTGAACAGAAATGGGTACAAAATCCAGAGTTTCTTACCTCTCATCGCGAAAGAAAGTTCAAGAGTAAAAACTGTCCATATGGAAGGAAGAGCAAAGCCAAAGTATATATGTGTGCAAGTATAGTATGCGTGTACGTGAGTATTCCTGCACGCATAGATATATGTGAGCAGGGCTCCATTTTGGGCCCCTACTCTTTCTCCTATATATAAATGACCTCCCAAACTCATCCAAATTGCTCCATTTCATACTGTTTGCAGATGATACGAACGTCTTTGCATCTCATAAGTCGCTTAATACCCTGATAGATTATATTAACACTGAACTCACATTAGTGGCTGATTGGTTCCAATCAAACAGACTCTCCTTAAATTTAAGCAAGACCAACTTCATTCTGTTCTGCTCACATAGGAAACCTATTCCTAATGTAAACGTAAATATTTGTATCAACAATCAGCAGATAGTTCAAGTGAACTCCTGTAAATTCCTAGGTGTTTACATTGATAGCCACTTAACCTGGAAAGTCCACATACACCATATCTCTAGTAAAACTTCCAAAAGTATTCGGATAATGTATCGTATCCGTAATATTATGCCCCTAAACATCTTAATCAGCCTATATTATTCCCTAATTTACCCCTACATAACTTATTGTAACCCTGTCTGGGCCTCTAATTATTAGGCTACTCACGACTGAAATGTTTGTTTGTCTTGCAACGACGTGCAGTCAGAGTCATTTCTAAGAACCTGTATGGGGAAGTTTAAACAAAATACTGAATGCTGTTTTTCTAGTTTGAATATATTAAAACTTGACTCTATAAACAAATTTCTAATCTCTATCTTTATGTTTAGATATGAACGTAGCCTATTACCATCAGTCTTGATAACTATTTTAAGAAGCATATTGGTCGTCATCCTCATTATACCAGATCCCAAGCTGGCTTCTACAGCACCTTTGCTAGGACAAGCACACGATCATTTGCAATTAAGCTTACTGGCCCATCAATATGGAATTCACTTCCTCTGTGCCATGTTTATCACTATTTAAAAAAAATGCTACGACAGTTTCTATGTTTAAAATGATTGCGCTTGGCACAGTTGGCAATTAATTGTGCGCACATTGATATAACTAATTTTTGTAAGCTCATGTTTGTTGACATGGACTTGACTAGTTAAGTATGCATACATTTAATTATCTTGATTGGGATGTGCTTATTTTGTGTGTGTTTATTTTACCAAGTTCTTTTCTGTAATCCTGTTTATAGAAATAGGTGCTCGGCTGAGCCATGCTGATCATCTTATATATTTTCTTTTCGTTTTTTGTTTTTATTTTGTTTGTTTGCATTTTCTTGTATTTTCAACTAGTCCTTTACTTTTCATTCATACTATACCTCAAGGACAGTATTTTCAGGGCCTAGTTTTTGTCCCCATCATTTATCTTTTTCTTTTTTGGTGCCATCTTAGTACTATGTAACAAATAGGCAGCCCTAATTAAGCGGGACCTATGTCCCTTTTGGGCTTTCCCTATTGTATCCCGAATGTTTTTACATTCCGATTGGTGCCTACTGTACTTTTGTACTGAATTCTGATCAATAAAGTTGAATTGAATTGAATTGAAAAAAAATTTAATATAAGCAGTGTTTAAGTTGCCAAAAAGAGCTGGAGGTAAACAATTCTGTAGATTACCAAGGTATACGAACAGAGGTTAAAACGGTTCAGGGGGCTTTCACCTCCGGACGATTCACCTCTAGGGGTATTCACCTCCGGACGTTTCACCTCCGGACGTTTCACCACCGGACGTTTCACCTCTAGGGGCTTTCACCTGTAGGGGCTTTCACCTGTAGGGGCTTTCACCTCTAGGGGGTTTCACCTCTAGGGGCTTTCACCTCCAAATGTAAAATGAGACCTTTTGAAGAGATTTATTTACGCCGAAAACATAACAGACAACATACAAACCTTTCTGGTTGTCTTTTTCTCGCCAATACTCGTAATTTAGGTACAACAGCGTCCGCTTACCTCGTTTAGAAGCGCCGTATTCCAACAAATCAGACATTCTGTCAGACGACAAATTCACTTTTGAATGTCTGTTTCTCTTGTTGGATGCTTAAATACTGCACACCGTGGTATTATATAATTACTTCTCGTTAAGAGCCTACAATTTAGAAATTGTTCCATATCTTCCAATTGGTCTGTCCTTATCATTTACCGTTATCAGGTCATTAGGTGTCTACTTAGCTAGGTTCTAGAATCTTTCATTGTCTTCTTATCTCAATTCATTTCTTGTGTTCGAAATCTGCTTCATTAGTTGCATAGTTTGCATGTTGACACTAAGAAATCTACTTCATTGCTTAGTAATAATTAGTTTCATAGTTTGTATGTTGTCTGTTATGTTTTCGGCGTAAATAACTTGCGTAAATAAATCTCTTCAAAAGGTCTCATTTTACATTTGGAGGTGAAAGCCCCTAGAGGTGAAAACCCCTAGAGGTGAAAGCCCCTAGAGGTGAAAGCCCCTAGAGGTGAAAGCCCCTAGAGGTGAATCGTCCGGAGGTGAAACGTCCGGAGGTGAAACGTCCGGAGGTGAATACCCCTAGAGGTGAATCGTCCGGAGGTGAAAGCCCCTGATACCGTTAAAACTAATGTTGTCAATACGTTGGACGCGGAAAAACTGATAGGTCGTGAGATAGCATGGCTTCATGACACCCCAACATCTTTAGAGTTACTTAGTTTAGATGGTTAGGAGAAAAGTATTTTGTTGCAGACGAAATATGTAAGTCTTGGACTAGACACTTCAGAAAAAGTTCCAATGCTTCTTCTGGAGTCTGCTTTGTATTTCGGTAGATTTAAATTCAGTCCTGTGCTATGGTGAAAACTGTTCAGATTTTCTCCTGTCAAGGTCAATGGCCTTTAATGGCAAGATGTTGTCAGCCAAGGTCCAAGGCTCAGATTTGGGCATAGTAGAAATCGGAAAATAAAAGAATTATTAAGTAACTTGTGCAAGTGACGAACCATTTTATCAAAATGAATAAGAAACATACGCAGTCTGGCCATCGGACATGCCTACATGTCCTTAACACATGACGGCTTAGTGATGTCTTCTTTAGAGATTAATGATATATAAATATTTCAGATGACCATTCAGCCAGTGGCGTAACTAGAGTCAAATTGTAACCCGGGCAGCAGACCAACTGAACAAAATATTCACTTTGTTACATTAGAAACTTAACAATGCGCAAACTGTAATCAATCTGCAGCATTAAGACCATTTGGTTGAAAACATCCAAGAAATCGGCCGTTAATGATTTTGTAGAATTATCAAAATATCGTAACACTATGAACGGTTGTTCAGTTTTTCTAATATCTTTTGTATCGTCTAATTAAAGTAAGAACATACCCGCTTCTTTGACAAGGACTCAACAGATGAGTTGTGAAGAGCTAATTCGTATAGGCCTATGGCCTACTTCTCACCTGTTGCGTGCTGCTAGTCAGAAAATCCTATAGGTTCAGCAAACGGTGAACTTTCCTTGATCCAGTAACAACAGCAAAAGCAGTAAGCAGCATCCTGCTGAACAGAATATTCAAACCATGGAAATTCCAAAAAAAAGAACTTTGAAAACGACGTTTGACTGATTTAGCATATTTCTATATTAAAATATATCCATGGGTCGCCTATATAATTCATGTGTGATTTAGGTTTAGGCTAAGTAGTTCTCCTTTGGAATTGGAAATGTCCTCTGGAAACGTTTGCAGAGGTGGCGATACACCAGGGCGAGCCAGGGCAAATGCCCTGGTCAAAAAGCCTTTGCCCTGGTCGTTGCCCTGCCAAAATTTTTGCCCTTCCCAGAATTTGTTCGGGGTATAAATCGACCTCTGCACTGGTAACTTGTATGGCTGCCCTAGCTTTGCTCTGGTTAAAAAAATTGTCTAACGCCGCCACTGAACTTTTGTAGGGGTTGGGCTTGTTTGTCAGTTCCTTTCTTGAGTTTGTAAGGACGCCGACGTCTTATAGTGGTGAACTAACTTGCTGACTAATTATTTAATTTGATGTAGAAGCTGTGTCATTTGATGTTCCCAAGCATGAGGCAGCCGTTTTCTTCCTCTTTGGGTTTATAATAAATCCGAGCGCTGACAACATGTGCGAGCCAAACGATGCTGCTGCCAATTCTTCATTTTTCGTTTCTTTTTTGGTCTAGAATGGCTGCCATGGTTAATCCGGGAAGAAATCTATATTTAATTATACACAAGCACAACATCTATTATATGTTTAGCCTGTTCAAAAGTGCCGCAACAATGGTTACAAAACCCGTGTATGCCTCAGCCTCTCTGCAGTCTGAACAATAGCCTGTATATGACGTATGCTTCATTATGCATTATACACAGGGCCACAGACGTATGTAATAGTGGTACGAGGGACGATCCTATTCTAAAACAAATCCTCCGGGGAATTTATTCCGAACAAAAATTCTGCTGGAGAAGACTTTTAAGCGGGATGGGACTTCTATGTTTCGGGATACCGGCAATAGTTCGCCCAGCGTCACTGAGTAAGTAAGTAAGTAAGTATATCCTTCATTCGACCAATTGCTAACCGCATTCTGGATTACACGTGCTAAATACGTCCTGGGTGAGTAGAGTAGAACTTTAGGCGCCTATCTTCGGACTAGTATGGCCTTTCCAAATGGAGTTTAACGCCGTGATAACCGCAAAACCTTTGACTGGAAGAGTCCATGTTTTTGCCTGAAAATTCAAGATATTATACGTTGGAACGCCACCCAGATCGTTCGGAAACAATGGCGAAAGAGTTAAACTGGAAGACTGTACGAGCAAAAATTCCATGGCAAAATCGTCATTTGACCAACTAGTTGATCAAAAAGACACATAAAATTAACATCCAGCCATTTTGCTCACAACATGTGAGTAACTATGTATCGTCCTCATTCTTTCCCTCATAACTCCCTGAACTTCTCTACACAATAACCGTTTATCTACTCATTCATAAGCAACTACTTAATAGTATAATAGTGTGCTAAATTTGCAATAGTGCAAACAATTTAATTTAGGCATGTACATTTTACGCTGTTTTACTTGCGAACCTAAATAGTGAATAAAAGGAATATGAATATCTTTATTTGTGACTTCATTTGTTTGTCGCAATGGTCTTAGGTTCTGATCCTTGCGTCAGAATGTGGTACTTTCTGATTGTGATTTTGGCTGTTTCTTCTTACGTCGATTCTTCTTCGATCGATTCATTCTCTTCAGCATCCCAGTCATCCCGTCACAAGAGGAATGCGGAAGACGAGAGTGAGCCATGGAAGAATCCTTACCTGCCGAATACCATTGAACCGATACGTTACGATCTCAATGTTATTCCACACTATCTCAATAATCGTACTTCTTTCAACGGAAACGTTTCTATCGAAATAAACATTCTCAACCGTACGAACACCTTCATCGTTCACAGCAAGCAACTTGACATCACCGATAGGAGGGTTTATGATAGCAGTGGAACCGATATGAAGCTCAACCATTCATATTGGGAGCCAAACGATTACTTCGTGATGCAGACCGAGGTGCCTCTTCAGGGCAAAGCCAGACTAAGGTTTCATTTCCAAGGGAACATGACTCTGGTAAAAGATCGACATTTCGATTGTTCTGGCTTGTACACTGTTCCTTATGTCAACGAGGAAGGACACATGAGGTCAGTTAAAGATACACTACTTAGCGGAATCAACCTTGCCACCGGTAGATCACAGAACAAAAGTGCTACCGATAGACCACCGTGTCGCATTTACTCTAATATACTTGGTTTATGAGTGTAGAAAAGTTTCTATATTCACAATTCAAGACATCACTTGCAGAATTAGCCTCGACTCGGATTTTTTTAATTCGGAAATGTAATGGTTAATTTGTTACAGTCTATGTCAACATTAGACTTCAGAGATGTTACCACGCAAACAAGAAAACAAGATAAAAGGGGAAGGCAGAGTGGGTGGTGTGAAGAGAGACAAATAGTGACAACAGATGATTGTTCTCAAGGGTTTTGATAGCATTTTTCCGAACTAGCACGCAGTTGAGCTGAGTGCAGTGAATACGAGTTCCTATTTAAAAAATAGTCGTACGTTTAGAATATGTGTCGCTCTTATGATTGTATCAGCATTTGGTTTTAATGATGCATCTTCTTTCTTTTTTGGTGAGCAGTTGGATGGTGGTGACCGATTTCGGTTCAAGTAACTCCAGATACGTTTTTCCTAATTTTGATGAGCCGCAATTCAAGGCGAATTTCAGAATCAAGATTAAGCACTATACAAGAGACACTGCTCTGTCCAACATGCCAATGGAGGTAAGTCACCACAACCACCACCGTGTGATTAAGTTGGAAAGTATTCGATTATGTGACTTGCATTTCGATTATTCTCATAAATAATATTATTGTATTGTATTTTATTGTATCTAAACATTTATAAAGCGCCTCTCACAGTATTCGCTAATCAGAGGCGCTCCCAGTGCGAAAGACCCAGTGAATAGAAAGTGGTTTTAAGACAGCGGAACGAGGCACTTGGGCCACCAGCTAATAAAGAGGCACGTGTCACTGGAGGGAGTGGATTCCATAGAGCAGGACCAATGCAAGAAAAGGCTCGAGTTTTGGCCATAGTGGTCTTGGCTCGTGGCACAAGAAGATCATGGCGATTAAGCGACAGTACGCATAGTGTGATTATGATCACACTATGTGAATGGTATGTGTAAATCGACATACATGCACTTTTGTAACATTCGCCTCATATTTTCTATAAAGCATTGAATCATGGCCAACAACAATAACCTACTTGAAATCAATTATGACATTATGTGACACCTTATTTCCCAGTCTTGTCATTATTCAACCAGGTCATCTGATTATCTTTCTCTGGTCATGCACTACACTTGGATTGTTCTTCTTGAACGAGATTATTTGGTTGCTAGACCTAGAATGCTGAGGTCTATCCGTGTCTCTGTTCCTTCTGTTTATTTAGTTCTCGACTTAAATCTTATCATTTTCAAATTGCTTATCCACCGTAGGCTGCTTCTCTGTCTTAGAAAAACTTATCTTTTGGATATTGACCTGATTACGGTTTGGTTTTGGTGCGCCTTCGCATTCAATTGATGCCATATTCACTAGATAGTTGCGTGAAAGAAGTTACTGATTAAAATTGCCATTACAATTACAATAAAGGTTAACGTTTCTAAGTCATCAATCTGTTACTAGAAGCTACTTCGTAAAATAGCAGCAAGAGATTTTTGCCGACTTTGTCGAATCCACCTTAACTTAATTCCATCAGGTGAAACCTAAGGTCACTTGTCTCTTGCAAGTTGTTTGCTACATCTATGCAAAGAATGATTTCCCGTTACGCAGCAAATGTTTATTTAACCCCAGCGACGCAGCTGACATATTTTGCGCCCGAGGACGGACTATGAAATTAGCGCCCCTTGTTTTATTTCACATTTTCTAAATATATCGAATGGTTATTCAAATTTTAATGAAATAAAATATTAAAAATACAGACTAAAAGCTTATAAATGCACTTAAGTTTCATAAATCTATACACGATTCCAACCAATGTGTTAAAAAAATACCCATATAGGGAAGTGGAAATTACTATACCTAATTTTTATAGTCATGCTGGAATCGATCCATGATTTTAAAAGAAAACGACTTTTATGATTCTGACCAGCCTAGCAATCGTGGGTTTGACATTTGCAATGAGTAGGCCTATATGGTGCCCTTTAGTGCTCAATATGGGCGTCAAAATCATAACTGACAACTGCAGTTTGTAAGTAATGAGGATAAAACTGGATTTTTTGGCACCAAAATTAAATATATTAAATTTATTTAAGATAAATTAGTTAACATTGCCTCAAAATTAAGAGTAAAATTATTAATTTTAGCCCTCATTTTGCCGTCCATTCCTTTGGCGCCCTGGGACACATGTCTCCTCTGCTCCCAAGCTACGCTTCTGTTAACCACCGTCTCACTGGGAACGCCTGATCATCCGTATCTCTACACGGATACAGCGTAAATGGCTATCAGCCATTCACATTACGCCTTGTCTTAACTTTTTCTGGTAGGGTTATGAAGACCCTGGTAGTGCCCCTTCGCACTTCACAGTCTTCAAGTTATCACCGAAAATGAGTAGTAACCAAGTCGCTTTTGCCATCATCAACTTCCATTCGAAGAACACAACCGTTGATGGAAAGCAGGTAACCTAAATCATCTTCTTTGCATTATAATAGAGGCGTAAGGAATTTAACATTAAGTTTTCATATACCAAACGTTATTGATCGCGCTGGTTTTACAGCTAAGTGCATTCACCTGTTGACTTCCTGAGGTGTAGATCTACGTTTCAAGGTGTATGTTCAGTCGTCGCCCTGTAGTCATTTTGGCTATAAAGAGACATCAGCTGTAACTGAATAAGAGCATTTGCATAGCACGCATTTTTTACGTAGGCCTACAAGTCAGACAGACGGAAAAAAGACTTCTCCAGGAGGCCTATTTGGGAAAGTGTAACTCCTTCAGAATAGAAGTGGATACAGTCGACTTTCACCGGGAAAACAATTCTAGAAAGACAGTCAAACGAAAGAGAAGGTCAAATGTTGAGCAGATGTAAAAGCCGGTTAAAGTAGTACGATCATACACTGCCAATGGAAGCACCAACCGGTGAAGGATAGGACTGATTTAAAATCTGAGATTAAAGTTGGCAACACTGCATTCTTATCAATGCTTTAATCGTAATCGTAATCTCGAAATTTCTGCAGCGCCGACAAGGTGAAGTCGCGGGAACCAGCTTATTCACAGGCGCAATAATAACTGCTTCTTCCATTAATAACTGTTTCTTCAGTAATAGAGTTATGCTTTGAATAACTTATCAAGTGTAATAAATTATTAAGTAAAATTAAAAGTAGGTAATTTGAGAACATTTATACTGCCAATACTGTCAATACATTGCTTTAGTTTGGTTCACCCTTATTGTTTACTAAAGTACCGCGTGTGGGCTCGACCGGCTGTTTTGACACAAGTGGACTACGCTTTAGAGGTAACACCAACTATCCAAAACTACCTACAACGAGAGCTCGACATGCCGTATTCACTCGAGAAATTGGGTAAATATCTGGGTCTAACGTCAGACTTGACTTTTTGGTTAGAAATTTCTTCAATTTAAAAGAACGGAAACAGTGTTCAAGTTTTATATTACAATAATATGGAGATTAATAGAATTAGTGCATATACACATTTATTCCAAAATAGACAAACAATGATAACAATCACGGAAATACAAAATCGACAAGAAAAGGCCTCAACAAGAAGAACACTTGCACCTATGTTTACACTTCCTGTGGAGGTGAATGTCATTAGTAATGAAGTAAAGTTGAAATTCGATCATATATTTCTGAGATACATGAGTGAGATAAATTTGTTTACTGTCAACACCTCAGATAACAGAGTCGTTACACGGACTAAGGATGATTAAACGTTAGACCTATGTTTCTATCTGGCTTTGTAAACGAACCTCTCTAAAGGTCGGTGAATATGGCGGTCTAAGGGATCTAAACAGGCACTGGCGTAAACTTGTCCAAAATATTGAGGGGGGATTTGACTATTTTTTCTACACTTGTTGCATTGAATGTACAGTCCATCTCAATTATGGGGGGGTACGTGCCCCGGCTGCCCCCCAGAGTCTACGCCTATGTAAGCATGTGTCCCTTAACATAGCTAGGAGATTTGCCTTGAGCACAGTTGAAGAAACAGTTCGAATCGTCGTAGGAAGATAGGAAGATGATTCTAAGTGATTGTGTGTAACGTATCTGATGGGCAGAAAAGGTTTATTAGTCATCGGTGAAGTTAGGCCTACCTATGTCAAACAGGTCTACTAATAATCCATTCGTAATTATCCACAATAGTAATACAAATGGTGACACTGTTACTATTGACCTTAATACTAGCCTCAACCCTTAAGAAACCGTTCTGCTTTACTACTAATACCAATGAGTGTATCGTCGTTTCCCGATGGCCCAACACTGTTCTTCCTGGTACTAGAACAGTGATGGACCTGCTGGATCAGGTGCTCTAAGTGGCTGGCCCAGAGGTTTAGAACTCATTGCCATGTCTGTACTTTCTTTCAGGCCTTCAGTGTTAATCAGGTCTAAACATAAGACTCGTATTCTTAAACTTGCTTGCTTTCCGTGGGTGGTTCTTGGCTATTGTTACAAGTGATGCAACTAAAACTGGTTGCTTTCTGAATTATGATAATTGCACATGAGTCCAATCGACCAATAAACATTTATGTAGCGCCTCTTCAAGATCTCTAAACAGAGGCGCTAGATTATTAGATTAAATTAGATCAGAGGTGATGATAGTAATTTTAGATGTTGTTATTATAGACCAGCTTGCAGTCCCTGGATATCTATTGAACAGCCCAACGGAAAACTGGGGATTAGCTACCTATAAGGAATCAAATTTTCTCGTTGATGCAACGAAAGGAGGAGATTTTGCCAGAAAGGAAGTTCTAACACACATCGCCCATACAATGGCGCACAACGTAAGTCCAGACTGAATGCTCAGGTTCGCTCTTCGGTAGACTACGGTACATGTGGACAATTCGCAGCATCTTTCATCAGCGAGCACCTCTTTTTAAAACTTAATGAACTGGACCGTCAACTTAGAACACAATTATCCTCGTTCAAATATTGTTGCAAGGTCTTCACTCGCAGTTAGTAACTCAGACACTATTTTGTGCCTATTCTGAACCTCGCACAAGCGCCGCCTACGCTCGCGTGAAGATGATAATGTCATTAAGGACAAGACGTTCGTCAGTCAGCACATAATGCTCTAATATATAGAAGAGCCATTGATCCTGGAATACACAAATTACCCATTTGACTGAGCCCCATACAGTCAGACTTTTCTGTTTACATAATTTTCAGCCTCTCTTGGTCAAGTAGCGTAGAAGATGAAGAACGGCGACGGGTGATGACACCTCCGTCCATTAGTCCCTCGAGGCATATGAACAATTTTACACGTATTTTTAATCATAGATATATTTTGTTTTCAGACGATTTCTTACATACGCATGATAAGTAAGTAAGTAAGTAAGTAAGTAAGCAAGTACCGGTATATCCTTGATTGAGCCAACTGCTAACCGCGCTTTGGTGTACATGAAAGTTTTGAGATACTGAAGTATCTAATAGCCGGTCTGCGTTTAAAAAATACAAATGTTTATGTTTTCAGTACTTTGAAAATCTCGTAACCTGTCGATATTGGGAGCATGTTTGGTTGAACGAAGGACTGGCAACATTTTATGAAATTCGTGCAGTGAAGGAGGTTGATCCGACTCTCTGTTATGTGAGTACGAAAGTTCAGAGTTCCTGTAATTGTCATTCGGGGAATCTTGTTATGCGCAGATATAAGGTGTATATTCCGACCAGTACTTCTATATTTGTTATTAGGATTGTAATTGTAACTTGTAAAACGCCTTTTCAATATAAACATCAAAGGCGTTCTCTGTGTTCATAATAGTTCATAATAGTTGATCAATAGCAACAAAAGTGCGCAGATAACATAAACTGGTCACCGCACGTGGGCCCTCGTACATTAACGGAACCAAACAATGCTCAGACTTTTTATCCCGCGTGCCACTGAGGATGGGGAAACTAAAAGAACTGTCGAAGCTCGCACCTTACCGTCCACCAGCCCCTGGTAGATTAGGATATCCCTCAGGCTACAAGGCCTGCTAAGGACAGACATTCATCAACAGGTGGGCAAGTGGTCCTTGGATCTCTCGAGGTTGATAATCGACACCATTTCAAAGACTCTTCATGCCTTTCACCCACCGAATCCAAGATTCCCCAATTGCAGATGACATGCATAGGTTGGAGACTCGCTACTGACCAGCTGGAAACTTCGTTACTCTAAAGTAGATGCACCAGTCCAATTGACGATCATGTTCGATCACATAATGCTATCAATCTATACCGATATTGATATATCAATGCTGTACCCTGCTTTGTATGCTTTCCTAAACATCGTCATGCAGATGTAGATGATGCACATAATATGACGAACATAATATGACCAACGCATGTAAAGTTTTTGTTTTGATTTTGGTAATCATATGTGATCAACTTCGGTCTGTTCCAGTGACAATTCCTTGTTTTTTTGCTCCATCCACGATACCCTCAGTATCCGCCTCAGTGCCTTAATTTTGAAACAAATTATCCTCCTTGCGTATTGAGCCTCGATTCTTCACAACTGTACACTGCGACTGGTAATATCAGTTCCCTCAGAAGTGCTACCTTAGTTAAATGATGACCCAATATTTTCCATAGTCTCCTTAATGTTCTCATGAACCCCTACCCCATATTTAGTCTATCTGTATTTTCTTTGTGCATTCTGTATCATCGTGGATGAGGGATCCAAGATGTGCTTCCGGTCCTCACCATGACATGCTTTAATACTGCAACTGCTAGCTCCATCCATTTCCATTAACCTACCTTTCTCATGCGACATAGTCAATAAGCTTAGGTTATATTTGCGGCTAATTCGGTCAGTACGATCAGATAGCAGTTCTTCCACAGATCGCAAACATGACTATCTCTTCGCTGTTGGCCTCACTGTCTTCCTGGATGGAAGTGTTTGCAATTGCATGGCTTTGAACCAGATTGATTCTGCGTGGCTTGGCATAGATTCTGTCACCGACCCACATCTGACAACTGAAACTTTCCAAATCGAAAGCATTCCTCTGGCGTTCCGAGTGCCCAGTAAAAGTTTTTTGAGTAATTTTATCGTTTTCATGTGACCATACAACACAAAATTCGGGCACAGCTTTCAGAGCTACCCAGCAGGGTAGCGGACTTCTCTCATCGGACGAAGACAAATTTTCTATGGCATTTCTTCTTTTTGATCAATTTATAGTAAACGTTCGGGTAAATTAGAGAATACATTCCTTCGTCCTTCCATCTCACAGCAGGTAAACCTTACTTCAGTTCCACCAGATATGCATTTTCAGCTTACAAAAATCGTTTTGCCATCTATTGGTCATCCGATCACTTTCTTGGCCGTCAGGTTTCTGCTCATGACTTCTACGTCCACTTTGTCAACCATTTAATGCAGATCTCATGACGGCGCTCAAATACTAATTATAAGTTAATGTCGAGCAGGAAATGATTCTCAGAGTCCTGTAGAAAGAACTAAATCCACGGAAGGATTTGTCTTCTGGTAAGCTGATACCACAACCATGTTCACTTGTTCGTCTAGGCAGATGTGCACAAAATTCTGACCCGAAGTAGGCCTATTCCATTCAGGGTCGAAGTAACAATCGTTAGGTCACATTAAAGTAAACTAATTTACTGGCTTGCTTCTCTTCTTATGCACCTGCTACTTTGTTTAGTTAGTTTTCTTATAGGCATTTTGTGTGGTTCGATGTTACGCAGGAAGACTA